>CM073474.1:7230000-8430000 GCA_037074535.1 Gleditsia sinensis
TAGTATGTAGCCAGATTGTGTCTATGAAATACAACCCAAGGGATGAAAATTCAATAAAAACAGTGGTGACAATGCTAATATTGCTATCAATCTTATTGGCATACATTTCTATTTTTAACATTTTTCTAATTGAAAAATAGAAAAATTACAGACTTGTGGACTAGTCTGTTTAGCTTACAGACTCATCGACAGTTTTAAGCTCTCCTTCGTATAGCCTCTTCTCCCCTTACCTCCTCCTCTTCCAACCCCCCCCCCCCCCTTTTCCCAATTCAAACATCCCCTTAAAGTGACACAATAGTGATTATAAGTTTTATTGCTAATATTTAAACTGTATTTAAACTACTATATTTTTTTGGTAAACAGAAATGTTCATTTTCAAGTATTTAAATTTAGATCAGGGCCTCTTATAATTAACATTTTCTAACATTTTAAAAACATTTAATAAAAGTAAATAAAGTTAAAAGATTTAAATATGTAAGATTTTTTTTGAGTAAACTACCGTTTGAGTTTCAAAACTAATGATTGATATTGATGAGTGTTTAATATTTTTAGATTCAAATTATGATAATTATCTTTTAAAGGCTAAACTGATCAAACATGTATTTTTCTAAGACTCATAATAATATACTTAATTTTTTTTTTTAGGATTATAAAAAGGCATCTTAACTTTCTTGTATACTAGACACAAGCATTTAATGCGAGGCTAACATTTTAACTTCTCGTAAGGAAATAACACAACTAAGGGCAGCTCAATCCTGTTACATAGATCTCATTAAATTAATATCTACATTGACTATTAACATAGTGTTCAACCATAAAGCATCTCCTTAAAAACGATCCCACGCCTGCAATTTTCCACAAATTAAACGTAGATGCCTGTTCATCTGATAATTTCGGGTATGCTGGGGGGAGTGATCCAAGACCAAAATGGATCTTGTTTGGTGCCTTTGTAAAGCGTTTTGCAGGTTATTTTTCTGTTACCCCGATGGAAGCTCGTAGCTGTGGAAGGTTTTGAGTTTAGCTGCTAACTTACATTTGGAGAATATTATCTTGGAAGGGGATTTGCAAGTGGTTTTTAATTCCCCTGTAGATGAATTTGGTGGTTTATCCTGTTTTGAGAGATTAATCGAAGAGATTTGGTCTCTTGGTTCTGATTTTATTTCTTTTTATTTGAGTTTGGTCCTTCCTTCTGCAAATATAGGGACTTTGCTAACGGTTATCCTGGTCCAATTGGATAAGTGATCCCCCTCTTGTGTGGCCCCTGCTAATGTCCTAACTGCACTATGTACAGATTCAATTCAACCATTCAACCATTCAACTAAGAATAGAATTGTTTGTTTTAAAATCCAACAAATTATTTTCCTTGAGAGAAATTTTTCGTTTCTCATTCATCAATCAAAGATAGTGTCCAACAGAAAAAAACAAAAAAATCATTCCTAAAAATGACAACATTTAGCCAACAATTATTGCTAAATTCATTTTTACGTAGGAAAATCCAACCAATTATTTTCCTTGAGAGAAATTTTTCGTTTCTCATTCATAAATCAAAGATAGTGTCCAACAGAAAAAAACAAAAAAATCATTCCTAAAAATGACAAGATTTAGCCAACAATTATTGCTAAATTCATTTTTACGTAGGAAAACCGTTTCAGTTTCACTTTTCAAAGCACATCTGAAACACCTAAGTGCCCGTTTGGTACGCTAGAATGAAAAAAAATTTGAGATGAAAAGTAGAATTTCACTGTTTGGTATGATGGAATGGATGGAATAGAGCATTCCATAGAATGCTCCATTCCATCATATGATAGAATATGGACTCCTTCCAATAATGGATGGAATCCATGATTCCATAATAAAATAATGTTAACTTCAAATTTTTTGTATTAAAATAATTTAATTTAATTATTAAAAAAAATAATTTGATTATATTTTGTAAAAATTAATTTGTAAGAATTTTTTTAAAAAAAATTATTTTTTTTAAAATTTTTTTATTTAAAAAAATTAATTTAATTAATTTATATTAAAATTAATTTAATTATTTTATTTATCTTATCTTTTTATTCTTTTAATTTTTATTAATTAAATAATAAAATATTACATTACCTAATTCTTTTTATTATATATCAAATAAGATAATGACATTCTATTATTTTTTTTATTTTTTTATTTTTTTTTTTTATTGAAATTTATTTCAACGTACTAAACGGATTAAACGGACACTGAAGGAATTCTCCTTCTGAAACCAAGCAGAAAAAGCAGCTATAAGCCTCTAACATAGAAGTCGGCTTCAGAAGCGGAGACTTTCCCGTATTATGCATCGGTATAAATAACAAAATCAAAGAGATAATAGAAACAAAGTACTATTATAATACTGTTAGAATAGTCCAACATCACTATCTATGAGGCAGGAGGCCAGCATATGTTCCCTCTTGAAACAAAAACAAACTTTAATAAAAAGCTAATAGTGCGTAATAAAGCAACACATATAGCGTGTTGTCCCACTCTCAACATAACCCCAAATTTATTTAATCAGTAAAAATAAACACACCAAACGATTAAATCCAAAACTATATCTCTTCCACTTCCTCTTCCTTCTCGTCCTCACTCCAGCAGCATTTCAGAATAGACCTTGGAGATGTAGAGCCATCCGCTCTAACAAAGCTATAGAACCTAACAGCACGGCCCTTTCCGAGAACTTCACTGCTCCTCCCTCTGCAGTGATATCCTTTAATGTCCAGGGGAAATTTGTTAACAAGTGCTTCACCATGCACGTCAGTGTGCAAAGCTACAGAAAACTCAGCTGGCTGGAAGCATGCTAAAACTCTTTTGACCAGCCCTGTCAGAGTTATATCTTCGAAGTCATAACCAACCGCTTCAAAACTTGCATAACTGAAACCATCTTCTGGGGTGACATGGATCGTGGAAACTGCACTCCCTTCTATTCCATTCATCGAATAACCACAAGGATCAAATTCAAAATCACATATGTTAGACTTCGGAAGAATCTTGCTGATTCCAGATTCTTCAGTCATCACAGCCGCTGAACTTTCCTTTGTTTTGAAAAACACAGAAGCCCTTTCCTTATCTAAACCAGTCATGCACATCTCGAGGGTGTAGACTGCTTCTGATTGGCTTTGCAGATGTGCACTAGCAGAGTAGACATGCCATATCTGTGAATTGTCAGGGTCACCCATCACATACGCTTTGCTGCCAAAACCAAGGTTGCCAAAATAACTATCAAGAACAGCAACTTCCTCTGAAAAACTACGATGGGGAAAAGGCTGTGCCCCAGGAAAAATAAAGCTTCCTCGAGTGTACATCACAGACTTCACAGGAAGGGAAAGAGCATCTGCCAACTTAAGAATGGCTGGGATGGACAGAAGCAATTTTGTCGTACCGCAAGTTTTGATGATAACCTTATAAGGATAGACAAAAAGGCTAGATTCTGAAAGAACATAAGAATCAACAAACTCATTTGACAGTGAAGCAACAATGGTACACTCTGCTGGTTTAAGAATCTCTTCCAATTGCTCTTTTGACAATGATTGGAGGCCTAATCCTCCTGGATCAGCAAACACACCAGGCTCAAAGAATGATATCTCGAGCCTCTTTTCATAACCTTCAAAACCAATGGCAGAGCACGTCAAAGCCATCTTGACTTTATGGAACAAAATGTTGTCGCACAGGTAGAGCACAGGAGAACAAGAAAAGCAGGGAGGAGAATGAAAAGGAGAAGGTGGAGAGTAGACTAATATCACACTATGCAAAAGCTAGGGGTTATGTCACAAGCAAACTAGGAAATCTCAGGATGGTTTCCGAATGCACTGCACAAGAAATAATATGGAGTTAAATCAAAAGTAATAATTCTAGTAATAATTCTCTCCAATTATCCAAAAAGATGAAGTAGGAGCTTACGTTTGAGTAAGCAGCAGATCTGAACTTCTTGATTCCACCGTTTGGTCGAACGTCTTCAATGATGTAACCGAGAGGAGCTTCGTAGAATAAGGACTTACTACTACTGGACTTCTTCTTCCCACCTTTGGACTCCATCAGATCATTCAGAACTTCCTTCAAAAACAATAAATCACAAAATTAATGAAAGGGCTCATGCCAGTTCAGTCAACACAACTACCAAAATTTAAATGTAATACCACCATTTTTAGAGGAGAAAAGAATAACAAAATTCAAATTCACTTTGTTAGTAAATAGCAGAAAAATATATTATAACCACAAAAAAGTTTAAACGAGAAAAAAAAAGCCAGCTGCAATGGTTTTATCCAACAAGAGAACAATACAACACTAACATTTAATGACCATGAAAATTTTTCAACCAGTGTTGAAGCAAACAACAGTCAAGAAAGAAGACGTGCACAAAGTTAGCAGAAGGAAGATGCTATTATAACTTCCCATCAAACGTAAGTAAATAAGCACAATCAAACTAAAACTTTAAAATGTCTCCAGAACACAGTAGCATGCTTCAGAATAAAAGAATTTGTTTTTAATTTTCAAAATATTGAAAGATCAATTATTTGGTGGTCTCTAAAATTCAATTTTTGAGTAAACCCCCTATTTAGTCAAGAAAAACTCATTCTTCTTTTTTAAAATGGCCCAAGTACCTCCTATTGCGTTTGGTTATTTGCTTCAAAGTTCAAACAATAAATTGATTACAAGACAAATAGTTTTTGAAAATTGAATTGAAAATAAAGTATAGGAGAAAAAAAAAATTGAACCATAGATGATGATAAGATAGAAAAAGCGTAAATTAGTATATCAAATTAATAAATTTGTTCAGAACATAATAGTTTAATAAATTATAAAAATTCGTTCCTCATAAATAAAATTCAACAACAATAGCCAGACAATTATGAAGAAAAATAATCAAAGGTCACTTCCAAATATGTTGAGAACTAAAACGAAAACCCGCATCCCCACAGCATAAAAAGAGAAGAACAAGAGATAAATGTCATGATCAGATAAAAATTAACATTTCAAAACGTAAAAAAGAAAATTAAATACCGGCAATATTGTAAAGTATAGATCAGAGCACCAAGATTCCCTTAAATTGTCACATCAAACGAAAACCCATTTCATCAAATACAAATAATGCACAAGTGGGTTATGAAGAAATATAATTTATCAGTTTATAGTTGCACCGTATCTTACAAAATCACATACTTACAATTATAAAAAATCGCAGAACTAACTATCCTTCTGTTATCCTCTTTCGTAATCAGACCCCAGAATTAGAATGAATTAACCTAAAAGAAAACAGAAAAATCAACAACGAAATTGTTGCAAAAATTTGAAGAGAACCAAAAGCGAATCCCAATGCACTTACAGTAACTCAACAATTCGAGAGGCTGAGAACGAAGATTCAACCTCAACCTCAAAGCCTTAGACGAGATAAAAATTCACGATGCCCAACAAGTTGTAAGAAAACCAAGAAATCGCTAATTGTTGTGTCAGACGGAACGATGAAGTTTCAGAAGGAACGGTTTATTTATAGGCTGCGAGCCAAGATGAAAATACCACAATGCCCTTCTTGGTTTTCTGATTCCCTCCTTGTTTTTCTGACGCACGCGAAAATTGTGAGCATCACGCAATGGTAAAAGGCGAAATATCTGGAACTAGAATTAGGTCCGAAAAAGCAGTGGAATAAATTTTAAGATAACAAAGCAAAAGCGAAAGCCAGCCACTCGCTCCAATGAGAAATAAAAGGAAACGTAATTAAATCTTATGGAAATCCCTTCTATTTTAAATAATTAAATAGTATGTCATAATTATTTATTTAAAAACTTTTAATTACTTCAATTTCATTCTTCATTATCTTATTAGATGATTGTTATATTTTTCTAATCTTCTAATTGTTTTGATTATTAATAACAACACTTTAAATATGACAAAAAATTATAATCCCTAACTAATTTTTTTTAGAGTAGGACTACTAAGAAAAATAAAGTTAGAAACAAGTTGATATTACATGAATGATCAATTTTTTAAGATAATAAAAAAAATTTAGCATAAAAAAATTATTTCATTTTAGAATAGACATGAATGTTAGTAAAAATTCAACTTATATTTTATAAGGGGACTATTACGATTTTTACTAGTTGATTGATTAAATTTTTAGTTTCTCAATTGTAATTAAAATTTATTTATCAAAAATCAAATTAAAATAATGAATTATATAAAGTAAATTGTAATCAAAATGAAAATTATATACGCTATTTAATTAAATAGTGGTGTGAACTCCCGCAAAATAAATAAGAGGATGTGCATTTGAATTTCTCGTCTGAAATATATAGTGGGCATATTAGTCGTAAATGGAAAAGAAAATTTCCACAAGCAGACTAAAAAACAGTGAATAATATGACATCTGGATGAAAATGAGAATACGGAATTTGGATTCGTGGAATGGAAATTGGAGGTGTGGATAAGAATGGGACAGCCAATACCAAAGATTAGAATTAATTATTTTCTCATCCATCTTTCCACGTACCCCTTGCGTGGCAGTTGGGCTTTTTTTTAGTGCTATTTTAAAAAAAAAATTGATATATTAAATATAGGTAAACAAAATTAATAAAAATATATATTTAAATATATGAAAATTGAATTTTATTTAAAAAATCCATTTAGACATATTCAAGTTTTTATCTTTTTTATTGATTTTATTTATTTATTTTTAGTACACTATGTATTTAAGAATTTTTATTTTATTTTTTCAGTAAATTTGTTGTTTAAATTAGTAATTAAATAAAAAAATCACACGCACATGTTAATTAATTACTTTTTTATTGTTCCAGTTTTAACATGTACATATGCTATTCATTGACTTAATCTACTGAAAACTAGTATACCAAATCTATACTAAAAAAAATCTATAGAAGAAATTTTTTTTTTTCTCAAATATTATTTATTAGTCATGTCTATGAATAATGTAATTTTTTAAAAAAATATATAGGAAATTTTATTTAATAAAATAAATTTTAATGATAATTTGAGTAATAAAAAAATGCAAATACATTCATTAAAAATAAAATTAAAAAAATAAATCCTTAAACTACCTCCATTCTTCTTTTATACATCAGCTATTTTCATCTTTAAATCCACATCTTTTATTTCTCTTATTAATATTTTGTCTCCACCCAATCTCCACGTGCGCGTACCCCCAACCCTATGCCTCTGGTCCACCACCGCTCTTTTCCCTAGCTAATCTTTCTTTGTCTCCTTAGCACCTTTTCTCCACGTCCTACCTTTTTTTTCCTCCGTGTCCCCGTCAACACCTATGATTTGAGTGAGCGTAATACGATGCTCCATCTTTGCGTGGCTATTGAAGTGGAGGACAGTGAATAGAGCATATCAAGCTATCAAACAGTGACAGATCCAGGAATTTTGATAGAGCACGGCTCCTCTTTTGTTTGATTAAATGTTTTTATTAATATTTTTATTATAAAAATATACATAAAATATTTAAAAAATAAAAATAAACATTTTCTCTTTCTCTTATTAAAATTTTTATTACTCTAATATTTTTTTATTAAAAAAACAATTTTTTTTAAAAATAAAAATAAAATAGTCTGACATCTTTTTATTAGTTTTCTTATTAAACAGCTCTTTATTTTATTATAAAAATATACATGAATTTTTCTTAAAAACAAAAAATTTTACAACTTAACATATATATCTTAAATGTATTTTATAAAAGAGAACAATAACAACAATTAAGTCTTTTTTATTAAATAGAGTTGATTACATAAATCAAATAACGCCACAGTAATTTATTATAATTGAGATTAATAGATAAATTATTAATTATTAATTTTTTTTAATAGTTTCACCTATTATTTTTTTTAACTTTCATATACCTCTCTAACTATTGGACTATTTTTTATCTGATTTATTCTTCTCAATGGGACTTCTGCAGGTCCTCTTTATATATAATCAAACCACTTTAAATGAGGTTCTACCATCTTTTCAACAATAGGTGCTACTCCAACTTTTTTTTTAATGCACTAATTTTTAATCATAACTCTTCTAGTGTGTCTACACATTCAACGCAATATTTTTATATGTGACATTGAGTTTATCCTTATGTTGTCTATTAATCGCTTAACATTCAATACCATACAATATTGTAAGTCTTATAACTGTATGTTAGAATTTTTCGTTAAATATGAGTGTCACTCTTCTATCACAAATGAAACTCAAAACATTTTCCCATTTCATTCATCCCACTTAAATTCTACGGTTTACATCCTCCTTTATTTTTTGTCATTTTGTATAATTGATCTAAAATATTTAAAACTTGTGACTTGTTTTATAATATGATCTTCAAGTTTTATCTTTAAATTCGTATTTGTTCACCTTTTATTAAAATTAAATTCTATATATTTTGATTTATTTATACTTATACGAAAGTCATATATTTTCAAAACTTGTCTTCATGACTCTAACTTCATATTTATTTCCTCTTTTGATTAACCAATTATGAATATATCATATGTAAAAATCATACATCAAAACCCTAATTCTTGGATATGTTCAGTAACTGCATCCAAAATAAGTTAAAAAGATATGGACTTAGAGATGAACCTTGATGTAGTCCTATAGTTGTAAGAAAATCCTTTGTGTCCCCCTTTTCTATTCTCACACAAATCATGGTTCTATCGTACATATATCTGATTACTCGAATATAAGCAATACGTACTTCTTTCTTCTCTAAGTATTTTCATAAAACTTCTCCCAGCACTCTGTCATACGTCTTTTTTAAATCAATTAAAACCATATGTAAATCTTTTTTATTCCTTTGATATCTCTTCATCAATCTCTACAGTAAGTAAATTACTTCCATGGTTGAACTTCTTGACATAAAACTAAATTAATTCTTTGTTATTTGAGTCTTTTACCTTAATATCTACTCAATGACATTCTCCTATAACTTCATAATATGTTTTATAGAGTTTAATTCTCCTATAGTTAGCACAGTTCTATATGTCCCTCTTATTTTTATATATAGGGATTAAAATACTCCTCCTCCATTCATTTGGCATTTTCTTAGATCTCATTATCTCATTAAACAATTTAATGAATCAACTTATACCTTTTTTACTTAGACCTTTTCACACCTCAATAGGTATATTATCAGATCCTATTATTTTGCTATTATCCATTCTCTTCAAAACTTTCTCTACTTCAAACTCTTGAATTCTATAATAAAAGGTGTAATTTTAGTTCTCCTCTATAACATTTAATCTATCAAAGTGACAAGAAAACTCATGTCCTTTGTTAAAAAGTACTTAAAAGTAACTCTTCCATCGTACTTGGATATCTTACTCCCTTTTTAAGACATTACCCTCTTCATCTTTAATACACTTTATTTTATCTAGGTATTTTGTCTTTCTTTTCCTACCCTTTGCAAGCTTGAAAGTTTTTCTTTCACAATCTTTAACCAAGTTTCTAAACCAACAAAATTGATATTTTGATAGCTCAAATCATTTCACAATTATTTTGAGAAAAAAAATGGTATTAAAGGACAACGAATTTGAAAAAAACAATTACTAGAGTTCTATCTTATTTTATTTTATTATTTGTTTCTCTTTCATAAAAAGTTTTTGAAATAAATTTTAGCATATTTTTTATTTTTATGAGAGAATTGTGTATATATTTTTCATAATGGAAGGGAGAGTACTATAATATACACATTAATTAAGAGAGATAAGAATTATTTATTTATATTTTTAGTTTTAAAAGAACTTTGTGAATATTTTTTAAAAAAGAGGAAAACATCGTGTAATAAATCCATTAGTCAGGAGAGAATAGAGTAATTTTATTTTGGTTATTTGGCTCCATTCCTCTTGTGACAACAATAAAAACAAAATTTTGAAGAACTAGTAACAAAATAAAACTACATCATCATAAGTACATCATTAAGTAAAACAAAAGAGATCACATAAATCACTACAAAAAATTTGGCATTTAATAGCGGCTAAAGTGGCCATTGAAGGTCAATAAGTTATATTGAAAATATTTAGTGACGACTTTTAGTTTTCACCCACTGGTCACAACTAATTGCGTCGCTAAAACTTTCAATAATGACTTAATAAGGTCATTATTAAAAGTTGAGTTCTAGTGGTAACTAAAGTTGTCATTAAAAGGCACTTTTAGTGGTGACTCTAGCGACTCGATAAAGTCACTATTGAAATGAGGGTTAAAAAAAATGAAATTATTGACCCTTTTCAGTGGCGACTTGGTCCCGTCACCATTGAATCCCTTTCACTGGTTATTCAGTGATGATTGAAGTCGTCACTAAATCCCTTAGTAAGGTATTCAATGACTTTTTTTGTGACAGCTGAATCTGCTATTTAATTTTTTCTTTTGATGTATATATATATATATATATATATATATATATATATATATATATATATATTATGTATGTTACCATAATTTCAAACATAATACATGATTGTTGAGAGAAATATGCAATGTCAATTAAAAGAAAATAATATACATAATAGAATGCCAACAAATTTTAAAAAAATCAACTTGGTGGTTCTTTTATAGATATTAGTGTTTCATTAGTTGTAAAATTTGTCTAGCGGAATTTGTCTATATTCATATCACAATAATAAATTAATATATAACTTGACAAACATAATGTGAAAAAATGAATATATATCTATAGCATGAAGAAAATACTAAAAATATTAAATATGACAAAGTTTAACAAGGTTAATATCACATATGACAATTAACAAAAAAAATTCTAACATTATGCATATGATAATGACTAATTTAGTCATTATTTCACTCTCACTAACTATTAAGCATGACAGATTAATAGAGTGCTCTATTTTATCTACAATATTGTAAAATCACGAAAACATTAATAAGAAAATAATAATCAAGCATATATGGCCACGAGTAAAATCACAATTATGGGTGTTGGTTATGCTTCTATAGAAGACATCTCGGCTGCTTTATCTGCATATTATGCTACTAGAGGGATCCCATCAATTGTTTTGATGGGTGTATGTAGTTGATTCAGGAGGTCACAGTTGAATTGCCAATATATTTGGCTAATTCTCTTAACAGCTTGAGACTAAAGGGGAAGAAAACTGTAGTTATTGAGATTTTGTAGTAGTTTGATTGGGAAGTTCCTGATTGGGTCATAGCGCTAAAAAGCCATTGGTTGTGTATTACTCATTACATAAGCTAAAACATGCCAACTTTTTATCAATTAAAGATTTTACAAAAGAGAACTTTGAAAATTCAAACAACTCAAATAGTAATATTCAGAAGATGTATTACCTATTACATAAGCTAAAACATGCCAAATTTTTATCATCCATATTATATGCATTGAAGGCATGATTGACTATCATTCCTCAACCCCAAAGGAAAAAGAGGTAGAAACCAAGAAAGTAAAAAACAATTTCAAAAATAGTATGTGCAAATGACTCAACCATTAAATTCAAGAATTGTATATACATATTAGTACCTATTGGAGATATGTCATTAAAAAGGTTATATGCAGCTGTTGTTTTTCCTCAAACTATGCTTGCATCCTTTCTTCTCATAATCTCATATCCTCATGTAATTATGTAGCAACCTTTTCATGTATTTGCCTCTTTTACTCTTCAAGGTGTTGGGAAGTGATTTAGTTAGTAGCTCTCTTAGTGGGAGGTCTAGCCCTATACCTTTAATGGCGAAAGTACCTCATCCTTTGACCAAGAACCTAGGTTAACATTTCCTTATTGGTTAGACCCAGAGTGTCTTCTTGAGATTGCTTGGTTATAATATCTTTCAATTGGACGTACGTTTAAAACAAGTAAAAATTTAGAATAAAAACAAGAAATATAAACTATAGTTTGTAAAACTTAATAAAATTTAAGTATTCATGAATTTCTTAAGACTTTGCATCTGACCATATAACTTCCCCTTCTTTAATGCTATGGGTATGCTGGATCTCTCATATCTAGTTAATTGGAGCCTTCTCTCTAGTTTTAGGATTTCTCTACGATAAAACATAATTGTTACATAATGATAATAACATGCATATAACTTTATATATGAGAATAAGTTTTTCTAAAGTCTAACAATTAAGACATCAACTTTTATAAACAATCGAGAACCACATATATGTTTTGTTGTCTGTTTAGCCCTATTCTATGCATTTGTCAAACTTTTGCCCGACATTTAACTTTATAATTAGCTTCGTTGCACATTTCGTATTAAAGCACTATTTAAATATGGTATTACATAATACCCTAAAATCGCCTGAGTCAAAAAAAACTAACCAAGTGCCTCAATTCATCATCATTAACCGTGGGAAGTGAATGTGCTAATCTCTCCTCATTGGTGTTGTACTTGGAGTAGAAGATGTGCAAGTGAATCCTTCAATTTGTATACAATATTTTTGTAGTGGCATTGATGAACGCATCAAATTACCATTCTATACTTGCACCAATCTCAAAATTTTCCTACAATAATAAAATCAATGGTGTTAAATTCAAGAATTGTATATGGATATAAGTACAACAAACAATTATACTAGTTATTACCTTCACTTACAACAAGATCTATTTTCTATATTGTTCCCAAATTTTGGTTCAATTCCTCTGTTTCAAAAGACAAGTGCATTGTGTTATGTGCCCAGTGTAGTTAACAACATCTCTTTATCCTTCTTCTACGGCTCGAAGGATATCATCAAGGATCATAATTTGGATTTTTGTCTATTTTTGGTCTTTGAGTCTACACTAATACATTTGTATAATTCCCTTACATTTCTACCTGTGCTACAAGAAGCTATGAACCGCAAAGAACAAAGGTTTTAGACACGTAATAGGAAAACTTAACTTACTTCTTTGTAAAGTATTTTATTTACATTCTTGTACTGTTAATTGGATGCCGAGAAGTTAGTGGGATAAGTTATGCCTCAGTCTCTCTATGGTGGGGCTGTATATATGGTAGTAGGGTTTCTTCGTTAAAACTACCTATTTGACACCTCTGCATCCACGATCACCTTGTCCACCTCTTCCGTTTCCTATTCCTAACATATTTGATTCAACTTATTGCAAACAAACAGATCATGCAGCCAGTGATCAACACCTCAAACAAAAAATGTTAAGAATCCAATACAAAACAAACTATGGAATGAAAAAGTATATACCTATTACATTCTACAGCATTTCACATAGAGTATATTTACTAATAATATGTATATTATAGCTACAATGCTCTACATTAAATTAAACTAGTATTTTTATCAATAATCGTGCATTATATTTACCTATTACATTCTACAACATTTCACATAGAGTCTTTAGATAGAAAGTTTCCTTCATCAATTTCTTTGCTTGTGGTCTCTCCTTCATTGTCATTGATGACATCAATCTCCATGACACTTCTTCCATTAATCTAGTGACTAACATTTTGAGGTTAAATATCCTCCCTCCATAATACCATTATAATGTCAATATGGTCATCATTGTGAATAAACTCATTATGTTTAACCTCATCTTGTTAGTAAATGTTTTCGGTAAACAATGATTCACCTATATCATCTTCAACATGTTGAAAAGGTCACATGAATTTATTTTTACAACAACAAGCCAATCTTGATAAAAAATATCGTTCAATTAGAATATTTGTTCTGCTTAAGATGCCATGATAAATGGCTCGTTCATAATCAATAAAAAATGAGAATCCACACTTGTATATCCATATCTGTCAACTTTATATCCTCTTCCTAAATTAGCAACATCCTATTAGTGACACTTAAAAAGATGTATTTTCCTATCTCCCACATAAGAAAACTCATAAATATCCTTGAGGATGCCATAATATTTCTTCTCAAGATCTAAATCATCTCCCTTACAAGAACTTCACTATTTTGGATTTTTTTAGATTCGTGGTCTTTTATATGAAATATAAACCCATTGACCAAAATTGTTGCATATCTATATACTACTATTTGAAGATCAATGGCTAAGCTAAGTAGCTCATCGTCTCCTTCCCAATATGAACCTGGCTTCGTAACCTATTAAAAATTAACATCAAAAGCTTACATGACATATAATATAATGCATTATTTGACCTAATTAAAAAAACATTTATATATAATTAAACCATTGAGGAAATTCTTTAATGTGGCTTGAATCAACATTTGATGCCTGTATTTGGAGTTCCTTTTTGTGCTCTTTACAAATTGTGGCATTTCATCTATTAGAGTTTAGTTTACCGATAATTTAATTGTTAGCAAACTATAGTATATATACTCTATGAACGGCCAAATTTTTTCACTATTTTGTAGCACGTATAGACAAACTTAATCAGATTCTTTGTTAGATAGGAAAATTGATTTGTCAGCACCTCTTAATTGTTTGCTTTGACCAAATATAGACCTACGACAAGCTGTCATATTTCATCATCATTCCTTGAAGCTATTGAATTTTGTTGGGATATTGTTCAAATATCTTAAACATAATACTAGGCTTTCATCAGCTAATTAGCTATTACCAATTGAGATTTTTGGGCGAACTTCATTGCAAACATATGATTTCAGTATGTGTATATAGCTATGAATGCAAGTCAAAATTAATTAGGTTTTCAATACTAAATGCAACTCAGTAACTTAGTATAGGTTTGATAATATTACCTCTCGATTGAATACATCCATCAATATTGGACAGGCGTCTTAATCTTTGCATCTTTTGCTAAGTGGACTAGTAGGTGGACAATGACATCAAACAATGACAAAGGAAACATAGTTTTCAATTTGCATAAGTTAATGGCTATTTGTTTTTTAAATGAATCTAAGTCTTCCATGGTTAATAATTTTGAACACAAAATCTTAAAAAATTATGACAGCTCCACTATAGGATTACTGACCTTCTTAGGCAACAACCTACAAATTGCAATTGAAATAGCTTATGCAGTAAAATGTGATGGTTGTGACACTTTAGTCCATATATCTTTCTTTATGCCACAGTGATACACCTCGAAATATTGGAAGAGAATGCATCAATAACCTTTAATTGAGCCAAAAAAGCTGCAAATCTTTAACTTCTTTTGTGGTGATAGCATGTAACATGATGCTGGTAGAAAAATATTATTCTCGTCCTCAATAGGGTGTAAACCTAGTATGATTCCTATGTCCACTAAATCATAGCGGCTCTTCACTGTTTCCTTTGTCTTTCTAACTATATCCATCACTATAAACACAATGTTATCTGAAAAATTTATCTCAATATGCATGACATTAAGATTATGTTGTAGTAAAATTGTTTTCCAATAAGTTGGTTGAAAGAATATAATCTTTTTCTTCTAATTATAAGCAAGACTTGATTGGTTGCACATTCATTTTTAACCCATTCTAAAAGTCACATTGGGCAAGACTTCTAATTGTTCAAGCACTTCGTCACCAGTCAAATATGTAGGTGCAACATTATTTTCCATTTTACCATTAAATGCCCTTTTATTCCAACGCCAAATATGATTAGCTGACAAGAAGCGATGATGGCCCATGTAACATAATTTGCATCTCGATGATACATAGTGCATATCTTTATAACAACAATGACATGCCAATTTTTCTTTTGTTGACCAACCTTAAAGATTTTCAAATGTAGGAAAATCATTTATTGTCCACATGAGCGTAAATCACATATTAAAATTTGATTGTGAATGAGCATCATATGTCTCTATCCTTACCTTCCATAATTCTTTAAGGTCATCAATAATTGGTTCTAAATATGTATTTATATCATCTCTTGGAAAATTGGGGCCTGGGATAAAAAGTGTCATCATGAAGTACCGTAGATTCATCTATTTCCAAGAGGGCAAATTATATAGTACAAGAACAATTAGCCACATACTATGGTTGGCACTCATGTTTCCATATGGTTGGAATCCATCACTTGCTAACTCTATCCTAACATTTCTAGGATCCCTTGCTAAATTAAGATGTTGCTCATTGAAAAAATTCTAGGCAATGGAGTCAGATAAGTGCCTTAACACACCATCATCAACATGTTCTTCTTTGTTCCACCTCATATTTTTGGTAGTGTATCTTGCCATAATCTTTGCAACCTAGGTTTTATTCGAAAATATCATAACATTTTGTATGTTTTTTTCTTGCATTTCTAGCCATTTGATTTCTATCTAGACAACTTGCACTTAGAAAATGATTGTGCAGTAGCATGTTCTTTCCTGTATAGAATACAATCATTCTTACATGCATATGTTTTTGTGTAGTCTAACTTCAAGTCTTAAACAACCTTCTTGGCTTTGTAGTAAGAATTATGTACTTGGGCACCATCTGGAAGTATTTCTTTAAATAAGTATAACAACTTGTCCATATAATTATCGCTCTAATGATTAAGACACTTTAAATTAATTAACCTAATGATAAACGACAACTTTGATACCTTATCACAATTTGGATATAGACTTGTTTTGGCATCTTTTAGTGATTAGTAATACTTTTTGCATGAAAGTTTGGTTCTTCATTATTTTCTACATGAGTGTTCATCTCTCTGTTTTTGAAACTCCTTATGCATCGTGTATCATTCTAATTATGTCATCCTCTTCTCTTAATTAAGGGGATATGAAATTGTCTCTATAACTTCTCCATGACGACCCCAAACCTCATAAGATTCCAGAAACTATTCTTCAACATATCAAATTGTACTTCATGTCTAACCTTGAACACTATATTTCTACATTTTTTGCATAGGCATCTAATTCTGCTGCCTACCCTTGGTTGATTGTATGACTTATCAAGAAAATCATCCACCCCATTTATGTACCTTCGATAAGCTCTATTTCCAACTTTCGACCAACTCTTGTCCATTATATTTCCTACAATTTCGGTAGGATTCAAAGTGAACAATTGGAAAATAAAAAGAAACAAGTTATTTAAACAAAATAAAGTATATGTGTAGTGCTTGAATGAAATAGGGTCATGTTACCAAATGTACTAGAAATGGGAACATGTTGCAAAAACTATTAGAAAAAGAGAAATACAAAGAGGTAGTTGAGATCACATTCATATAAAAGAATCTTAGGAAGAGAACTTGTTATGTAAGAGAGAATACAATAATTTTTAGAAAGAGAACTTGTGATGAAGGCCCTCGAGCACTTACTCAAAATGACAGTTTGTATATCGTGTCCAAAGGTGGGTTTAGGGCTCTAGATATGTATTCAATATATCAATAGTAATACATGCATAGATGATCCAACAATTAAATGAATTGAAATTGTTGGTCTAAAACTCAAGATAAGGTTCCAACAGCATAGTACAACTATCATACTAGAATGAGAGCTTATGGCCCTAGACTTGGCAAGGATGATAAATTTTATGTTATGCTCTTCAATGGAAAACCATAACCTAGCCATCATCAAAGTTCTATAATATACAACTTTACTAAATAGTGAGCCACTTTGTAATTCTAGTACTCCAAAGTTGGGTTTGGGTTTATTTCAAAAAGAAAGTAAACCATAACCCGTTGGTTTTTCTTTTTGCAATATTCAGACTTTTCATACCAAATACTGATGTGGCATAAGTGGGAAGACCGAGGAAGAGATAGAATTATTAAGTTTTTTTCCCTATATTTCATAGGGCAAGCCCTCAGGCTGGTATAAAAATGATATCTTAATTTCTAACTACCTCATAGTTTTCACATGGCTATTAACTATAATAATCCAATCTTTGAAGCGGCTGAATACCCAACTCCCCAAATTATTTAGGTATAGCTAGGTATAGCAGTGACCCTTGTAACTTTTACCTGAAAAAAAAATTAATGACCCCTGTAACTATATATATGGAATTCTTTTTACAGGAAAGCCCTAAATGGATAACCATAGCAAAATAAAGCAACTTAATTTAAAATTATGACTAGATGTGAGATAATGACAATTATCATTATTATGGTCTTTCCCCTTGCTTCCTTTTTCTATATGGATTAACTTATCTACAAAATGCTTTCATGGAAAATTGGTTGGTGACTTGTGGGCTCATTACTAATATATTGCTTTTATGGCTTCTAGACTCAACAAAATCAATTTGTTGCTGGTAAGTTACAATGTTTATAATTATTTCTTGGATTTTAGTCATTATTTATGTTCAGTATAGAATACATAATTGCTAGGCCTTTGTTTTGTTTTCTTCATACCATAAATGAACATTTTACATCTTTTTATATTGATCACAATAGTCAGTTAGTACTTACTAATGTACTATTTTGGTCTATCTTTTGGATGGCTATAGTAAGTCCAAGTTTTGGTGGTTCCTAAGGATGTTTGTTGTTGAACTTGTATTAAACATAATGTTTGTTGTTGAAAATTTAAACATTTTTTAGATGAAGGTTATAAAGGTATAAATGAAATGCAGAATTGGATAAATAATTGCAATAACTTAAAACATAGCAAATGCCCAATACACAACTTCCAGTAAATTGAAAAGTGATTTCACATTTTTTACAAACAAAATTTTGGTGTTTGGCAATTATAGAATGACACAATCCTATTTTGGTTCACTATGTTTAGCAAACTTACAAAATTCTGAGTCTTTTACACAATCCTATTCTATTTAGCAATTACAAAATGTCGTTTAGCAAACTTAGCAATTACAGGATGATAAAACCCTTCACACATTTTCTCCACATAAATCAAATATGTGCTAATTTAAAGAAAATAGCTTATAATTATTTCCATCACAATCATGACTATTTATTTTAGTACTTGAACCTACAAAAAAACTCCCCAAATTTTTTACCATTAAACAACACTCAGTGATTTAAATTATAAATTTTTATAGACTTCATATGTTACAAATTCTTAATTAGAGAATAAAAATTATTACCAATATCTCTACAAGAATAGTTTTTTTTTTGGGTTTTAGTATGATTCATTAAATTGAAGTTTTTTGAGCCACTTTTAAAATGAGAGAATGTTTCCATTGGGTAAGTAAATAGTTTATTACTGTTGGAAATAAGTCCCCAAGAAAAAATGGCTGAGTGGGAACATATGACCCTAATGACAATCTTTAAACTAAGTAAGAAAAGAAAAAAAAAGGGAGAGGGGAACAAGTATCAATTATTAGCGGTAGAGAGAAAACAAAGTTTCTCTAGCATCAATTACAGTAAAATAGGCCTTATTATTCCAAACAAGTTATACATTAAAGAGATATAATAAAGAAGAGACTAATCTGTTTAATATATAATCTCTAGGCTTAAGGCATAAGAGGCACTTAGATAATATTCTACTTCACTTAAATCAAAATGAAGAGAAAAAATCCTGGCTGATTCATAAACTTAAATTCAGAGCTATCCACATTGTTTGACTATATTATGGGAGATGGAAGTTAATTTTATACAAATAAATATTCATGTCTAGAATTTACATTTTGTGTAGAGAGGAATTAGCTAAATTTTCCTACTTTCTAGCTACCCATATTAGAAGCATAATATATAGAAAGTTCATATATATATATATATATATATATATATATATATATATATATATATATATATATATATATATATATATATATATATATATATATATATCCATTGTTACCTATATAAGGCAAAGCCAACTTTGGGTTTTCTGAGAAAGATAAAATGCAAGTAATCATCTTAATGAGAGATTTCGGCATCACTGTACTATAAGATAGAGCTTGGCATTGGTTGTGAGGGAAACTTTTTCTTTATTGGTTTTCTTTTCAAAACATAAGTATTTTACATTTGAATCTGCTTCTACTTTAAATTTTTTTTCCTTATAACCTTATATTGGATATACTACATAGATCACTATTTGTAGCCTCAACCAAAACAATGAAAATAGTGAGAAGGGGCAAGTAAAGTGGCATATAGCACAGTGGGTATTGTGGAATTATATGAAGGATCACATTGTCCAATGACCGAACATTGCATTGGGAAAAGAGAACAAAGTAAAATGCTTCCTGAAAGACATAGAAACATTATTATTTACGCACACATAAAGTCAATTCATCATTTGCCCTTTATCTCAATTGAATTTCCACTCACTCAATAACTCATTGCTTTCTAAAATAACCCAAAATTTGAAATTAGTGCAGAAGATTAAACCAATTACAATACCAAAACAAAACCCCCAAAATTATAAACCCCAACCACAATAGAGAAACCCCTAAACTGAATTAGTAGCAAATGCCCAATACAAAGAATAATTAGATGAAGTACTAACCTCAAATGTGTCACTATAGAGTATAATATTGCCCTTCACAACAGCCACCCACAAAGTGGTTCACGATGTAAAAGGTTTTTGGTGCTTTTTAGTGGGGTTCTCTATGCAACCCCTTTTTGCAAAATCTAAAATTGGTGCAGAAGATTAAACCAACCACAATACCAATACAAAACCCAGCTCAATTCCAAAACAAAACCCTCAAAAGTATAAACTCTAACCACTGTAGAGAAACCCCCAAACTGAATTAGTAGAAAATGCCCAATATAGAGAAGAATTAGAGGAAATGCTGATTTGAGATGTGATGCTACAAAGTAGAATATTACTCTTCACGACAGTCACCCATGAAGTGGTTTGCGATGCAAGGGTTTCTTGGTGCTTTGCGATGGGGTTCTCTGTGCAACATTCTTTCGCGAGGAGAGAATTCTAAGGCAATCAAAGTGGAGAGTTTTAAGAGCAGGAGGAAGAAAAAAATTTCCATTTTCTTTTCATTATTTTAACTTTTAGGAAGAAAAAATTGTGTAACCTTTCAATGGTGACTTAGCATAGTCGTAACTAAAAGTTAAGTTTCTGTGACGACCATACACGACTGTCACTTAAACGAATTTTCAATGATAACTTTTTAAGTCACCAACGAAGATCATTTTTCTTGTAGTGAATGTTTCTACTACAATCAAATTTCTGAATTAGTGCATTACAACATTAAAGAAGTAGTATGAAGGACATCTTTTGTCACGACCCTAATTTTAGGGCACGTTGAATCCATATACCATACACATATATGTTCCATAAATGTACATAATGTCATTCTTTATCATATAAACCAATACATATAGGTTCCCATACACATATACAATATACAGTGTAAGTCTATAAACACCAGAATAACAGTAGAAGTAAGGATCCTGCCTGTGGCATAGAGAGCATACTCTAGAATACAAATACAAATACAATACAAATAACGTGAGCCTTGGAAACAATATAGGCTCACCCAGAGAGTAGACAATCTAGCTGATTACCTATCCGCAGGACCAGACTCTGTCTCCTTATCTGAAAAATAAATCCACAACGTGTAGTGAGTTTTGAAATTCAGTGAGCAGATAAGACCTTCTATAACCTCTTAGGTTAGCATATGGCTGACTTATTCTTTAAAGTTTAGCATATAGAAAGTACAATTCAGAAGTACATCCCATATGGAACCCGTATTTCAAATATCCTCATTTCACAATATAGCCCAATATTCAAAACCAAATACCGTACAATACACTTATAAACAAATACTTTGATGCAATAAAAGATTTCACATGCTTTAGGAGGTTTCCCTATTAAAACCAATACAATAAATAATCTCAAGCACACAGCAAGGGAGGGTAAATCACATATCAATAATAGGAGGCATCATGCTCTCCCCGATAACAATAATAGGAGGCATCCCGCTCTCCCCGATAAAAATATCTCCCGTGTGTTGGCCGACACACGAGGCTAGCACCACCCCTGCTAGCTGAGGTATCAAGGTGCACCAGGGCTAACATGCCCTATTGTTAGCAGACAATGATTCCAATAGGATTTCTCCACAAATACTATATGCATATATACCATAGAATTCAGTATAAATTTCTCAATATAATACAGACTGTCAGTCTCAGTATATTCCTCTGTCAAAACTTCCCAATCAGGGAATCACATATATATATATATATATATATATATATATATATATATATATATATATATATATATATATATATATATATATATATATATATATATATATATATATATATATATATATATATATATGCCCATATCTGAGGCAAACATATCACTGTAAAGATCAATATCATGTGCATAACACATTTTATTTGCCATATAATGAAAAATACATGTAAAAAAAATCACATGTTCAATGCATTTCAAAATTCATATATTAAAAATTACCCATTCAGGGTTTATCATATATATATGCCCTCTTTCCAAGGCAATCATATAACCTTATAAACCAATGCGTCGTAGACAATATATTTCATTTACCATTCGGTAAGAAATGCATTTAAAATCATGTATTCAATGAGTTCAAAAATCTCATTTTCAAAACCATACTCTTCTTGAACTACGTTTCCGATAGAAATCATTTCCAGATACTTTAATCCATTTCAGATACATATAAAAGTATAAATCACTTGTAATCATAATCAATAATTCATTTTAAATTCAAGAAAAGCATGTAATAAGCTATAGAAAGAAATATCTACTCACAAGTAAGGGCTCTATATTGGACAGCCCTAAAATCCCTCTTTCTGGTCTGAATTCGGTAAAACAAACTCTAAAATCGAGTCTGGAAGGTCCAAAAACTTGAAAAATAACTTCGGGAGTTTAGTCACTATTCACCGTCGAAAAACACTATTCACGCCAGAAAAACACTATTTACTGCTACTATTTATCGCCGAAAAATACTATTCACTGTCACAAAAATTTTACCAAATCAACAAAACGAATTCATATCCTAATGTTTATCTAGTTTTTGAATCCATCTACAGAGTCAGATTTCTAATTAGAAGTCTCTAAGTAAGGTTTTTCAGAACTTACCTTTTACCGAGATTTTCTACTTAAGATTTATGGCGATTCAACGGTTGATTTGAAAAACTAATCGGTCAAAATTGAAGTACTCTTCATCCTAAATCCAGTAACACCTTCAGTTTTGAGATCAGAAGTCAATCGGTACCTCAGATCGAAAGATAAAGTTTGAAATTACTATTCATTCACTATGCAAAATTCTCTCTTTTCTCTGATACTCGCCACCCTCCGCCCCCGATTTCATTTTATAAATTCTGCGTTCTTTTTTTTTAATATAATAATAATTATTAAATAATTAATAATAAGATTTTTTTTTATAAAAATTCATATAAATTCCGTTTTTCATCATAAAATATCCTAAAAATTTCTAAAAATTTCCATTCTCATAAATCTTTAGTTAAACTCTTAAATCATGATTTTTCTTGATAAAAATCATAATAAAACAAATTTCAAAATAAATATCTTTATTCATATTAAAATAACGAATATTTCTAAAAATATCATAAAAATTCAATAGAGGCCGGTATAATTATTTTAAGCAACACAATACTTCTTTTACTTAAAAGTCCACTTACTTTTAACAAATCATAATCATATCTACATAAATAAAAATATATTTGCTTATAGCGCGCCAAAACATAAATTCTCATATTTCTTTTGTAATTTTTTAATCCATGTAATAAATATACATATTTTCACCGGTTCTTATCTCTATTGTCAAAATTCTCTCTTTTATTCTAAATTTTCTTTAATTGGAATTTTCGTTAAATTTTACGATTATTACATCTTTCTATATGATACATACTAAACAATCATTTAAACATGGATAACCCATTAGCTTACGGAAATTGGTCTTCGCATTAATCATTGTAGAATAGCTTCATTTCATGCTTGTAGTTGCTATAGTCAGAAATAATGCTAATTTCAAAAGCATATACACCGATGGATGTATAAGTAACATGGTTTTTTTCTTTGCAAAAACACTCTAAAAAGATCACCAAGTCCATCCAAGTTTGAAAATCGAACATCTGAGCATGCAAAATAAATATAGTTTACTATATGCTTCTCAATTGCCATTAAAAAATGTGAGTCATTCGAATAAAATTAGGCCAATCTCACCAACATGAATATGTCAAAATCATGGATAATGATTCATTAGATTCAAACAAGGAACTCAAAGAAGCAATTCAAAATTTACATTAGTGAAGCACTTATTATTCCTATCCCCAAAGAATAGAATGGAAAAAATGTTTATTCTTTACTCCTTTAACTGTTCCTTCCTGGGAGGTAGTTCTATGATCAATTTCCTAAAAAATGACAACAAGTTCATTATAGTACGTTGATAAAGGTCTACCATTTTGTTTGGTAGAAATTCAATTCAAAGGAACAAGTTTCATTAGTTCCATTTTAGAAAGTTTTCGACTTCCTTATCTCTTTGGTTGTGGGAAGACGTATAAATCACTGCATTAGCGATGGACTCATTGAGTTAATAAGGACTCTCTTACTTTTGATAATCTCGGCTCTGAAATTAAGATCTCCAGGCTTGAATTTTTTTGTTTCTCCATTGAGGTATCCGGCTTTGTTGCTAGTATCAATATGCATTTCCATAAGTTGAGACCATAGTGGGTAATTGGTTTCATCAAGAGTGATTCCAATTGGGAAAGCAGAGTTATCTTAATTTATGATGATTTGTTGTGTGGGTATGAGGTTGAATTCAGTTGATGGTCCTGAAGTGGTAGCCATCAAATTTGTGTTATAGGTGTACGAGTGTGTTTTTGTGTTTCCAAAAAAAGGAGGAAGGATATGATCATATGCCATCTTAAGCAGAAGAAACTAAGAATGAGTTTTGTGTGTCTTTCGTCTAAGTCAAGGAAGCAATATATAGTTACAATCATAGTCATAATCATAGCCTAAAATTTTGGTTGAAATTTGTTAATGTGGTAGCATAAAGATTGTAGATAATTGTCTTAACTTTCCATAGACATTGAAATAACCTCAATCGAGTTAAAATGAATGAGTTATGGCCTGAATAATGATAGTAGGTCAAGCTAGTTGTGGGACTACAGCGTGAAACACGGCCGTGTTTTTGGCTATTTTGAGATTCTGCAGCACGGTTTGCACAAAATAAAGCACGACCGTTCTCTATGACACGGTTAGGCCGTGCTTGAGGCTGAAATTGCCATACTTTGCTTTTTAAAGGCTCTAAATGAATTCCAATGAATGGATGATGATAAGGAGAACCAAATTACAAATAAATACCTTTTTAATAATGCATTGTAGTGTGAATTCCATTCTTTTATTATGAGAAATTAAATCACATATTGCATATTGATGAAAGGAATATAGATGAGATGTGTGTAAGATGTATGCATGATGCATTGTTGAGAGGCATATAGATGAGATGTGTGTAAGATGTATGCATGATGCATTGATGAGAGGCATAGAGATGAGATGTGTGTGAGATATAGGTATGATGCATTGACGAGGCATATGTAAGTGAATTGCATATGAGATGCATGTAAATGAGAGGTGTGTGTGTAAAATACTTGCATGGTGAATGGATGAGGTGCATACAGATGAGACATGTGTATGTTGTATGTATGTTGCATTAATGAATAATATGAAAGTTAATTGCATAGGGAAATGCATGTATGATATATGGGTAAATTGCATATGCATGGGATGCATGATTTTTAAAGGTGTATGTGATGCACATGAAGTGAATGCTTAAATGCATAAGTGGCATATGTGATGGTGTGTGTAAGTGATGCACCTATATTTTTGAAATGAGATATTGGGATGATCCTTATGGTGGTAAGGTGGCTTGGCGACATGCGGCACCTATATTTTTGTATGGCTGTGAGACAGTATCGGATAGGGGACGCCCTATTAGCCTTGAGTGAGTCAAGAGAGTAATGACCACTCCAACCAAGTGATAGTGGTATATGAGTAACAAACAATTAGAAACTGTGTGATTGACCTCGTGGCTACTGACGATTAGTCACTCTGTGTTGATCTCGTGGTTATAGACGATTAATCACTGAGGGTTATGATATGGCTATAGACGATTAATCATTGTTTGTTGAACTCGTAGCTGTAGACGATCAGCCACCATGCATGATGTTCTGCATATTGCAATTTTGATTATCCTAGGTGTGCATGATATAGTAAATCATACTATTTATGAAAATTGGAAAAGATGTATGAGATGTTAGAATGATCTTTCTCGAAGTAAGGCGACCTGGCGACATGCGGTGTCTTACTGTATTAAGATGACTAACAGATAATTGAAAAGAGTATGAGAAATAGACTATGTATATACATACATGTCATTCATGGTATTAATGTTTAACTTGTTTATAGTGAATGTATGATATTGATGCATAACCTGTTTATTGAGAATGCATGATATTGATGCATAACTTGTCTATTGAACATGCAAGTAGGCTATACATTCTTTTATATCTTATCAAGTGCAAAGAGAAAAGATTTTCTATAGTTTATACAACTGGACATAACACTGTGGTCTTTTTTACTGATTATATGATGCATTTAATGTTAAACCTATTGAGGACTTTTTTCCTCATTATTGTTAGTGTTATGTTCAGATGAAAGCATATGCTATGCTAGTTATTCCATGCAATTGATCATAGAGATCCAGTGGAGGACGATGCCTCATGCAGATTATGATTCCAGCACCACCTCCTCTACCTTTTGTATTACAGGGGTGGTGTGCTGTTTGGGGTTTTGGTGTACACTAATGTAATTATATGAGTATGTGTTATCTTTTTGGTATGAATGTTAACCACTAACGAGGCTTTTGGTGAAGATGGAAATAAACAATGTGTAGAAAAAGAAGAAGAGAAAATCTGGCTGTTACACTTTAAGTCTCCTTTTTTAATTTTATTTTCATATGTCTTCTTTTTAGTTTTAAATTTTAATGTTAGCTTTGAGTCATTTTTTTTTCTGTTTTTTAGTCTATTAATTTTTTTGGTTACTTAATTTCATGTTATGGACTATTCTTTAAAATTGTGTCAGTATGTGTTTCTAAACTAATTGAATTTTAATAAACGTAACTAAATCACTTAGTTCATCTAGTGGAAAGAAAAAGAGAAACTTTAGCCTCCATTCAGATTATTTTTAGCCAAAGTGAAAATCAAAATTAAATGAAAAGAATGAAAGAAAAATCAAAGAAATAAAATTAGCTCAAAATGTTAAACAAAAAGAAAGGAAAAGAATTTCATCTTCAACCTAATTAACATAGGCATAATAGGAGAAATTTAAAGCATCACGAGAGAGAAGCTAGAGAAGGAGAATGCACAAAAATGCACAAAAATTTTCAATAAAAGTGCATAAATGCATAATTGAACAAAATGAAGGGAGAATTAATATGAGATAAATTTTGGAGCTAATATGAGATAAATTGGTCCTAATAAGCTCAAGAAAAATATTTTTAGAACATAATACATAAGTTAGAATTTTTGGAAAATAATAAGAACCATAAAAGAGAATTTTTAGAATAATTAAGTGTAGGAGCTTATAAAGGGAGTTATACAATATGATATACCAAAAATTCAAGAATTTCTCCTCACTATTTCCATCCTAATTAAATATTAGATGGCATGAGATGGAATTGGATCACATAAACAAGCTATAAAAATTAAGTGAGGATGAGAAGGAAATTAAGAAAAAAAATCAAGGATTAAATGGAGATTTAACAACAAATAAATCATAAAATGTTAATATATGCTATTCTTGCTCCCCAAGCTTATTTTGTGACGAGGTGTTGCGGTCAAAGGGAGGCTTTGGTGGGTGATTTATGGACAAGTAATTTAAACATACGCTGAAACTGATTGTGGGACATGTAGGTGACACATATGCAAGGGTGATTTTGGGAATTAATCACAATAATCATGACACAAACTGAAATATCAATTTCTCCCTCGTTTCTTGCTCCCTAAGTCGATCAAGAGGAAGTGTATATTGGCTGGATAAGCTTCAGCCAACTTGAAGCAGAAGTAGAAACCAGAAACAGCAAACAAACTGAAGCAGGAAAAGCAACCCAGCGCAAAGAAGAAGGAAGGAAAAAAGGAAGGATAAGTTGCCATCCAAGGTAGGGTATTCTTCTTCTACTCTTATCCTTCATCTTCCTCCTTCATTTTGGCAAATTTCTGGGCTGTTTTGCGTTGCTGAAATGATGAAATAGGGAGCAGAAAAACCAAAGTTTAGTGAGCAAGAGAGAAGGAGATAGGAGGGGTGATAACCTTGGAAACATGCTATATGCTGGCTGAAATTATTAAGAAACCTTTGTGCAAAATTGGCGCTATATGGATGCCTATCTATGTGTGCATGTATCATGAGTTTTATGCTTGCAATGTGTGTTTGTTTGATGGAGATAATTGCATGGAATTGGCTGGAATTTCTGGGTTGTTTTTGGAGGCAAAAATGGGGTTCTATGTCTATTATTTAATCAAGTATAAAAAAGGGAATTTGGGGAAGTTCTCAGGTAGAGAAATTGGTCGTAAAACCTTGATATCATGAAATGAAAAATATAATCTTTTGGGAGGTATATGCTAGCCAAAATTTTCATGGCATAGACGATTGATCTTTGTTATATCTTTAGGTGTTAAAGGAAGTAAAATATTAAGAGAAAATAAGGTATAGGTGGGTTGGTGTAGGATTAGCTGAATAGATGAAGATGGAAGTATAAAAGGAGTAGAAGGGAACTAAGATGAAGTTTAAAGGTAGGTATGGAATAAAATAAGTAAGAGAAAAACTATAGTCATGATCCTTTGAAATATAATTACCTATGAGAAAAAAAAAGGTTGGAGGTGGATAAAATATTGTGGATTTAATTTTAGATCATTATAGAAATATAAAGGGTGTTTAGTATAAGAGTGGTAGATGATTAATTTAGGGATAATATGATGATAAGTTTAATAGAAATAAATTAAATGGAATTTACAATAAAAATTAATAAAAGGATTAGGCTAATTAAGAGTGAGTAAAATATATAAATATGACCTAAGTTAGCAATTTAATGTAAGAAAAGAAAGGAAAGTAAAAAAATGGAAGAAATTAGGAATTTAATTAGGATTTAATATGAAATAAAAGGAAGAACGGAAGTATTAGGATTAAAATGTAATGTTAGCTGAAATTGGAGATTTAAAATATACCTATTGGAAATAATAAGAAGTAGGCTTATTCTAGTGCAATTATTCTCTTTCTCTTATACATATTGTATGACAAAAATGGTATAGATGCATTTTATTGATTAAAATGTCTACGGCATATGGAAATGTTGTGCTGATATATGCATAAGTAATTGATTTTGAGAAATTATTTGATATGCATAATATAAGTGGCATCATTATTCTGGAACTGTGAAAATACTTTGTGATGGTTGTGATCCGAGAAATGTCATATTTTCCCGGTTTATGAAAAAGGAAAAACAAATCTACAAAGAAAAGACCCTGAGTTAGATGACTCTTTGGTAGAAAAGATATGCACCGTACAAAAAAAGACCCTACATAAGGTGACTCTCTGGTAATTTGGTCACATGGCTTACTGTGTCGGTACTAGATAGGGGATGACCTACTCTTGGATGAGATTGCTAGCTATACTCAAATCAAGCAAGGAGGTAATGAAGTTTTGGGTGAATTTGTGCCATTAACAAAATAAAAATGGAAATGATAAGAACAGCCATGAGATGAGAGTTTTATGAAAAAAATTATATATGTCTCAGTGTGGGATGATTAGTGGATACAGTCGAATGTTTATAAATATTATGTGATGCATTTGCATGCCATAATTGTATGATATTGTGTAAATGAGATATGCATTGGTGCCATAGCTAATAAATTCTGTAATTTATATAGTTGAACATAACATGGTATATATATATATATATATATTGAATACTATTTGTATTTATTGTTGAACTTACTGGGAATTCTATTCTCATTACCTTCCCCTGCTATGTTCAAATAGAAATAGTTAGAAGATGCAAATCTATATGATGTCCATTATGTTGACTGTGAAGTAGGTTGAGTTGCCATTCCTAGGGTTTATCACTGCGGTGTAGGGACTGATAGTAATAGAGCTAGTAGAGATATCGTCGATGCGTCTCCATCATTCCCAGTCTCACAGCAAGGGGAACCCACTGAGGGATGAGTAATGTTGTTTGTAATATGATATTGTATATTAAAATATTAATTGATCTTTTTGAAGTAGTAACCGGATACTTCCTATTTTTGTGCTACGAGTAGTATCTTAGTTACTATTACATGTACATAGTTTTGCTAATTTAATGAAAGTATTTCTAAAAGTTAATGAAAAATATAAATTTGCATACTTTACTAATTTTTGTATACTGAATATAATTAAATGCATGTATACCATTATCAATTATAATATATCTACTTTTGCACTAAAAAATAAAGAGATAAAAAGAATAATGATTTAAGTAAGAGGTAAGTTAGGTATATATATATATGGTAAAATCATGGTAATGATTATAGTGGTAGGGAGAGAATCCATCGACACACACCTGCAAGAGTGAACGAAGCAGCAAAGGATTTAAGAAAGAGTGATGTTGAGGGAGAGGTTGAAGAAACTAGAGAGAGAAACACCATGAGAGTGAGAGACGACGGTGGAGAGTAAGTTGAACGGAATAAAGGCGATTTTGATGGTAAAATTTTGACTCTATTTTTGATTTCGCATAGAATTTGTCTTCTTATTGTGTATATGATTGAAAAATAAATTTTTGTTCTTTCTCTCGAATTGTGTTTTGATGTGCATAAATTCTACATACATTGATGCTTCAAATCTGGCTATGCTTGGTTGAGAATGTTTCATGTACCTGCTGTAAGAATGTGAATTGATCACTATCACCTCTTCTTGGGTGCTCTTCGTTTTATCTCTGAACATGATTTTCGATTTTTGTGACTGGTTTAGAACGTTGGTTCCTAATATAAACTTGGTGAAATATGATTTGATGGGAAGTTTTCTCTTGACAGAGTATCATATTTAGATGTTGATATTTGGCATTTAATTGTGTAATTTCAATTCTTGAACATGTTTGAACTTAATTGTGTAAGTTCGGTTCTCGAACTTGTTTGGGATCTCAGTAAACCAATAAGCATCGACATCCTAGTGGAAAAACGCAAATGGACAATTTCTGGTTGCGGGTTCAAGTCCTTGCAGGTGCAAAATTTTATGAATTTTATAACCAGTCTTTAAATATTTAAACCAACACCTATAATACTAAAGAGCAACACTGGCCCTGCTGCTGGAAATCATGCAACCTACCTGAGGGCCATGGGTTCAAGACGTGAAGACTGTATCACACATGAATTTTTTTAAGACTATTACTATTCATCGTCTTCCACCTCCAAATAGGTTAGGATGACTTGGTTTTGACCAAGAAGAAAACCCAACGTTTTTTTGTGATTTTGACCACTAAAATTGATGTATTATATACCAAAATGATCAAAAACAATATCCTAATGATTCATGATCTCATTTTCCATCGAAAAGGTCAAAAAATTAAGAAGATAAATTTAAACAGTACACCACATATGCAAAACCAAGGCAGAGGCTATACATGCTCTAATACTAAATGTTAGATATTCAAAATGATCTAAACATGCTTCAAGACTCAAAATAACATATTTGAATCAATCAAATGCAAAATAAAGAAGAATTACACCAACCTCCTGCCATTACTTCTCTTCTCAAGTTTTCAATAATTAACACTTCTCCAAGAAATAACACCACCAGCCAGCCTGAAAATGTATTCTGATGTTGACTTGTGAGAATCAACACAGTCAGTAAAGTTTGAATTTGAATAGCCAATCACATCCAAATTGTCCATATGTCTATACATAAGCATGTAGTCTTTGGTTTTTTATAGGTACCTCATGAATTTCTTTGCAGCTCTCCAGTGGTCCATTCTTAAGTTACACTAATATCGCCCGAGCATCCTTACAGCAAATGCAATGTCAAGTTTGGTGCAAACCTAATAATCCTTCTTTATTCTGCATTTGATTGATTCAAACATGTTGTCTTAAGTTTAAAAGTACGTTTAAAGAATTTTCAATATTTAACATTTGGTATCAGATCATGTATAGCCTCTACCTTGCTTTTGCATAAGTGCTGTACTGTTCAAATTTCTCTTCTTAATTTTTTGACGTTTTTTATGGAAAATGAGATAATGAATCATTATGATATTGTTTTCTGATCATTTCAGTATATAATACATCAATTTTGGGGGTCAAAATCGCAAGAAAAAGTTGAGTTTTCTTGTGGGTCAAAACGGGGTCATCCCGATCTGTCTAGAGGTAAAAGACGATGAATAGTAACACTCTTAAAAAAAATCACACGGGTATTCACGTCTTGAACCCACAGCCCTCAGGCAAGGTACTAAATTCTGTTTCAATATATCATTTTGGTAACTCCAGAAATAGAAACATTTCGAAACGTTTCAGAAATTTCAAGAAAACGAAAGATTTTTTAAAAAACGTTTCAAATAATATTTTTTTTAATTTTAAAATATTTTAACATAATATTAATAATATAGATATATAAAATTATATTAAAATTAATTCAAATTAATGTCTATAATTGAATAGTAAGTAAACATGCTACTACAGTAGGGACTCCGACTCAAATCCTAACAACATTTAACAACAATATCTCTCTATGTTCTTCTTAACTCTTTCGTGGCATCTATATTTAAGTCTCTTTCTCTGTCAACTATAATTCTGTCTCTATCTTCAGGTATCTTCCTCTCTCTTTGTCTTTCAATCTCTCTTTTCATTATTTTTATAGTTTTCTCTTTAAAATAAAGATAATGAAGGAAAAAAATGTCATGAGAATAAAGGGGAAGAATAGGAAGTTAATAAAGATGTTGTGACTTGTGAAAGAAAATAACTTGGTCTTGGATGTGATATGATGTTACTTTCATCTACTTTTAGATTGTCAATTTTTTTATTTTTCAAATTATTTTAGTACTTTTCCATCGAAACAACTCGAAATAAGAATATTTTCATTGAAATAGATTGAAACAACTCGAAACAAGAGTATTTCCACCAAAATTTTCACTAAAACAAGAGTATTTATACCGAAACATAGTAATTTCAATTGAAATAGCATAATTTATTAACAAACACTTCCTTTTATTTTGATAACTTCGTTTCGTGTCAATGACTCAGGAAACGAAAATGTTTCGGTCATTCCAATGGAAAAAAAAGGAAATTTAGTACCTTACCCTTAGGTAGGCTACATGAGTTCCAACCGCTAAGCCAATGTTGCTCTTCAGTGTTATAGGTGCTGGATTTAATATTTAAAGTTTGGTTATAAAATTCATAAAATTCTACACCTACAAGGACTTGCACTTGCAACCAAAAAGTTTCCATTCGCATTTTGCCACTGGGCTGTGGGTGCTTATTAGTTTAAGATTGGCAAGAAAATATTGTTAAAGGATTTTTAAATGTACAGAATAACTTTTTCTCAATATTTGGGGTGCTATGATTAATAATTCTTGAATTATTTTTAGTTTTATGTACATATATTATTATGTTATTTTATATGTCCAATTTAGATTAAATACTTATGATGCATGAATAAATGTTATGTTTTTATTTTTCATGCTATTAAGAATGAGTATATTTTGTGAATAATATTATAGTTTAACTATGCAATTTTTGTTTTATTTATAAGATGTTTATTTGTATACACTAATATATCTTTAAGTTTTGATATTATTAGAATGTATGTAATTTAATATTATTCTCATAAAACTTATTTTTGTACATAAAAAATTTCATATGTCTAGTGATCTTCATAATCTTAATTAATTAGGGATTAGCCATAGTATCTTTACTTAATTAAAATTATATATTAAGTTTTGTTTAGGATCGATCACATGAGGAATTATACATAGTATTGTCATTAATTATATTTAATATAATAAATTTTATCCCACAATAATATTTATTATATTTATATAATTAATTAGGATAAAATGTCATATTATTTTCATAATTTACCCACAAGAATTATGGATTGGTACATAATTTAATAGTTTTATCATAAAGATTTTTGGATAGAAAATCAAATTATTTTCATAATATATTCATAAGATATGAAATTAAATACATAATTTGATAATTCTATCATAAAGTACAGAGGAATCTACTTGAATTAAAAATTTAGCCCACATGCAATTTTTATGTCACTAGATTTATATATACATGTTTACATTGGCAATACATGAAATTTAGACCAACGAGTCTCAAATTTTTTAACATAAGTTTTTGGATTTTATATAGTTTTTTAATCTGTTGGTTTTTCTGATATCTGCTTTAATATTCTTTAACTTAGAGGAGATAACTATAAGATATGGAATGAAAAAATTCTCCTCAATTTAGGGTGGATGGACATAGACTATGCTATTAGAATATATGAACCACATGTAATAACTGACGAGAGCTTGGCTGAAATTGCGCTATATAAGCGATGGGAGCGATCCAATTGGCTCAGCGTGATGTTTAGTAAGACAAAAATCACTGACAGTATACATGATTCTGTCAATCAGCATGAGAAGGTATGAGATTTGCTAAAAGGCATTAACGAATAGTTCGTCAATTCTGAAAAGGATTTAGCAAGCACCATGATCATAAAGTTCTCTTATCTCCAACTACTAGTGTAAGAGGTGTGCACGAGCTCATAATGCAAATGTGTGACGTTTCAACTCAACTTAAGAAACTCGAGATTGATATGTCGAAGTCCTTCTTAGTGCACTACATTTTGAACACCCTTCCACAAGAGTATGGGCCTTTCAAGATTTCTTATAACATGCATAAAGATAAATGGTTAATTAATAAATTAATGACCATCTGTGTTCAAAACAAAGAAAGGCTAGTGATGGAGGTGTGTGAGAGTGAATTGCTGGCAACAACTCGTGAGAAGAATAAATTTGATAAGTCTCAAGCTAATCAAAAGGGGAAAGATAAAATACCACATCAAGCTGATATTAAGAAAGAAACGAAGTGTTTCTTCTGTAAAAAGAAGGGACACATGAAGAAGGAATACACCAAATTCCAAAAATCACTTGAGAAGAAAGGTAAATCAATCTCGTTTATATGTTATGAATCTTATATGGTTACTGTTAATATTAACACTTGGTGGATTGACTCTAAATCAATAATCCATATTGCAAACTCCTTGCAGGGTATGTAAAATCTAAGAAAACCAGTGGGAAGTGAGTTAAGCATCTTATCAGGTAACAAGATAGGCTCACATATGGAAGCAATAGGAGCTTGCACTAGAATTTTAAGTAGTGGCTATGCTTTAAAGTTAGAAAGGATATTTTATGTACCAAGTTTCTCACGAAACTTGATTTATGTTTTCAGACTTGTACCATTTGGATATTCCATTAATTTTAAAGACACATTATTCAGTTTATTATATAATTTAGATTGTATTAGGAATGATATTTTGTCTAATGGCTTTTATCATCTTAAATTACAAAGCAATACTACTTATTGTTCAATGCAAGTTCAAACTAATTCTAAATGGTGTAATATTAATGAGGATTCCTCTATATTATGGTACTGGAGATTATGACATATCTCCATAGAGAGAATTAAGATATTAGTCAAAGATGGAGTACTTTGTACTCTAAATTTTAATGATTTCGAGACTTGTGTAGACTGCATTAAGGAAAAGCAGACCAACATATCAAAGAAAAGTGTTGTTAGGAGTTTGAATATATTAGAAATCATTTATACTAATATATGCTGTTTAGACATGGATGCGCATGGTCAGAATCACCTTTATAGATGATTACTCACAATATATATATATATATATATATCTATTTACTTTATAATAAAAATGAAGCATTGGATGCCTTCAAAATTTTTAAGGATGAAGTTGGGAACCAATGTGAAAAGCAACTAAACATAGTAAGATCAGATAGAGGTGGAGAATATTATGATAGATACACAGAGAATAGACAAGCACCTGGTCCCTTTGCTAAGTTTCTTCAAGAGCATGAGATTTTTACCTAATATACTATGCCTGGTTCTCTAGGTCAGAATGATGTTGAGGAAAGAAGAAATCGAACATTATTGGACATAGTGCGGAGTATGCTTAGCAATTTCAATCTTCCTATATCCTTGTGGATTGAAGCACTAAAGATGACTGTGTATATATTAAACCAAGTTCTAACTAAGGCTATCCAAAATGCACCTTTTGAATTATGAAAAGATTAGAAATTGAGTTTGCGACATATGCACGTTTGAGGATGTTCTTCTGAGGTGATGATATATAACCCACAAGAGAAAAAATTGGACTCGAGGACCATTAGTGAGTATTTCATTGAATATGTTAAAAGGTCCAAAGGTTATAGGTTTTATTGTCCATTTCACACAACTAGGATAGTGAAATCAAGAAATGGTAACTTTCTTGAGAATGACTTGATAAGTGAGAGTGATCAGTTTAGTAACCTAGTTTTTGCACATAATCATATATAGTGCCAACCTTCCACTTTAAATGACAGATTAATTATTACTCATAGCATTTCTTTGGTACAAACAGATACTGAACAACTAGTCATTAAGTTTCTACAAACTAATCAGTTAAATCAAAATGTAGAAGATTTACTTATAGTTCCTGAACAAGTTGAACTACAACCTCCTTAAGGAGATGGAGTTACAACATTAAAAAGATTAACAAGAGAGAAAAAAATCAGTTATTCCTAGTGATTTTATAGTGTATCTACAAGAGTCTGACTATAATATAAGAGATAAAAATGATTCTGAAATATTTTCACAAGTCATAAGTTGCAAAGAGTCAAATTTGTTGTATGATGTCATGAAAGATGAGATGAATTCCATAAAGAGTAATGGAGTATGGGAACTTGTAGAGTTGCAAAGAGTCAAATTTGTTGTATGATGTCATAAAAAAACTATTGGCTATAAATTGATCTTTAAGATCAAGAAGGATTCATTAGATAACATTGAGATATACAAGGCGAGACTCGTTACTAAGGGATTTACTCAAATAGAAGGAGTCGATCACACAGGGTTTTTTCTCCTGTATCTAAGACAGATTCTTTTAGTATTATTTTGGCATTAGTTGCTTATTTTGACTTTGAGTTGCAACAAATGGATGTGAAACGACATTTCTTAATGGTAATCTAGAGGAAGAAGTTTATATAAAACAACTTGAAGGTTTCTCCTCTAGTGATGGTGAGCATTTGGTTTGCAAGTTTAAGAAATCGATATACAGTTTAAAACAAGCCTATCGTTAGTGGTATTTTAAATTCTAGAGTAATTTCTTCATTCAGATTTGTTAAAAATCCTATAGATCAATGTATATACCAGAAGGTCAGTGGAAGTAAAATCTATTTTCTTGTTTTATACGTGGATGGTATTTTGCTTGCAACCAACGATAGGGGTTTGCTGCATTAAGTGAAACAATTCCTTTCTAAAAATTTTAACATGAAGGATATGGGTGAGACATCTTATGTCATTGGCATTAAGATTCATAAGGATAGACCTCGAGGTGTTTAGGTCTGTCACAAGAAACCCATATCAATAAAGTTTTAGAAAATTTTCAGATGAAGGATTGTTTGCCAAATGTTGCTCCTATTGTGAAGGGTGATAGGTTCAATTTGAATTAATGCTCGAAGAACGATCTTAAGAGGAAATCTATGAAGAACATCCCGTATGCTTCTGTCATCGGAAGCCTTATATATGTTCAGGTTTGCAACAAACCTAACATTGCATTTGCTGTGAGGATGCTCGGGCAATATCAGAGTAACCCAAGAATGGATCACTGGAGAGCTACAAAAAAAGTAATAAGATACCTACAAGGAACCAAAGACTACATGTTTATGTATAGACAGATGTACAATTTGCATGTGATCGACTATTCAGATTCAGACTTTGCTGGTTGTGTTGATTCTCGCAAGTCAACATCAGGATACATTTTTATGCTGGTCGATGGAGCTATTTCTTCAAGAAGTGTTAAGCAGACATTGACTGTTACTTTTACTATGGAAGTCGAGTTCGTCATCTGTTTTGAGGCAACTTCACAGAGTGTGTGGCTTAAGAATTTCATTTTGGGGCTTAGAGTTATCGATTCAATTTCTAGGCCATTAAGAATTTTCTGCGATAATTTGACTACTGTCTTTATTGCTAAGAATAATAAAAGTGAAAGTCGAAGTAAACACATAAACATTAAGCACATTAGCACTGAATTGATGATTACTGATCCTTTGATTAAGGGCATGCCACCACTAAAATTAAAGGATCATGTAGAGAAAATGGGACTTAGTTCCATTTTATAATTGTATACATATATGTTATTAATGAAATTCTTATATATTGTGATGTTTTCTTATATTCATGTGCACTTTAATTTATTTGACAAAAACATATTTTGTTTTTGGACCAAGAATAAACGTAGGGTTTATTCATTAAGTTTTTGCTACCACATTAAATATAATACTTGAGAAACTAAATGCATTATAATACATGATTGATATTACTCACTTTTAGAGGACCTATCACTATGATTTACATATTTATTTCTTAAGAAAGTTGTTTGGTGACTCATTTAAGTCATTAAGTTAAATGTATGGACCAAGTGGGAGAATGTAACAATTTTTCATTCTTAAACATGCATAAATAGTCCAAACGTTTTTCCATTCAGGAGTCCAAATGTTTTTGAAATAAATGGCCATTATTTAGTGGTTAGTGGTGACCCTTCATGTATCATTTGTTCTTGATGGTAGAATATATAAATAGAATAGTTTTGGTCCTTGAGTTTGCTTCTTTTTTCAATCTACGAACTTTACACCATTTTTAGTGTGGAAGTTAAGACTTGGAAGAGTCAAAATCATTGAAAACTTGAGAAAGAAAAACAATGTCAGAAGATTGATGTAATCCTTATTTATTCCGTATTTGATTGATTTAAACATGTTGTTTTGAGTTTAGAAACATGTTTAGATCATTTTGAATATCTAACATAATTGTCATATTTTGCACTTCATTACTTGTTTTGGGCTCTTGAACACTTCAGATTTTGGTTCGATATTCTGCTTTCAATTGTGATAATCAGATTTTGTGCTTGGAATTCTCCTTTGATTGAGTTCTCGTAATCTATTTTTGTTCATATCCAAACTTGAGTGCCATTTTTGTATAAATAGGTTCTTGAAGGCATCTGGTTTAGTCTGATGATACATGTTAGGAGGAGGGGTGATGTGGTGTTATGATAATTAACTTTAGAGACTAATTGCCTGGTGCTAATTTGGTACCTGGATGGGCTTTTAATATAAAATTATCGCTTTGGGAAATCGACATGGCGTCTAACTCTTTATTTATTTTCTATGTACGGATAACTATATGATCTATGAGAGTAAATGTGGGTAAACCTAAGCAAAGCTAGGCATAAATCAGCGAAGAGTCCTCACACGTCTTTGGCTAGTTGCGACTGATGACTTTATTTTGATTTTCTCTACTAAGAAAAAAGTAGACGACAATCGGATTTCTTTATCCTTCTTTTATTTGTTTGTAATATGTGAATATTAGCTCCCACAATACCCACCCGAGCTCTTTGTGTGACATTGTTATTTTTCTTAAGTTAATCCAGTCTCTTTTTCTTTTAAAGTTTGTGCGTGAACTTTGAGTCTACTGCACAAAAAGTGTCAAGTGGTCAATCGTGTGTGGTGGCTTTGAACCCACAGCTGGTAAGGTCTCTAGTTAGGTTGCAGTTAATAAAAATGGAGTTTTAATTTTTTTTTATTTTTTTTCTCTTTTAAGAATTCAAAAAAAAATCTTAAAAATAAAAAAAATTCAAAATCTCTCTTTGAAAATATCTGTTTTTTAATTTTTTTATATATCTTTTTTTCAAAAAATAAAAAAAACTAGAATATATATTTTTTAATTCAAAAAATAAAACAATTAAAAAATGAAGGATAAAGAAAAGAGAAATAATAATTTTCTAAAAAAAAGACAACGATTCTCAATTAAGTTTTTTTAAAGCTACTGTAGTCATCTAAATTTTTTTCTTTCACAAAAAATAGCTTAAAAACAAGTCAATTCACCTCACTATTTTTTCTATGGGTAGGCCCTAGGCTACCTTTGTAAAAAAGTTTCTTTTTTTTTTTTTCAAATTCATTCTTTTCTCTTTTCTTTTCTTGTCATTTTTAAATAAAATATAATTAATGTAATAAAATATTTTACACAATTTTATTAAGGTAACCGTTATTAAAAATAGGTACAGTAAGATGCCTAATACTTTCTTCATACAAAACACTACCTATTTCTTAGATCTTGCTTTTAATTTTTTTTTTAATTTTTCATTTCAAAATAAATTTTAATGGCAACTACATTGAAAATGAGTTTTCAAAATATTTTTGAAATTTTTTTAAAAATTTCACTATACGCGTCGCTTGGTTCTTTTGCAGATGGATATCTCACACAGTACATATACTTGCCTCGTTTCTTAATCCATAGTTGACTTACCTACCCTAAACGGGCGGATAGGATAAGACGGGACAAAATTGTCTTATCCCTTACTGTTTCTCCCCCCCCCCCCCCAAAAAAAAAAAAAAAAAAAAACAAACTGACGACGACGGTGTAATTTCTAAAAACTCGTGAAGGGTTAGTTTTTCCGGCTATAATGGGTTGGGTTTCTTTTTTGTCATAGAAAGGATTGGGTTATATGTTTATTAATTTAAATGGGCCAATTAGCCTGTCCAGTTTATTAAACAGGGGCGGTTAACCCGTGAGGACAGCACATGCCCACTTTGTTTCTCATCTTCCTCGCCGAGCAGAAATTACACCAGAATTCCATTTTTTCGTTTTAGTCGGTAATCCCTTTCTCCAAGCTGACATATCAGGTAATACCCTTCCTGTCTTCACGGGAGACAATGGCTCTGAGAAATCTTTAGCTCCTTCCTTCTTCATCTTCCGTATATTTCCGAGCTTCAAACTTTGGATAAGATAATGTAGTTTAGTGGGCAGTTGCAGGTTTTCTGAATATATATAGCTGTTGTCGTCTAAGAGGCATGGCTTGTTTTTTTGTTGCTTGCGGTACTGGATTGCCTATAGCCCAAGATAATTTGGGAGTTAATATGGCACAAACAAGATATTTTGGGTCTTATGGTGTTTTGTGTACTAGCTCATTTCATTCTCCTTCTCTGGGGTTTAATCACTGTTACATATCTCAACACGGGTTGTCTTGGAACCAGAAACTTGGATGTTCTGACAGAAAAAGTGGAATTACCTTATTGAGGTTTCCTTATTGTTGTAAGTCTCAGCATGGTCTTGTCCGTAACAACGAAATGGAACCACTGATGAATGGAAGCAGAGGAGAGAGAAAGACCCACTATGTTAAAAAGAGATTTTCATTGAGATTACGGCCCAGGTTACGGTTATTAGCTATAAGAATGAAACGGGTTTCCATTAAATCCATTTTGAATGAGGTGGAAATCTTTATAAGGAAAAACATTAGAACAGCGGCATTTTCTACCTCAGTTTCAATTGTATTGGGCCTTTGTTACCTGTTTTTAAAATTGACGGCATTGCCCTCTCCAAAACTAGTTCCATATTCAGACTTGATTGCTAGCCTGGAAAGTGGATCTGTTACTAAAGTTTTACTTGAAGAGGGGTCTCGACAGATATATTATAATATGAACTCTCAGATTGCTAAAGAAAATCAAATTTCTGGTAAAGAGTTGCGAGTAATAGATGTTTCAATTGATAAGGATATGGATAAGCTTGACAGACATGACACTTCAATAGCTGGGCAAACACCACTAGGGAATGTACTAAGAAAATTTTCAAGGACTGGAGCTTCTGTTCCTGTGTGGCAGTATTCCACACGAAAAATAGATCATGATGAAAAATTTCTTGTTAGTTTAATGAGAGAGAAGGGAGTTACATATAGCTCAGCCCCTCAATCAGTGTTAATGTCGATGAGGAGTACTTTGATAACTGTGCTAACACTGTGGATACCTTTAATTCCATTGATGTGGCTTCTATATCGTCAACTTTCTGCTGCTAATAGCCCAGCGAAGAAGCAGAAACCTCATAGTCAGACAGTTGGATTTGATGATGTGGAGGGTGTTAATGCTGCAAAAGTTGAGCTTATGGAGGTAGAGATCTCTTCCTATAATGTTCATAAATGTTTATTCTGTCTTGCTAGTTTGATTATGAAGTGAAATTTCTACCATGATTAATTTTTCCTCTTTCACTTGTTCATGATTTACACTAAAGCTAATAGGATTTAATATGAAGTAAATTAGAAAGTGGATCACTATCGTTTCTTTGGAATCTCTAATACTTTGTTTCTTAATACGTGATACAAATATATGACTATATAACATGATAAGAAAAAATATGGTAACAATTTGTAGTAAAGTATAAGCAAGGCTAAACTGACTTGTTAATTTAAGATTAATTAGTCTTGATAGTGGGGAGAAATATAGTAGAAGAAAACATGAATTAGTTTCTTCTGACATATCTAGTAATTGTTACTTGAATCAAAGACAATAGTAGCTAATGGCATGGTACAAAAGCATGGGAACTATTAGGATCTAGAGCTAAGGCAGTATTGCTAACTTGATAGTTTATAATTTGCGTTGTGACAGTAGTTATAGATAATAATCTAGTTGTTTTAGAACCACAGTTGAAATCACCTCAGAAATGAAAGATCTCAAAAATTCCTTTATAGATAAACAGGGATGGCACTTTGTTGTGTAGCTGGGGAGGAATGTTTTTATAATTGTGAAATGTCTTTCTCCGTTTCACCTTCATAATTACAATATGTATTTATCCTCTTAAAAATTTAAAATTTTCCTTTGTTAGGACTGTGGTATTAATTTCCTTAACCCTAAATGTTTGTTATGAGTGATTAGCTATTAATTAAATAGTCATCCCTTTTTGCATAGCGAGGTAGCTAGGCAATCAATGAGTAAGTTGTTTCGGCTCTATCAAGAAAAATGGATCTGTCCACCTTATTTGGAAGTTTTCCTCCCTTCATTCTGAGTGGACGTTTTGGGAGTAGAAAGGAGAATAAGGTGCATTGGATTTTTCCCTTCTTGAGGGAGTATGGTATGGTAGGTTGGAGCATAACTCTGAAGCTTCAGTGATAGATTTCTTCCTTCTCATCTTTTGTGGGTTTTCTCGGCATCCTTGTGGGTTTCAGCTCATGGGTTTTATAAGCAAGAATAATTATCTGATATTAAAAGAGATTGGTTTGCTCTTTTGAGTAGATCTATTTCCTTCTATTTTCCTTTCTTTGATGTCTTTTTTATTCTCTGTTTTTCATAGGATTCCTGATCCTCCTGCATTGTGCTTCTTCTCTCTCAATGATTTCTTCTATTTTTTTTTAAAAGAAGATTGCATCACAATATTGTTGCATGGAAGGCTACATCTGGATGAAATGGTGCGTGATTATTGAGAGACTTGACCATTGCAATAATTTCTTCTGGTAAATTATAATTCCTTATAGTTGTATTTGTTGAAAAGAATTATAACTATCTTTGCTATGGATGGTTTCCACCTATAGAGTTTGACGCTGAGTATATGAGTATATCTGTAGGTTCAAGGAACCTAATGTTAGTTGGTCTAAATATCAAAGTGCACAATCTAGAAGAATAGCAAACTCAAATGAGGTTGCTCGGATCTTGCTTGCTCGAATCTACTAGAGAAATGAAAATTTTAGGTGAAGCACTAACTAATACATACAAAATGTCATATTTTGAGAAACTTAATACCAGTGCCTTATGCAATGATCTAGTGCCTTGTTTTGAATATATGTCTTGAATTTCATAAATTAACTTCTAACAACAACATTGTAATTTTTTTTTCTGGTACATGTAAGTAATAAACCATTACTATCACAAATGATTCTGACATGGCCAAATCCAAGTGTTTTGTGTATTATTATAAACTTTTTTGGTTCTGTTAATTTGTGGGCCAGGTGTGAGATCATTTATATCTGTTCCCACTCTGTGAGGACCGGGGACACCATTGATTAAAGAGGAGATTGGAGTTTGTCATGATCTGCTGCTTTAGTGTCACATTAGATTTAAGATAGGAAGATCATCTTTTTCTTTGTAGATTCAATTCTTCAAATGTCCAAGTATCTGAAATGACAACTTTGCTATTATTTTTCTGTGAGGACCATGTAGATAGCACCTCTCATTTTCTAAGAAAGTTTACAACTGTGACAAAATAAAGATCATGCAAGTTTTTGAAGAAAGTAGTAAGAAAAATAATAAGAGAAATATGAAAATATGACTATTGAGAACAATTCCGTATTGAATAGAGAACTTGAAATAGTCTGTTTATGTTTCATAGTATGTAATGGTAGTGATCCCATGGCCTTATGGAGAATACCTATGCATTGTTGTGACTTGTGACATCAATTCATCAAGATTGATTTCATTATACCATTTCATGGTTTATTTTGTTGCTATCGGATTTTCTATGGTTCAACTTCCAATTTGTGAAGCATGAAGCCGTGTCTAAGTCCGGCATGTGTTAAACACTCTTATTAGAGACAACTCAACATTTTAGATTTTGTTGTGTTGCATTGTCGTTGTTAGAGTTATACTTCTTAGCTTTCAACTGCCAATACCAAGACTGGCGCTATCTTCTTTCCTTTGTGATGATGGATCAAAATGTAATACAAATAACAACAACAACAACTAAGCTTTTTCCCACTAGGTGGGGTCGGCTACATAGATCAAACGGCGCCATAGTGGCCTATCATGGATGAGATCAATAGATAAGTTATTAACTATTAAATCATTTTTAATAGTTTCACTTATTGTTTTCTTTAACCTCCCTCTACCTCTAATTATTGGACTATTCTCCATCCGATCAACTCTTCTCACTAGGGCTTCTGCAGGTCTTCTCCACACATAGCCAAACCACCTTAAGTGAGTTTCAACCATCTTTTCCACAATAGGTGCTATCCCAACTTTTTCTCTAATGCACTCATTTCTAATCATATCTCTTCTGGTGTGTCCACACATCCAACGCAACATTCTCATATCTGCAACGTTGAGTTTATCTTCATGTTGTCTTTTAACCGCCCAATATTCCGTACCATACAATATAGCAGGTTTTATAGTCGTACGGTAGAATTTTCCTTTAACTTTGAACGGCACTTTTTTTATCACAAATGACACTTGAAACTTTTCTCCATTTCATCCATCCAGCTTGAATCCTGTGGTTTACGTCATCCTTTACTTCACCGTCATTTTGTATAATGGACCCAAGATATTTAAAACTTGTAACTTGTTTTAATATATAGTCTCCAAGTTTCACGTCTACATTCGTATTTGTTCATTTCTTACTAAAAATACATTCCATATATTCTGTTTTATTTCTACTTATCCGGAAACCATGTGTTTCTAAAACTTGTTTCCATGACTCTAATTTCATATTTATTTCCTCTTTCGATTCATCAACTAAAACTATATCATCTGCAAAAATCATACATTGAGGCCCTAACTCTTATATATGTTCAGTAACTGCGTCCAAAATCAAGTTAATACAATTTTATAAAAATCTAATTGAGAGGATCAATTTGCAGGTCATTCACAAGCATTTTAGTTCAACCTTATCATTGTAATATCTTTTGAATTTTTCAACCAGAAATGCTTGCATTTGAACAAAAAGTCAATGTTCTATTCTCTGTGTGTGAAGCCATATCCACTCATTCGTGAAGACAAATATGTGTATCCAAAGTTCTGTGGAGACAACTACTTATTGAGATTATGTTTTTGAATATTGAAGGCTTCCACTTTCACTTAATTTGTTCACCATCTATTTTTAAGATGATAAAGTAGAAAAACAAGGACAATTGAGTGGAAGTGTACTAATTTAATTTTGCTTTAGTTGCTACCTCCATTGACTGATAACGATAATGAATTCAGTCAGGATGCTTTTTTACTTTAGTCAGATTAGAATCTTGTAAATATGCTACAATTCCAAGAAAGCTTACTTGGTTTAAAATTTAAACCTCTTCTATATATGATGCTTTTGCAAATATATAAAGAATTCTCAGCTTACTGTTGAAGCACACCTATCTTCACCTTTTGGTGTATGAATTTGAGTTTATATCTTACTTTGTTGTTTCTCAATGACTTGCAGCAAGGTTCTCTTTGCAATATAATAATCCTCAAACTTGTCCATAAGCATGTCTTGATGCATTGCAAAGCTTTTTTGTTTGCATAGTGGGAGATAAAAATGAAAAACATCTGATGTGGTTTAAGACTAATATGGTTAGAATTATAGATTATTGTCCCATTTATATTAGCTTGTGCGTTTGTAACAATAAACCATGAGTTTCGCTTGTTTTTTTTTTAAGATTCATTCTCGTTACTCTAATTTTAATAATTATAAACTTACAATTGAGTTGGTCAAGTTTTCTTTATGGATTCATCTTAATACTTCTACGTTTGATAATTATAAATTTAATTCTCCTAGTTTTATAAGTAGGTTACATTGATAGTTGTCCCTATACGGATGCTTTTGATATGGTCGGTGTGAACTTTTTATGAGATGTTTGATGGAAAGAAAGTGTGGCATCCTTATGGACTCTTACATTGTTTTCGCCAATAAGTCATAAGAACTTATCAAAGAAGGATATTATCGAATTCACTTATAAAACCTTAGAAGTATAGGGCTGAAAATGAAATTTCACTAAAACTAAAGGGATTAAAATTACATTTTAACCGATGGTTTTTAATTAATGATAATTGCATAGTTAGTAGAATTGTTTTTGTCAATTGTCAAGCAACTTTGATTGTTTTCCTTATATTGACGCTGTCCCTTATTTGTAGGTAGTTTCATGTCTGCAAGGAGATATTCAGTACCAAAAGCTAGGTGCGAAGTTACCTAGAGGTGTATTGCTGGTGGGTCCTCCTGGAACTGGGAAAACACTGCTTGCACGTGCAGTTGCGGGTGAAGCAGGTGTACCTTTTTTCACTGTTTCTGCCAGTGAATTTGTGGAATTGTTTGTTGGAAGAGGGGCAGCCAGAATCAGAGACCTTTTCAATGCAGCAAGGAAATTTGCACCTTCAATTATATTCATTGATGAACTTGATGCAGTTGGAGGCAGGCGTGGAAGAAGTTTCAACGATGAACGTGATCAAACACTAAATCAGGCAAATTTATTTGCGTATCTTGCATTTCTCTCATATTGTTGCTTCCCTAACAATGGTTATTGCATACTTCTGACCATATTTTAAATTAGTAGAATCTCCGATTTTAAACCTTTTTATTATCCAAAACTTTTGAATGGTTTCTGGTTGAAAATCTATCTTTAAATACTTTATATTTCAGAATTAAAGTATTATTCTTCCGAAGTCTTTCCCTCTTCTTTATTCTTTTGAAAATAAGAAACAACTCTACCTTTCATAACATTTTTGTAAAAATTTTCAAAATGGCATCTCACTGCTCATATGATACTTTCTCCATGTACCACAAGATTTGAAAAAACTGAAATTAAAGAAAAAATTCCCTTGGGCATTTGATAATTGTTCTTGGCTCTAAGCTGACCTTCAATATATTTTCTGTCTATGTAGTTGCTGACAGAAATGGATGGATTTGAGTCAGAGATGAGAGTGGTTGTCATTGCAGCAACTAATCGACCAGAAGCATTGGATCCAGCCCTATGTCGCCCTGGCCGTTTCTCAAGGAAAGTATGTGTAGGTGAACCTGATGAAGAAGGCAGGAGAAAGATCTTGGCTGTACATCTAAGAGGAGTTCCCTTGGAGGAGGAAACAAATATTATATGTCATTTAGTTGCTTCTCTTACACCTGGATTTGTAGGTGCTGATCTCGCAAACATTGTGAATGAAGCTGCTTTGCTTGCTGCTCGTAGAGGTAAGACTCAGTTACCATTTATATTCAAATCACTGCATTTCTTTTTTCAAATTGAATTTTATGGCTATCACAAATTATCGTTATTTATCAAATTGCATCTTACCATATGTTAAAATCTATGACTTTATAACTACATTGTGAACTTTTTCTAGCTCACATTGGATGGTGTACTATTTTGACAATTCCATGTCTACGTTGAAAGTAAGCCATTAGGTGTGGCCTAGTGGTGACAGATTTGGATTGTTTGCAAGAGATCTTTAAGTTCAAACTTCCTTGCCATCATTTGTTAAAGAAAAGAAGTCTCTGTAGAAGATAATAGTGATGATCTGTGAATCAAACATTGCATTTGAATTTTGCAGGGGGTGAAATTGTTGCAAGGGAAGATATAATGGAAGCTATTGAAAGAGCAAAGTTTGGAATCGATGAAAGGAAGTTGAGACCTAGTACAATAAGCAAAGAGCTAGGGAAGATATTCCCTTGGATGCCATCGTTGATGGGCAGAAATGAAAGAAGACAGGATGAGCTGCAAGGGCCATTAGGCTATCAAACATTGAGCTGATGAATGCTTTTGTAAGTTGTATTTGCTTCTATTTGTCCTCAAATATTTTCTTGAGGCATTCTTGGTTTGCTTTTTGTAAGTAATAAATTTTGATTAACTTTCGAATACCTTAATCTGAACAAATTAGAAGCCCTTGTACTCAATACCTTATAAATAAGGAATATGGAATAGGCAGAACAAAACACATTCCGGCCATCTTAAATATTGACAAGCACTCTACTACTTTAGATCGTTTAGTATATAAAATCTTAATGAGAAGGTTAGAAAAAATGCCAATGTACTTTGTTTGAAATCAGTTTCAATTTTTAAGATTTAGAAGAGTTTAACGTACGGGAGTTCAATCTCCTTCATCCTTTCACTTTTCCATCAGCAATTATCAGAGCAAAGTTCTAAAGCTTAGAATGAGAAAGTCGTCTTCTATCTTAATTTGTGAGTCCATGTTGTGCTTTGTTTGGCATGTCACTAATTTTTCTTTTTGGATAAGAAAATAACTTGAAAAGGGGAAGGTTATCACATTTTAAAACTAAGGCATGCAATAAATTTTTACGAAAAGTTTTATAATAATGCTTATATATTAGTTACAAGGAGAATGACTAATAGTAAAAGTTAAATTTAAATTTTACGAAGTGTTTCAATTTTTGTCATCTTATTTTATGTCCCTCCCATCTTGTATTACACTTGCTTTTCAGAGAGAGAGTATAAGCAATAGAGCATTAACTAGCTTTTCAGAGAGAGTACAAGGAATAGAGCATCATGGATAAGGGTGAGAAAACTAGTGTTTTAGGATTTTTGGTGAGAGTGGGAGACCCATCCCCTGCCTTTAAGTAGGTTAAAATAACCTATTAAGAAAAAAACTTTTGGGAGCCAAAGAGATTGGATGTAGCATGAGTTTTTGACTGAAGTAGGAGAAAAACTCTATGTATTGGTCTTTTCCTCAACACTCCTATTTTTGGTTGTTTAATTCCAAATTTAATTTATTATTCTATTTCTTCTAAGTTAACTGCAAACAAAATGAATTGACACACTTGTGTGTTTCATAAAAATAAAAAAGCTTCATTTTCTATTTTATCACTTCAAGGGTCGAATTAGGAATATTGTGACTTTTCAAAAACTGCTATCTTATTGATGTTGTGATAATATTGTTTAAACAAGTAAAAAATAATGCGTGGAAAACATCTCATAAAAAGCCGCTTTTGATTGATAAGGGTTTGGATAATAATTTTCAAAACTTGATGTAAGCATGTAAAATTACAATAATAAACCTTATACTTTATATACTGGAAAGCACTTTATTTTGCATTGCCTAACAATTGAGACAGCCTTAGGAGTAATAATCGTTTTGTAAGAGGATAAAAAGTCAGGTAGAACTATATTATAGAAAAATATATTTTCATGGTAGGAGTGGAAGAGACATTTTTTATTTGTGTTGCATTTTGCGTGTTGGTACTGAAGAAAATAAGGTAACAGTTTGCATTTTAATGGGCAACCTGCAAAGAAAAATAAATATAATTGATGATATAATTTTTTTTAATAATAATATGATAAAATTATATTTTGAAATTTGATTCTAATATAGAGATTGTTTCGGTTACTCTACATTTACAACAATCACAAAACCAAAAGAAACACCATAAAAAAAAATAATTGAGCATAAATTTATAACTTCTGGCGTAAAAAAATACCAAAGGCAAAAGCTACAGTATTCTAAAATGGGGCCTACATTTGTCATGATCTATTTTTGCATTTCATAGTGCTATTTATACTCTTCGAAAGTGTTCCTCAGTAAATTTGTTCTTTCGTCTCAGTACAAGTAATTTTATATTTGGTATCTGTTAATTTTTTTTAGAATATTGAGATTATTCTTATCCACCAGAATTTATTCTTGAGTTTGAACTACTGATATTATAGAGACTCATCATCTATTAAGTTTTATTTTTTAATTATTTTATACTGCATAATTTAGTTTTTGTCAAAAAAGAAAAGGTCATTTTAGATATATTTCAATTCATGATCAGCCATCGTGTTAATTGTGTTTTAAATTGAAGATAACTTGAATTATTATAAAAGAAAAAAATATAAATACTAACTTTAGATTATTTGGGAAACCTCTTTCAAGTTTTGAAGTTGAATATTTTTTTCTCAACTTTCAATAGCAAATATTTAATACATTCCGTCCATTTCAATTAATGAATTGAACAGTGATTTCACATTTCTTTTTTCTGCATGGCATTGTAACACTAAAATTACATATGATAGTGGAATCATAGATCCATATGTTTTGAAGTAAGTAATGTGACATTTCATTAGCTTTTGTCAACCAGAAATGGAGGAAGGGTGTTAAATGATGCATAGTGAAAGTTGAAGGAGTTAATTTCTATCCTTTAAAGTTGAAGGGAGTATTTGAAAATGACCCAAAGTGCAAATGGGTATATACAATTTTTCCTATTATAAAATAATCTATTTGTTAATTAGAATATAAATAAAAAAGAAATTAAAGAGATAATTGAAGATATATTGAGTTATTGTAAATTATCTAATTGTTAATAAGATGATAATTAAAAAGGAAATTAAAGAGATAACTAAAGATAAGCCAAGTTATTACAAATAATATAATTGTTAATAAGAAGATAAATAAAAAAGGGAATCAAAGTGATAATTGGATATAATTTGAGTCATTATAAATTACCTAATTTTTTAAAAGAAGTTAATACACAGAAAAAAAAATTAAAGAGATAATTGAAGATTACCTCGACAAGTTGTCCTTATGATTGAGATGGCATGTGATTTAAGGTAACATAAGTGCGCTGTTAGTTTGTCAAATGTTTGGAACCAAGCATTCCCAATTTCTTAACGTCAAATCGCAAAGTTTTTTTTTTTTTTTTTTGAATCGCTTCAAAGACTCTTAATTTTTAATAAAACATTTTATGTTGAGGAGAAGACATCGATCTAACTCCAAAGTTAGGATAGACTCTTGAATTAAATAACCATTTAAAGAAGATTTATGGATAACTCATTATTAAAAGCTGTAATTGTCAAATTATATATAAAATACGTACAGGTTATCTCTTTTATAATGATCTCCTCAATTATATTTCACTACTAGGAAAATCAAATTTAAAGACAAAATTTTTCCGTCTCTAAATAGAAAAAATTTCGTCTTTAACGCAGTTAGAGACGGAATCAGAGACGAAAATAATTCCGTCTCTAAAAGCGGGGTCGCTACAATTTTGAGACGGAATTTAAATTCCGTCTCTAAAAAATATATATCCGTTTCTAATTTTTTTTTAATTCCGTCTCTAACTTCAGAGACGGAATATTCCGTCTTTGATATGGAGACGGAATATTCCGTCTCTAAAGTCCAGATTCGTCTTATTAATTTAGAGACGGAATATTCCGTCTCTAAATCCGTCTCTAATATTAATAAAATAAAAAAAAATTCTTAAAAATCTGAAACCTATCAACCAAGACAACAGTCAAAAATCAACCATTTCAGGCAGAAATATCAACATACATTTTACATAATGTCAAACCTTATCATCCATAAACATATCAACAACAATTTTAATAATCCCATCAGATTACATGACAATATCACCAATCAAACATACATAACACATAGTCATAAATAACACAAACTATCATGATCCATCAGCAGCATTACTATTTTGGTCATTGTTATTATTCTCTTCTTCTCTAGGTGGAGATGAGGAGGGCATTCTTATATTACCATCTATCATGAGGCGCCGAAACATTCGATCCCATTCTTCAACCTTTTGCTTTAACATAAAATTTTCATCTTCACTCTGTTTGAGCCGTGCAGATAAAGCCTCAATTTTTGCATTCACAACAGAAGAGGAACTTGCTGAGACTTCATTAGAAGCGGAAGACCTAGAAGAAGAAGTTGCTGCCAATACATTATGTGCTTGATATCCCAATCCATATATCCGTCCTTTATTGTTCATGTCGCCAACCACATCCAAATAAACAACATTGTCTGAATGTTGAGTGGATTGTTGGTTAGAACCCTCATCTCCCTGAGATGTGGACTGTCTTTCAGCTATTTTTGTTCAATACATATCCTGAAAAAATAAAATGATAAAACAAAATAAATATTTGTAAAAAATTGAAAATAAAAGAGTAGTGACTACATACAGCAATTCTTCCTTGCTGGTCGTTGAACCACTACGATGGCTTTCTTTTGGACCGGTGAAGGCGCTCATACAACTCAAAACATATCGGCTTTTTATTCAATTGCACCCTCTAAAATAATAAAAAGTTAAATAATATTAAAGTAAGAACTTAAATCACTATATATTTGAGAGAAATTACTCACCATTCGTTTGGCATGCTTTCGTGCAGATATAGACCTTCCACTATGTACATTAAATCCTTCTTTGGAGAGTCTATTTTATTTATTTTTTCTGGCTTTATCTTGCCAGTTTTCACTATCCCATTCAGCCCTTAATTGTTGTAGCTTCTCTGCTGGAATCCAAGCACCCTTGTCCTCACCGCTACGCACCTTAAACAATGCATTTTTCAAAGCTGTTGATCCCCTGCTGTCAAATGCCCTTTTAATATTGTGCTCATCATTGTCCAACCACTTAAAATTTGCCTAAACAAAGAAAGTAAACAAATTAACATAACATTCACACATTTTTAAAAAAGATATCAATAAATATGATACGAAATGTTACATATTACCTTGAACTCCTTGAACCACATTTGAATGATATTTTTGTCAACTTTTCCCCAACTGGATCAAGCACCTTCAAATTTTTTTCTTGAAAATTGTTGTAATGACACCTCTTGTTAAGATGTCAGGATAAAACCTGAAAGTATATGTGTCAATTTAAATAAATATACTGACAAAAAAAAAACACACACACACACATATTACTTACGTGTTCCCAGATGCAGATCTAATCCAAATTCGACCATCTATGTCCCTTGTTCCCCACTGAATAGTCTGTGTGAAAGGAACTGGCTCAACATTTGGACATGCGGATTGATTAGGAGATGTGACACATATAGTATGTGTAGGTAGGGTAGGGGCAACTGTACTAGAAAGATGAAGAGATGAGGCACTGGAATGAGATGCTTGTGAATGGGAAGATGGAGTAGAAGTATGACAAGTCTAGGAAAAGGGAGATAAAGTAGGTGTATGTCCAGTGTGGATCTGGTCAAGGTGAGCTATGTCAGCAACATGTGATGTGTCTGGCTGTGCATATGGCTGAGAGATAACCCGTCCCCGCCCTCTACCTCTACCCCTTTCTCTACCTGTCATCTATAGACAAAAAGATAATCATAATCATCTATTTCAATGAAATTTAATGACAATTTAATAATAAAAAATAAAAATAATTACAAAAGACAATGATAACGAAACTCATAACCATACTACCATAGATTTATAATCTACTTCAAAAATACATAATATATGATCTACATAATACACTTAGTAAAATGAAACCTAACAATACCTAAACATCTTCATCATTATCATTTTCTTTCTCGTCTTCTTCCTCTTCTTCTTCATCTTCCCATTCTCCTTCTTCCTCAGTATCTTCTTCATCCACATCTACTTCATGTAGGTTCAAAGAAGAACTATATACTTCATCCACAGGGCCTTCAATATCAATAAGACTCTGCTCGAGATTGTCATTTGCAACTATTACAGGCGATTGCATTGATGACTCTTCTTGGTATGGAACATCACTTTCAGGCATTTTAGTTTATATTGTAGTTTGTATTGTGTTTCGTGCCTTAGTTTTGATCACTATTAACCAATCACGTTGCCCTTCAGGATATTGTGTATAATATACTTGCATTGCTTGTTGTGCAAATATAAAAGGGTCATAATTTTTATATCTCCTGGATGTTCTAACCTCAACAATCCCATAGTTATCTACCTTTGTTCCATGATTTAAGGTGTGATCAAACCAATCACATTTGAATAGAACTAACACCTTTATAGGCCATCCTGTATAGTGTACTTCAATAATGTCTGTTAAAACCCCATAATAATTATTTTCTGTTGTTTCATCTGTACCACCTGGACAACATACACCAAAATTTGTTGTACCCATACCTTGGCCATGATCTTTTGTATTAAATTTATAACCATTTACATAATATGATGGCCATTTGTTGACTTTTCTTTGAGGACCCCATGCCAAACTCTTTACAAAGGCATCTTCAACATTATTATTTAACACCTAGTCATCAAATATTTAAGTTAGTCTCACATAAGAAGAAAAATGTTAGAAAATAAGAAATTAAGGAGAATTCGTGCAACATAAGTATTCTTTAAACCAAATAGGAAACATTGTGGAGATTTGTTTGTCCACTTCCGAGTCACTCATCCCACATTCTTGTAACATATTAGTATATGTGCTACATTTAGAAAACATGTTAGAACAATTTATAGTGATATATAAATATATATATATTTATATAACACTTAAATGAGCATTTTATACACATACGTTAAAAATGGCTCCACTTCAGGACAATTTAGAAGAACATATAAATGTGCGATTTGCAAGTCCCTTTCTTCTAACATGAAGGATATGCATCTTCCGGTTGGACGGCCATGATAATTAAAGATAGAAAGCGGTGGCCTATTTGAAGAACCTTGACCTCCATCATCATTTCGTGGTACTTGAGTCCTTCTACATAGAACATCAGGTGGATAATAGTAGGATGCAAATGTAGAGGTCTCTTCTACCAAATAAGCTTCACAAATTGATCCTTTAACTGCAGCTGTGTTCTTCACCTTGTCTTTTAGTGTGCGAATAAACTTAATATAGTTAATTGATACATTTAGTACTACGAACACGATTCCATAATTTAAAAAAAACCAAAAGGAGACGTAACTCTACCTTTCAAATGGATACATCCATCGATATTGCACTGGACCTCCAACCCTTGCTTCGTATGGCAAATGAATTGGAAGGTGTTCCATTGAGTCAAAAAAACTTGGAGGAAAAATTTGTTCTAATTTACAAAGAATGACTGGAATGTTTTGCTCCATCACATGTAAAGTATCCTCTCGCAAAAATAGGGAAGTCAATTCTCGAAAGAACTGACTAAATTCTGTGAGTGTGTTCCAAATAGACTTTGGCAATACTTTGAAGGCAATTGGGAGCAAGCGTTGCATAAACACATGACAATCATGACTTTTCAAGCCAAACAACTTTGCTTCCCTCATGTCAACACACCTTGATAATGTAGAGGCATATCCATCTGGCAGTTTCAATTTTTTGACCCATTCACACACAGCTAATCTTTGTTGCTTAGTTAATGTGTATTTTGCTTTGGGTTTAATTAGCTTGCCATCTCTTCCATCCTGCAGCTCTAATTCATTCCGTCTACAAATTTCGGCCAAGTCGAGCCTTGCATTAAAATTGTCTTTTGTCTTACCTTTAGTGTCCATCACTGTGTATAAAATATTCAAAAAGACATTTCTCTCAATATGCATAACATCTAGATTGTGTGGAAGAAGATTTGTTTTCCAATATGGTAACTCCCAAAATATAGATTGCTTCGTCCAGTTGTGAATAACTCCATACCCTGGGATATTATCATATGTCTCTTTAGTTATGCTAGGCATATGTCTAACCCTTTCCAACACTTCTTCACCTGTTAACCAAGGCGGAGGTAAAGATGTTTCAGTATGTCTCTTCCGAAAAGCATTCTTATTCCTTCTGTAACTATGATCAAGTGGCAAGAATTGTCGATGACAATCAAAGAAAGACGTCTTCCGACTATGTCGAAGGGTAAATGCCTTTGAACACTCCATACATATTGGACAAGCAAGTTTTCCCATTGTCATCCAACCTGAAAGCATCCCATATGCAGGAAATTCATTGATGGTCCACAACAAACAAGCTTTTATGTTAAAGTTCTGTTTCAGTGAGACATCATAAGTCGTGACACCAGTATTCCATAAAAGTTTGAGGTCATCTATAAGTGGTTGCAAATACACATCAATTTTATTCTTTGGATTGGAAGGACCAGAGATTATAATGGTCAAGAACAAGAACTCTCTTCTCATACACATCCAAGGGGGAAGATTGTAAGGGGTAACAATAACTGGCCAACATGAATAAGTCCGACCTGTTTTATCAAATGGAGAAAATCCAGCAGCACACAAACCTAACCTCACATTTCGAGGGTCCATTGCAAATTCAGGATGTTTTTCATCAAATTTTTTCCAGGCTTCGCCATCAGATGGATGAGACAAAGAGCCTGTTACCCTCACAGTTTTCCGATACCATCTCATTTGACTTGCAGTTTGCATTGACGAATAAAGTCTTTGCAGCTTTGGAATAAGTGGAAAATACCACATTTTTTTTCACTGGAAGCTCTCTTACTTTGCCATTTCTGATGACCCTTTTGTAATGTTCTTCACCATAAAATTTATAATGACGAAACTCCAAATCAAGAGGATTATAATAAATCATGCATCCGTTTCGACAACAGTGAATTTTTATACAACCTAATCCTAATTGCTCTACTGATTTCTTTGCACGGTAGAGATTTTTAGGCATACGATTTTCATTTGGCAATGCATTTCCCATAAATTGTACTCACCGATTGAAACAATTCTCAGAAATATTGAAGTCCGACTTGATACCCAAAGCTTCCACTGCAGCTGACAATTCAGAATAATTTTGACAACCGTCATACAAAGGAGCATGCGCAGCTTCTAACATATTAAAAAAAATTTTAGCTTCCGAGTTATGATCTTCATCCCTCTGTTCACAATGAGCAAAACCTTGTTGCTCTATATAATTACCAATAGATGGTCCAGCAGCATCCATCACCATATGTTCCTGATCATTAAAGCATGTCTGAAAGTCACTACTTCCATAATATGAGTTTCTTGAAACCATTGGTGGAAAGAGAGGTCTTGGTTCATCATGGTTGGTCCAATAATAATTATTATTCATAAATCCCTTCATACAAAGGTGGGTTTTCACTTCATCAACTGAACAATACTTCTGACACTTGCATTTTTTACAAGGATACCTCAACTTTCCTACACTTTTAAAATGATCCTGACTACAAGCAAACTCTATAAACTCAACAACTCCTGCCATAAACTCATATGTAACTGTTCTCTTATCAAGACCCACCCTATTATCCATCCACTTACGATGTTCAGGAACTTCCATCCTGTTTTTAGGCATACATGAATCAAAACAAACATCTTAATTCAATATAGCACAAATTATAATAACATATTAAAACATCTCACTTGTCACTATCTATAAAACAACTAATATCAATACTACAGATCTTCAAATTATGAAAAAAATGCAATCGGTATTTCATAAATTGTCTTCAATGTGCCTTAATGATACAATTTTACAAGTATCATTCACAGTCCTAAATCAAACAGTAAATTTAAATTTTTGCTTCCGTCCTTCAGTTTCCAAATCAATTTCAGGTATTATTCCTTGATTTAACCTTCATTACATCTATTTTCTAGCCCTTTTATGCTGCATATAACTGTCACCCTAGCTCCCCCTATCAAGACTTCTAAAACATCTTACTTGTAAAGTCCTACAACCAAATGGCTTTTAAGTTGAATGATCCTTTATTTATCTGTTTACCTCTAAGGATTGGGATCCACAACATAAGCATTCCAGTAACCAGACAGGAGGACAATATTCAGTTTGATATTGAACCCTCAAATATGAACCGTACTTACAAAGAATAAATAAATTGTTCTCCAGATTAGAGGTAAGTCAGTAGGTATAGCAATCTGCAATGCAGTCCTGTTGTTTACGTGCCTCATCACAAGGTAGGACTGACTTCAAACTATAGTAAATATCATATTATTTGTAATAGTCCTTTCTCTTCTCCATTACTTAAGTGCTTAATTAGGGAAAGTGATCGATTAGCAAACTATAGTAAATATCATATTATTTGTAAGGGCCTTCATTGTCCATTTACTCATATGGAAGGGATGGAAGGAGAAAAATAAAGAACTTATGTGTCTTCTGAGGTAAGACCTAATTATATTTAGGCCATAAGGCTAACTAGTTATCTTTAGCTTATCAGTGCTTTTAAGGTACCTTGTGTGCCTTTTAGGGTAGGACTCAATAATATTAAGAAGGTAAAGCCAAGTGATCACAGGGGGTAATTTCTTCACTCTCCCGCACACTTTTCCTTTCTTCTTTAACCTTTGAAACTTACTTGTCATCCAAAAGAATTAGCTCCTAGGGCACAATTGTTGACTATAAGCACTACAGAAATAAAATTTTAAAGAGTACATAATTATTGAAACTTAAGACAAAAGGAGAGAATGTTAGAATGACAGCAAGCCCCATTTTAAGACAAATTTAAAAGATGAAAGTAATGAATGGGGGAAAAACCACTAAGTTATGAGGAGCTAATTTCAAATTAGGTTATTTTCACACTATATCTCTGCTTAATAAGGAACAATGTTAGTTTTTTTCCTCTCTTGACAAAGAAAAGAACATTTCAATATTATTGAGTTACACCTCGCTAAACTATTTACATTACGAGAATGATGGGCCCAAATCACATAATGTTATGGCAATGGTTCACACACTATGGTAATAATTAAATCTTGTATTAGAAGAAAATTAATGAACTCTAGTTTCAAACTATCAACCAACTGATCCTTATTTTAAATAATGCTTAATTACGATGAAGATCTATGATAGAATTTGCTCCCTAAGTAAGGATTAGTTTTTAAAATAGAGAGCAAGTTCCAGTTTCCAACAACTTATCCTTGTTTTCGTTCCTTTTACCAAAAAAATATACATAGTTATTATTAAGATTAATGTCTAATTTAGAATACATATTTTTTTTTTATAGAAAATAGGACATAATAAAGTATCAAGCAATGTAACGAGTATTTTGATAATATACATAGTTATTATTAAGATTAATGTCTAATTTAGATAATAGAAATCAAACAAATAAATTAAGAGATTAATTATAAAAAATAATAAATTGAAAGAAAAATATGTGTGTGTGTGTGTGTGTGTGTGTGTGTTTTGATACTGCTCCGAGTCTGGTAGCTAAGAGAGAGTGAAAATAAAGTGAGACCTACTAAAGTGTTACTAACCCAACACAATTCAGTTTAGTCATTAAATAACAGTTGATATCCCTTCTGTCTGGTGAAAGTTGAATTTGAGAAGTCCCAGCTTGCAAAATGATATTCTATCTCCTTGGACATCCAGCAAAAATACTAATCATTTCGGAAACTACTACATGGAAATTTTTTAAAAGCCAGCTACCTAAATAAAGAGTCAATAAAAACTTACAAAAATAAGTGTTTAGTTAATGAGATTCATTGACAAGCCCATTCCGGAGAGATTTCATTTACTCCTTATAGCACCTGGCGTGTGCTTAAAAATTTCTTAGTCTCACACATCTTTGTTTTCCCTATATATCTACTTTAATTTTTATTTATTAGCAAATCCAAATTTCCAAACCAATGACATGCTGATAACTTTGCCAACAAAATCCCTGGATCACTGCACCCAGCATTCAACATTTCACACACGAATACTATAACAGTTGCTCAAAAAGTGCAGAAAATTGAAGTGGAGGGCATAAAATTTACAATTACAAGATTTTTCTTTGCAGCATCCTCCGAAGAAACACTTGATATTTGAAATAGGCAAAAGGCCTTGGAGCTGATGTATTAAAGGAAAAGATAAGCTAAAAGGCTCATAAGATCTACAAAACAATTTTCAATTGAAACAGTAAGACACTAAAAGATTTGGTTTGCTTAGACTCAACCTACCTCTTCATCTATAAATTCCACTCATAAACTAATGAGACTCAACTATGATATATAAATTAAGTTTACACAAAAATGCCTCCATGTGAATCTGCAACGTTTAATTGAGTCTTGGAAACAGTAAGACACTAAAAGATTTGCAAATGAATTTGAAATAACCACTTACCTAGGTTGAATTCAAATGAAATGAATGAAGAAGAAAAAAAATTAACAGTATCCAGATTATGATGGATGGTGCTATATCTTGTCCACACTAGTGAAGCAACACTGACCCATGCATCCATCTATTGTGGACACTCTACCCATTTATGGTGGTGCTTCGTATACCCTACTACCACTTAAACATTTTAGTTTTACACGCACATAGACTCTCTCTCTCTCTCTATGCATAGTGCCCTAAGTGGGGTAAATATGTTGAAAATTGTTTATCTATTGATTCTCAACATCAGCGTGAGGTTTTTATTGTGAAGTTTCTAGTATGGATAACATGGCATGAAAGCCAGCTGAAATCTAGTATGTCCGGTAGAGCTTTCTTATCATTCTTGTTCATGTTCTTTTGGTGTTTGGAGTTTTCTCTTGTTTAAAAAACTATTTGAGAAAGACTGATCTGTAATTGCCAAAGAATGGGTAAGATAATTCCACTACATGGGTTTTCCCCTGAATTCCTCAAAATGTTTTGTACACAAATGTCTTTATGATTATAGGTTGAGCAGTAATGCTCTATTGTTTCATCAATGAGACCTTAGGTGCTATGTCTACTGCTTATCTAGTTCATGCTGACTGTGAACCAAATAAGGCCAGGATTCAGAAATGTCTGGAGTTGCCAGAGATTGGCTGTTGACTTTGCAAAGACTGGAGCAACTGCTGAATTGCCAAGAGCTTAGAAACTGAGTTTTTCCAGATTTTATGGAAAGTGTAAACAAACTATACATATCTCCTAAGGGGTGCTAGGAAATCCAAAACATTACATGCTTCATATTTGCAATGTGATAACAGAAGATATGGAGATATGCAGGATCCAATTATGTTGTCCATCAAGAGTTTTCAGTGAAGATAAAGAATAGTTTTAAACAATATCCTAACTCAATTGATAAGAGTGGATGATATTTCTTCTTATTAATTTGAGTTCCATTCCTTTGAGAAACATTTATAGAATAAAATCTTAAATACACTAAGCTAATATAAAGAAGTGTACTTCTAAGATGGTCTAAAAAAAAATTTAGATTTTAAAGCGCAAGTACACTACCTAACTGTAATACGAGAAAACAATTAATCTAAACAATATTGAAGAGCTACCTAGTTGTGTTTTACACTGAAGGGACTAAGTTTCTCATGGCTTTTGCAGATGCATATGTGGGGGCATGGATCTCAATACAGAAAAGGACCAGATTCTCTAAGAGGAACACAACCGACAGCCATCCTTAGGCTTCCATGCTTTTGTTGTGCACCAGGTTGCAAGCACAACATTGACCACCCAAGAGCAAGGCCTCTCAAGGATTTTAGAACCCTTCAAACACATTATAAGAGGAAGCATGGGATCAAACCCTACATGTGCAGAAAATGTGGCAAAGCATTTGCAGTGAAAGGCGATTGGAGAACTCATGAGAACTCATGGAACAACTTGTATAGCGTCTTAAAAGAAAATTCAATTGATTCTACAATTTCTATCAGATCGGGTACTTAGTTTCACATTCACTCAATCACATGCAGGAACAGATAGCATCTTAAAAGTTTTTGGTTTCACTAACAAATATATGTAGGAATAGAATCCATCCTAAATTATGGAAAAAAAATTTAGAACTATTCCCATCACAATTACATTCAGCAAGCTTTGCTGCTTTAACTTTTAAACAACCAGGGAAATGTCAGCCACTCAGAATACATAAAAATTTCACACAAAGTCCCACATGAGATGCAAACAAAACAAGTTTATCCTAAGATAATTACTTAGAAATAACAACTATCCTAACCAAAGATCTCCTTATCCACGGGACTTGAAGTAGAAATCATTCACTTACCTGGCTACGTCAGAGGATTCACTCAGGGGGTTGAAACCAGTGACAGGAATGGAACCAAAAATTGAGACACTAGAAAGAAAAGTAAAAAAAAATATTAGTCTAAGATGGCAGGATTCGGTCACCAGGTAGGATAGGGAGTAAGAACCAACAACAAGTCCAGGAAAAAAATTTAACTTACCTGAGAAATTTCTAGACTGCGGTCTATGAGGGCCGAGAGTCCAACAGGTGGGTAAAGGGTCAAGAGCACTGAGTCTTGAAATCTAACCAATAAGCAACGACCAGAATTGGACAATAGGAGAAAAATGCACTTCTTCCTCCTAGGTGTTGAACTATGCACACTATCATAGAGAGAAACCCGACCAACCAAAAGGACCTATTGCGGGTTGGATGATTTGGCTTCCAAACGAGCCACACAGTGATTGAATCTTTGTTTTGACGGGTGGCCGTAATAGACGACAGGGAGCTCGCCGCAGGTCGAATTTCTTACAGCGAGCAGCCAGCAGGGGAAGACGATGGCTAGGGCACAATGAAGAGTATCGAAGAGCAGTTCTCGGGGGGAGGGGGGGAGTGAGAGCATGTGAAATGAAAGAGTAAAGTGAAAATAAAGTATAAAAATAAAAGAGTTTTTGAAACTAACTTTTTGTTGAACTTTTTTAAAATTTTCATTTCTCTTTAATTTTATAAACAAAAATTTTTTATTTATAATTTTTAACATATTTAAAAGAAAATTTCAGATTTTCAACAAAATTTTTATATTTTTAAAGTTTATTTTCTTTTTAATTTTTAAAGAGAAAATAATTTTTAAAATAATTTTTTGAAAATATTAAAATTTAAAAATATATTACAATAAATTTAAAAAGAAAAGAATCCAATTTTCAAAAAGAAAATTTTATACTTTTTCTCTATAAAAATTGGACTAAAGGAAATTTTGGCGTGAGTTTCTTTTTTCCTTGGATAAAATTATCTTCTCCTAAGTAATTAGAGACAAAATAGTATTTCTATACTTTTTAACACTATTCTATGACATAAAATATAAAAAATATAATTTAAAACACACTTATATTTCATATAAAATGTTATTTTACCTCTTTTAACCTCATATTTTTTATTTATGAATAATAAACATCTACACACACACATATGAACATACTATATACTATATAACCATTGTGATCAAAATTATATTATATCCAAAATTAAGCGTACATATATTTATTGGGAAGACATGTCTTTGTTCTTCATAAATGTTTATTGTTTTTTAAAATTATAAATTCATTTATCATAATATTAATAAAATATATTTATTCATCAATTCTGAAAAATATAAAATAAAAGTAAATATGAAAAATTTGAAAGACTGGTGGTAAAAGGTATTTTACTCGTTTTTTATTTCATTTCACTTTTTTCTTTTTTATAAATTTTTCAAGATAAAATTATCTCCTATATAGAAGAGAATCCATATATCGTGGGACTAAAAATTAGAGTTAAATATATCAACTAAACACAATAAATTAATGTAAGGGAATCTGAATTTCCATTCCATCAACTTATTTCTATAAATTAAGCGGGACTTAAATTCTTTCTCTAACGATGATTTAATTTACATTTCAAAGAATAACGATAAAATTACAGATAAAAAATTTAGGAATAAAATTTTCCCATCTCTATGAATAATTTGAATATTGTTTTGAAAAATATAAATGGAATTAGTGACAATAAAGTTACTGAAAAGATAAAGACAAAAGTAGAGACAGAAATTTTGAAGTCAAAATTTTATCTCTACATTCTATCTCAAAAAATAATTTAAATATTATTTCAAAAATTAGATATGAACTTAGAGATAGAAAATTTAGATACACAATTTTTACATTTTATTATTTTGAAAAGTAGAGACGGATTTAGAGAAGGGTTTTTTTTAATCTAATTTTCCGTCTCTAATTTCATCTCTAAACATACTATTTTTAAAATTAGAGACGGATAATTAGACATGAAAAAATTTCGTCTCTAATAATTTTTTAAAAATTGTTCAAAAAAATAAAGACGAAATTAGAGACAAAAATGTAGAGATGGAAATCATTCCGTCTCTAAAAATAAGTAGAGACAGAATTAGAGACGGACAAATAGAGACAGAAATTTTTCGTTTCTATTCTTCAAAATCCACTCAATTTTAAAATTCATCTCTATTTTTGTCTCTAAATCATCTTTTTCTAAAATAAAATTCGTTGTCCCTTGCACAAAATGACTATGTATTGAATTTGAATTTTGCCATTCGAATTCCTTGAATATGAAATTCTTTCTTTTGGTAATCCTTGAAATAGTAAAATTCTTCATTAAACCCTAGGCAAAAGTCCGCTTTTTGTTCCTTAACTTCTAGATGAGTTTCAATTTTGTCCTAAAACTTTTTTTTTGTGCCAATTTCGCTCTACATTTTTTTGAGAAGGTGCAATGTTTTCCCAACCCCTAACTCGAACTAAATACTAACGGAAGTTACTTATGTGGAAGCCCACATGTCTAACCCCAGCTGAGAGGGATGCTGACTCTAGATGCTACCTTAACTAATGTCGTATCATTTTCACAAACATTATCCCTCAATTGCAGTGTTACTTGACAAATAAAGGTAAAATCACATGCATTATTGTGAGCGGCCCTAACATGAGATCAAGACACCATTGCTGTTGCGTCGAGCTTCATCTTCAAGTTTCACGAACCTTTAAGTGGTGCAATTTTTTGAAGGTTCAACTTCAAGGAGTCCAAAAATAGAGATCCTGAAGTCACAAGCCAAGTACCTGATATACACGAATTTAATTTTCTTAACTGCAAACATACACTGTTGTTGTCAAATGATTATGTAACCAAAATAATATATACTACATAATCATTGTAACAAAAATTATATTATATTCAAAATTAAGCATACAAATATTTATTAGGAAGACATGTCTTTATTATTCATAAATGTTTATTTATTTTCAAAATTATTAAGTCATTTCTCATAATATTAATAAAATATATCTACTCATTAATTCTGAAAAATGTAAAATGAAAGTAAATATGAAAAATTTGTAAAATAAAATATATTAATAAAATATATCTATTCATCATTTATATATTTTAACCTCTTTTTCTATTTCATTTTACTTGTTCTTTTTTTAGAAGTTTTTTAAGATAAAATCATTTTTATATAGAAAAAAAAAAATTAATGTTGACGAATAATTTAAATATTATTTCAAAAATTTGATATAAAATGAGAGATAAAAAATTTATATACACAAATATATTAGAGACGGAAAAAATTCCGTCTCTAAAACTGTTGACAAAATTAGAGACGGAATATTCCGTCTCTGTCTCTTTATAGAATCAGAGACGGAATATTCCGTCTCTGATTCAGAGACGGAATAATTTCTGTCTCTAAGTCCGTCCCTAAACTAATTTAGAGACGGACTTAGAGACGGAATATTCCGTCTCTGTCCCTTTCTGGAGTCAGAGACGAAATATTTTCGTCTCCAAGTCCGTCTCTAAATTAGTTTAGAGACAGACTTAGAGACGGATTATTTCCGTCTCTAAATTCCGTCTCTAAATTTTAAACATTTCCATCCGTCTCTAACTTTCCAAATCTATCTCCATTTCCGTCTCTAATTTCCGTCTCTAAATCTCATTTTTCTAGTAGTGTTTTTTATTTATGTCGATTACTTTAGTTTTTATTTCTATTTCTTATTTATCTAATTGTGTGTTAATAAATAATAAATGTGATATAATTAATAAAAAATTGTGATATACTTAAATCTAGTTATCATAATTCTTGCAAATGTGCACCAAATGCCGTGACTAGTGTGTATTCATAATGAGTTAGTAGATAATTACCCCGAATTTTCAAACAACTTACGTTTATTTGAATTAATTCTTAATAGATAAAATACAAAGAAGTTATCTATACTAATATGGCTCTTGATCTTCCACTGTCTTGGTATGGAAATCTGAAAAATAACAAATAATTATTAAAAAATAAATAATTGTAAGGTAATAATTACTCAAAACAAATGCCCAAATTAATGAAACAAATATATATTGATAAATCTTTTTGAATAATTAGTGGCATATGGTATAGGTGGTCCTTGTTCTTTCGAGTGGAATTTTCAAAGTAATATTTATGTTAGTTTAGGTTGAACACCTAAGAAAGGAGTTGAATTGAGTGAAAGATAATTTAATTTAATTTTTTTGAACTTATGCATCTGAAAATGCAATATTCAGAAATTGAAAAAGTCAGAAAGATGAAGTTTTCTAATCATTAGTGTTTATTAAAGCAAATTACTTCAATGAATTTTCAAATAAAACTTTTGAGGATGCTCGTTTGCAAAACAATCTTCCTTGAAATAAACTTGTGCTAGAAGCTAAATTGTTTCTTTGGTAGAGTCGAATTTGAACTTCCTCTAAACCAACCAAAAGCTTTTTTCAAAGTTAAGACTTTTCACATAGTAAACGACTAATGAAAAAAAACTGAAGTAGAGGAGCAAAGAAAAGATTACTCTATGATATATAGAGGTTTTGATAAAAAATGCAATTTTACGTCCTCTCCTTGAATACAAAGTAACAGAATTTTATATATACGACAATCACAATATAAGGGAGGCACAAAGCTTTTATAACCTTTTACCAAGGTAACTTTAAAATTTTAACCTAGTTTTTTTAAAGCTAAACCTCAACAAAAATTATCTAAACATACAAGAAATGCGGGTGATGGGGACGGACACATAACGACGGTCAATATAAATTATTGCTAAATCAAAGTTTAACGACGGTTTCAGAACCGTAGTTAAAATTTTGGATTTAAAGATGGTTAAAGAGAAACTGTCATTAAATAAAGACGATTTAGCTCTAACTGTCGTAGTATGTCGCGAATTTCAAAGTTTATTGAAAATGGCGAAGTTTTAGGATGGTTCCTATCAAATCATCATTAAATAACAACGGTTTATATTGAAATGCCGTTAAATAACGACGGTTTGGGGTGAACCACCGTTAAATAATGACAGTTTGATTGAAACTGTCATAGATATGTAACATTCAAAATTTGGACCGTTACTCGTGATATGTGTGGTTTAACGACGGTCTTACTAAAACCGTCGTGAAACCTATGTATAAAGATGGTTTTAATAAAAACCGTCGTTATACCAGTTTAACAACGGTTATATAACCGTCGTAGATGTTTTAATGACGGTTATAAAACCATCATTAAACCATGCGGTCATTTATAAATTTTCTTTCCCTCTTCATTTTCATTACGAACACTTTAAATTACAGTTTTTCTGTATAAAATACGTCAGCTAGTTACTTGAGTGTGCTTTACGAGTTGAGGTATTTAGGTGTGCTTTGCGAGTTGTGATATTTTGGTGTACTTTGCGAGTTTTCTCTTGCTCAAGGTATGTCATATAATGATATAATTTATTGGACTATTTTGTTTAAATATTATATGTTAAAAATATTTTGCTATATTAATTTTTGTTTGTTTTTGTGAAGATCTTATGGCAAAACTTCGACTTTTGTGCGTTATTTATTTAAAATCACTTTGAAAGTATGCAATCTAATTCTTTTTATTTTAGATAAATTTATTTCAAAATATTGTATGTTAAAATACGATAATAATAGATATTTTATGTAGTTTATATTTATTTTAAAAAATATAGTTTACATTGTGATGTACATGTATGAATAAATTTTAAAATGTGTTACTTTTTCAATGTTTACGATGTTTAATATTTTAATATATTATGTCCGTTGAAAATATGTAGGAGGTAATTTTTTTTAGTAATGTTGAAATATTGGATTTAATTATTTTTGAAATTAAATATATGTAATTAATATTAGAAAGAATTTATAAAAATTAAAAATAGAGATCTTAAGGCGGGGTTGATGGAATAATATGATAAAATTATTAAATATACGTAGTTAAAAATAAAATTTATTAATAAAAAATACAAGTATGTTTTAAAAAATGAAAATAAATATATATAATAACATAAATTTAGTAGATGAATTGAAGTATAGTTGATGAAGTAAAATAATAAATTTTAATAAATAGACAGAGTGAATATTAAAAATAATTTAAAAAAAATGTGACAGTACTTTCAAAATATACGTATATTTTAATATAAGTTTAACAAATGTATATAATAATATAAATTTAGTATAAACTGATGGTGAATTCAATTTTAAATATAAGTTATTTAGTGTTAAAAAAATATAATTAAAATTGATGCAGATAAATCAAAAATAGTTATTATATTAATAAATGTGTTTAAATAATATACATAAGTTAGTAATAGTAAAGTTTAAGTATAGTTGATTCTAAAATATTAAAATATTTGCACATGCGATGAGGTAAAATAATAAATGTTAGTAAATAGACGGAATTAGTATTAAGAATTGTTTAAAAAAATTTAAAACACTAATTTAAAAATATGCGTAGTTTTAGAAAAATGAAAACAAATATATATAATAACATAAATTTAATAAAAAAAATAGTGAAGTTAGTTTTAATACACTCTGTTCTTACACTAGATTCTCTATTAATTAGCAATGTCTTAAATGTAATTGAGTATAACTATCCTTGAATATATGGCCCTTATATGGGCCACTGCCATTACTTTTTTAGATAGGGAATTGAAATTTCAATTCCTTATATGAATTCCTTAGAAATTTTACCATATAAATACTATAATTGAAATCGTAGTGGCAGATACAAAATTATAATTTAAACTTTTACTGTTAATGCCTATTCTTGCCAAGACGACATGATCTATCAGATTCGATCATGAAATTCATCTTTTCAATGTTTACGATGTTTAATATTTTAATATATTATGTCCGTTGAAAATATGTAGGAGGTAATTTTTTTTAGTAATGTTGAAATATTGGATTTAATTATTTTTGAAATTAAATATATGTAATTAATATTAGAAAGAATTTATAAAAATTAAAAATAGAGATCTTAAGGCGGGGTTGATGGAATAATATGATAAAATTATTAAATATACGTAGTTAAAAATAAAATTTATTAATAAAAAATACAAGTATGTTTTAAAAAATGAAAATAAATATATATAATAACATAAATTTAGTAGATGAATTGAAGTATAGTTGATGAAGTAAAATAATAAATTTTAATAAATAGACAGAGTGAATATTAAAAATAATTTAAAAAAAATGTGACAGTACTTTCAAAATATACGTATATTTTAATATAAGTTTAACAAATGTATATAATAATATAAATTTAGTATAAACTGATGGTGAATTCAATTTTAAATATAAGTTATTTAGTGTTAAAAAAATATAATTAAAATTGATGCAGATAAATCAAAAATAGTTATTATATTAATAAATGTGTTTAAATAATATACATAAGTTAGTAATAGTAAAGTTTAAGTATAGTTGATTCTAAAATATTAAAATATTTGCACATGCGATGAGGTAAAATAATAAATGTTAGTAAATAGACGGAATTAGTATTAAGAATTGTTTAAAAAAATTTAAAACACTAATTTAAAAATATGCGTAGTTTTAGAAAAATGAAAACAAATATATATAATAACATAAATTTAATAAAAAAAATAGTGAAGTTAGTTTTAATACACTCTGTTCTTACACTAGATTCTCTATTAATTAGCAATGTCTTAAATGTAATTGAGTATAACTATCCTTGAATATATGGCCCTTATATGGGCCACTGCCATTACTTTTTTAGATAGGGAATTGAAATTTCAATTCCTTATATGAATTCCTTAGAAATTTTACCATATAAATACTATAATTGAAATCGTAGTGGCAGATACAAAATTATAATTTAAACTTTTACTGTTAATGCCTATTCTTGCCAAGACGACATGATCTATCAGATTCGATCATGAAATTCATCTTTTAAATTAATGACATTAGGAGAATGAAATAAATTTGGCACATGCCCAATAACTTTCTCAGTGGCATTGTTTCAGAAGTTAGAATTTTCTTTCTTCAATTCGTAGAGATTTTTCAAGTGTTTTATTTCATATTATGCAAGCCAATGGCATTATTTATCCCACTTTCTTAAGGTGTGACAAGTCTTGCCAATGAAATCTATAACTTTTATGCATTTAAGTTTGCATCATAAGCTTCTTAAGATCAAGTATGTACCTTATTTCTCTATTTTTAACTCTCTTTACAATATCTCTATTAAACTCTTTATGATCAGGATTCTTTATTTATATTGAACCAATGATGAGGATTCTTTATTTGGTGCTTCATTAAATGTCAATGATCATAATGTGTTGTGTTTTATGCACAATCAATTGCAAATGCCTTTCCATGCAAAATAGTCATGTTTTCAGTTTAGAGTAAGAGTTATTTAGGTTCATTGTTATCTAAATTCATAATTATTTCAAATATGGATAAATCTTGGATCAATAAACCTCAACAATCAATAGAGTACCTGAATGAGATTTTTGGAATTTGCAAATGCCAACTCTGGTGTCGAAGGTAGAATAATATGCCCATGCCCAAAGTGAAGATTCAAGAAATGGCAACTCATCGAAGTCGTGCGCCAACACTTGATCGTCAAACCATTTCCGGAGGGATACAATTTCTGGAGTTTGCATGGAGAAATGATTACAGAAGATCCTGCTGCAGGACATGCTATAATGCCAATTGAGGTCACAGAACCCATTGTTTGAGATGACCCTGTGTAGGACATAGTCCATGATGCATTCAGGGTTCACCCTGAAAATGAGAGTATCGATTCTGTGGATATGCCTATTCCACAATCAGCAAAAAGGATGGATGATAGTGTCAAAGATTTTTATGATTTACTGAAAGATGGTAAAAAACTACTCTATGAAGGGTGCGAGAAGTATTCCAAATTGTTTTTCTTGGTGAAGTTGGATCACATCAAGTGTTTGTGCGGGATAAGCGACAAAGCAATGTCAATAATACTTGAGTTGCTTGTCGATGTATTCTCAGATGCCAAAATTCCGCCTTCATTTTACGAGGCTAAAAAATTCATTAATATGTTGGGGTTGAATTACAAGAAAATTCATGCATGTCAGAATGATTGTATGTTATACTGGGGTGAACATGAAAGTAGAGAAACTTGTAGTAAGTGCTCTGCACTAAGGTGGAAACCGAAACAGAAGGGGGAGAAGTGGAAAAAGAAGCATAATAAAATTTTTAGATACTTTTCAGTTAAGTCAAGGTTGCAGAGATTGTTCATGTCTTCTAAGACTGCTGAATTTATGAGATGACATTTTGAAGACAAAATTTCTGACGGCATCATGAGGCATCCGAAGGATTCTAAGGCATAGAAGATATTTGATCTTTTGAATCCTCAATTTGCTTTAGATCCGAGGAATGTTCGTTTGGGCCTTGCAACTGATGGTTTCAATCCATTTGGAAACCTATCTACAAGTTACAGCATATGGCCAGTTATGCTGATTCCGTATAATCTTCCTCCTTGGATGTCTATGAAACAGAGTTTATTCATGTTGTCAATGATAATTTCAGGGAGAAAAGTATCAGGAAATGATATAGATGTATTTTTACAACCACTAATTGAGGAGTTGAAGGTGTTATCAGGCTGGAAAACTCATACTGGATTAGCTTGTCCGCACTGCAACTTTGACTCCACTCCAGTGCGTCTCCCTCATAGTCGGAAGTGGTATTTCATGGGACATCACTGCTTTCTATCTCAGGGTCATAAATTTAGGATGGGCCATAATATGTTTGACGGAAAAGAGGAAAGAAGAAACCCTCCTCTGTAACTGAGTGGTGTAGACATTTTAAGACAAGTCGAGGATATTGAAGTTGTCTTCAGAAAAATGTGGAAACTGATGCTGGGACTCAACAACGGCGTTCTCGAAGTCAAGGTTTAGTTGATGCTGGGACTCAACAATGGCATAAGAAAAGCATATTTTTCAAACTTCCGTATTTGACAAATAATATGATACGTCATAATCTTGACGTCATGCATATTGAGAAAAATGTCTGCGACAACATCATTTACACTTTACTTAATGATTTTGGCCGTTCAAAAGACCACGTAAATGCACAAAAAGACTTAAAGGAGTTTGGTGTGAGGTCTGAGCTATGACCAGATGATGATGGCAAATATCCACCTACTTTGTTCACATTGTCAAATGCAAGCAAATAATTCTTTCTCAAAACACTTAAGAATGTATCTGTACCTGACGGTTATTTTAGTAATATCTCCAGATGCATTGACGTAAGACAGCTTAAGATCAGAGGACTAAAATGTCACGACTGTCACATCCTTATGGAACAATTGTTACCGTTAGCCATAAGAAATACACTTTCCAAGCTGGTGGCTGCAGTTCTAATCGAGTTTTGTTCATTCTTCCCACAACTTTGTTCTAAAGTTTTGAATGTTAATGAATTTGATCAACTTCAAAATCGTATCATTATGACGCTGTGCCATCTGGAAATGTTATTCCCGCCGTCTTTCTTTACAGTCATGGTGCACTTGATTGTATATTTGGTCATGGAAGCGAAGTTAGGAGAACTAGTCCAATATCATTGGATGTATCCCATTGAAAGGTAAAAAATGAAGAACACATAATTCATATTTCTTTCATTATTGTTAATCCAATTTTATTCATTTAATCTATGTTGTCTAGATATTTGGGTAAGCTTAAATCTTTCGTGGGGAATAGAACAAGACTAGAAGGCTCCATAGTAGAGTCGTACGTTGCAGAAGAAGTTTTATTATTCTGTTCTAAGTACATAGATGGTGTTGACACTGTCTTCAATCGTCCTCCTCGTGTGGATGATCGACCCGATGTTGGGACGTCTGACAGAGGTTTGTTCCCACTAATAGAAAGACCAGTTGATGGGTTTGAATATTTCACGCTTTATCCTTGGCAAAAATTACAGGCCCATTGGCATGTCTTAACAAACTGCAAGGAAGTTGATATTTACTTACAGTAAGTTAACTCACACTTAACTACATTTGCAAACAATTTTTTGTCCTGTGTAGCATTAAGTGTATATAAAATGTTTACTCAACAGGGAATTTAGAGACTATGTACGGCATAGTTTAAGAAGTCAGACGCGAACATCTATCGAGATAGATAAAAAAGTCTACAGGGAATTTGTCTCTTGGTTTTTGCGTCATGTAAGTATTTTAATGTGGTCACATTTCATTCATATGTCAAATATGAGTACAACTCATCATTTATTCTTTTTACAGATCACAATTGATGATGATGGATCATAGTATGCTGATTTAAAATTTTTTGTACTTGGTCTATTAGATAGAGCACGTCGATGTAGTGCTTACAATGTCAATGGATTCAAATTTCGAACTTTAGAGCGAGACCAAGGGATGAGATCTCAAAATAGTGGAGTTTACAGTACTTTCGGGATGAGGAGTTATGAAAGTAGTAGTGATAGGAACATACAATTCGGTGGTGTCCCGTATTACGAAAAACTATTGGACATTATTGAGTTAAACTACCATGGACATTTTACAATCATATTATTTAAGTGTATGTGGGCCAACACAACTACAACGAGGGAAATTGCAATTGATGACTTCGGGTTGACATCGGTTGATTCACACTGGTGAAAATGATGATGACGAGCCATATATCAAGGCATCTGAGGCTCATCAAGTGTACCATGTACAAGATGAGCTAGACAAGAACTGAAGTATAGTGATGCATTTGAAATCCCGTGACTTATACAAGATGAGCGAGGAAGATGAAAATCTTATATACGAGAGCGATCCGTTACACACGCAAAATTTAGAAAGCTTGTTTCTAGAAGGAGAAGTTAATTTATGCTTGTTACGGTATTAGTTTTGCTGTTGCTGCCTATTTACATATATTTTGGACTACTTACAATTACTGTACTATTTTATTTATTTTTATAACTTTTATTAGGTAAAGTTCATTTTGTAATTATTTTATGCGGTGACTAATCTTATTAATTTCATTTTAGCAGGAGTGGTGACGATGAAGAAGGCTAGATTACTCTACACGAACATGGCAGGCACGTCCAGTTCTCACACTTCTACGCCCCGCACAGCGATCAGTGAGGCCGAACAGCCCACTATAGAGTCAGACATCATTCCATCCACTCTTCCTCACCTTTACTCTCGGCGAGCAGAGTCGGAGGCTGTCGCGTCATCAGTCCCTGCTAGCGACTCCCATCCATTGGATTCACAGGACGTCTCATGCACATTCCCCCCACTCGACGCTCAGGCACCGGACGACGATTATGCCTTCGATTTTGACACGATTTTTGCCCGTGTGGAGGAGGAGCATCAGCCCGATGAGCAGGAGCACAGATGCAGGAGGAGTTAGACAATTGATGTCGTCGGTGAGTATTGTACGTAAAACTTTATGCGCTTAATAATTTTGTCATAGTAACATAATATATAATTGTCTATATTATGACAAACGGGACCGGACAGATGATGTCTAGGCAGTTGACTGTCCATGACGTATGGCCCTACCTCAGGGGTTGAAGCTGGTTGTCCAGTTCAACGACAACCACCAGCCTATCGGAGACAGTGGTGGTTTTCTCAGTGTCTTCCTCGGCACCATCGGGGATAACTTTCGGTTATTCCCGATATCCTACAGGGACTGGAGAAGCATTCCTCAGCAGTTGAAGACGAACGTCTTCGTAAACAACATTCAGGTATGAAAACATATATCTTTTGTAACTAATTATATTTATTTATTATTTATGTGCAATTTATGTGTAACTAATTTTTTTACTTTCGTTTGCAAACACTTTTTTAATGTGACAGGGCTACACAAGAAACTGATCATGCAGTTGCTAGGAGCGAAGTGGAGAGTTGCACGGTACGATTTATTCCAGCTGGCGTATGATGGTACGAAGACCAGAGATCAGTTGCGGAGTGAAGTCCCAACAGGCATCCCACCTGATCAGTGGGAAACTTTCATAGACTATCGCCTTGACGTGAAGTTTAGGATAAGTTGTGTATATAAATATATTTATTCAATTTAACTTTTAAATATTGTGACTAATTAATTTCTCTATTTAATTAGGATGTGGTTGCGAAGAATAAACGGAACAGACGACGTCTGACAATGCCACACACCACTGGATCCAAGAGCCTTGCACGAAAAAAGGCAGAGATGGTAAGTTTAAATGCATAAATATCTTTTTTTAAATGTTAAGAAGACTATAATTTATATAATCATAAGTTGATTAATTATTATAAATTTTAGGAGGCTGATCTTGGCGGACCGGTGACTTGCGGTGATGTATGGATGGCAGCTCATAAAAGAGCTGATGGATCATACATCAACGACGAAGCTCGAGCTGTTGTGGTAAGTAATAAAATGTAATCATCCATACATAGGTAATTATTTGATTTTTAGATAATGTTTAATATTATTAATTGTCTATTATTGGATTTTGTAGAAAAAAATTACTTCGATTCAGTAGGAGGACAGTTCGTCCCAAGAGCTCTCGACGGCTAATTCGCTTGCGAGAGCTCTTGGCACTAGGGAGCACTCCGATCGCGTTTGAGAATTTGGGTTGGGTGTTTGCCCAACCCAAGTCTTCGGTTGTGGCTCGGCTGGGTCAAGCTCACAGTCTGGGCCATCATACCACAAGTTACAGACTGACGTGGAGCGCCTAAAAGCAGCTATACATGAGCGGGACGTCGAGCAGCAGAGACGAGACGCTGAGCTCGTAGCACGACAGCGACAAATGGAGGTTGCTATGACATTCTTGCTATAAAAATTTCAGGGTCAGCTACCACCGAGATAGTAGGACTTTCATAGTCCCAGGCCCAGGGTAATTTTCTTAATACATAAAAATTATTGGTATAATTTTTTTTACTTTGAAAATGCTAAAAATTCTAACAAAAAAATTTTATTTTCCAGGACTCTAGTGATCGTGGCAATGGGCATTAGCCTGATCAACATCTGCAGGGTCCGGAAACATGATTTAGTTATTATAGTCTGTATATATAATTATGTGATCTTCGTGACTATTAATTTTTGTGTACATATTTTTTATTTATAAATATATTCATTATAATTCAATAATTTACGTATATTTAATATGTAGTTAAATATCAATAAATTTTAAAATAATTTTTTAAATTATTAAATAATTTCCACGCTTAATTATTATGTAATAAATAAAAATGTATCTAAATTAGTTTGTTGAATATTAAAAATATAAATTAATTTTTATGCATGATGGTTTAATAATAAAAAAATGTAATACGAATTAGTTCTTATGAATAACAAAAAATATTAAATTTCAAATTAAAATGTTTTTTTTTAAAAAAGCTAAATTAATTTTTACGTATAATTGATAAATAATAAATATATAAAAAATTCTCGGTTCGTTATAACGACGATTCTAAAATCGTCGCTATAACCCGTCATAACGACGGTTTTATAATCGTCGTTATCCCCCGTCATATTGACGCCGTTTCTACAGTTGATTAAAACCATCGCGATGCTCATGAATCCACGACGGTTTCTTGACCTTTGTTAAATGCCTTAGTAACGATTAAAACCGTCGCTATATCTACTAAAAAACTGCCGCTAAAACCTGCGTTTCTTGTGGTGAGCAAAGTGCATTGCTTATAGCATTTCACCCAAGGAAACCTCTTCTCTCTAAGTTTTCTCTCAAGCTCCCAACAAAGTCTCACTCACTAGGATTTATCATAAGCTCCTAACAAACTCAAACAAAAGGATAACAAAGATCTCTCAACAACCTCTCTGAATAGAGTAAATAGCTCAAGAGAATGAGAAGAAGAATATTGATGTTCAACTCAGAATATATGCTCTGTTCTTTTTACTCTTCATTGCTTCAAAGGTTTGCATTAAAAGGAGAAATTATTCAGCCTTGAGATGCATTAAATTTCTTTACCAACCCTTAATTAACGTCTCTCTTCAATGTCAACATTTTACAGCTTATAAACCATTAAGCAGACTCTGCTACATGATTTGGGTTGTTCAAGCCGAGGAGGCTCCACTCTGCAGCAAAGGGGTGAACTTCTCATGAAAAGAGACAATATCATATTCTATAGCGAAAAAGGTAGCATGCAAGTGCTACACATTACTAGTGAATATAATATATTACTTTTTTCCATTAACTCATTACTTTTTCTTCCCAGGTTCAGTTATTATAGCAGAAAAGTGATTTACTTATTTTATAATTGTCATAATTAAAATATTTAAGAAAAATCTTAAGAAAGGTTGATCAAACCGCTCAACCTCTAGTTTATCCGTGTTAACTGAGCTTCTTTTATTAATATAATAAAATTGTGGGGTTAAATTTGTAAATAAATAAAAATGATTTTGTGTGTTGCAAAAGATTTTTTGCTGGTCACACTTGACAGATGTAAAAATCAAGTGCAAATATATTTTCATCATTAATTGTTTGATATCAACCTTTTTTATATAAACATTTCTTCCACAAGTAATTGAAAAATAATAATAAAATATTATTACCGTTACCATCGTTACCTATTATAATTAAATTAAATTATTCCTTATCATAATTTTATTTCGTGCTGATCGTTTTTTGATCACTACAGGAAAACCAAATTTACCAACTAGTTATGGGACGTAGGAAGCACGACACACAACTCTAGTATTTTGTACGGATATATTCCAATTAAATTTTTAAAGAAACAGATTTTATCTAAAAAAAGATTTTTGGATTTATACTAGTATTTTTTTTTAATGAAATCACCTAATTAAAGGGACATTTTACTTTCTTTTTATTTATTTATAAATTTGTAGTGTTTGTAATAAAAACCTTTTATAATAAATAAATAATTTATAAACTTTAAACTTCAAATTTTAAATTCTAAATTGCAAACTTGAAACTTGAAACTCTAAATTTTAAATTTTAAATTATAAACTCAAAATCTTAAATTCGAAATTTCAAATCCAATGTAATAACCCTAAGTTTAAATTATTTTATTTTATTTTTATCACATGATTTATTATGAGTATTAAAGGAAGATGGACGTAATTGAAAGATTTTAAATGTGTAAATAAAAACCTTTTAAAACTTTTAGGCCATAGTGTGAATAACAAAATTTTCAAAGACATCCTCCAATAATTTGAATTTTCTAGTTGATCTCTCGTCACTTTAAAACCTCATTAGCATAAAAGAGTAAAAAATCCCTAGAAGCAAGGTACTAAATTTCATTTCGAAGTACCATTTCGGTAACTATGAAAATGAAAATGTTTCGAAAATTTTGTGAAAACATGAAATTTTTTTAAAAACATTTTAAATGATTTCAAACAATATTTTTTTAATTTTAAAATTTTTTTTAACAAATATTAATGATATAGATATATTTAATGATGTTAAAATTAATTCAAACTAGTGTCTCTAGTTGAATAGTAAGTAAAGCATACTACCACAGTGGAGACTTCCGTTCAAATCTCAGTAGCATTCAATAACAACATCTATTTTGCATCTATCTCTCCATCTTCTTAACTTTTTTGTGGCCTCTATCTTTAAGTCTCTCTCTGTCTCCATGTGACCATAATTATGTTTCTATATTCAGGTATATCTCTTACGTACTTTATTCTCTCTTCGTCTCTCAATCTCTTTTTTCATTATTTTTGTAGTTCCCTCTTTAAAATGAAGACAATGAAGGAAAGAAATGTCATGAAAATGAAGAGTGAGAGTAAGAAGTTGACAAAGATGTTATGACTTGTAGGAGAAAATCTATGTGATGAATAAGACAAATTTGAGCAACTTGATGTTGGATGTGATGTAAATGTAATGCTACTTTCATCAACTTCCAAATTTTTAATTTTTTCATTTTTCAAATTGGTTTATACTTTTCCATCGAAACAACTCAAAATAAAACTATTTCCAACAAAACAACTCAAAACAAGACTATTTCCACCAAAACATTCCGCAACATAGTAATTTCAATCGAAATAGCATAACTTTTTAACAAACACTTTGTTTCATTTTGATAACTCCATTTTGTTTCAATGACTCCGAAAATGAAAATGTTTCAGTTGTTTCGATAGAAAAGAAATAACATTTAGTTCTTTATATAGAAGACTCCAAACCCTATTTTCTCTCTTTAACCTTCACTTTCTCTCTCTAACTTTTTAAAGAAATTTAGGTTCAAGGACTTTTAAACCTCTTCTTATGACACCAATAGCACCATTGAATTTAGATTGATGAGAACTACAAATTTGATTGATCACTTCCACCCAAACTGGTTAGAAAATTGTCAAAAATAGAAGGAAAAAAAAAATCCTAAAAAGGTGAGTTTTAGAACTCTTATTTAGAGTACTCAAAATGTAAAAATAACTCTTCAAATGATTTTAGGACGTGGAAAAAGTTTGGGAGTCGAAATTTCATTGCCAAAACACCTCTACAAATGACATGCTTGTCTTTCTAATTTTCACATCATATTTTTACATATTTTAGTTATTTATGATTGTCACAATTTTCACATCCTTAATATTTATATAAATGTTTTGTTTATATTGAAAATTTTACACTTTTTAAATATTCTTCATCTTAGATCTCTTAAGTATTTTGGTACAAGCTTCATTGTTTATACTCTCTGTAATATTATGAAAGGCATGATTTAAATTAGTAACCAGATTTTGAACATGTTATGGAATTTGTGTTTTTATATTAGGTATTACAATCTAGATTTGGGTTTTGAATAAATTCATGGAATTGATATTTTATTACTAGTTATATGAGGTCATAGTTGACTAAAAATGTTATAAGCTTATGGTTTTATTGAAAAGTATTAAAAATTTTTTAATTCATATTAGAAAGTGAGAAAATTTATTGAAAATATAATTTGACCCTAACGGAAAATTCTATGCATATTGGCAAGAAATATTATTTTATTTAATGGATTTGGTTTGGGGTAGTGAATGGATTAATGTACGTACGGTGGACTATGTTATAGACATAGTATAAGTCTGATTAATAGAGAAATTGGTAAACAAAAAGTTCTTTGTTTTTATTAAAATATAAATTTAATTTTCATATATTGTTTTCTATTAAGAGAAGTTTTATTCAAAAAAAACTATTAGTTATCAGTAGTAGATATTAACCTTAATGTATCTTAAAATTCTAACTAGCAGGAATAGTGCTAATCGTGTGTGTCAGCCAACACATGTTGACATTCTATTCAGGCAAAATGCTTGTTAGATATTTGGATAAAACACTTGTTAGTTTAGTTATACCTTTTCAAGCTGTGTATTCGCAGTTAAATTATGGTTTTAATATATAATCCTCTTGACTATTTTTTATTTTAAATTAAATTAAATTAATTTATTTTCACTGTGATCAGAAATTTGTTGAATTTTCTACAAATAATCATTTTTCTGTCTTTATTAAAATTTGCGATTTCTTGATTTATTTAATATCTACTAGATTGTTTTTGTTAATATTTATATTTTTTTGACTATAACTCTTTTCTTGGTTTAAATTTTTATAATGAAAGATTCATACCCTTGACTTGTTATGTTCCATTATATAATACATTATTTGCTCATAGAGTTGCAAAACTAACTTCTTTATTGCTCTTTTTTTTTAAATAAGGATATAGGGTCTGATTCATCTTCATCAATAAAGTAAGTGATCAAGCTATCATTTGGTGAGTTAACTTTGTTCTAATGGGCTTCATTTTGTTGTTTGTCTGTGTTGCTAAATTAGTACTCTAGAAATGTTCCATATACCACAGGTAATATCCTGTTTTGACCTGTATTATGGTTATATTTGATTTTATAAAATTTAAATTTGTATTGTATAAAGAGTAGAGTTCTACAATGTATATGTGTATATGGATTTGATAGCATGTTATGTTATCATATTATATCATATATTTAGCTTATGTTTTTATGAGATTAAAGGTTTACGGGATAAGATTATTACTAATACCTGTACCGGTTATTTATTTCTATTTTAGGGTTGTGACACCTTAAACCCTATATCCTGAATCGTAAAAGTTTTAATAAGGAAAAAATATAAAATTAATGCATTTCTAATAAAAAATTGTAATTTATTTATTTATTATACTATTTTTTATTAGAAATGTGTAATTTTTCTTTAAAAAAGGTTTAGAATTTGGAAAAATGTAATTCTTTTCTTAGTTTGAATTTTATTAAGATTATTTTATTATGAAAGACCTATGCCATTGGCTTGTCCCGTTATGTTATTGTAATAACCGTAAAATTTAACAAAAAAAAATTCAAATTAAAGGAAATTTAGAATAAAAGAGAGAATTTTGAAAATAGAGATAAGAACCGGTGAAAATAAGTTTATTTATTACATGGATTAAAGAATTACAAAAGAAATATGAGAATTTATGTTTTGGCGCGCTATAAGCAAATATATTTTTATTTATGTAGAAATGATTATGATTTGTTAAAATTTAGTGGACTTTTAAGTAAAAGAAGTATTGTGTTGCTTAAAATAATTATATCGGCCTCTATTGAATTTTTATGGTATTTTTAGAAATATTCTTTCTTTTAATATGAATAAAGTTATTTGTTTTGAAATTTGTTTTAATATGATTTTTATCAAGAAAAAATTATGATTTAAGAGTTTAACTAAAGATTTATGAGGAAGGAAATTTTTAGAAATTTTTGGGATATTTTATGATGAAAAATGGAATTTCTATGAATTTTTATAAAAGAAAATCCTATTATTAATTATTTAATAAATATTATTATTATAAAAAAAAAAAAAAAAAAAAAAAAAAAAAACAGAATGTTAAAATGGATGCCGGGAGAGGAATCGAGAAAGAAGAAAAAAAAAAACGAAGAAATGCACAGTAGTGAATAGTGAGTGAATAGTAATCTCAAATTTTATCTGTCGATTTGGGGTGTTTAAGGGTTTCCAATCTCAAAACCGAAATTGTTATTGGATTCAGGACGAAGAGTACTTCAATTTTGACCGATCAGTTTTTCAAATCAACCGTTGAATCGCCGTAGATCTGAAGTAGAAAATCTCGGTAAAAGGTAAGTTCTGAAAAACCTTACTTAGAGACCTCAAATTAGAAATCTGACACCGTAGATGGGTTCAGAAGCTTGATAAACATTAGGATATGAATTCATTTTATTGATTTGGTAAAAAATTTTATGACGGTGAATAGTGTTTTCCGGCGGTGAATAGTGGCGGTGAATAGTGTTTTCCGGCGTGAATAGTATTTTCCGGCGGTGAACAGTAACCGAGCTCATTTAAGGTTTTTGGACCCTCCGGACACGTTTTTGAAGCTTATTTGGTCAAATTCAGACCAGAAACGAGGATTTTAGGGCTGTCCAATCTGGAGCCCTTACCTGTGAGTAGATAATTCTTCCTATAACTTGTTTTTACTCTTCTTGAACTTTCCATTGATAAATGAGTATGATTACATGTTATTTATATGTTCATATGTTTCTGAAATGGTTTGAAATATTTGAAATGATTGAGAAATGATATCTAGTTCAAGAAGAGTATGATTTTTGAAATAGATTTTGAAATGCTTTGGATATGTTATTTCTAAATGCATTTCGCATTACATGGCAAAGAAAATATGATATGCTTATGACATTGATTTATAGAGATATATGATTGCCTAGAGAAAGGGCATATATATGTGATAAACCCTGAATGGGTAATTTATAACAGATGAATTTTGAAATACATTGAACATGTGATTTTTACATGTATTTCGCATTACATGTCAAAGAAAGTATGTTATACATGTGACATTGATTTTACAGTGATATGATTGCCTTGGATATGGGCATGATTATATGATTTCTCTGATTGAAAAATTTATAATAAAATATTTTGTACTGAGACTGAAAGCTCTGTTTGAAATGATATGTAAAGTGATAAGTTGTTGAATATGATTGTATGGCGAATTATTTGATAATGATGCATTGCATATGATGGATATGCACTTTTATACATGTTTATATATTCATATAAAAATATATATGTATTGATGAGAAATGACGAGATTATATGGCTTGAGACGGTATTGTGAAGGTGGTATTAGTGGTAATGTGAGGAGGCAGTAGGGTGATGAACTCACATTCGCTAATTACCTATTGTGATGATGACAGTGGTAATGTGAGGAGGCAGAAGGGTGATGAACTCACATTCCCTGTTGATCTATTGAAGTTGTAGTCAGTGGTAATGTGAGGAGGCAGTAGGGTGATGAACTCACATTCCCTGATTACCTATTGTGATTGTGACTATGGTAATGTGAGGAGGCAGAAGGGTGATGAACTCACATTCCATGTTTATCTATTGAGTATATTGAAAGTTATGACATACTTGAGCATTATATAAAAGAATTGATTTTTATTGCATATCAAATTCGATTTAAGATAAATTTGTATCATATGTGGTTACAGATATTTGTATGTGATTTGAATTGAGATGTTTTGAAATGCGGGTCCCATATGAATGTACTCCTGAATGTAACTTTTCAATATGAGAAACTTTGAAATGAAAAGTACATCCATATGTTGACCTAAGAGGTTATAGGGGGTGTTATCTGCTCACTGAGTTGTAAAACTCACTACACGATGTGGATCTATTTTTCAGATAAAGACATAGAGTTTGGTCCAGCAACCAAGTGATCGACTAGAGGTTGTACTCCAGTGGTGAGCCTACATTGTTTTTAGGCTCTCAATGTTTTATAAATGCAAAATATTTGTACTCTAGAGTTGCTCTGAACGTCACAGGCAGGATCCTTGCTTCTACTGTTACTCTGGTGTTTATAGACGTAAACTGTAGATTGTATATGTGTATGGGCACTTATATGTATTGGTTTATATGATAAAGAATGACATTATGTACATTTATGAAAAATATATGTGTATGGTATATGGATTTCACGTGCCCTAAAATTAGGGTCGTGACAAGTTGGTATCAGAGCATTAGGTTTCCCTGTGACAATCAGAGCAAAGGATTCTTTAGTAGGACCTTTAGTATCGATATGAGCCGGACATATTTATACTTCAGGTGCTGCTGAGGGATTCTATAGGATTTCAAATTCCTTTCTATTCGAAGTTGTTAAAGTTTATAGTATAAGATAGATTGAATATTGTGACATCTTAAAAGGTATCAATGGATCAATTACAGCTTGAAAGTAAAAGAGATATGCGTCTTAAAGAATTTAAAGAATTGAGACAGATATCAAATATGATGGTTTTTGAATGTGACATCCGTTGTACCGGTTGTCTAGATATGGTAGACTGTGATGTGATATTGAGAATAAATTTGTTGGCATTATGTCATGTCATTTTGAAATGTCATTATATGGTGATTAAATTCAATTATTGAGGAATTTTCTTTATTGATACAAGGGAATCGTAATAAGATACCCAGTAATCTAATTTCTGTTTTAGCAGTCCATAAGTGACTACAAAATGGTGCCAAGGATAGTTGGCAGTAGTGAGAGATGTTGATATAAAGTATACCACTGTAAATTAAGTTTTTGTGGTTAGAAAATTTCCTGATGTAATTCTTGAAGAATTGTCAGGATTACCTCGAAACGTAAAATATAATTTGGTGTTGATTTACTTCCTGGAACCCAACCAGTGTCTATACCTCTATATATAAGAGCACCGACTGAACTCAAGGAATTGATGGATCAGTTGAGACACTTGTTAGACTAGGGATTTATATACCCTAGTACTATTACTTGAAATGCTTCAGTTCTATCTATGAAAAAGAAAGATGGATCACTATGACTATGCATAGATTATAGACAATTGAATAAAGTGACAATGTGAAATAAATACTCATTACCTCATATAGATGATATGTTTGACCAGCTACAAGGTGCTCAACATTTAAAAAAAAAATTTGAATTGATTTGATATTTGGATCTCATCAAATGAAGATAAGGGAAGAGGATATTCGAAAAAAAAAAAAAAATTTAGGACTCGTTATGGTATTATGAGTTCTTGGTGATGTCATTTAGTTTGACAAATGCCCAGTTGCATTCAAGGACTTGATAAAAAAAAGAGTATTGAAGCCATCTCAGGATTAATTTGTTATTATAATTATTGATAATATACTAGAATATTTCAAGAGTACAGAGGATCATAAGCAATATTTAAAGATAATATTACAAACTCCAAGGGAATATCAGCTATATGCTAAGTTCTCAAAATATGAATTTTGACTTAGTAATAGTACTTTCTTAAGGTATGTGGCTAGCAAGATGGTATATAAGATAACCCTAAGAAAGTAAAAGTGGTACAGCAATGTCCACATCTTGCTACAGTTACAGATGAAGATCCAAGTCCAATTTGCGCTTTCTGTTATGGTCTGTTGTCCATTCTATTTGGGTTGTGATTGGATCAGGTACATGAACATATGCTTGTAAAGCATCAATTAACTCCTCAGCATCTGAAGCTAAGATGAGAATTCGTCGTGCTGAGTGTGGGATAAACCTTTGTTCCACAGCATGATCAAGGAAAGATAACAAACCATCAAAGAAGTGATTAACATTTAATAAACCTATTGGTTTGTGATGCATATTTAGTTGTGCCCAAGAGAGTATTTGGAAAATCTCCTCTAAAGTACCAAAACCACCTGGTAAGGCAATGAAGGCGTCAGCATTGCTCATCATTCTAGCCATGCGTTCATGCATGGAAGCTACTCTATATTCTTCCCCAATTGTTTTCCCTATGTTGCTAGATGTAGCTAGAGATGTAGGAATAATACCTAGAACTTGGCATCCTCCTACATGTGCAGCTGTAGCCACACACCCCATTAACCCACAGTTACCTCCACCATAGACTAGATGAATTTTTCTTTTGGCCAGCACCATACCCAGGTTTTGTGCTGCTTTCACATATTCCCCATCTTTTCCAGGACTGGAACCACAAAAGACACAGATATTTCGAAACTGACGGAATGCGGTTCCTTCCATAATTTTTATCACCTTAACTCTGAGTATGAAAATAAAGATACTAATGTAGAACTCATAGAAGGGCATATTTATAATAGCTATGCGAATAGGCCGGATATTATTAGAACAGCTATGTGAGTGATTGGTGGATATCAGCTAAATTAAAGGTAAAAAAAAAACGGCAAGCATGTATATGTACAGTAGTTATGACTGTGACCCATATTAAGCACATAAAGAGCATAAGATAAGATATCACCAGAAATCTGTCTTTTTCTTGTTGTCTTTGATGAAGCATTGATGTCTTGAAAGGTTGTAGGTGATAGTCATCATTGTAAAAAAAAAAAAAAAAGTGAAAATGCAAACCAATTAATTGTTGAAGAGGAACAATCAAATGGTTTATTTTGTTTTCTCAATATTTTTACCAGTCGACTATTGGTTTATAAGTTGACTAGCTATTATGAGAAATTTTAATTTGGACTGGTTATTTACAGTTGATTGATTATATATATTTTGAAACAACCAACTGCATCCTACCAGTTAACTATGTGCTCTTGTTATTCACAGACTTTATAGGCTCAGAGATATTTTTTTTCATATGATATGCTTCCGCCGAATAACAATATCTTTGTATTAAATATTGGCACATATATTCAAAATTTGCGGCCACCGATTTTTGCCGAAATCATAGATAGATTTTGTTTATAGATTTTCAAGAATTACGGCCACCGATTTTAATGCTTTTCAATGTTTGTTTAAATTTTTGACTTTCTATTTTGGCACCATTCTCTATTGTGCTTTTCGTCTGTTTCACTGCATTCTCCCTCATTAACGGTTGGTATTAAATGCAAGGTTGTTTTTCCTCATTTCAAGGAAAGATAATTTCTAATATTTGGAACTCAGTTATTATGGTGTTCAACTGATTATTGGATTAAAGTAATAAAAATTTTGAAAAGACTAGATGGATGATGATGTAATGGTGTTTTGACGAATGTAATCAAAGGAATTAACGGTGTTGATGTTTTTGAGGAGTAAAGTATGGAAAGTAAGATTTAAGTTAATCTCGAAATTTTTTTTTTAATTTGAAAACATGGAGAATATTTTGATTATCATCTTCGAGAATTATATAAGTGATTAAGATATTTGTGTTAAGGATTTATACCCTACTAAATTGAGACTCATGTTGAGATTGGAAATTCACGTATGAATAATTGTTGAGAAAAGAGATTTCTGAAGAAGCCATAGATTGTAAATATGGATAACCCGAGGTAATAAAGATATACTGAGATATAAAAAAAAAATGGTACTAGTATAATGGTAAAAAAAAAAAGATACAAGTGAAATTTTTCATTGGCAGGTATGTTGGCAAGTACGAAGTGAATATATTATCTCAAGGGAGATATTCAGGAAGTCTAAGGATCTTTATTAAATTATAGTATGACTGATACTAAAATTAAATGATGTGTTTATACATTAGAAGTTATGACTTATGTATCTTTATCTTATTATGGTGGAAGTTGGGAGAAATTAATTGTCCTTAGTTGAACTTGCTCATAGTAGTAATTATCATACCAATATACAATGGCATCATTTGAAGTTTTACATGAACATCATAGGTTTCTTAATATGTGAGTGAATTGAGAAAAGTTAAACTTTGGAAATCTAATTTGGAATAACATGCAATAGATAAAATATACCTTATCGAAATTGATGATGCTAGCTTGGAGAGCATGCTTCAAGCATATGTTTTTGAGATTGGTAGGAGATTTCTTAGCAGAATTTGTCTATAATAAAATGATATTAGAAGATTTAAACCTTATGTAAGAGGTGTTACAAATATTCTGTTAAATGACTCAGTGGAGTTATATTTATTATAAGATGTCATTGATAAAGTGAAATTGATTAGAAAAAGAATACTGGAAACTCAATACAAGTCAAAAGTTTACAAGGACTCTGAATGTTGAGCACTAGGAATTTTCAGTTGGTGATCATATATTCTTTAATGACTCACCATGAAAGAGGTAATGAGATTTGGAAAGAAAGGGGAAGTTACCCTCTCGGTATATAGAGTTATTTGAATTCTTGATAAGATCGGTTCAGTGGCTTATTGTTTGGTTTTATCACTTGCATTAGATAATGTTTATTCAGTTTTTTTCATGTGTCTATACTACGAAAATATTTACTGGATTCTACACATGTTATACAATGTCCATAGATTCAGTTACAAAAAGATTAACCTATGAGGAACAACCAGTAGCAATAGCGGGCAGATAAATAAAGAAGTTACGGTAAAAAAAAAAGAAATACCTACAGTAAAGGTGATATGGAAAAATCACTCTTCTGATGAAGCTACTTGAAAAAGGAAAAATGATATATGTGTCAGATATCTGTATTTGTTTGAATAATGAGGTTAGTGTTTATCTGCAACTGTGGTGATGAAATTCGGGGACCGAATTTCTTTAAGGGGGGAAGAATGTAATAACCGTAAAATTTAACAAAAAAAAATTCAAATTAAAGGAAATTTAGAATAAAAGAGAGAATTTTGAAAATAGAGATAAGAACCGGTGAAAATAAGTTTATTTATTACATGGATTAAAGAATTACAAAAGAAATATGAGAATTTATGTTTTGGCGCGCTATAAGCAAATATATTTTTATTTATGTAGAAATGATTATGATTTGTTAAAATTTAGTGGACTTTTAAGTAAAAGAAGTATTGTGTTGCTTAAAATAATTATATCGGCCTCTATTGAATTTTTATGGTATTTTTAGAAATATTCTTTCTTTTAATATGAATAAAGTTATTTGTTTTGAAATTTGTTTTAATATGATTTTTATCAAGAAAAAATTATGATTTAAGAGTTTAACTAAAGATTTATGAGGAAGGAAATTTTTAGAAATTTTTGGGATATTTTATGATGAAAAATGGAATTTCTATGAAATTTTATAAAAGAAAATCCTATTATTAATTATTTAATAAATATTATTATTATAAAAAAAAAAAAAAAAAAAAAAAAAAAAACAGAATGTTAAAATGGATGCCGGGAGAGGAATCGAGAAAGAAGAAAAAAAAAAACGAAGAAATGCACAGTAGTGAATAGTGAGTGAATAGTAATCTCAAATTTTATCTGTCGATTTGGGGTGTTTAAGGGTTTCCAATCTCAAAACCGAAATTGTTATTGGATTCAGGACGAAGAGTACTTCAATTTTGACCGATCAGTTTTTCAAATCAACCGTTGAATCGCCGTAGATCTGAAGTAGAAAATCTCGGTAAAAGGTAAGTTCTGAAAAACCTTACTTAGAGACCTCAAATTAGAAATCTGACACCGTAGATGGGTTCAGAAGCTTGATAAACATTAGGATATGAATTCATTTTATTGATTTGGTAAAAAATTTTATGACGGTGAATAGTGTTTTCCGGCGGTGAATAGTGGCGGTGAATAGTGTTTTCCGGCGTGAATAGTATTTTCCGGCGGTGAACAGTAACCGAGCTCATTTAAGGTTTTTGGACCCTCCGGACACGTTTTTGAAGCTTATTTGGTCAAATTCAGACCAGAAACGAGGATTTTAGGGCTGTCCAATCTGGAGCCCTTACCTGTGAGTAGATAATTCTTCCTATAACTTGTTTTTACTCTTCTTGAACTTTCCATTGATAAATGAGTATGATTACATGTTATTTATATGTTCATATGTTTCTGAAATGGTTTGAAATATTTGAAATGATTGAGAAATGATATCTAGTTCAAGAAGAGTATGATTTTTGAAATAGATTTTGAAATGCTTTGGATATGTTATTTCTAAATGCATTTCGCATTACATGGCAAAGAAAATATGATATGCTTATGACATTGATTTATAGAGATATATGATTGCCTAGAGAAAGGGCATATATATGTGATAAACCCTGAATGGGTAATTTATAACAGATGAATTTTGAAATACATTGAACATGTGATTTTTACATGTATTTCGCATTACATGTCAAAGAAAGTATGTTATACATGTGACATTGATTTTACAGTGATATGATTGCCTTGGATATGGGCATGATTATATGATTTCTCTGATTGAAAAATTTATAATAAAATATTTTGTACTGAGACTGAAAGCTCTGTTTGAAATGATATGTAAAGTGATAAGTTGTTGAATATGATTGTATGGCGAATTATTTGATAATGATGCATTGCATATGATGGATATGCACTTTTATACATGTTTATATATTCATATAAAAATATATATGTATTGATGAGAAATGACGAGATTATATGGCTTGAGACGGTATTGTGAAGGTGGTATTAGTGGTAATGTGAGGAGGCAGTAGGGTGATGAACTCACATTCGCTAATTACCTATTGTGATGATGACAGTGGTAATGTGAGGAGGCAGAAGGGTGATGAACTCACATTCCCTGTTGATCTATTGAAGTTGTAGTCAGTGGTAATGTGAGGAGGCAGTAGGGTGATGAACTCACATTCCCTGATTACCTATTGTGATTGTGACTATGGTAATGTGAGGAGGCAGAAGGGTGATGAACTCACATTCCATGTTTATCTATTGAGTATATTGAAAGTTATGACATACTTGAGCATTATATAAAAGAATTGATTTTTATTGCATATCAAATTCGATTTAAGATAAATTTGTATCATATGTGGTTACAGATATTTGTATGTGATTTGAATTGAGATGTTTTGAAATGCGGGTCCCATATGAATGTACTCCTGAATGTAACTTTTCAATATGAGAAACTTTGAAATGAAAAGTACATCCATATGTTGACCTAAGAGGTTATAGGGGGTGTTATCTGCTCACTGAGTTGTAAAACTCACTACACGATGTGGATCTATTTTTCAGATAAAGACATAGAGTTTGGTCCAGCAACCAAGTGATCGACTAGAGGTTGTACTCCAGTGGTGAGCCTACATTGTTTTTAGGCTCTCAATGTTTTATAAATGCAAAATATTTGTACTCTAGAGTTGCTCTGAACGTCACAGGCAGGATCCTTGCTTCTACTGTTACTCTGGTGTTTATAGACGTAAACTGTAGATTGTATATGTGTATGGGCACTTATATGTATTGGTTTATATGATAAAGAATGACATTATGTACATTTATGAAAAATATATGTGTATGGTATATGGATTTCACGTGCCCTAAAATTAGGGTCGTGACAGTTATAGTATGTATGATCTATTTACTGAATTACAAAACTCACTCATTTATTGCTTATGTTTTTTAGATAAGGATATAAAATCTTATTCATTTTCAGTGGCGAAGTATGATGTTAAGCTGTCCTTTGGTGAACTCAACTTTATTCTACTGGGCTTCATGTTCTTGTCTACCCGTGTTGCTAAACTTATACTCTATAAGTGTTTCATATACCACGCATAAGATCTTTGCTTCCATATGTATTATGGTTATATTTGATTTATGAAATTTGGATTTGTACAATATAGAGTAGAGATTTTCGATGAATATGTGTATATAGATTTGATTGCGTGCCATGTTATCATGTTATATCAGATATTTATATTATTTTGTATTAGATAAAATGTCTACAGGATGAGATTATTCCTAATACCTATGCATGTTATGTAATCTTGTATTGAAGTTGTGACAACCTAGACCTTATATCCCAAATTGTAAAATCTTTTATGAAGAAAAATTATAAAATTAATATATTTATAATAAAAAATAGTAAGTTATTTATTTATTATAATATTTTTATTAGAAATTTGCAATTTTTCTTTTAAAAAAGGTTTAAAATACGAAATTTATGATTTGAGGTTAAAGATTTGGAGTTTTAAATTATTTATTCATTATAACTTTCTTAATTACAATTACAATGATTTAAAACAACAAAGTAAAGGGGGTGAATTACATGCTGTAGGCAGCATGCAATTTGCTTTTTAATTGGGCGATTTCAAAAAAGAAAAAAAAACAAATATCAGTATATATTCGAAAATCTTTTTAATTGGTCTAATATACGAAGATTCACAGAAGTCAATAAATGTTTTCTTTTTTTCCTAGAAAATTTCAAAGATGTGATAAACTTATACTCACTTATGAAAATATGACATTAAGAGAACTTTAGGCCTATAAAAAATTTAAATCTATAATGATAGATATCAACACTATGATCTGGGGAAGATATAGTAGGAAATAGAGAAACATTTGATATATTCTTTTTCATTCATGAAAAGGAATCTATATGATATTTAGCATTAAAACAACTACCATAGCTTATAACCCATTGATTACAAGAGGTCATATACATAAGGGATGCATTTTTCAATTCTTGTGGGAGGGGAGGAAATAGTCTTGTTATGTTTTGGCTAAGTTACACAAGTTGGTGCTTTTCCAAGAACTATGGGCTTGACATTAGCACATTTAGCAATTGCTAGAGCTCCATTGAATGTGAGATTTATGTTACTAAGCTCCACATCTTCACATGGTACACTACTGCTGCAAATAAGATTGACTCCTTCCTGAGTTGCAGAAGTTCCCTTAATATTTTTCAATGTGACCTTGCTTATTTTTACTTTTGATGGAGTCTATCACCATCAAAACCACCACAAAAAAAGGAAAGTATTAGTATTGGAAGATTTAGCCTTTGGCATGATAGAACTTTAAATTTCATATTTATTTTATTTCAGGAAAATTGATTTCAGTTATAAATATTTAACATGCAATTTGTTTAAATTGTGTCAAGTAAAATGTAAAATTTGCTTTTAGTTAAGTACCTTTTTTGTGCATTGATTCCACGGGCAGTACTCTTGATCTATAATGATAGGGTTCTTAACATTAACCATTCTAATGTCCTCAAAGTGTAAATCAGTCACAATAGAATTTCCTGGGGTACCAGGCCATGTCTTGACCCTGACACCATTGTCTGTGTTGTTAAATGTGCAGTTCCTAATTGTGAAACCCTCTATAGGCTCCTCATTCAAGTATTTTCCAAGGCTTCCTACACTCATGCCATGTCCAGGTCCACAAGTGACGTTCAGGACAGTAATCTTTCTGCTACCATCACCTAAAGAGATGCAATCATCACCAGTGCTAATGATTGAGTTAGTAATGTCAACCTGAGTCGAACTTCCAATGTGGATTCCATCAGTGTTGGGGCTTTCTGAAGGGGCAGTGATAGTGAAGTGTATAAAAGTTACATTGTTGCACCCCAAAACATTGACATGAAAGTTTTTGCTATCCTTTGAGGTTATTTCTCGGATGATAGAATTGTTTAAAAAACCAAAACCAAAATTCTACAGGAATTTCAAAAGAAACACAATTTGTTAGGATATTTCTTGAGAATGCACTAGTACTAGTTACAATATTGAGCTATGAATATGTTACTTTACCATGGAGAGCTTCTTGCAGTTCTTGTTTTTTCCACAGTCATTTTGCTTCCAAGCCCTTGCTCCTTTGCCATCAAAAGTTCCTTTTCCAGATAAAGTGAAGAAATTAATATATGTAAATTTAACCCATTGAGCGTTTCCATCCAGTTGGCTGGGGTCTGATGGTGCTTCAATTGTGCCATCAACCTGAACCTCAATTGGACCCCTGCAAGGTCCTCTAAGATCTACTTGTTTTAACTTGTATGCACCTTTAGGAACCACAACTTTGCTTTGAGTTGTTGATGCACATGCATCTTTCCAAGCCTTCGTCAACGCCTTCAGAACAAAACCAAATAAAAAATTATGAAAGGAGAAACATGTAGCCAATGATTCCAGTTTTACTAAATTTTAGAGTGCATTTATTTTGTAAGAATATTTTCAGTTTTTTTTATTTAAAAAATCTCCTTTCATTGGCAGGTTTTCATTATTTATAGAACACATTTGTTTTGTGAAGTTAAAAATTTGTTCATTTACTTTCAAATCAAATTGGCACAAATAGCTATAAATGTTACTGATTTTTGTATTTGATCTTCTATGATTATCCTATTACTTTTTTTGGTAAATAATTGTGATAGACTCTTTTAAAATTACAAAGATGTCACAGGATAGCTTTTTGAAAACACTGAAAGTATCTTTTAAATGTTTGTTATTTTCATCTATTTTAGAAAATGTTTTTATAAAACATTTTTTCTTAAATTTTACCAAATAGATTTTCAATCATGTTTTCTAGCTTCAATAAAAATGAAAACAAAAAATAAGCAAATCAAACAGACCCTTAAGTATATGTTGTTACCTGGGTTATATCTCCATTGGGAGCTGCACCATATTTTGTGACATCAAAGATCTCAGATTGACCTTTGGCACAGAAAACTAGTAATAACAACAAAGAAAATGTGTGAACACTCACTTTCATATTCATTTTGTTATATTATTTTTCTTTTTCCCTTCTCACACGTTCCGACTTAAAGTGTGGTGTGTAGATTGTGATAAGATACTATTCAGTAGGAGACTATTTATATTGGTAAAGCTTCTAGGCCATGTACCATTGTGAACTAACTTTTATCTAATTGTAGATTGCATTGTACTATATTTTGTTAATTGGAAGTTAATTAATTTTGGGCATAAACAACCCAAAGAACCATAACAAAACAACTTATCAGTGCTACAAAATTTGGACAAGCTATTTAGCTAATACTATGTTTGTGACTATATATCTTTCACCTAAAATGCTGAGGTAAGATATAATTGCAAATAATAATGATAATAATAAAGAGAGAGAGAGAGACTAGATATGGCTTTTCATTAGTAATTAATAACAAAAAAGAATAAATAAACTAAAGTAATTTTTTTACCAAAAGTAGCATCATTTCTGTTAAATGTATTGGAGATATTTAGCAAATGTCTAACAAAAATCTGTTTATGCAACCAGAATTAGCATGTCAAACATTGTTGGCGGAGAAGAAAACAATAAATTTGATATTGATAATATATAGTATTTTGTTAGACTGTTAAAGATCAATATAAGATGAAAAAAAATTATTTTCTACGGTTCTTGCCACTTTTGGTTAACTATAAACCTTAATAGTGTAATGGAATAACAACTTTTATAAGAAAAAAAATTGTCAAATTAGTTGTCAAAGTGCAAATATAAATATATTTAATTTTCAAATAAATATAATTATATCTTTAATATTTATAACATTATACATAATATTCACAGAAAATAATACAAAAAAGAAATGTTACGGAACTTGTTGGAATTTTCACACTAATATCTTAAGCGCACCGTAAAATTTATATGTTTACATAGCATGTAGATGGAAGCATGTCTTTAAGCATGTGGAAGCAGATGATTTTCTAATGATTTGATTATCAAGAACAACCTAAAAAGGCAACCTTGATTACTGGATAAGGTATATTTAGACTAGTAATAATTTATTATAATATAAACTACACCAACTGTATTGCTGGCACAATTTTTTTTTTCTTGACCATATTGTTTTGTTTATTATTATTATTATTGTTATTAGTAATTTTCTCCCTGAAATACCTTATTGACACACAAAATCTTGTACCCTTTGAAGCTTCTATTTTTTTTTTCTTGGCCAATGAAACTAATGTAGCTTCTCTAACCTAGCTAGAAGATATGTAGAGTGTACAATTTCTATTTTTTACTGTCTCTCTCTCTTTCTCTCTCATTTCTCTATCACAGATACATGACGAGAAAGTTATAGATTTGCTATAGAATTTAGTGAGAGAACATTTTTCTAGCTAATTAGTAAGGGATTAATTAGGGAAAGAAAATCCCTCACTAATTTGAGAATATAAAAGAGCAAAATTTTCTCAATATTCTAAATTTTATAAATAAGTTATTTATTAATTCCTTACTAATTTATTTTAAAAAAAATTTATGTTTAGCAAGGAAAATTTTATAGAATTACCTAACTAATCCCTTGCTAAAATTTTAAATAAATTATTAGCATGGAATTAACTAGGGAATTCCCTAATAGTTTCTCACTAAAACGGTCTACTTCCGCTCTCATTATACTCATTTTTCCACTCTCCCTCACTTTTTCCTTTACTCTATTTCTCTATCACCTCCCGGGTGGCCCTGTAAGTGTTTGAAGAATTTTGCATCTCTTATATATTTGCTGAATGAAGCTATATATGTCTATATATATTACATTATAAGATAAGGATAGGGAAGATAGGCTATCAGATTATAACAAATATTTAAATAAAAAGAAGATAAGCCTTATCAACTGTAGGAATAGTTCTAACACCCCCCGTCAAGCCCATGGGCATCATGAAGAGGCAGCTGGGAACAAATATGCCAAAATGTAGTGATGGGCAAGGGCTTGGTGAATAAGTTAGCAAGTTGCAATTTAGGAGGAACAAACCGAACTTGTATGGTACCATTAGCCACCTGTTCTCACACAAAATGATAATCCAACTCTATACGTTTGGTTCTAGCATGAAATATGGGATTGGAGTTGAGGTAAATTGCACCAATATTGTCACAATTAATCGGTGTGGAAGGGGGGAGAAAGCCAAGCTCTTGAAGCAGGGAGAAAATTTCTTGAGTAGCATTAGCAATGTCTTTATATTCACTTTCAGTGCTTGAACGAGAGATAGTGGATTGCTTATTAGCCATCCAAGAGATTAAAGATTTGTCAAGAAAAATTCCATAACCACTAGTGGACCTTCGATCATCCAAATCTCCACCCTAATCACTATCACTATAACATGTGAGATCAAGACTGAAAGTAGAAGAAAAGTGAAAGCCTCTTTTGTTAGTACCTTGAAGATATTGTAGCAATCGTTTAAGAGATGCCCAATGCTCTTCACTTGGAGAATACATGAATTGACACAATTTGTTGACACTATAGGCGATATCATGCCGTGTGATGGTGATATATTGGAGAGCACCTACATATCGACGATATTGTTCGGATTAAAAAATGGGTTCTACTTGATTCCTAACTAGGAGTGGCTTAGTAGCCATTAGAGTGTGGTAGGATTTACAATCAGAGAGACCGGTTTTGTTAAGCAATTCTGAAATATGTTTGTGCTGATGAACCAAGATGCAATTATCATGTTGTTTCACTTGAAGGCCAAGAAAATAGTGGAGGTTGCTAAGAATACGGATGGAAAATTCAGCCTTCAATTTATTGATGATATTTAGGACCAAATGCATGCTGGAACCTGTTATAACCAAGTCATCAACATAGACAAGGAAAAAAAATAATATTAGCTCCATCTTTGTGATAAAATAGAGAATGATATGCCTTGGAGCCTATAAATTTGAGAGAGAGTAAAAATTGACTTAGGCGATGAAACCAAGCCCTTGGGCTTGTTTTAAGCCATAAAGGGATTTATGCAAAATGCATACATAATTAGATTTTAGTTCATCAAGAAAACCCGGTGTTGGGCTTGTCTCCGAAAGATGACCATGCAAGAAGGCATTAAAAACATCCAATTGGCGCATAGGCCAATTATTCATGGTAGCTATGGCGAAGATTGTGCGAATGGTTGTGGCCTTCATGACTGGACTGAAAGTTTCCTTATAATCCAGGCCAGATTGTTGAGTGAAGCCTTGAGCAACTAAGCGCGCCTTGTAGTGCTCAATGGTGCCATCTGAGTTCTTTTTGATCCTATAAATCCATTTACTTCCAATAACATTAGCATTAGGGGGTTTGGGAATCAAATTCCAAGTGGAATTGGCAAAGAGTGCATTAATTTCATCAGCCATAGCATGGTTCCATTCCTTATATTTACTAGCTTGAAGATATGTTCGAGGTTTAATTTGAAGGAAATTTTCTGGAGATTTAACAACAATATTAGCATGTCTTTTGGCTAGAGTGGTAGGGCAAAGATGCATGGGATGAGTGCAGGTAGCAATGGGGGAGGAGGTAGGATATTGAGTATAATCAACTAGCAATTGTAAACCTGGAGGGGAGGGGTGTGATTGAGATGTACTAGCAGTAGGTGATGGTGAAGTAGTGGGTGATAATGGTAAGGAGTGAGAAGGGACGAATGGTGTAGAAGTAGGGGAATTTTGGGAAGTAGAGGGAGGGCATGTGTTACCTGAGATCAAACTTGAAGGTGGCGTGGACGTGGTTAACCAAGGATGAGTGGTTGTCTCCCTTTACATATTGGTTGCTAAAGGCATTTTAAATGAAAAAATATGTTCATTAAAATGGACATGACGAGCCACATAAATCTGACCAGTAGAAATTTGTAAGCATAAATATCTATGATGAGTGGGAGATCTTTCAAGAAAAACACAAGCATCAATTCTATAAGAAAATTTATTTTTGTTTTATGGTCTAAGAAGAGGATACATAGTACAACCAAAAAATTTTAAATCATTGTATGTAAGAATTTTATTGTATAAAATTTGAAATGGACATGAATTTGCTACAATTTTGTTGGGCATGTAATTAATTAATTGAACACTAGTTTGAAAAGATTATGGCCACAATTTTAAGGGAATATTTGCAAGAGCTAATAAAGTGAGACCCATATCAACAATATGTCGTATTTTTCTTTTTGAAAGACCATTTTGTTCATGGGTGTAGGGACAGGAAATTCAATGAATAATTCTATGTTTTTTGAAATAATAATTTTATTTTTGATTTATACCTCCCCAATCTGAATGAAAACTTAAGATTTTGCTATTGCATTGTCGAAGGATTAGGGCTTCAAAGTCTTTGAACATTTGAAACACTTGACTTTTGTTCTTTAAGAAATAAATCCAAGTAAAGCATGTATAATTATCAACAAATAACACAAAATATGAGAAACCCAAATTAGATAAAATAGGTGTTGGACCCCAAACATCAGAATGAATTATTTCAAAAGGTTAAGTACTAGTGTGCTCAACAAAAGCTACAGGAAATTGAGCTAATTTTCCTAGTTTACATGCATGAAAAATACAAAATGATTTAGAGGAATTAGAACAAGGTAAATTTTTTTGTTGAATAATAGAAGCCATGGCTCTAAGGTGTAGATGTCCCAATTTAGCATTCCAATCTGCAAAGGAAGAATATTTTCCAAGCATTGCATGCTTTTTTGGAGGTGGAAGACAGTATAATCCTCCTTCATTCAGTCCTTTCAATAGGATTGCCTTGGTTTTTTTGGTCCTTAACCACAAAATAAGATGGCCAAAATTTAAAAAAAAGCAAGAATTGTCAGTGGTGAAATTTTGAACGGATAAGAGGGATTTAGTTAAGCTAAGAACATGAAGAACGTTTTAAAGTAGAGTTTTGAAGAGAAGGATATGATGCTTTACCTGTATTTGCAATATGAATGCCTTGCCTATTACCAACTTTTATTTGATCCATACCTTTGTATTGACTAATGTCATAGAGAGCAGATGAATTTGAGGTCATATGATGTGTAGCTCCAGTATCCAGTGTCCAACCAATATAAGAGCGAGGTGTTGGAGAATAATGTTGAGGCCTGAAACCCAAAGCATGATGGCACTCATGACATGCAAGATGTGCTTGGCTTATAGGATGAGAGGAGCGGCATGCATGATACCTACGACGACACCAATAAGTAGTATGATCATATATGCCACATATTTGACAAGCAATCTTGGAACGCTTAGGATGATGAGAAAAAAGAGTAGATGTTGTTTTGGTAGGTGCAGGTGCAATGGTTTGTCGAGAAGAAAGATGAACATGTGGTACTTCTTGCATGCTGTGTAAAAGGATTTCATGAGCCATTAGTTGACTGTGTAATTCTTGAAAAGTTATTGGTTTAGATTTGAGATTGAGTGCTGAGATAATAGAGGAAAATTCACTTCCAATGTTGCTATAGATAATTGCATTAAATTCAGCCGGACAAATAATTCTACCAGCGACAACTAATTCATCAACTAATCCCTTGGCCTTAAGAGATAAAGGTAAAATCATTTGTTAAAACTAGCCAGACGTCATAGGAATTTGTAAGACCAATGATATCAGGAAAACTTCTTCGGTAAGTGATGAAAGTACCTAGGTTAGTAAAAGCTGATCTTTTTGAAACCAAGTAGTATAGGCTGGATTAGGAATTTGGATTGTTGTATTTTTAGGGGAGGGAACAGTAGGAGGTGGTGTTGGATGAGTTACATTAATAAGTCCAGTTATGTCGTGATAATTGAGTAAAGGAAGAAACTGGGTTTTCCAAGCTAAAAAAATTTTAGGGTTTAGTTTTATAGTAAAACTGTGATGTGTGGTTGGCATGGAGGAGGAGTTTGGTTGGTTAGACAAAGCAAGTTGATTGGCTATAGTAAATCGATAGTTAGTATATGAGAGGATCTGATACCATGTAAATGTTTGAAGAATTTTGTATTTTTCATATATTTGCTGAACACAGCTATGTGTATATATATTACATTATAAGATAATGATAGGGAAGATATACATGATAAGATAAAGAGATAAGGATAGGGAAGATAGGCTATCAGATTACAACAAATATTTAAATAAAAAGAAGATAAGCCTTATCAACCGTAGAATAGCTCTAACAGGCCTAACCACTACCATCAGTGAATTCTTTGGTCTAGGGACTAGGTGTTTCTCTCTTCTCTGCACCCCCTTTATGTCTCTACATAGCAAGGGCATTTTATGCATTTTATCCTTGCAGTTAATTTTAATATTTAATATCATGATACAATTTTATGATTTAAATTTAAAAACATATATCACTCTTTACAATTGTACTTAAAACATATATCACTCTTAAATTTTATAGTAGATATATTTTTAAAAAGAAAAAAGAGATTGGAAAAATGTGACTTTTAAAAGAAAATGGAAAGTCAAATTTATGTCTCCATCATTATTTTAAATTATGTAAAGAAAAATAATATATTAGTATATTATTTTATTAGGAGACACTTGAGTTATTAGGTTAAGTTTGAACATCTCAATTTAGTCTATGGACAATTAGAACTCTTACAGAAGCAATTATTGAAACAAATTAAATAAAAAGCCAACCCGACTTAACACACCTAAACTGTGGGTTAAGTTAGTCAAGTTAATTTTGATTCGATTCAAAACAAGTTGCAAATCTTGCAATCCAACTCGCCTTTGACGTGGGTTAAGCGAGCCAACTCTTTGGATGGGACTCATTTTCATAGCTTTTCTTTCTATGGGTAGGGAATGTTTGAATTGTGGTGGTGAAAGTTTGAAGGGTTTCTTTGCAAATCCCTATAAATAAGTAATTGAAGAAATTTTCCATTTGAAGTAAGGTTAGGGCTTCTCTGTCTTATATGTGATCTAAGAGCTCTTGGATCTCTTTGGTCACTTGTTTTCTCATGGTCTAGATATTTTCTTTAATTTTCTTATATTCTTTGGTGGGTCTGAGATTTGGGTTTTGTGCTACTACTGTTGTTCTTTTCATGTTTGTCTAGAGCACTTCGCAATATTTTCAAGAACCTCTGTGTTTTAGTGTAAGATCATTTAGAGTATGTGTGTAAGTTTTTCAAAATCCAATTTAGAGTGTTTATTGGCCTTTCCTTTATTTCAGCTTTTGCTTTTGAGACTTTAGAGGTGAATGGAAGAGTGATTAAGGTTTTGATGGTAGATGAAAGATCACAGTGAAAAGGGGTTATGGAGGGTCTTGTTGGGTTGATTGAGCTACTAAGTTATGGATCCTGAAGTTCTATTCACCATGTATTATAAAGGTAGTCCTTCAACTTGTATATATCAGAAATTGCATTACCTAAAGTTAGATCCTTGTTTGGACTGAAGGGAGCTCTACACCTATCTCTCTTTCCTCCCCTAAATATTTTGTTCAAAAATGTATGGTTGAATTTTCTTAAGTATTTCTTATCACGTATTGTAATTATAACTGCAACTGCTGATCTTCAAGTGCCTTTTAGAAGGTTCTCTTAGTTTTGTCATTCTATTACTACTATAAATAAGTAATTGAAAACAAAGTGAAAACACAACCATATAATTAAAAAAAATGCTGAAAATGAAAACAAAGTGAAAACACAAACTAAACGCATTTCAGAAATGTGAAAAATAGAAAATTTTTAAGAAATAAAAAATAGAAAACGTTTTCACAAATTAAATGCACCCTTAGGATTTTATGTATTTACATAAGCCGATCACTATATACTCATCTTATAGCTATATAAATTATTCAAACACTATTCATGATGCCATTAAGCACTGAAAATAGGAGTTTTACTCACAATAGGATACATAAGCGTTCTTTAAATATTGAGGCTTTAGTGTTGAGCAAATATTGGATTTCTATAAGTCCTAGTTATTAACTAAACTTGAAATTAAGTATGCACACAAGATGTTTGATAAAATGGCTAAGAGATATTCATAATAATATGAGTTCTTAAATTCTCAAATTTTCAACCTATAGTTTGGTCATATTTTTATTCTAACTAAGCCAAGTTTATATCTATAATGAAATCAAGCTTTTACTCAAAATATTATTATTTTCCAACTAATTTAAATTGATCGAAATTTGCCTAGTTAGTTGATCCATTCTTAGTTTCCTGAAAATATGTATTCCTTAAATTTTCTAGTATCAAAAACTCCTTGTGTTAATTACATGTCCAATATTTGCTATCGAAAACCACATTCAGGTTTAGGTGTAAATCACCTATGATAATAGGATTTTAACTATTTGGTTATGTCTCTTCAAACTAAAACTACGATGTCTAAACAGAGGAATCACATTAGTTTTGCGAAGACCTATTTGTCAATTCCATGAGTGGATACAATGTCTATATATTTACATATATTTACTTTTCATGTTTTGAGTTGCATTATGATTATTATTTTTAAATATCCACACATTTATAAAATGGCCTTATTTTATTGAGAATTTCATAACAAGTTAAACATTGAATTTATATGAAACTATGCATGATTTTTATTATGGGAGCAACATATATGTTAATTGAATTTTCATGTCATTATTTTGAAACAATGTTTTAGGATTTTAAACAATTTATGAGGGTGAACACTGATATAAGTTTGTTACGCCTGTTATGCCTAATATACGCTTGTTATGCTTGTCATGCCTGTTTAGTCCATTATGTCTAGTGTATACTTGTTATGCTTATTGAGGCCATCATGCCTTATATACCCTTGTTTCACATGTTAAGGCCATCATGCTTGATAAATGCCTGTTATGCCTATTGAGGCTTTTATGCTTGTACGCTTGTTATGCCTGTATAGCTAGGTGGAGAAATTTCCTTAATCTTGTTATGAAATATTGGCATAATTTCACCTTGTTAAACATTTATAGATCTCAATATGCATATTTTGAATATTTGAGATGATTGAAATATTATTTTAGAATTATAATACATCGAACTCATTGTTACATTTCTTGATTGAGAACAAGGCATGATTTCAAAGTGAATCACATACATGAGAAATATTTCTAAGCATGCATTATTTACATGACTATGTTCCAGTTGCTCTCACAAATTTTACAAGTAATATATTGTAATAGCCTTAAAAATTAAAGATAATTCTAAATTAAAGAAAATTTTGAATAAAAGAGAGGATTTTGAAAACGAAGATAAGAACCATTAGAAATATGTTTATTTATTACATGAGTTAAAGAATTACAAATAAAATATAAGAATTTAAGTTTTGAGGCATGCATTTTTTTAAAAGTTTCGGGGTCAAAATGTAAATAAAATTTTTTTTGTAAGGACCTCCCTCTAAAATTAAATTTTTTGCAGAAAGGTCCCCCAAGATATTTTAAAGGTCTTAGCAACTCAAGAAGTAGAAAATCTGAATTTTCTTTTTCTCTCTCCAAATTTTCTCTCCAAAAATCCTAAAGCTTCTCTCTAAGATTCTACCACTTCCGGACCTTGAATTTCGACACCACCACCACAAACAGAAAGGACGAAGAGTTTTACAAATCCATCTGATTGGTTTCTGAAAAATTGACCGAAGATTGGCCAAAAAATGGAGGGAAAATCACCTAAAAAGATAATATCTGAAACTATTATCTGTGGTTCTCAAACGCAAAAACTAACACTGTAGATCAATATAGAAATTGCTGAAACCTTAGGATCTCAAATTTTAGGATCATCCTCCCTTGCACCCCGCCCCCACGTGGCGTATTTCTTTCGGCGAGTGAAGCCCACGTGCAGCCTCCCTGGTGGCACGTGAAGTGCGTGATATCCAACCCCCGTTGCATTGACTTGCATTGACCGAGCTCCCAGAGGCTAAATTTCACAAATCTAGAGTTATTTTCAAGGGTTTTGGACCATCTGTACTCATTTTGGAGTCTATTTTGCCAAATTCGAACTGAAAACTTGAATTTTAGGGTTGTACAACTCAGAACCATAACTTTGTGAGTAGATTATTCTTTTTATGACTTGCCCTATTCTCTTCTTGATCTTTAAATGTGTAATTGGGTATGTTTATAAGATATTTACACTTTTATATGTTTCTGAAATGGATTAAATTATCGAAATTGTTTACAATTTGAAATATAATTTAAGAAGAGTATAGATTTGAAAATGGATTTTTGAACTCATGATATATTTGATACTACATGTATTTCTCATTAAATGAATATTTATGCACGTGGTATTGATTTATAAGCTATATGATTGCCTCGAGAAAGGGCATGTATATGTGATAAACCCTGATTTGGTAATTTATGACAGATGAGCTGTATTGAGACTGAGATTCTGTATTATATTGAATGCTCTATTTTGAATGATATGGAATATGTGCATATGATAATTTAGTGGAGGAATCCTATTGGAAACAATGTTTGCTAACAGTAGGTGATGTTAGCTCTGGTGTACCTTGATACCTCAGCTAGCAGGAGTGATGCTAGGCTTGTGTGAGGGCCAACACATAAGATATAATATATGATGAAAAGGGGGATGCCTTCTATCTGGGCAAGATGCTAGTTATATGAGATGCGATTTGCCTTCCCTTACTTTGTTCTTGGGAAAGTGTCCATATTAAAATCCCTTCGCATGTCTTCTTGAATGGTGGTAAGGAAAAATTTAGCTGAGATGCTAAGTATAGGCAAATCCTATACCAAGTATGGAAGGGATTGAATTCTGATATGGTGGTTCTGATATGGGATCCTTCTAATATTTTTATAAGAAATGTTTTTAATGCATATGAATGTTTAATTAACGATCATAGTATATCATATATGGTTACAAATATCTAAATGTGATTTGAACTGAGAATATTGAAAATGCGGGTCCTATATGGATGTACTTTTGAATTATAATTTTCGATATGACAAATTTTAATATATCAGTACATCTATATGTTTATCTAAGAGATCATATGAGGTATTATCTGCTCACTGAGTTGTCAAACTCACCACATGATATTTCTATATTTTTCATATAAAGATACAGAGGTTGGCCCTACAGTTACGTGATCAGTTAGGTGTCATATTCTATAGGTGAGCCTACGTTGTTTTCAAGGCTCGCATTGTTTAAATATTTTGTCATTGTAATCTAAATTATGCTTTGAACACCACAGACAGGATCCCTACTTTTGCTGTAATTTTGTTAAGTGTAGTTTTTGACATGTATAATTAGCTATTCTGGAAACTTGTAAACATATGATATTTTTCAGATATAAGATATTGTGAATCCGTTTGCAATAAATAATAATAAATTTATCTGTTAATTATATTATTCACATTCCATTAAATTGGGGCGTGACATATATCTATTATTTTTGTATCCACTCATTGAGTCCCTGCTACTCACCCTAATTATTTTATTATTGTATTTTAGCTCTAGTGTAACCTACATCAAAAGCTTAGGCTTTCCCCCAATATAATGAGGAAAGCATGCTCTTAATGATTTTATTAATAGTAACTCATTTGTCGGGATTTCATGGAACTTGAATTTAAGGAGAAAAACTAGCACTTGAATGATAATATGGAAATATGAATTATGTAACATGGCTTAAGCTTAATGGAAGGTAAAATATGCTGGTTTGGGGCCTTTATGTAAAAGAGAAAAATAGTATAGGGTCATTTATGTTCTTTGAGATTATTGCTTTTATGGGTTTTATATTTTTGTGTGGTAACCCATTACAAAGGTAAAGCCCAATGAAGAAGAGGTTGAAAAAAGATTAAAGAGAAAGATTGGTGGAATGTCTAGCCACCTAAAACTTAGCCATTTGAAAAGTCATCCCAACTCAACTTTAACACCTAAGTAGACAACTTCTAGAAGGAGTGCTAGTTATCCATGCAAGTTGTCCAAACCTATCTTTCATGCCACATATGTTCTTGCTAAGATACAATGTAAATCTAAAAGGAAACCATGAAGCAATAAGTTGTTAACTTGGGATAAAAAATTTAATTTCATTAAAGTTGTAGATTTGAACATTGGTGGCTGTGTAAACCTTAAGCTAGATGTCCAAACAACTATATTCAAGAAGAAAATAATCAAGAACAACACTTGGAGAAAACATAGAACAAGGTTTCAATTAAGAATTCTCCAAAGAAGAGAAGCCTAGTTTCGTATCACAACATATCAAGTTCTATTTGCTTTACTAAAAGCATTGTTGCAATCATCGTGATACATCTTCTTGTCTAGAAGCATGTTCTTTTCACAACTATTATCTTTTGAGTTCTAGGATCTTGTCAAATCCAAAAAATTTAAAGGTTACTAGACTGTGGTGTAAAAGTATCTTTGCCTTCCTATTGGTAAGGTTACCAATATGGTGCAAAAGTTTGAAAGCTGAGCTTGTTTGTAAAGTTGCCTGGAGAGGCTGTAAAGGCAAATTTTCTTGTGTACTTAATTGAAGTTTTGCTAGGTTCTTCGGAGAAAAATATAGTCAGTTGTGTGGTTAGATAGATTACTTGGATTGGGGTTGTAAAAGTTAAAGGCTGAACTTGTACATTTGGTTGAACCATTATAATTATTAGGGTGTAAGATCTTTGCAAAGATATTTAACTAGATAGATTACCCTTGCTGAGCATAAATTCCCTTGTGTGCTTAGAGAGTGGATGTAAGATCCTTGCAAAGAGATTTGAACCACTATAATTATTGGGGTATCGTGCCTATATTTTGTAATAACCGTAAAAATTTAACGAAAATTTCAATTTAAAGAAAATTTAGAATAAAAGAGAGAATTTTGAAAATAGAGATAAGAATCGTAGAAAATATGTATATTATTACGTGGATTAAAAAATTATAAAAAGAATATGAGAATTTACGTTTTAGCGAGTAATTTTTTATTTTTCAATAATAGTATTCTGTTATAAGCAAATATATTTTTATTTGCTTAAAAATGATTATGTTTTGCTAAAAGTAAGAAGACTTTTAAGTAAAATAATTATTGTTTAGCTTAAAATAATTATATCGGCCTATAAAGAATTTTTATTGTATTTTTAGAAATATTTTTCTTTTAATATGAATAAAGATATTTTTTTTGAAATTTGTTTTATTACGATTTTTATCAAGAAAAATTATGATTTAAGAGTTTAACTAAAAATTTATGAGAATAGAAATTTTTAGAAATTTTTGGGATATTTTATGATGAAAAATGATATTTATATGAATTTTTATAAAGGAAAATCCTATTATTAATTATTTAATAATTATTATTATATTAAAAAAAATAAGAAGAAGAAGAAGGCAATTGAAAAACGAAAACCGGGGGCGATGATATCAGATTCGAGAAAAATCGAAGAATATGCATAGTGAGTGAATAGTGATATACAACTTTATCTTTCGATTTGGAGTACTTATGGGCTTCCGATCTCAAAACTGAAAGTGTTATTGGATTCAGGACGAAGAATACTTCAGTTTTGACCGATCAATTTTTCAAATCAACCGTTGAATCGCCGTAGATCTGAAGTAGAAAATCTCGGTAAAAGGTAAGTTCTGAAAATCTTACTTAGAGACTTCTAATTAGAAATCTGACTCTGTAGATGGATTCAGAAACTAAATAAACATTAGGATATGAATTTATTTCGTTGATTCGGTAAAATTTTTGTGATGGTGAATAGTGTTTTCGGCAATAAATAGTGGCGGTGAATAGTGATTCCGGTGATAAAGAGTGATGGTGAATAGTGATTTCGGCGGTGAATAGTATTTCCCGCGCGGTGAACAGTGCCTTAGCGTTGACCTATATTGACCGAGCTCCTAGAGGCCAAATTTAGCAAATTCGGAGTCATTTTCAAGGTTTTTGAACCTTCCGGACTTTATTTTGGGGTTTATTTTACCGAATTCGGACCAGAAACAAGGATTTTAGGGCTGTCCAATCTGGAACCCTTACCTGTGAGTAGATAATTTTTCCTATGGCTTGTTTTTACTCTTCTTGAACTTTATATTGATAAATGAGTATGATTACATGTTATTTATACTTTCATATGTTTCTGAAATGGTTTGGAATGTCTGAAATATGATATTTAGTTCAAAAAGAGTATGACTTTTGAAATGAATTTTGAAACACATTGAACATGCGATTTTTAAATGTATTTCGCATTACATGGCAAAGAAAATATGTTATGCATGTGACATTGATTTTATAGTGCTATGTTTGCCTCGGATTTGGGCATGTATATGTGATTCCCTGATTGGGAAGTTTTGACAGAGGAATGTACTGAGATTGAAAGCTCTATTTTGCATGATATGTAAAGTTATAAGTTGCCGAATATAATTGAATGGCGAGTTGTTTGATAATTATGCATTGCATTTGATGGATCTACACTTTTATACATATATATATATATATATATATATATATATATATATATATATATATATATATATATATATATATATATGTATTGATGAATATTGACGGGTTATATGGCTTGAGACGGTATTGTGAAGGAGGTATTAGTGGTAATGTGAGGAGGCAGAAGGGTAATGAACTCACATTCCCTGATTACCTATTGTGATGATGACAGTGGTAATGTGAGGAGGTAGAAGGATAATGAAGTCACATTCCCTGTTGACCTATTGAAGTTGTAGTCAGTGGTAATGTGAGGAGGCAGAAGGGTGATGAACTCACATTTCCTGATTACCTATCGTGACTGTAACTATGGTAATGTAAGGAGGCAGAAGGGTGATGAACTCACATTCCATGTTTATCTATTGAGTATATTGAAAATTGTGACATACTTGAGCATTATATAAAAAGAATGAATTTTTAATGCATATTAAGTTTGATTTTAAACCATATTGTATTATATGTGGTTACAGATATTCGAATATGATTTGAACTGAGAAAATTTGAAAATGCAGGTCCCGTATGGATGTATCTCTGAATTGTGATTTTCAATGTGATAAGTTTAAAAATAAAGAGTACATCCATATGTTGACTCTAGAGGTTATAGGAGGTATTGTCTGCTCACTGAGTTATAAAACTCACTACACGTGGTTGACATATTTTTCAGATAAAGACCCAGAGTTTGGTTCTACAACTTCTTGATCGACTATGTGTCGTACTTCTGTGGTGAGCCTAAATTGTTTCTTGGCTCTCAGTATTTACAAATGTACTCTAGAGTTGCTCTGAACGTCACAGGCACGATTATTGCTTCTGATGTACTCTGATGTATATGTACTTGATTTGTATATGGTATCTGTATAGGAAAACCTATATGTATTTTTTTCCTTGATAAAGGATTGAGATATTCATGTTTAGGAAAAATATATGTTCATGATATATGTGTTTCACGTGCCCTAAAATTAGGGGCATGACAAGTTGGTATCAGAGCATTAGGTTTCCCTGTGACAATCAGAGCAAATGATTCTTTAGTAGAACCTTTAGTATTGATATGAGCCGGACATATTTATACTTCAAGTGCTGCTGAGGGATTCTATAGGGTTTCAAATTCTTTTCTATTCCAAGTTGTTAAAGTTTATAGTATAAGGTAGATTGAATATTGTGACATCTTAAGAAGTATCTATGGATCAATTATAGCTTGAAAGTGAAAGAGATATGCGTCTTAAAGAATTTAAGGAATTGAGACAGATACCAAATATGATGGTTTCTGAATGTGACATCTGTTGTACCCAGTTGTCTAGATATGGTAGACTGTGATGTGATATTGAGAATGAATTTGTTGGCATTATGTCATGTCATTTTGAAATATCACTATAAGGTGATTAAATTCAATATTCTTGGGAAATTTTCTTTCTTGATACAAGGGGATCGTAGTGAGATACCCAGTAATTTAATCTCTGCTTTAACATCCCATAAGTGATTATAGAAAGGTGTCAAGAATATTTGACAATGATGAGAGATGTTGATATAAAGTATATCAGTGTAAATCAAGTTCCAGTGGTTAAAAAAAAATTTCTGATGTAATTCTTGAAGAATTGCCAGGATTACCTCGAAACGTAAAATATAATTTAGTATTGATTTACTTCCTGGAACCCAACCAGTGTCTATACCTCTATATAGAATGGCACCAACTGAACTCAAGGAATTGAAGGATCAGTTGTGACACTTGTTAGACTAGTGATTTATACACCCTAGTACTATTACTTGGAGTGCTTCCGTTCTATCTGTGAAAAAAAAAAGATGGATCACTATGACTATGAATAGATTATAGACAATTGAATAAAGTGACAATGTAGAATAAATACTCATTACCTCATATAGATGATATGTTTGACCAGCTACAAGGTGCTCAATATTTTTTTAAAAAATTGAATTGATTTGATATCTGAATCTCATCAATTAAGGATAAGGGAAGAGGATATTTGAAAAATTTCTTTTAGGACTCGTTATGGCATTATGAGTTCTTAGTGATGTCATTTAGTCTGACAAATGCCCAGTTGCATTCATGGATTTGATAAAAAAAAGAAGAAGAGTATTGAAGTCATCCCTAGATTAATTTGTTATTATAATTATTGATAATATACTAGAATATTTCAAGAGTCCAGAGGATCATAAGCAATATTTAAAGATGTATTACAAACTCCAAGGGAGTATCAGCTATATTCTAAGTTCTCAAAATATGAATTTTGACTTAGTAATAGTACTTTCTTAAGGTATGTGGCTAGCAAGATGGTATCCAAGATAACTCTAAGAAAGTAAAAGTGGTACAGCAATGTCCACATCTTACTACAGTTATAGATGAAGATCCAAGTCCAATTTGCGCTTTCTGCTATGGTTTGTTGTCCATTCTATTTGAACTGTGATTGGATCAGGTACATGAACATACGCTTGTAGAGTATCAATCAACTCCTCAACATCTGAAGCTGAGATGAGAATTCGTCGTGCTGAGTGTGAGATGAACATTTGTTCCACAGCATGATCAAGGAAAGACAATAGACCATCAAAAAAGTAATTAACATTTAACAAACCTATCGATTTGTGATGCATATTTAGTTGTGCCCAAGAGACTATTTGGAAAATTTCTTCTAAAGTACCAAAACCCCCTGGTAAGGTAATGAAGGCATCAGCATTGCTCATCATTCTAACCATGCGCTCATGCATGGATGCAACCCTAAATTCTTCCCCAACTATTTTTTCTATGATGTTTGATACAGCTAGAGCTGTAGGAATAATACCTAGAACTTGGCATCCTCCTACATGTGCAGATGTAGCCACACACCCCATTAACCCACGGTTACCTCCACCATAGACTAAATGAAGTTTTCTTCTGGCCAACACCATACCTAGGTTTTGTGCCGCTTTCACATACTCTGCATCTTTTCCAGGACTAGAACCACAAAAGACACAAATATTTTGAAACTGACGGAATACGATTTCCTTCATAGTTGCACACACCTTAACTTTGAGTATGAAAGTAAAGATACTAACGTGTGTATTTATAGAACTCAGAGAAATGCATACTTATGATAGCTATGCGAATAGGCCGAGTATAATTAGAACAGCTTTGTGGGTGATTGGTGGATATCAGATAAATTGAAGGTGAAAATTTTCAAAAATGACAGTAAGCATGTATATCTATAATAAATATGACTGTGACCCATATTAAACATATCAAGAGAATAAGATTAAGGTAGCACCAGGAATTTTCTTGATCCTTGTAGAAAAATTATGTAGGTGATAGGTGTTGTTGTAAATGAAAATACAAATCAATTAATTGTTGAAGAGGGACAATCAAATGATTTATTTTGTTTCCTCAATGTTTTTTCCAGTCGACTATCGATATTATTAAGTCGACTAGCTATTTTGAGAAATTTTAATTTGAACTGGTTATTTTACAGTTGATTGATTACATCGATTTTGAAGCAATTAATTGCATCCTACCAGTTAGCTACGTATTCTTTGTTTTTCACAAATTTTTATAAGTTCAGAAATGTTTCTTTTCCATGTGATATTCTTCCACCGAATAACAATATCTTTGAATTAGATTTTGGCAGATATATTCAAAATTTGCGGCCACCGATTTTTGCCGAAATCGTAGTTAGATTTTGTTTACAAATTGTCAAGAATTACGACCACCGATTTTAATGTTTCAATGTTTCGTCCACATTTTTGACTTCCTATTTTGGCATCATGCTCTATTATGAATTTCACATTTTTTTTGCTGCATCGTCCTATATTAATATTTGGCATTAAATGCAAGATTCTTTTTCCTTATTATAATGAGGGTTAATTTCTAATCTTTGATACTTAGTTATTATGGTGTTCAACTGATTAATAGATTAAAGTAATAGAGATTTTGAAAGGAATAGATGGATGATAATCTAATGGTGCTTTGACGAATGTGATCAAAGGAATTAATGGTGTTAACGTTTTTGGAGGAGTAAAGTATGGGAAGTAAGATTTAAGTTAATCTTGAAATTTTTAATCTGGAAACATGGAGAATATTTTGGGAATCATTTCTAAGAATAATGTAAGTGATTAATATATTTATGTTAAGGATTTATATCATGCTAAACTGAGTCTAGTATTTGGAATGTAAATTATGTTGAGATTGGAAATTCACGTATGGATAATTGTTGAGAAATGAGATTTCAGAAGAAGCCATAGATTGTGAATATGGATGACCCGAGGTAATAAGGATATATTGAGATAAAAAAAATTGTACTAGTATAATGGTAAAAAGAAGATACAAGTAAAATTTTTTATTGGCGGGAATGTTGGCAAGTACGAATTGAATATATTATCTCAAGAGAGTTATTCAGGAAGTCTAAGGATCTTTATTAGATTATAGTATGACTGATATTAATTTTAGATGATGTGTTTATACATTAGAAGTTATGCTTAAAGTATCTTTATATTATTGTAGTGAAAGTCGAGAGAAATTAATTGTCCTTAGTTGAACTTGTTCATATCAGTAATTATCATGCCAATATACAATGGCATCATTTGAAGTTTTACATGAATATCATAGGTTTCTTAATATGTGAGTGAATTTAGAAAAGTTAAGTTTTGAAAATCTAATTTGGAAGATTTAAGCATAATGCAAGAGGTGTTACAAATGTTCTGTTAAGTGACTCAGTGGAGTTAGATTTATTATAAGATCTCATTGATAAAGTGAAATTGATTAGAAAAAGAATATTGGAAACTCAATAGCGGTCAAAAGTTTATAAGGACCATAAATGTTGAGCACTGGGAAGTATCAGTTGGTGACCATATATTTTTGAAGGACTCACCAATGAAAGAGGTAATGAGATTTGAAAAGAAAGGAAAGTTACACCCTCGGTATATAGAATCATTTGAAATTCTTGATAGGATCGGTTCAGTGGCTTATCGTTTGGATTTACTACCTGCATTGGGTAATGTCCATCCAGTTTTACATGTGTCTATGCTACAGAAATATTTACCGGATTCTACACATGTTATACAGTGTCCATAGATTCAGTTACAGAAAGATTTCACCTATGAGGAACAACCAATAGCAATAGTGAACAGACAAGTAAAGAAGTTACGGTCAAAAGAAATATCTACAGTAAAGGTGATATGGAAAAATCACTCTTTTGAGGAAGCTACTTGGAGAAAAAGAGGAGGATATACGCGCCAGATATCCGCATTTATTTGAACAATGAGGTTAGTATTTATCTGCAACTATGGTGATAAAATTCGGGGACCGAATTTTTTTAAGGGGGGAAGAATGTAATAACCGTAAAAATTTAACGAAAATTTCGATTTAAAGAAAATTTAGAATAAAAGAGAGAATATTGAAAATAGAGATAAGAACCGTAGAAAATATGTATATTTATTACATTGATTAAAGGATTATAAAAGGAATATGAGAATTTATGTTTTGGTGCGTAATTTTTATTTTTCAATAATAGTATTCTGTTATAAGCAAATATATTTTTATTTGCTTAAAAATGATTATGTTTTGCTAAAAGTAAGAAGACTTTTAAGTAAAATAATTATTGTTTAGCTTAAAATAATTATATCGGCCTATAAAGAATTTTTGTTGTATTTTTAGAAATATTTTTCTTTTAATATGAATAAAGATATTTTTTTTAAAATTTGTTTTATTACGATTTTTATCAAGAAAAATCATGATTTAAGAGTTTAACTAAAGATTTATGAGAATGGAAATTTTTAAAAAATTTTGGGATATTTTATGATGAAAAATGAAATTTATATGAATTTTTATAAAGAAAAATCCTATTATTAATTATTTAATAATTATTATTATATTAAAAAAATAAAGAAGAAGAAGAAGGCAATTGAAAAACGAAAATCGGGGGCGACGATATCAGATTCGAGAAAAATCGAAGAATATGCATAGTGAGTAAATAGTAATCTACAACTTTATCTTTCGATTTGGAGTACTTATGGGCTTCCGATCTCAAAACTGAAAGTGTTATTGGATTTAGGACGAAGAATACTTCAGTTTTGACCGATCAATATTTCAAATCAACCGTTGAATCGCCGTATATCTGAAGTAGAAAATCTCGATAAAAGTAAGTTATGAAAATTTTACTTAGAGACTTCTAATTAGAAATCTAACTCTATAGATGGATTTAGAAACTAAATAAACATTAGGATATGAATTTATTTCGTTGATTCGGTAAAATTTTTGTGACGGTAAATAGTATTTTTCAGTGATGAATAGTGGCAGTAAATAGTGATTTCAGCGCGATGAATAGTGATGGTGAATAGTGATTCCGGTGGTGAACAGTGCCTTAGCATTTACCTACATTGACTGAGCTCCTAGAGGCCAAATTTAGCAAATCCTGAGTCATTTTCAAGGTTTTTGGACCTTCCGAACTCGATTTTGGGGTTTATTTTATCGAATTCGGACTAAAAACAAGGATTTTAGGGCTGTCCAATCTGGAGCCCTTACCTGTGAGTAGATAATTCTTTCTATGGCTTGTTTTTACTCTTCTTGAACTTTATATTGATAAATGAGTATGATTACATGTTATTTATACTTTCATATGTTTCTGAAATGGTTTGGAATGTCTGAAATATGATATTTAGTTCAAGAAGAGTATGACTTTTGAAATGAATTTTGAAAAACATTGAACATGTAATTTTTAAATGTATTTCACATTACATGGCAAAGAAAATATGTTATGCATGTGACATTGATTTTATAGTGCTATGTTTGCCTCGGATTTGGGCATATATATGTGATTCCCTGATTGGAAAGTTTTGATAGCGGAATGTACTGAGATTGAAAGCTCTGTTTTGCATGATATGTAAAGTTATAAGTTGCCGAATATGATTGAATGGTGAGTTGTTTGATAATTATGCATTGCATTTGATGGATGTCCACTTTTATACATATATATATATATATATGTATATATATATATATATATATATATATATATATATATATATATATGTATTGATGAATATTGACGGGTTATATGGCTTGAGACGGTATTGTGAAGGAGGTATTAGTGGTAATGTGAGGAGGCAGAAGGGTGATGAACTCACATTCCCTAATTACCTATTGCGATGATGACAATGGTAATGTGAGGAGGCAGAAGGGTGATGAACTCACATTCCCTGATTACCTATCGTGACTGTGACTAAGGTAATGTGAGGAGGCAGAAGGGTGATGAACTCACATTCCATGTTTATCTATTGAGTATATTGAAAATTGTGACATACTTGAGCATTATATAAAAAGAATGAATTTTTAATGCAAATTAAGTTTGATTTTAGACCATATTATATTATATGTGGTTACAGATATTCAAATGTGATTTGAATTGAGAAAATTTGTAAATGCGGGTCCCATATGGATGTATCTCTAAATTGTGATTTTCAATGTGATAAGTTTAAAAATAAAGAATACATCCATATGTTGACTTGAGAGGTTATAGGAGGTATTGTCTGTTCACTGAGTTGTAAAACTCACTACATGTGGTTGACATATTTTTCAGATAAAGACCCTGAGTTTGGTCCTGCAACTTCTTGATCGACTATGTGTCATATTTCTGTGGTGAGACTAAATTGTTTCTTGGCTCTCAGTATTTACAAATGTAATATAAATATACTCTAGAGTTGCTCTGAACGTCACAGGCAGGATCCTTACTTCTACTGTACTCTGATGTATATGTACTTGATTTGTATATGGTATCTGTATGGAAAAACCTATATGTATTTTTTTCCTTGATAAAGGATTGAGATATTCATGTTTATGGAAAATATATGTTTATGATATACATGTTTCACGTGCCCTAAAATTAGGGGCGTGACATATCTCTTATTCTCTTATTTGACATTTTGCATCATATTTTCAGTTCATCTTGATAAACAAACTTATTTATTAGAATAATTTTTTAATCTCTTTGAAAAAAACTTGCTTTACTGAACTTTTTTTAGAGCATCGTATTTTGAAGAAAACATTAGACATAGTATTTTTCTATACTCGTGATTTATTCAAAGTCATTTAAGCAATTTTTTCCCACTCAATCTCTTGAAAGATCTTGATAACTTCCTTGCTCATCAAACTTGTTGTGCCCGAGCATACTTAAACTAACTAATCTTCCTCTTTAAGATATATTTTACATCAATTTTGATAAATTTAAAAAGTAAGTATTTATTTACAAAAGGCTTGTGCATCATTATATCAAAAACAATCTCTCTTTCTCTTATTTCTGAATATGTCTCATATTTTGCCAAAAAAATTTTAAACTTGCTATACCTATTTCAACCCCCCTTCTTGGGTGTTTCCTTAACTGAACTTACAACTAGCATCAGAGTAGGCTTATTGTTTTTAGGTCTAACAACCAAAAAGAAAAGATCCATAGTTTAGGAATTATGAATTTAAACTATATTGAGAGTCATTCAACCAATAGGCCTCTGTTCTTTTATGGATATAACTACACCTATTAAAAACAATGCATGAGGATCTTTATATAATCCAATGACTACCACGTATGGAGAATTATTGAGAATGGATCTCATGTGCTAACTAGCATTGTAGAAGGACAAGTTATTAAACAATAGGGAGAATGTGATGAAAAAGAAATTAGAAAGATAGAGCTGAATGCAAGAGCCATCAACATGATGTTCTATGTTGTCAATACAGAGGAATACATAAATATCTCGAGACGTAGCGCAACAAAAGAACTATGGGAGAAGCTACAAATAACTAATGAAGGAATTAATGAAGTAAGAGAAACAAAGGCTAATATGGTCATTCATGAATATGGGATGCTCAACATGAAGGAAGATGAAAGTTTTGAAGATATGTTTAAAAGGTTGTCCTTCATCATAAATGACTTGGATGCCTTGGGAAAAACCTACTTCTCAAATTGTGAACTAGTAAGAAAAATGTTGAGAGTACTCACCAAACCTTGTCAAGCTAAAATTGTAACTATCAAAGAAGGAAGAAATTTAAACCTTATTATTTATGATGAGCTAAATTTCATAGCATTTGAGAACATTGTCATAAAAGGTGAGGCAGAACATCGAAACTAGGAGATGATTGCTCTCAAATTAGCTTTTGTACAACCTAAAGAAGATGACTTCCTTATTGATCCAAATGATAATGTTGATATGGATCTCCTATCGAGAAGAATGTACAAATTCTATAGCAAAAAAAGCTAAGGTTTATGTAGACAAAACTTTAAAAGAAATCCTAGGAAAAGAGAATCTAGAAAGGATGTCATCACATAACTTGAATGCAAGAAGCTTGGTCATGTCAAAACAAATTGTCCCTTACTGAAAAGTCTATATTTATATTTCAGAATTAAAGTATTATTTTTTCTAACTATTTCCTCTCCTCTTCTTCATTGTTTTGAAAATAAGAAATAAATCCATGTTTCACAACATTTGTATAAAAAGTTTCAAAATGGCAGCTCATTGTTCATATGATATTTTCCCCTTTGTATACTTTCTCCATGTACAACAAAGATTTTAAAAAAATAAAATTAAAGAAAAAAATTCCCTTGGGTGTTTGATAATTGTTCTTGGCTCTAAGCTGACCTTTAATTTGATTTCTACCTATGTAATTGCTTACAAAAATGGATGGATTTGAGTTAGAGATTAGAATGGTTGTCATTGCAACAACTAATCGACTAGAAGCATTGGATCTAGCCATATGTTTCCTTGGTCAAACTATTTGTAGGTGAACCTATTATTGCTCACCAACTTCAAACTCCAACTGGGCTAGATTTAACTTTATCTTTAAATAAACCTAACCACTTGAACCAACTTTCCATGCTCTGCAACCTGAAACATTCAAAACTTAAAAATTCTTCACGTGGCTACTGTTCATACACAGTTCACACAAACACAAAACATTGTTTATGTTCCTATTCATCGAAGAATAATTTCATGATTTTTTATTCGAAAACATGTTATTTGATTAGAAAAATTTTCATACACGAGTTATGAAAACCCCTAAACATGATTCTAGAGCTAAGAGAACCAGAAAACATCCAAAAATAAAAAAATATTGAATTCTCACCTTAGACTTCCATCAACCCAAAATGCTGCCTTCAAGGGATTTATGGCTGAAATTCACATATGCTTCTTGCTGGCTTTCAGCGATGAGGTTGGCTTCACAAATAGATGCTCATTGGGATAGAAAATTTGGGAGGAAGAAGATGTAAAAAGGAAGGGAGAAGAGAAAAAAACCCAGAAGCTTCAGGAGCCACCCCAAGGAAGAAGGAAAGGAAGATAAAAAAAAAAAAAAAGAGACAAGGGAAAATTCGCATTTTCCATGAGACCATATTTTACTAGGGATAATTTTGAAAATATAATATAATCACAAGAGAAAATTTGGAATTTCAACAAATAGAAATTTTTTTAGATACAAAATCTTTTTTTGTTTGTTACAATTAAACTTCCATAAAAAAAAAAATTTGAAAACTCAAAACATGAGTATATTGTTTATAAGAGTTCTCTTACATTTTAAAATCAAAAAATTATTATCAATAACGTAAATAAAACATATTTGTATAATAAAAAAAAAGCATAATCATATATTTACTTCTAAAGAAAAACATAAATATTTTATATGGAACATATTCATTAAAATAAACTATACTATTTAACAAATTATAGGATATTACAATATACATAAGGGGATTCATTTTTCAATTCTTGATGGAGTGAAGTAAACGGTCTTTCTAGCTTTTCTCAATCTAAGTTATAAAAGTTAGTGCTTTTCCTAGAACTATGGGTCTGACATTAGTGCATTTAGCACTTGCTAGAGCTCCATTGAATGGGAGATTTATGCCACAAAGCTCCATATCTTCACATGGTACACTACTATTGCAAATAAGACTGACTCCTTCTTGAGTTGCAGAAGTACCCTGAATATTTTTCAATGTGACCTTGCTTATTTTTATTTTCGATGGAGTCTATCACCATCAAAACCACCAAAAAAAGGGAAAATATTAGTGTTGGAAGATTTAGCCTTTGGCATGACAGAACTTTAAATTTCATATTTATTTCATTTTAGGAAAATTGATTTCAGTTATAATTTTTTAACATGCAATTTGTTCAAACTGTGTTAATCGAATTATGTAAAAACTGCTTTTAGTTAACTACCTCTTTTGTGCTTTGATTCCATGGGCAGTACTCTTGATCTATAATGATAGGATTATTAACATTAACCATTATACTGTCCTTAAAGTACAAATCAGTCACAATAGAATTTCCTAGGGTACCAAGCAAGGTCTTGACCTTCACACCATTGTTTGTGTTATTAAATGTACGGCTCCTAACTGTAAAACCCTTTACAGGTTCTTCATTTAAGTATTTTTCAAGGATTCCAACACTCCTACCATCACCAGTGCTAATGACTGTGGATTCCATCAGTGTTGGGGCTTTCTGAAGGGGCAGAGATAGTGAAGTTTATAAAATTTACATTATTGCACCCCAAAACATTGACATAAAAGTTTTTGCTATCCTTTGATGTTATTTCTCATATGAAAGAATTGTTCAAAAAATCAAAACAAAAATTCTGTAGGAATTTCACAAGAAACACAATTTGTTAGGTTGTTTCTTGATAGCACACTAGCACTAGTTACAATATTGAGTTATAAATATGTTACTTTACCATGGAGAGTTTCTTGCAGTTCTTGTTTTTTCCAGTCATTTTCCTTCTAAGCCATTGCTCCTTTGCCATCAAAAGTTCCTTCCACAGATAAAGTGAAGAAATTAATGTATGTAAATTTAACCTATTGAGCGTTTCCATCTAGTTGGCTAGGGTTTGATGGTACTTCAATTATGCCATAAACCTAAACCTCAATTGGACCACTACAGGGTGCTCTAAGAATTTTTGACTTGTATGCACTTTTAGGAACCACAACTTTGCTTTGCGTTTTCCAAGCCTTTTTCAACACCTTTAGGACAAAATAAAATAGAAAATTATGGAACTAGAAACAACATGTCAAAAATTCTAGTTTCACGAAGTTTTATAGGGTGCATTTGGTTTTTGAAAACATTTTTATTTTTTATTTTAAAAAAAAAAAATCTATTTTCATTTGAATGTTTTCATTATTTATAAAGTACATTTTTTTTATAAAATTTAAAATTTGTTAATTTACTTTCAAATCAAATTGGAATAGATAGCTATAAATGTTACTGATTTTTATATTTGATCTTTTATAATTATGAAATTACTTTAATTTTTTAATAATTGTGATGTACTCATTTTTTAAATTACAAAGATGCCATTCTAGTGTCCTCAAAGTACATATCAGTATATTACTTAATTAGGGGACACCTGAGTTAGAAGGTTAAGTTGGAACATCTCAATTTAGCCTATAGACAATTAGAGCTCTTAAAGAAGTCATTTAAAAAAAATTAAATAAAATGCCAACTTGGCTCAACCCACCTAACTTAGGGGTTAAGTGAATCAGGTTAATTTTAACTCAATTCAAAACACGTCGAAAATCTTACAACCCAACCCACATTTTAGGTGGGTTAACCGAACCAGCCTATTAGATTGGGCTCACTTTGATGGCTTTGCTTTCTATGGGTAGGGAATGTTTAAATTGTGGTGGTTAAATTTTAAAGGGTTCCTTTGCAACTCCCTATAAATAAGTACCTAAATGAGATTTTCCATTTAAAGTAGGATTAAGGATTCCCCCTTTCATATATGATTTGAGAGGCCCTTAATCTATTTGGTCACTTTTTGTTTCGTGGTCTAGATATTTCTTTAATTTTCTTATATTCTTTGGTTGGTTTGACATATGGGTTTTGTGCTGCAACTGTTGTTCTTTTCATGTTTGTCTAGAGCACTTCGTGACTTTTTCAAGCATCTCTGTGTTTTACTATAAGATTATTTAGAGTATGTATGCAAGTTTTACAAAATCCAATTTAGAGTGTTTATTAACCTTTCCTCTATTTTGGTTTTTGCTTCTGGGACTTTTGAGGTGAATGGAAGAGTGATTAGGATTTTGGGTACATAGTTGAAGTGTGATTAGGGTTTCGATGGTAGATGAAAGATCATGGTGAAAAGGGGTTATGGAGTCGAGGTCCTTGAAGTCCAACATAGGGTCTTGTTAGGTTGATTGAGCTACTAAGTTATGGATCCCAAAGTTCTACCCACCATGTAGTGTAGGGGCAGTCCTTCAACTTGTATATATTGGAAGCTGCATTACCTAAAATTAGATCCTTGTTCAAATTGAAGGGAGCTCTACCTCTCTTTCTTTTCCCAACTAATATTTTGTTCAAAAATGGGTGGTTGAATTTTCTTGAATATCTTTTGCACATATTGTAGTTATAATTGCAACTGCCAATCTTTAAGTGTCTTAGAAGGTTCTCTTAGTCTTGTCATTTTATTACTACTACTATTATTACAATTAATATTATTATTTCTACTGCTACTATTACTACTACTACTACTATAAAAGAAAGAGTTGATTATAATTTTTCTTCCTAAAATACCTTATTGTCACACAAAATCTTGTACCATTTGAAACCAATGTAAGTTATCTAAATGGGAAGAAAAGTAAAGAGTGTACAATTTTATTTTTTACTTTGTTAATCCTGTAATTAAATTTACTTACCTGGTCTAACCAAAAACTTGTGTAATAACCCAGTTTTGCAACGGCCACTATTCATCATTGTGCCATCACCGTTTTTGTAGATATTTTTCGTTATTAGACCTCTTTATTAGTAAAAAGAAAAGGGATTAATTAATAAAAAATTTGAGAATAGTATCCATTGGAAATATCTAAATATTGTTGTGATCTTTACATTTTCTTTGGGTGACAAGAAATAATAAAGCAAATGAAATAAATAAATAAATATTAATAAAGGTTGATATTTTGAAGAAAGCAGTAAGGAGAAGGCACTAGAACTTTCCTTGTAAGTGAAAAATCGAGAGCAATACACCCACTCCTACAAAACCATTCGGTCATTGTTCACCATTGTGCCACCACCAACTATGTGATGCAATATTACCAACGCGGCCTTTAGTCTGCCATTCGGTACCAAGATGTCGTTACCCATGAGAAAAACCACCATGTTCGAATTACCTTAAGCTTGTTCATAAACCATGGCATGAAACCTAATTTTAGGGTAAATTCATTTAATTTCCTCAACTCAACCAGTAAATATACCAATATTAGATTTGTTTGAGGTCGTAGAACTTATTTGAAGCATGGAAAGTTAGGATTTCAAGTATATACATAAGCCAGTCACTATTCATCTTGTTTATAGTTACATAAATTATTCAGACACTATTCATGATGCCATTGAACACTGAAAATAGGAGTTTTACTTGCAATGGGACATATAATTGTTCTTTAAATATTGAGGCTTTGGCATTAAGTACATATGGTGTTAGAAATATAGGTATGATCCTACATTTAAAAAAATAATAGTGTACCTGATGTTGCCATTTCATTTATGTTAGATCTTCCTTTTGGTATCAAAAGCAATCCTTCTTGATAAATCTCCAATATAAAGATTATAGATTGAAGTGTAAACTAAAATTACACAATTAAGAGAAATCGAGAATAATAAGGTTTTCTACAAGTCATTAACTTGCTACTTTAAGGCAGGTAATATTTCTTGCATTGCATTACTTGTAGGACCAATGGAGGTATATATAGGAAAGCCTGAGACTTTCCATCTTCAATGTAGGAATACCATTGGCCACAGTAACCTACATTACATAAATTCTCATTCATTCCCTATTCGTATTAATCATGGCTATTAAACAATGTATCTCATTAATGATATTAAATATACTCTTCAGAATTCTATAATTCATTGGATTGAAACATGTCTTTTAGAATTTCTTATTTTAGAGTTTAAAACATTAATTATATTCTTTCAGAATTCTTAAATAATATAAATTGAAGTGTATCTTTTGACTTTCTCCTTTCAAAGTTCATGAATTATTATTCATTTTGAAACCATCATAATTGTCACAATCTTCCACTTGGTTTCAAAATATTTAAAAGCCATGATAATGAGAATTATCAAAAATTGTATAGTATAATTTTGATGTAGTTAACCTGGGCCTACATAAAATATACACTATCTAATTAATGATTGGTAATGAATCTTGGATTGGTCCATCATTCGTATAATAATCAGAATATGGCAAATCAGGTAAAGCTACATTTTGATTTGAGTATTAGCCACAAAGGAAATGTATCCTAAATATTCCATAGGCCCAAACAATTTGAGATTCAACCATTTCTCTAAATTGAGACCCTTCCTTATATACCCACAAGCATATACCTGATAGAGAAGTTAAATCTCAGGACATAACCATAAGGGCTTATAACAAATACATTTCAAATTGTACTTCATGGAATAAACATCAGTTTATTCATATACATCAATAAGGGATAATCCCATATTTTGAACATGATTATTGAAAGCAAGTACACTAAGATTCTTAGTGAATGGATATGCTAAATTATCTTTTGATGCTAACTTAATGTTTTTTCAACATGTCCGTATGTAATGATATTTACCTCCAATATGCTTTGCCTTGGAGTGACACTTAGGATCCTTCACAATTGAAATAGCTAAAGAATTATTGCAAAAGATCACTATAGGTCACTCAACACATGTTACAATTTGGAGGCCCTTCAAAAAGTTTTTGAAGGTAAATAACATCCCTTGTAGCTAGATTAATAGCCACATATTCAGCTTCCATTGTGGATTGAGCTACACAATCTTGCTTTTTACTTTTCCATGATATTGTACCTCTACCAAACATAAACATAAATCCAGAAGTTAACTTTTATGTATCCACATAACCTTGATAGTCAAAATCTGAATAGCCAACCATTTATAACTCATCAGCTTGATAAGTCAAAACATATGACTTAGTAGATTTCAAGTAGCAAAACACTTGCTTGAACACTTCCCAATGACCTTTCTTGGGATTAGATTGAAATATGCTCAGAACTCCAATTACATAAGCAAGATCTGGCCTTGTACACGTTAAGGCATATATAAGATTACCAACAACATATGCATGTGGAAACATTGACTCATCAATCCTATCTTGGATAGAAATAAGACAATCTTCCTTACATAACTTTTTTGACAAATCATAAAGGAGTTTGGCCTTAGAGCAATAGTCCATCTTGAATCGATGAAAATTAGTTTCAATATAGTTTTGTTAAGACAAACTTATTTTTATTTTTGTTCGATCTCTAATAATTTTGATACCAAGGATATATGAAGTTTCACCAAGATTTTTCATATCAAATATGTGGAATAACCAATTTTTGATTTTCATAAGGAAAGGCACATTATTGCAAGCTAAAAGAATATCATATACATATAAATTTAAGATAGCTATTTTAGCTTCCACTATCTTCAGATATACATAGTAATCTTTAGGATTCTGAACAAAACTATATGTCTCAACAGTTTTATGAAATCTGAGATTCCATTGTCTAAATGCTTGTTTAAAGCCATAAATAGATTTTTCCACTTTGCACGACTTATTTTTATCAACAACAAAGCCAAGGGGCTGCTCCATATAAATATCTTCATAAAGATTCCCATTAAGAAAAGTTGTCTTGACATACATTTGAAACGATTCAAAGTCATAGAATGAAACTAAAGCCTTTAGCCACTAAAGAAGCTTTATATCTTTCCACTTTCCCTTCAGAAATCCTTTTCCTTGTAAACATCCACTTGCAACGCACAAGCTTAATAGATTTTGGTTGATCAACTAACTTCCAAACTCCATTCTTGTGCATGGATTTAATTTCATCTTACATTTCCAATTTCCACTTTTAAGCATCTTTATAAAAAATAACCTCTTCATATGTTTTTGGATAAGATAAATCTTCATTCAACCTTATCCATTCAAAAACTTCCCCAGCGTAAGTGTAAAAGTTAGAAGATGAAATAATATAAGTCAGTTTCTTAATTCTTTCACTTTTTCCTATACTCTTAGGGTAATTCTTCCTCTTATGAGAAATCCCTTTACTTTAAATTACTGGTATTTGAAAATTCACATGTTTTGACTTATGTGTTTCTTCAAGAGTTAACTTTTCTCCAAGAAACTCATTACAATCAAAGCAGTCTTCAATAAACTTAACATGTATGCTCTCTATATGTAATAACCGTAAAATTTAATGAAAATTCCAATTAAAGTAAATTTAGAATAAAAGAGAGAATTTTGACAATAGAGATAAGAACCATAGAAAATATGTATATTTATTACATGGATTAAAGAATTACAAAAGAAATATGAGAATTTTTATAAAGAGGGGAGAATGTAATAACCCAAACCTTTGAAGGTTAAGTACAAATCATTTGAAACAAGGAAGTTGAGAACAATGTAAAATTTTAGAGCATTTCTGACATTTCTTCTGACCTTTCTTCTCTCATATACGCATAACTCTCTCATATGAAATCTAAATTAAGTGATTCCAATTTCTTTTGAACGATAAGACATATATCTACAACTTGGATGTTGTGAACTTTTGCTAATTCCGTGAATATTATAGTGATAAGAGGCAAAACCCGCAGCGTAGTGTGGTCTGGACCTTTGCTCACTATTTTCTTCATAACACCTTCATATGAACTCCAAATTAGGTTATTCAAGTGGCTAATGAAAGATAAGCGAAAGGGCTACAACTTTCATGTTGGACGTTTTGGTAAATTCGACCAATCACAGGGTGCACTGTAGCCCCAAAGCACGGCCGTGCTCCAGGACACGGCCAGGCCGTGCTTCGGGCTGTTTCCGCATATTTCTGCAGCCTTCTCCCTCATTTCTTGCATTCCTCCATATCTGAACCCTAGCTTTCTCTCTCTAAAATTTTCTCCACCTTCTCTTTAAGATATCTCATCATCCGGATGTTCGATTTGAGCAAGTAAGGTACCGTTGGACTTATGGGAAGGAGAGCTACAAACCCCACTGATCAGTTTCACCGGAAAACCACCGGATTGTCACCGAAAAATTGCATGAATAGTAACCTCCAAGGTAAATTCCGTCCAATCGCATTTTAGGCTTCGTTTTTACCGAAATTCTTTCCATAGATAGCCTTAGAATTAGTTTCTATGCTAGAATATAGGATTTTTAGGTTTCGACGTGAATAGTGTTTTTTGGTGAGTGAATAGTGTTTTCGGCATGAATAGTGACGTTTAGGATTTATCTAATTTTCATGTTATGTCTATGTTTTCTAGGTTGTTGAGTCACCACGAGGTGAAATTCTCGTTGTTGGACTCCTAGTAAGATGAGTGGGTTTTTCATATTATAGCGCATGTTTTAGGAATTTGATTTATAACTCTCTCGTATGATTTTAACTAGTTGGAATGTATGTTAAATTGTTTTACCGCTTTGAAAACCAATATGTTCCAACCATGTTAGAAATTGTAAATTTAAATCCTAGTTGAACTCTAGGTATGCAGGGCAAGCATCTAGGCTGATAATTCTCCATTTGAGCTAGATTTATAGAAATGCGAACTTAGTCATAGAAATGAACTAAGTTAGCCATGAAATGATTTGATGCATGATGAGCATCTATGTGACGTCTACAGACGATCTATGTTTAAAAGGGAAAGTTTATGATTATAAAGGTCTCCATGGGAATTCATGGATGAGATATATTTTAGAACGGAATTTTATGCATGAAAAGAGCTAGATGGAGAATTATAGCTTTATTGTAAAGTTATTGAAATGTTTTACTTTAAACTCTTTGAATAGCATATTTCAAATGTTTTCTATTGGAGGGACCCTTTTAGATCACTGTTAGCTAGCCGCAGGGAGTGCTAGCCCTGGTGCACCATGGTCATGCGAAGGCTTTGGCCTAGGATACTGTGATGGGCATATGACTGCCTAAGACACAGGGATTTAGGGTGGACTTATGTCTATGCCTACAGTGATTGCCATACCCTTGCTATGTGCTTGGGGGATTTATGGTGGACTTATGTCTACGCCTACAGTGATTACCATACCCTTGCTGTGTGCTTGGGAGATTTATGGTGGACTTATGTCTACGCCTACAATGATTACCCTACCCTTGCTGTGTGCTTGGGGGAGATGATAGATCTGTTAGGAAAGACCTCCAATAAACTAGTGCATTATTCTTAAAGATTAAATATTTCTAAAATATCTCATTCATCATTGTTATTGCATAAATAACTTCATTTATTACTTACCATGCATAATTGATTTGCTTTACGGTGACTGATTTAATCATGTTTTATCTTTTGAACATACATTTGAATTGTTTAGCTTTTCTTTCAATAAATTATGGTTAAATGCTTAATGTTTCAATTATTAAACTCATTGCGAAACACTCGTGCTTGGTTTGCCCTGTTTCAGTTATAATATGATTTACCCATTCACTGAGATGTGATCTCATCTCTGTTCTGTTTTCTCCCCACAGATAGTCAAATAGACTTTGATCCAGCTACAGCTTCGTAGGAGGCTGAAGATAGTGTTGGTGAGCCCCAGTTTAGGGCAAGGCTCTTTTGTACTGTTTGTTTAGTTTAGTTTATGTCTAGTGTATCTCCATGAACTTACAGGCAGGATCCTCGCTTCTTGCGTATTTTAATGTATTGCTTGGAAAACGGTTTTATGTTTTACAACGATGTTGGTATTATGAGGCCTTGGGCCAATTTGAATCACATGAATATTATGAGGCCATGGGCCAAGTTGAATCACGGATGTTGGATTCATGATAGAGAGAGAGAGAGAGAGAGATATATATATATATATATATATATATATATATATATATATATATATATATATATATATATATATATAGATACAGTATTTTCTGATATTGGATGTGGCATATGTGGCCAGTTATATTTATTATGTACTCTGGATTGTGTGCTGGATGTTTGTGCATGCTATGTGTTAGGCTTGTGGCTAGGGGGAAACCCTTACGCCGTGCCGGTCATGTGTTCCATCATTTGGGGCCGTGACAGAGTGGTATCAGAGCTTTAGGTTTTCCTGTGTTCATGGAGTAACGGACCTTTAGGTAGGACTTTGAGTATGGGTATGAATCCAGACATTCTTATACTCACGGTGCTGCTAAAAGGGTTCGATAGGATGTTGTCTTTTTGTTCAAGTAAGTCAGTTTATAGTATACTATGTTGGCATGGTTAAGTGACAGTTGGGCTATCTCTGTTTTATAGCGAGATGCCAGTTATATGAGATGTTATTTGCTTTCCCTTGCTATGTGCTTGGGAAAAGACCCATACAGAGTCTCTTCGCGTGTCCTCTTGAATGGAGTAGGGCAAACCTTAGCGGAATGCTAAGTTTAGGCAAATCCTATACCACCAAGGTACGGAAGGGGTCAAACTCTGGTATGATGGTTTCTGAATGTGACATCCGTTATACCCGATTGTCTAGATATGGTAGATTGTGATGTGATATTGAGAATGAATTTGTTGGCATTATGTCATGTCATTTTGAAATGTCACTAAAAGGTGATTAAATTCAATATTCTTGGAGAATTTTCGCTCTTGATACAAAGAAATCTTAGTGAGATATCCAGTAACCTAATCTCTACTTTAGCAGTCCATAAGTGATTACAAAAAGGTGCCAAGGATAGTTGGTAGTGGTGAGAGATGCTGATATAAAGTATACCACTGTAAATCAAGTTCCAGTGATTAGAGAATTTTCTGATATAATTCCTGAGGAATTGCCAGGATTACCCCGAAATAATAAATAGAATTTGGTATTGATTTATTTCCTGGCCAGCGTCTATATTTCCATATAGAATGGCACCCACTGAACTTAAAGAACTGAAAAAGAAATAGTTACAAGACATGTTAGACAAGGGATTTAAAAGCCCTAGTACTTTTATTTGGAGTGCTCCAGTATATGGATCACTATGATTATACATAGATTATAGATAGTTGAATAAAGTGACAATGTGGAATAAATACTCATTACCTCGTATAGATGATCTATTTGGTCAGTTAGAAAGTGCTCAACATTTTTCAAAAATTTAACTTGATTTGATATTTAGATATCATCAATTAAGGATAAGAGAAGAGGATATTAAAAAGAATAATAATAATAAGTAATTAAGCCATCCCTAAATCAAGTTGTTATTATATTTATTAGAATATTTCAAGAGTTCAGAGGATCATAAGCAATATTTAAAGATAATATTACAAACTCCAAGGGAGTATCAGCTATATGCTAAGTTCTCAAAATATGAATTTTGACTTAGTAATAGTACTTTCTTAAGGTATGTGGCTAGCAAGATGGTGTTCATGATAACCCTAAGAAAGTAAAAGTGGTACAACAATGTCCACATCTTGCTACAATTACAGATGAAGATCCAAGTCCAATTTGCGCTTTCTGCTATGGTCTGTTGTCCATTCTATTTGAGCTGTGATTGGATCAGGTACATGAACATATGCTTGTAAAGCATCAATCAACTCCTCAGCATCTGAAGCTAAGATGAGAATTCGTCGTGCTGAGTGTGGGATAAACCTTTGTTCCACAGCATGATCAAAGAAAGATAACAAACCATCAAATAAGTGATTAACATTTAACAAACCTATTGGTTTGTGATGCAGATTCAGTTGTGCCCAAGAGATTATTTGGAAAATCTCCTCTAAAGTACCAAAACCACCTGGTAAGGCAATGAAGGCGTCAGCATTGCTCATCATTCTAGCCATGCGTTCATGCATGGAAGCTACTTTATATTCTTCCCCAATTGTTTTTCCTATGTTGCTGGATGCAGCTAGAGCTGTAGGAATAATACCTAGAACTTGTCATCCTCCTACATGTGCAGCTGTAGCCACACACCCCATTAACCCACAGTTACCTCCACCATAGACTAGATGAATTTTTCTTCTGGCCAGCACCATACCCAGATTTTGTGCTGCTTTAACATACTCCTCATCTTTTCCAGGACTGGAACCACAAAAGACACAGATATTTCGAAATTGACGGAATGCGGTTCCCTCCATAATTTCTATCACCTTAACTCTGAGTATGAAGATAAAGATACTAATGTAAGCATTTATTGAACTCAGAGAAGGGCATATTTATAATAGCTATGTGAATAGGCCGGGTATTATAGAACAGCTATGTGAGTGATTGGTGGATATCAGCTAAATTAAAGGAAAAAAAAAATTCAAAAAAATGACGGCAAGCATGTATATGTACAGTAATTCTAACTTTGACTCATATTAAGCACATAAAGAGCATAAGATAAGATATCACCAAAAATTTATCTTTTTCTTGTTGTCTTTGATGAAGCATTGATGTCTTGAAAGGTTGTAGGTGATAGCCGTCATTGTAAAAAAGAAGAAAAAGAAAAAAAAAGAGTGAAAATGAAAACCAATTAATTGTTGAAGAGGAACAATCAAATGGTTTATTTTGTTTTCTTAATGTTTGTACCAGTCGACTATTGGTTTATAAGTCGACTAGCTATTTTGAAAAATTTTAATTTGGACTGGTTATTTACAGTTGATTGATTATATATATTTTGAAGCAACCAACTGCATCCTACCAATTAACTATGTGCTCTTGTTATTCACAGACTTTATAGGCTCAGAAATATTTCTTTTCCATATGATATGCTTCCGCCGAATAACAATATCTTTGAATTAAATTTTGGCACATATATTCAAAATTTGCGGCCACCGATTTTCGTCGAACTAGTAGCTAGATTTTTTTTACAAATTTTCAAGAATTACAGCCACCGATTTTAATTTCCTGTCAATGTTTTGTCCAAACTTCTGACTTCCCCTTTTGGCACTACGCTCTATTATGAGTTCCACATGTTCTGCTATATTGTCCTACATTAATGTTTGGCATTAAATGCAAGATTTTTTTTCCTTATTATAAGGAGGGTTAATTTCTAATCTTTAGAACTCAGTTATTATGGTGTTCAACTGATTAGTAGATTAAAGTAATAGAGATTTTTGAAAAGAATAGATGGATGATAATTTAATGGTGCTTTGACGAATATAATCAAAGGAATTAACGGTGTTAAAGTTTTTGAGGAGTAAAGTATGGAAAATAAGATTTAAGTTAATCTTGAAATTTTTAATTTGGAAACATGGAAAATATTTTGAGAATCATCTATGAGAATAATGTAAGTAATTAAGATATTTGTGTTAAGAATTTATACTTTGCTAAATTGAGACTAGTATCTAGAATGTAAATCATGTTAAGATTTGAAAATTTACGTATAAATAATTGTTAAGAAAAGAGATTTCAGAAGAAGTCATAAATTGTAAATATGGATAAACTGAGGTAATAAGGATATACTGAGATAAAAATGGTACTAGTATAATGGTAAAAAGAAGATACAAGATAATTTTTTTTTCATTGGCCGATATGTTGGCAAATACGAATTTAATATATTATCTCAAGAGAGTTATTCAGGAAGTCTAAGGATCTTTATTAGATTATAATATGACTAATACTAAATTTAAATTATATTTTTATACATTAGAAGTTATGCTTTAAGTATCTTTATATTATTGTGGTAAAAGTGGAAGAAATTAATTGTCCTTAGTTGAACTTACTCATAGCAGTAATTATCATGCCAATATACAATAGCATCATTTGAAGTTTTACATGAACATCATAGGTTTCTTAATATGTGAGTGAATTGAGAAAAGTTAAACTTTGAAAATCTAGTTTGGAATAACATGCAATAGATAGAATATGACTTATCTAAATTGATGATGCTAGCTTGGAGAGCATGCTTCAAGCATTTTTTTTTATTGGTGAGAGATTCCTTAGCAGAATCTGTCTATAATAAAATGATATTAGAAGATTTAAGCCTTATGTAAGAGGTGTTACAAATGTTTTGTTAAATGACTCAGTGGAGTTAGATTTATTATAAGATGTTATTGAAAAAGTGAAAATTGATTAGAAAAAGAAATACAAGTAACTCAATACTAGTCAAAGGTCTATAAGGACCATGAATGTTGAGCACTAGGAATTATCAGTTGGTGATCACATATTCTTTAATGACTCACCAATGAAAGAGGTAATGAGATTTAGAAAGAAAGAAAAGTTACACCCTCGGTATATAGAACCATTTGAAATTCTTGATAAGATCGGTTCAGTGGTTTATTGTTTGACTTTACCACCTGAATTGGGTAATGTCCATCCAGTTTTTCATGTGTCTATGCTACAGAAATATTTATTGTATTCTACACATGTTATACAGTGTCCATAGATTCAGTTACAGAAAAATTTAACCTATGAAGAACAACCAGTAGCAATAGTGGACAGAAAAGTAAAGAAGTTATGGTCAAAAGAAATATCTACAGTAAATGTGATATAGAAAAAAATCACTCTTTTGAGAAAGCTACTTGGGAAAGAGAGGAGGATATACGCGCCAGATATCCGCATTTATTTGAACAATGAAGTTAGTGTTTATCTGCAACTGTGGTGGTGAAATTCGGGGACCGAATTTCTCTAAGGGGGGAAGAATGTAATAACCGTAAAATTTAACGAAAATTCCAATTAAAGGAAATTTAGAATAAAAGAGAGAATTTTGACAATAGAGATAAGAACCGTAGAAAATATGTATATTTATTACATGGATTAAAGAATTACAAAAGAAATATGAGAATTTTTATAAGGAGGGGAGAATGTAATAACTCAAACCTTTGAAGGTTAAGTACAAATCATTTGAAACAAGGAAGTTGAGAACAATGTAAAATTTTAGAGCGCTTCTGACCTTTCTTCTGACCTTTCTTCCCTCATATAAGCATAACTCTCTCATATAAAATCTACATTAAGTGATTCCAATTTCTTTTGAAAGATAAGACATATATCTACAACTTTGATGTTGGGAACTTTTGCTAATTCCATGAATATTATAGTGATAAGAGGCAAAACCCGCAGCATAGTGTGGTCTGGACCTTTGCTCACTATTTTCTTCATAACACCTTCATATGAACTCCAAATTCGGTGATTCAAGTGGCTAATGAAAGCTAAGAGAAAGGGCTACAACTTTCATGTTGGAAGTTTTGGTAAATTCGGCCAATCACAGGTTGCACTGTAGCCCCGAAGCACGGCCGTGCTCCAGGACACGGCCAGGCCGTGCTTCAGGCTGTTTTCGCATATTTCTGCAGTCTTCTCCCTCATTTCCTGCATTCCTCCATATCTGAACCCTAGCTTTCTCTCTCTAACATTTTCTTCACCTTCTCTCTAAGATATCTCATCATCTGGACGTCCGATTTGAGCAAGCAAGGTACCGTTGGACTCGTGGGAAGAAGAGCTACAAACCCCACCGATCAGTTTCGCCGAGAAACCGCCGGATTGTCGTTGAAAAATCGCATGAATAGTAACCTCCAAGGTAAATTCCGTCCAATCGCAATTTAGGCTTTGTTTTTACCGAAATTCTTTCCATAGATAGTCTTAGAATTAGTTTCTATGCTAGAATATAGGATTTTTAGGTTTCGGCGTGAGTAGTGTTTTTCGGCGAGGGAATAGTGTTTTTTGGCATGAATAGTGACATTTAGGATTTATCTAATTTTTATGTTATGTCTATGTTTTCTAGGTTGTTGAGCCACCACGAGGTGAAATTCTCGTTGTTGGACTCCTAGTAAGGTGAGTGGTTTTTTCATACTATAGCGCATGTTTTAGGAATTTGATTTATAACTCTCTCGTATGATTTTAACTAGTTGGAATGTATGTTAAATTGTTTTACCGCTTTGAAAACAAATATGTTCCAACCATGTTATAAATTGTAAATTTAAATCCTAGTTGAACTCTAGGTATGCAGGGCAAGCATCTAGGCTGATAATTCTCCATTTGAGCTAGATTTATAGAAATGCGAACTTAGTCATAAAAATGAACTAAGTTAGCCATGAAATGATTTGATGCATGATGAGCATCTATGTGACGTCTACGGACGATCTATGTTTAAAAGGGAAAGTTTATGATTATAAAGGTCTCCATGGGAATTCATGGATGAGATATATTTTAGAACGGAATTTTATGGATGAAAAGAGCTAGATGGAGAATTATAGCTTTATTGTAAAGTTATTGAAATGTTTTACTTTAAACTCTTTGAATAGCATATTTCAAATGTTTTTTATTGGAGGGACCCTTTTAGATCACTGTTAGCTAGCCGCAGGGAGTGATAGCCCTGGTGCACCATGGTCATGCGAAGGCTTCGGCCTAGGATATTGTGATGGGCATATGACTGCCTAAGACACAGGGATTTAGGGTGGACTTATGTCTACGCCTATAGTGATTGCCATACCCTTGCTGTGTACTTGGGGGATTTAGGGTGGACTTATGTCTACGCCTACAGTGATTACCATACCCTTGCTGTGTGCTTGGGAGATTTAGGGTGGACTTATGTCTACGCCTACAGTGATTACCCTACCCTTGCTGTGTGCTTGAGGGAGATGATAGATCTGTTAGGAAAGACCTCCAATAAACTAGTGCATTGTTCTTAAAGATTAAATATTTCTAAAATATATCATTCATCATTGTTATTGCATAAATAACTTCATTTATTACTTATCATGCATAATTGATTTGCTTTACGGTTGCTGATTTAATCATGTTTTATCTTTTGAACATACATTTGAATTGTTTAGCTTTTCTTTCAATAAATTATGGTTAAATGCTTAATGTTTCAATTATTAAACTCATTGCGAAACACTCGTGCTTGGTTTGCCCTGTTTCAGTTATAGTATGATTTACTCATTCACTGAGATGTGATCTCACCCCTCTTCTGTTTCCTCCCCACAGATAGTCAAAGAGACTTTGATCCAGCTACAGTTTCGTAAGAGGCTGAAGATAGTGTTGGTGAGCCCCAGTTTAGGGCAAGGCTCTTTTGTACTGTTTGTTTAGTTTAGTTTATGTCTAGTGTATCTGCATGAACTTACAGGCAGGATCCTCGCTTCTTGCGTATTTTAATGTATTGTTTGGAAAACGGTTTTATGTTTTACAACGATATTGGTATTATGAGGCCTTGGGCCAATTTGAATCACATGGGCCAAGTTGAATCACGGATGTTGGATTCATGAAATATATATATATATATATATATAGATACAGTATTTTCTGATATTGGATGTGGCATATGTGGCCTGTTATATTTATTATGTACTCTGGATTGTGTGCTGGATGTTTGTGCACGCTATGTGTTAGGCTTGCGGCTAGGGGGAAACCCTTATGCCGTGCCGGTCAAGTGTTCCATCATTTGGGGCCGTGACACTATAATTGTTTTCTCCATTGGATCATATAATCTATATCCTTTTGCATGCTCTGGATAGCCAACAAACAAGCACATTTTTGTTTTAGCTATAAGCTTGTCTCTATTAGGATCATGTATAAGAACATGTGCAACATAACCCCAAACTCTTATATAATTTAATTTAGGTTCTTCTCACTCCAAAGCTCATAAGGAATCTTTTCTACAGATTTAGAAGGAACTTTATTTAGAATATGGACAGCAATTAAAAGAGCTTTACCCCAAAAAGGAGTTGCAAGATTAGCAAGAGCTAACATTGACTTGACCATTTCTAACACGGTTCTATTACGTCTTTCAGCAATTCCATTTTCGTTCAGTGTGTAAGGAATACTAAGTAAATGACCAATACCATTCTTCCAGTTGTATTCTCTACTTCTAGCTTGAATTGCTTAAAAACTTTTGATGCTTCACTTTTCTTATGTAAAAGAAACACATTTCTAAATTTCGAATTGTAATATCCCGTAATTATTATTTTTTAAAATAATAATGTTTTGCTATAAATAAATATTTTTTTATTTTTTTATGATTATGTTTTGCTAAAAGCAAGTATACTTTTAATTAAAATAATTATTATTTTGCTTAAAATAATTATATTGGTCTCCAATAAATTTTTGTTTTATTTTTTAGCAATATTCTTTCTTTTATTATGTATAAAGATATTTATTTTGTGATTTTTTTATTAAAATTTTTATCAAGAAAAGTCATGATTTAAGAGTTCAACTAAAGTTTTATAAGAATGTAAATTTTTAAATTTTTTTGGATATTTTAGGATGAAAAATAGTATTTATATGTATATAATAAAAATAAAAATAATAAATTTTAAATATTTAATTATTAAATAATAATAAAAAAGAAAAAGGGAGAGGGGGAGACAGAAGTGAAGAATACAAAATCTCGATTTCCGTAATTGATGAATAGTATAAATAGTAAAATTTATTTTTCTCTCTAGATTTGAAGTGCCTATTGACTTCTGATCTATAAACTAAGGGTACCATTGGATTCAGAACGGAGAATATTACAATTTTGACTGAACAATTTTTTAAATCAGCCGTAGAATCGCCGCAGATCAGAAGTAGAAAATATTAAAAAAAGATAAGTTTTGAAATTTTTATTTGGAGACTTCAAATTGAAAATATGACACCGTAGATGGATTCAGGAGCTAGATAAATCTTAGAATATGAATTTTTTCAACCATCTAACAACTTTTTGTGCGTTGTGAACAATAAATCCGGCATATATGAATAGTGATTCCGGCGGTGAATAGTATTTTTCGATCGTGAATAGTCCCACAGTTGACCAGTGTTGACCAAGCTCCCGAAAGCCAAATTGTGTAATTTTGGAGTCATTTCCTAGGTTTTTGGACCCTTCGAACTTGCTTTTGAGGTCTATTTGATCAAATTGAAATTGAAAAAGTCATTTTAGGGCTATCCAATCTGGAGCCCTTACCTTGTGAGTGGATAATAATTTCTGTGATATATTTTACATTGTTCTTATACTTTGATTGTGATATTGGTGCATCATATGATTTTATTACTGCATTTTCAGCTCTTGCAAATTTATGAATGATTATCTTTATTTATTGGATATTGTTCCTCTCAAATGTTGCTTTATGGAAATTGTACATGTTCACATGTCATGAATTTGGAACCCTTAGAATATATGTTGCATATATGCATTTCACTACTTGAGAATGATGATTCAGGGGTTTTTGGAATTGTTAACCCATATGGAAATTTTTGTGGAAATTGTGTAAAAGGGAATTGAACATGGAAAGTATTCTTATTTGAAAAGTACATTGTTTTATGCAATTATTTTGTGGAGGAATCCTATTGGAAACACTGTTTTCTAACAACATGTGATGTTAGCCCTGGTGTACCTTGACACCTCAGCTAGCAAGGGTGGTGCTATCCTCGTGTGACGGCCAACACGCTGGAGTCATGTGCTATTTGGGGAGAGGGGGATGCCTCCTATATGTGTTATTGATGATATTTGATTTGCCCTCCCTTGTTGTGTGCTTGGAAAGTACCCATATTAGAGTCCTTTTGCGTGTTCTCTTGAACGGTGGTGGGGCAAACCTTAGCTGGGATGCTGAGTTTAGAAAAATCATATACTGACAAAGTACGGAAGAAGTTGAACTCTGATATAGTGGTTCTGATATAAAATTCTCCTAAAACATGTGAAATATTTTATTGCATAACAATATTGTTTTATAATCAAGCTGCACTGTATTTGGTGTTGAATATTTGACTATCATTTGAAATGAAGATATTTGAAATACGAGTCGCATATGGATGTACTTCTGAACTGTAATTTTTTATGTGATAAATTTTAAAACATGAGTTCATCCATATGTTTATGTAAGAGGTTATAGGAGGTTTTATCTGTTTATTGAGTTGTCAAACTCACTACATGATATTTACATTTTTTTCATATAAGAATATAGAGTTTGGTCTTACAGATAGGTGATTAGCTATACTACTTAATCCCTGGGTGACCCTACATTGCTTCCAAGGTTCATGTTATTTGGATTGTATTGTATTTGTATTCTAGAGTATGCTCTATATGCCACAGGCAGGATCCCTGCTTTTCTTATTACTCTGATCTTTATGGACTTGGTCTGTATATGGTATATGTATAGGAGAACCTAAATGTATTTGTTTCCATGATAAAGGATTGGAATATTCATGTTTATGAAAAATATATGTTCATAGTATACGTGTTTCACGTGCCCTAAAATTACGGGCGGGACAAGTTGGTATCAGAGCATTAGGTTTCCCTGTGACTACCGGAGCAAAGGATTCTTTAGTAGGACCTTTAGTATGGATATGAGCCGGACATATTTATACTTTAGGTGCTGCTATGGGATTCTATAGGGTTTCAATTTCCTTTCTATTCAAAGTTGCTAAATTTCTTAGTATAAGATTGATTGGATTTTGTGACATCTTAAAAAGTATTTATTGGTCAATTTCTACCTGAAAGTGAAAGGGATAGGTGTCCCAGAGAATTTAAAGAATCGAGACAAATGCCAAATATGATCATTTTTAATATAATATCAATTTTAGCTGAATTTCTAGATATGGTAGACTTTGATGTTATATTGGGAATGGATTGATTGGCACCATGTCATGCCATTTTAGAATGTCATCTTAAGGGAATTAAATTCAATATTCTTGGAGAATCTCTTTTCATGATACGAGGTGATTGTAGTGAAGTATTGAATAATTTAATCTCTGCTTTAACAGCTCATAAGCTATTACAAAAATAATGCCAAGGGTATTTAGCAATGGTCAAAGATGTTGGTATAAGTATCTCAATGTAGGGCAGGTTCTACTGGTTAAAGAATTCCCTGATGTGTTTCTTGAGAAATTGTTAGGGTTACATCTAGAATGAGAAATTAAGTTTGGTATTGATTTATTTCTTAGAACCTAACCAGTGCCTATATTCCCATATAGAATGGCACCCACTGAACTTAAAGAATAGAAAAAGAATTAGTTACAAGATGTGTTAGACAGGGGATTTAAATACCTTAGTACTTTTTCTTGGAGTGTTCTAGTTCTATATGTGAAAAAGAAAGATAGATCGCTACGATTGTGCATAGATTATAGATAGTTGAATAAGGCGACAGTGTGGAATAAATATCCATTATCTCATATAGATGATCTGTTTGACCAGCTATAGGGTGCTCAATGTTTTTCAAAAAAAAAATTGATTGAAATTTAGGTATCATCAATTGAGGATAATGGAATAGGATATTCAAAAAATTTCTTTTAGGATTCATTATGGGATTATGAGTTCTTAGTGATGTTATTTAGTTTGACAAATTCCCTAGCTGCATTCATGGACTTAATGAATATAGTATTTAAGCTATTCTTGGATAAATTTATTATTGTCTTTATTAACGAAATATTAATATGTTTCAAGAGTACAAAGGATCATAAGCAACATTTAAAGATAGTTTTACCAACTCTAAGGGAGTATGGTTGGTAAGGATGGTATCCAAGTTAACCCTAAGAAAGTAAAAGCGGTACAACAATGGCATGCCCTACTACAGTTACAGATGAAGATCCAAATCTAACTTGCGCTTTCCATGGTTGTCTGTCTTCTAATCTATTCGAGCCATAGTTGGATCAGGTACATGAACAAATGCTTGTAAAGCATCAATCAACTGCTTAGCATTTGAAGTCGAGATGAGAATTCATCGTGCTGAGTGTGAAATAAACTTTTGTTCTACAACGTGATCAAGAAAGAGAACAGACCATTAAAGAAATGGTTAACATTTAACAAAACTATCGGTTTGTAATGCATATTCAGTCATGCCCAAGAGATTATTTGGAAAATCTCCTCTAAAGTACCAAAACCACCTGGTAAGGCAATGAAGGCATTAGCATTGCTCATCATTCTAGCCATACGTTCATACATGGAAGCTACTCTAAATTCTTCTCCAATTGTCTTCCCTATGATGTTGGATGCAGTTAGAGCTGTATAAATAATACCTAGAACTTGACACCCTCCTACATGTGCAACCATAGACACACACCCCATTAACCTACGGTTACCTCTACCATACACTAAATGAAGTTTTCTTCTGGCCAACACCATACCTAAATTTTGTGCTACTTTCACATACTCTTCCTCAGGACTAGAACTACAAAAGACACAAATATTTCGAAATTGATGGAATGCGGTTCCCTCCATAGCTGAACACACCCTAACTTTGAGTATGAAAATAAAAATACTAACGTGTGCATTTATAAAACTCACAGAAGGGCATACTTACAATAGTTATGCGAATAGGTCGAACATAATTAGAACAACTATGTGAGTGACTGGTGGATATAAGCTAAATTGAAGGTGAAAATTTCAAAAATGACGGCAAGTATATATATGTACAGTAGTTGTGATAGTGGTTCATATTAAGCACATAAAGAGAATAAGGATAAGTATCACCAGAAATTTGTCTTTTCCTTGTTGTCCTTGATGAAGAATTGATGTCTTGATTCTTGTAGGGAAGTTTTAGGTAATAGGCGTAATTGTAAAAAAAAGAGAATGAGTGAAAATGCAAACAAGTTAATTGTTGAAGAGGGACAATCAAATGATTTATTTTATTTTCTCAATATTTTTGCCAGTCGACTATTGGTATTATTAAGTCGACTAGTTATTTTGAAATTTTTTAATTTGGACTAATTTATTTTACAGTTGATTGATTACATCTATTTTGAAGCAATCAACTGCATCCTACTAGTTAACTATGTATTCTTTATTTTTCATAGACTTTTATAAGCTCAGAAATGTTTCTTTTCCACTGAATATCAACAGCTTTAAAGTAGATTTTGGCACATATATTCAAAACTTGTGGCCACCTATTTTTGTCGAAATAACAGCTAGATTTTGTTTATAGATTTTCAAAAATTACAGCCATCGATTTTAATTTTCTTTCGATGTTTAGTCTAAATATTTGATTTTCTATTTTGGCACTGTTCTTTATTCTACTTTTTGTCTGTTCGACTGCATTCTCCCTTATTAATGTTTGGCCTTAAATGCAAAGTTTTTTTTCCCTCATTACAAGAAAAGTTAAATTCTTTTCTTTGAAACTCAACTATTATGGTGTTCAAGTTGTTAGTAGGTTAAAGTATGGAGATTTTGAAAGAATTTATCTAACAAAGAACGTATTTAGAAAGATATTTATATCAAGTATGTATAACTGCTGGCAGATTATGTGCAAATTAGAAAGAATAATGAGTTTACAGTATATATTGATTAAGTATTAAAATATGAAGAACACCTAAGTTTACCTAATGTGTTTGAGAAGGGAAAGGAGAATAATTTGATAACCATGTTCGAAAATAATGTAAAGCAATTAAGATATTTGTGATAAGGGTTATACCATACTAAATTGAGTCTAGTATCTAAGATGTGAATTATGTTGAGATTGAAAATTCACGTGTGAATAATTGTTGAGAAAGGAGATTTCAGAAGAAGTCATAGATTGTGAGTATGGATAACTCGAGGCAATAAGGATATACTAAGATATGAAAGAATTATACTAGTATAATGGTAAAAAGAAGATACAAGTGAAATATTTTTCGTTGTTGGGTATGTCAGCAAGTAAGAATTGAATATATTGTTTCAAGAGAGTTAATCAGGAAGCTTAAGATCTTAGCTAGATTATAGTATAGCTGATAGTAAATCTAAATGATGTTTTTATACATTAGAAGTTATGCTTTAGGTATCTTTATATAATTTTGGTGAAATTTTGGAGAAAATCATTTATCTTTAGTTGAACTTGCCCCTATCAATAATTATTAGGCCAACAAACAAATGGCACCAGTTGAGGTTTTACATGAACATCGTAGGTCTCTTAATAGGTGAGTGAATTGAGTAAAGTTAAGTTTTTGGAATCTAGTTTGAAATAACATGCAATAGATAGAATATGACTAACCGAAGTTAATAATGCTAGCTTGGAGAACATGTTTTAAGCATATGTTTTTGAGTTTGGTGGGAGATCCCTTAGCAGAATTTGTGTATAATAAGATGATATTGGATGACTTAAAGCCTTATATAAGAGGTGTTACAAACTTTTTGTTAAATGACTAAGTGGAGTCAGACTTATTGTAAGATGTCGTTGATAAAGTGAAATTAATTAGAGAAAGAATACAAGTAACTTGATACAGGCCACAAGTCTATAAGGGCGATGAAAGAAGTAATGAGGTTTGGAAAAAAAGAAAAAGTTAGGCTCTAGTATATAGGCATTTTTGAAATTTTGGATAAAGTATGCATAGTATATATCGCCTAACTTTGCTATCAGGATTAAGTGATATTAGTATAGTCTTTCTTGCATTAATGCTAAGAAAGTACCTATTAGATTCTTTTCATGTTATCTAATTCTAAGAAATTCAATTGAACAATAATTTGGCTTAATCATGAAGAAAAAACAATGTTTATTATTGATCGACAAGTGAAGAACTTATGGTTGAAGGAAATTCCAATGGTTAAGATTATATAGCAAAACCATTGAAGTGAGTAAGCCACCTGGAAAGTAAAAGATGACATGTAAATGAGATATCCCCAATTATTTAAGTAATGAGATTAATAACTGTAATTTATGTCTTAACTTCATTCCTTACTTGTGATAGGATGGTTTGAAATTCGAAAACCAAATTTTTTAAGGGGGAAGAATGTAATATCCCGTAAATTTTATTTTTTTAAAATAATAATGTTTTGCTATAAACATATATATATATATATATATATATATATATATATATATATATATATATATATATATATATATATATATATATATATATATATATATATTAGATTATGTTTTTCTAAAAGCAAGTATATTCTTAATTAAAATAATTATTGTTTTGCTTAAAATAATTATATTAGCCTCTAATAAATTTTTGTTTTATTTTTTTGGAAATATTCTTTCTTTTATTATGCATAAAGATATTTATTTTGTGATTTTTTAATTAAAATTTTTATCAAGAAAAGTCATGATTTAAGAGTTCAACTAAAGTTTTATAAGAATGTAAATTTTAAAAAAAAAATTGGAATATTTTAGGATGAAAATTAGTATTTATATGTATATAATAAAAATAAATTTTAAATATTTAGTTATTAAATAATAATAAATAAAAAAGGAGAGGGGGAGATGGAAGCGAGAAATACGAAATCTCGATTTCCGTAATTGATAAATAGTATGAATAGTAATATTTATTTTTCTCTTTAGATTTGGAGTGCCTATTGGCTTTCGATATCAAAACTAAGGGTTCTAGTGGATTCAGGATGAAAAATACTACAATTTTGACCAAACAATTTTTTAAATTAGCCATAGAATCGCCGTAGATCGGAAATATAAAATCTTAGAAAAAGGTAAGTTCTGAAATTTCTATTTAGAGACCTTAAATTGAAAATCGGACATCGTAGATGGATTCAGGAGCTAGATAAACCTTAGGATATGAAATTTTTGGTCATCTGAAAACTTTTTGTGCGTCATAAATAGTAAATCCGCACATGTATGAATAATGATTTCGGCAGTGAATAGTATTTTCCGATCGTAAATAGTACCCAATAGTTGACTAGTGTTGACCAAACTCCTGGAAGCCAAATTGCACGATTTTGGAGTCATTTCCTAGTTTTTTGGACCCTCCGGACTCATTTTTAAAGTCTATTTGATCAAATTGAGATTGAAAAAGTGTATTTTAAGGCTATCCAATATGGGGCCCTTACCTTGTGAGTGGATAAAACTTTCTATGATCTATTTTATATTTTTATTATACTTTGATTGTGATATTGGTGCAACATATGATTTTATTATTGCATTTTCAGCTCTTGGAAATTTATGAATGATTATCTTTACTTATTGGATATTATTCCTCTCAAATGTGGCTTTATGGAAATTGTACATGTTCACATGTCATGAATTTGGAACCCCTAGAATATATGTTGCATATATGCTTTTCACTACTTGAAAATGATGATTTAGGAGTATTTGAAATTGGTAACCCATATGGAAATTTTTATGGAAATTGTGGAAAAGGGAATTGAACATGGAAAGTATTCTTATTTGAAAAGTACATTGTTTTATGCAATTATTTTGTAGAAGAATCATATTGGAAACACTATTTGCTAATAGCCGGTGATGTTAGCTTGGTGCACCTTGATACCTCAGCTAGCAGGGGTAGTGTTAGCCTCGTGTGACAGCCAACACACGAGAGTCATGTGTTATTTGGAGAGAACGGTATGCCTCCTAATGTGTTATTGATGATATGTGATTTGCCCTCCCTTGCTGTGTACTTGGGAAGTAACCATATTAGAGTCCTTTTGCGTGTTCTCTTGAACAGTGGTAGGGAAAATCTTAGCTGGGATGCTGAGTTTAGACAAATCTTACACCGACAAAGTACGAAACAGATTGAACTCTGATATAGTGGTTCTGATATGAAATCCTCCTAAAACATGTGAAATATTTTATTGCATAACAATATTGTTTTACAATCAAGCTACACTGTATTTGGTGTTGAATATTTGACTATCATTTGAAATGAAGATATTTGAAATACGGGTCCCATATTGATGTACTTTCGAACTGTAATTTTCTGTGATAAATTTTAAAACATGAGTTCATCCATATGCTGATGTAAAAGGTTATAAGAGGTCTTATCTGTTCACTGAGTTGTCAAACTCACTACATGATATTTACATTTTTTTCCATATAAAAATATAGAGTCTGGTCCTACAGATAGGTGATTAGCTAGGTTGCTTAATCCCTGTGTGAGCCTACGTTGCTTCCAAGGTTCACGTTATTTGGATTGTATTGTATTTGTATTCTAGAGTATGCTCTATATGCCACAGGTAGGATCCCTGCTTTTATTGTTACTCTGATGTTTATGGACTTGGTCTATATATGGTATATGTATGGGAGAACCTATATGTATCTATTTCCATGATAAAGAATTGGAATATTCATGTTTATAGAAAATATATGTTCATGGTATACATGTTTCACGTGCCTTAAAATTAGAAGCATGACACAAATAATCATCAATGAATGTGATAAAATAAGAATAACCATTTTTAGTTTGTACACTCGTTGACCCATAAATATCAGAGTGAATTATATCAAGAATATTTTTACTTTTGATAGCCTTAATGGGAAAGTACAACTTAGTTATTTTTTCATACAAACAACTTTCACAAATAGAAAATTCCTTCTTTTCAACATTTTCAAGAAAGCATCCCTAATTAATTTATTGACTTTATCTTTACTAATATGGCCAAGATGAAGATGTCAAAGATAAAATTCATTGGAATGAATAACAGAAGAATTAGAAACTTCGTACACAAAATTTCCATATAAATTAACCTCATACATCCTTGAATTCTGAAAGCCTTTTAATACAACTTCATTCTTTTTATACATAACAAATTTTCCATTTCCAAAGAAAAATGAAAAGCCAAGTTTCTCTAAAGAAGAAACAAACAACAAATTTCTTATTGAAGGACATAAAGACAATCTTCTAAAGAAAATACTATATTATCTTGTAACTTTAACTCATTTGTTCTAACCTCTTTTATTAAGGCTCTATCATCATTCCCCATGAAAATAAAATTTTTTCCATCTTCAATTTTCTTGATTTCCTTGAATCCCTAGAGATTAGTAGATACATGAATATTAGAACCAAAATCAGCCCACCAACTAAAAGGCTCAATATAGGAAACACAACATTCTAAAAGGAAAGACTTACTTGGTTTAAACTTCTTTTGAATTTTTAAGTTCTTGAAAGCACAAAAATCCTTCTTAATGTGACCAGGCTTGTTAAAATGAAAACACACTCTCTGTGTAATATTCATCTTACTCTTATGATTAAAATTCTTCTGAAAATAATGTTTAAACTGATTCTTTCCTTTCTTCTTAAAATTCTTCTTCTTTGGTTTCAACTCCACATTATTGACTGATAAATTTGTCTTACTAGTTTCCTCAAGCTTCATTACAAATTTTCTATCTTCTTGGTAATCAATTTTATTAATGAGATGCTCAACACTCCAATTAGACTCAACAAGGGAGTAGAAATCCCCAATGAACTTATAGGAGAAAGGTAATGAATTGATCATAGAAGATACTACAGTTTTGTTATATATAGCTCTACCACAAAACTTAAGTTCATCAGATATAGCAATTGTGTCATTAACATGTTTTCTTATGCTAGCTCCTTCTTCACACTTATCTTTAGTGAATTTTTCCACAAATTATTCACATGAGAATGAGACTTCTTTCTATATTTAGATTCTAACTTGTCCAATATTTCTTTAGTGGTCTGAGTGTAAAAATAAGTTATACGAAGAGTTTTACTAAAGTCACTAAAAATATAGGACTTGGAAATATTATTATCCAATTTTCAATCATTATACTTTTTCAAATCTTCCTCATATTTCATTTTAGTATCAATATCAATAGCAATTTCACTTGGGATTAGTTGGGGTAAAATAGGTGCATGCTCTACACAAATAATATCCTTGAAACCATAAAAGGTCAAAAGCATATCAACTCTTTGTTTCCAATCCATATAGTTAGTACCATTAAGTATTTCATTTTTGAGAAGATCAGCAAACACAGATCCACCACTAGGCGTAGGAAAAGATATTCCTGATTTTTATCAATGTAAGAAAACTAAACATTTACCCATTGGGGATTCATGAGAAAATTATGTCAAAAACAAATAAACAGGAAAGCAAATCATTTACATTACCTATTGGAGATTTTTCAATATGTAGAACAAATAAGAATGTAATAACATTTAACAAAAGGAAAATGAATTATGCTTCAAGATGTAAGTAGATAAAAGAATAAATGCAACAATCATATTTTGAGCGGAGGATAATCACTTGTAATTGTCAGAAATATAGGTATGATCCTGCATTTAAAAAAAATTATCGTACCAGATGTTGCTATAACATTTCTATTAGATCTTCTTTTTGGTATCGAAAGCAATCCTTCTTGATAAATCTCCATTCCAAAGATTACAGATTGAAGTGTAAACTAAATTTACACAATTAAGAGAAATAAAAAATAATATGATTTTCTACAAATTATTAGGTTTTTATTTTCAACCAGGCAGTATTTTTTTTATGCCTCACTTATAAGACCAATAGAAGTATATATAGGAGAACCTGAGACTTTCTATCTACAATGTAGGAATACCATTGGCCACAGTAACCTACATCCCATACATTCTCATTCATTCACCATACCCATTAATCATGGCTATTAAAAAATGAATCTCATTAATGATATTAAATATACTCTTTAGAATTCCACAGTTCATTGGATTGAAACATGTCCTTTAGAATTTCTTATTTTATATTTTTACAATATTAATTATATTCTTTTAGAATTCTTAAACCATATAAATTGAAGTGTGTCTTCTGAATTTCTCTTTTCAAAGTTCATGAATTATAATTCATTTTTCATGAATTATTATTCTTTTTGAAACCATCATAATTCTCACATATGGGATTTCTATAATTCCAAGTAATTAACTAACCTTAAAATTAAGTATGCACACAAGGTTTTTGATCAAATGCCTAAGAGAAATTGATAATAATATGAGTTCTTAAATTCTCAAATTTTCAGCCAATAGTTTGGTTGTATTTTTATTCTTACTAAACCGAGTTTATATCCATAACGAAATCAAGTTTTTACTCAAAATCTTATTCTTTTCCAAATAACTTAAATTGATTGAAATTTTCCTTGTTGTTTGATCCAGTCTTACCAACCCCACCTAGTGAAAAATGCTTAGTTGTTTTTATTTGATCCAGTCTTATTTCCTTGAAAATATATATTCCTAAACTTTTTCTAGTACCAAAAACTCCTTATTGTTAGTTACATGGTCAATATTTGCTATCAAAAACCATATTTTGGGTTTTGGGGCACCTATAATAATAGAATTTTAAGTAACTCTTTGGTTATGTCTCTTTCAAACCTAGACTACGATATTCAAACAGAGGAATCTCATTCATGCCACAAATAACTATTCTCAACTCTACGAGTCCATATAATATCTATATATTTATATATTATTACTTTTCATGTTTTGAGTTGCATGATTTTTTTATAAATATCCACACATTTATGAAATTGCCTCATTTTATTGAGAATTGCATAACATGTTAAACATTGAATTTATTTGAAACTACAAATGATTTTTATGATGGAAACAACATACATGTTAATTGAATTTGTATATCATTATTTTGAAATAATGTTTTAGGGATCATAAACAGCTTATGAGGGTGACCACTATAATATACACTTATTACACCAGTTATGCCTAATATATGCTTGTTATGGCCATTTACCTAGCGTATGGTTGTTATGCCCATGGCCATTTGTTTCGCTTCTTATGCCTGTTAAGTCCATTATGCTTGATAAATTCCTATTATATATGCTTGTTGAGGTCATTATGGTTGTATGCTTGTTATGCTTGTATAGCTAGTCGGAGAAATTTTCTGATTCTTGTTATGAAATGCTAGCATAAGTTCACCTCATTAAATGTTTCTAGATCTCAATATGCATATTTTGAATATTTGAGATGATCAAAATATTATTTAGAATTATGATACTTCGAACTCAATATTCTATTGCATGATTGAGATAGCATGATTTGAAAATGTATCACATGCATGAAAAATATTTCTTAGCATGCATTATTTACATTATTATGTTCTAGTCGCTCTCACAAATTTTACAAGTATTATATATATTATTTTTTGTATCCATTCATTGAGTCCTTATTACTAACCTCAATTATCTTATTATTATTTTTCAACTCTGGCTTAACCTACATCAGAACCTTAGACTTGCCCCCCATACAACGAGGCAAGCATGCCCTTGATAATTTTAATGATAGTAATTTGTCACGGCCCCAAATGATGGAACACATGATCGGCACGGCATAAGGGTTTCCCCCTAACTACAAGCCTAACACATAGCGTGCACAAACATCCAGCACACAATCCAGAGTACATAATAAATATAACTGGCCACATATGCCACATCCAATATTAGAAAATACTGTATATATATATATATATATATATATATATATATATATATATATATATATATCTCATGAATCCAACATCCGTGATTCAACTTGGCCCATGGCCTCATAATACAAACATCGTTATTAAACATAAAACCATTTTCCAATCAACACATCAAAATACACAAGAAGCGAGGATCCTGCCTGTGAGTTCATGGAGATACACTAGACATAAACTAAACTAGACAATCATTACAAAATAGCCTTGCCCAAACTGGGGCTCACCAACGCTATAATTAGCCTCCTACAAAGCTGTAGCTGGATCAAAATCTCTTTGACTATCTGTGGGGAGAAAACATAAGAGGGGTGAGATCACATCTCAGTGAATGGGTAAATCATACTATAACTGAAACAGGACAAACCAAGTACAAGTGTTTCGCAATGCGTTTAATAATTGAAATCAAAGTGTAATGATAATAATAGAAACATTTAAGCATTTAACCATAATTTATTGAAAGAAAAGTTAAACATTTCAAATGTATATTCAAAAGATAAATCTGGATTTAAATCAGTAACTGTAAAGCAAATCAATTATGCATGGTAAGTAATAAATGAAATTATTTATACAATAACAATGATGAATGAGCTCGTTTAGAAATATTTAATCTTTAAAAAAAATGAATTAGTTTATTGGAGTTCTTTCCTGACAGATCATCATCTTTCCCAAGCACATAGCAAGGGAAGGGTAATCACTGTAGGCGTAAACATAAGTCCACCCTAAATTTCCCCCAAGCACACAGCAAGGGTATGGCAATCACTGTAGGCGTAGACATAAGTCCACCCTAAATCCTGTGTCTTAGGCAGTCATATGCCCGTCACAGTATCCTAGGCCGAAGCCTTCGCATGAAATCCTATGTCTTAGGCAGTCATATGCCCGTCACAGTACCTTAGGCCGAAGCCTTCGCATGACCATGGTGCACTAGGGCTAGCACTCCCTGCGGCTAGCTAACAGTGATCTAAAAGGGTCCTTCCAATAGAAAATACTTGAAATATGCTATTCAAAAAGTTTAAAATAAAACATTTCAATAACATTATAATAAAGCGATAATTCTCCATCTATCTCTTTTCATGCATAAAATTTCCTTCTAAAAATATGTTTCATCCATGTATTCCCATGGAGACCTTTATCATCATAAACTTTCCCTTTAAACATATCGTCCGTAGACGTCGCATAGATGTTCGCATGCATCAAATCATTTCATGGCTAACTTAGTTCATTTCTATGACTAAGTTCACATTTCTATAAATCTAGCTCAAATGGAGAATTATCAGTCTAGATACTTGCCCTGCATACCTATGGTTCAACTAGGATTGAAATTTATAATTTCTAACATGGTTGGAACATATTGGTTTTCAAAGCGGTAAAATAATTTAACATACATTCCAACTAGTTAAAATTATACGAGAGAGTTATAAATCAAATTTCTAAAACATGTGCTATATAGTATGAAAAACCCACTCACCTTACTAGGAGTCCAACAACGAGAATTTCACCTCGTGATGGTTCAACAACCTAGAAAACATAGACATAACATGAGAATTGGAAAACTCTAAACGTCACTATTCATGATGAAAAATACTATTCACGTCGAAACCGAAAAAGCCTATATTCTAGCATAGAAGTTAATTCTAAGACTATCTATGGAAAGAATTTCGGTAAAAACGAAGCCTAAAACGCAATTGGACGGAATTTACCTTGGAGGTTACTATTCGTGCAATTTTTTGGCGACAATCCGGTAGTTTTTCGGCGAAACTGATTGGTGGGTTTGTAGCTCTCCTTCCCACGAGTCCAACGGTACCTTGCTTGCTCAAATCAGACGTCCGGATGATGAGATATCTTAGAGAGAAGGTGGAGAAAATTCTAGAGAGAAAGAGAGGAAGGTCCAACTATGGAGGAAATGAAGGAAAAAGGAAGGGGGGCCACTAAAAAATGCCTATCCGACGAATCTCACCGGTGGCGAGCCTAATTTCGTCGTGGCAAGAATGTTGCAGGGAAAGCTGTAGAAAACGCAAAAAAATAGCCCGAAGCACGGCCTGGCCGTGTCCTGGAGCATGGCTGTGTTTTGGGGCTACCGTGCACCAAGTTTTTGGCTGAATTTGATAAAATGTCCAACATGAACGTTGTAGCCCTTTCTCTTAGCTTTCTTTAGCCACTTGAATCACCTAATTGGGAGTTCATATAAAGGAGTTATGTATAAAATAGTGAACAAAGGTCCAGACCACACTATGCTGCGGTTTTGGCCTCTTATCACTATAATATTCACGGAATTAGCAAATGTTCCCAACATCAAAGTTGTAGATATATGTCCTATCTTTTATTAGAAATTGGAATCACTTAATTTAGATTTCATATGAGAGAGTTATGCTTATATGAGTGACGAAAGGTCAGAAGAAAAGGTCAGAAACGCTCTAAACTTTTACATTGTTCTCAACTGTCTTATTTCAAATGATTTGTACTTAACATTCAAAGGTTTTATTAGCTGAGGGTTATTACATTCTCCCCTCCTTATAAAAAATTCAGTCCCCGAATTTTACAAAAACTAATAACATGAAAATATAAGACTAATCTTGGAACAGCTGTGGATATTTCTTTCTCATGACGTCCTCTACTTCTCACGTAGCTTCCTCTTTGGAATGATTCTGCCATATCACTTTCACTGTTGAGATATCCTTAGACCTCAACTTTTTCACTTGTCTATCAACAATGGCCACGGGTTGCTCTTCGTAGGCCAACTTTTCATCCAAAAGGATTTCTTGCGGTTGAATTACATGTGATGGGTCAGGTAGATACTTCCTCAACATCGAGACATGGAAGACTGGATGCACTTCACTCAATCCAGGTGGTAGGGCTAGGTGGTATGCCACTGTTCCTACCCTATCCAGAATTTCAAAGGGTCCAATATACCTCGGGCTTAATTTTTCTTTCTTACCAAACCGCATGATTCCTTTCATGGGTGATACTCTAAGGAACACGTGATCGCCTAGAGAAAACTCCAACTCCCATCACCTATGGTCCACATAAGCCTTCTGATGACTTTGTGCAGTTAAAAGCCATTCCCTTATTAGCTTGACCTTTTCTATGGCATCTTGCACCAAGTCTGGCCCTAGCAGCTTGGCTTCTCCAACTTCAAACCATCCAACGGGAGATCAGCATCTTCTCCCATAAAGAGCTTCAAAAGGTGCCATCTGAATACTGGCTTGATAACTGTTGTTGTATGCGAATTCAGCTAATGGCAGGTATCCTTCCCAACTGCCACCAAAGTCCAAAATACATGCTCTAAGCATATCCTCCAGAATTTGAATCATGCGTTCTGACTGGCCATCTGTTTGGGGATGAAAAGCGGTGCTCAGATCCAACCTCATTCCTAAAGCTTCTTGAAAAGCTTTCCAAAACCTTGCCGTAAACTGTGGACCTCGATCAGATATGATGGATACAGGGACTCCATGCAATTTGACAATTTCACTGAGATACAGGCTTGCATACTGAGCCGCATTAAAGGTAGTCTTCACTGGTAAGAAGTGGGATGACTTGGTCATTCGATCCACTATCACCCATAATGAGTCATAACCCTTAGGGGTCTTTGGTAACCCTGTAACGAAGTCCATAGTAATCCTTTCCCACTTCCACTCCGGTATCTCAATCTGTTGGTGCAAACCGGCAGGCTTCTAATGTTCAGCTTTCACCTGCTGACAAACCAAACACTGAGCCACAAAGTCTGCTACATCCTTCTTCATCCCATTCCACCAATACAAGTCCTTGAGGTCACTGTATATCTTATTTGTTCCTGGGTGGATAGTATAGGCCAATTGATGTGCCTCTTCCAAAATCTGCTTCCTTAAGCTATCCACATCGAGTACACACAAGCGCTTCCCACATCTTAACACTCCTTCAGCATCCACACTGAATTCAGAAGTCTGATTATTCCTAGCTTCATCCTTGAGCTTGCACAGCTTAGCATCCTTGTCCTGATCTGCCTTAATCTGCTCAACCAGCAGAGAGTGTAGTTGCATGTGAGCTAACAACACCCCTGGCTCCTTCACTTCAAAACGCATCCTCTCACCTTCTAGTCGATGAATATCCCTTATCAACGGCCTCTGGAGTAGGGTGATATGGGCTAGACTCCCCATTGACTTTCTGCTCAAAGCATCTGCTACCACATTGGCCTTGCCTGGGTGGTACAAGATGGTGCAGTCATAGTCCTTCACCAACTCCATCCACCTCCTCTGTCTCAAGTTAAGATCCCTTTGTTGAAAGATGTACTTGAGGCTCTTGTGGTCCGTGTAAATCTCACAGGGTTCACCATAGAGATAGTGCCTCCAAATCTTCAAGGCAAAGACCACTGCCGCCATCTCTAGATCATGTGTAGGATAGTTCTGTTCGTACTTCCTGAGCTGCCTAGATGCATAGGCTACAACATGACCATTCTGCATTAACACACAACCCAAGCCCACCCTTGAGGCGTCACAGTACACTGAGTATCCTCCAGTGCCCATTGGGATAGTTAGAACTGGGGTTGTGGTTAGACACTTCTTCAAGGTCTAGAAACTTTCTTTGCATGCATCCGACCACTCAAACTTAACTCCCTTCCTGGTTAATTTGGTCAAAGGAGCAACAATTCTGGAGAAATCCTTGATGAACCTCCGATAATACCCTACTAGACTCAAGAAACTTCGGATCTCTGTCACACTAGCTGGGCGAGGCCACTGTTGTACTACCTCTACCTTCTCGGGGTCTACTTGAATGCCGTCCTTCGTGACTACATGCCCCATAAACATAACGCTGTCCAACCAGAACTCACACTTAGAGAGTTTGGCATACAACTGCTGATCCCTCAAGATCTGCAGAATGACCCGTAGGTGCTGTTCATGCTCCTCATGGTCTTTAGAATAAACCAAGATGTCATCAATGAACACAATGACAAACTGATCCAAGAATGGCTTGAACACCCTGTTCATCAAGTCCATAAAAGAAGCTGGTGCGTTAGTTAGTCCAAAAGACATAACCAAAAACTCATAATGACCATAACGGGTCCTAAAAGCTGTCTTGGAAATATCCTCCTTCCTGATCTTCAATTGATGGTACCCTGACCTCAGATCAATCTTGGAGAAACATTTCGCTCCTTGAAGTTGATCGAACAGATCATCAATCCTGGGTAAAGGGTAGTTGTTGTGAACCGTTAGCTTATTTAGTTGCCGATAGTCAATGCAAAGACGCAAAGACCCGTCTTTCTTCTTCACAAAAAGGACCGGAGCACCCCATGGAGAAGTGCTCGGCCTGATGAAGCCCTTATCCAACAAATCTTGAATTGACTCTTTAGCTCCTTAAGCTCTGTGGGTGCCATCCTGTAAGGTGGTATAGAAATTGGTCGAGCTTCTGGAATAAGGTCGATACCAAACTCTATCTCCCGTTCAGGAGGTAATCCTGGCAACTCTTTTGGAAAGACATCCAGGAATTCTCTTACTACCGCCATCTTGTCTACATCTGGTACCTTTCCATCCACATCTCTAACATATGCCAAGTATCCCTGGCATCCCTTCTTCAACATCTTCTGAGCACCCAAGACTGAAATCAGGTTACTTGGAGCTTTACTTCGGTCACACTGGAACCGGAAAGGAACTTCACTTGGAATGTTGAACTTGATTGCCTTCCCATAGCAATCCAAGGTAGCATAGCATGATGCCAACCAATCCATTCCTAGGATTACGTCAAAGTCGATCATATCCAGGATGATCAAATCAGCAGATGTCTCCCTATCACCCACTGACACTTTACATGATTTGCATACATGCTCTACTGTTAAACAATCACCGACCGGGGTGGTTACAAAGAAAGGGGCATCCATCCTAATCGGATCTTTACCCAAACTCTTAGCAAAACTAGGGGAAACATAGGAATATGTAGACCCGGGGTCAAACAAAACATATGCTTCATGTAGGCAAACCGAAAGAGTACCTGTCATGACCGCATTTGAAGCCTGTGCATCCTGCCTGGTAAGAGCAAAAATCCTTGGTTGACCTCAACTTGCTTGGCTTTGACCTCGGCCCATCATCCCTCTACCAGTACCCCTGCTACTTGCTTGGCCCGGTATAGTCCTTATAGGCTGAGCTGCCACTGGGGTTGATAGGAAAGCCGGTCGAGTTGACCCTTGGCTTGAGATATACAACTGGGGACATTCCCTCTTCATGTGTCCAGGTTGGTTGCACTAATAGCAAACAACCACCTCCCTGCAGTACTGACCAAAGTGATGGTTGCCACAAATAGGGCATTGTGGCCTATTCTGCTGAATGGCTCTTGGTCCTGGTTGACCTGTATACCTAGTGTTTCCTTGGCTAAAACCTAGCCTACCACTCGTATTTGATCTCTGGTTGGGGTTCCCAACATTCTATGGTGTTGGGCGCTGCTGGCCCTGAAATCGTGGTCCTTGGGAATGAGAACTTTGCCCTCCTTTGGAGCTCTCGTCCCTATCCCTCTTTCTCAGCTTGGCACTCTCGACATCGGCCAAATGCCTAGTCTCCATCATTCTTGCACAGTCCACAGCCTCTACATAGTTGGAGAATTGCTTCATCTGGGGTGCCACTGATTTAAACAATGCTGGCATCAACCCCCGGATAAACTTCTTAATCATGGCCCTTTCAATATGGACCATGTGCGGTGCATACGGCAACAGCTGTGTGAAGCGGTAGTCATACTCCGTGACTGACATACCGAGAGTCTGCTTCAACTCCACAAATTCCTGACACTTGGCATCTCGGATACTCTGAGGCACAAACCTCTCCATGAAGACTTCCTTGAACTCTGGCCATCCCAAAGGTGGCGCTGTAGCTCCCCTTCTGCGCATCATGGTCTTAAACCATACCTGTGCTACACCAGACAACTGGAAGGATGCCAACTCTATTGAGCGGATCTCTGGACACTTAAGCACCTCACAGATCTTCTCAGTGTCCTCTATAAACTCCTGGGGATCTTCACTAGCCAACAACCCCTTGAAGGTTGGCGGTTTCAGTTTCAGGAACTCAAATAGTTTTACTTCCCTCTCGGCGGGTCTCACATGCCACTCCACAGACCTAACTGGTTCTGGAATGGAGGTAGCTATTTCGGGTTGTTGTGGGTCCCTTCCACCTTGCCCATCCCTTCTTTCGGCAAGATTTTCTATCGCCCGCTGCATACCCTGCATGGTTGCCAGCCTCTGGGCTATCACATCATCCCAAGGGTGAGAAGACATTTCCCCCGCCCTGGGAGTCTCAGCTTGGTCACTGCTCAACTCAGCTTGTTCGGCTGCTTTAGCAGCCCTTACGCCCCTGCCACTGCCTCTTGCACTGGCTCTAGGTCGGCCTTTGCCACGACCTCTACCTCGGCCTCTGCCACGACCTCTACCTCGGCCTCTAGGCACGGGTACTGCAGACTGAGCAGACTCTTTAGCCATCTGCTCTTGAGCCGCGGGTTCCCTAACCTTTGATCTCGTTCTTGGTGGCATCTTGCTATAAAACAGAAATAGCCCAACCGTCACTTAACCATGCCAACATAGCATACTATAAACTGACTTACTTGAACAAAAAGACAACATCCTATAAACTCTGTCACAGTCCCAAATGATGGAACACATGATCGGCACGGCATAAGGGTTTCCCCCTAGCCACAAGCCTAACGCATAGCACATACAAACATCCAGCACACAATCCAGAGTACATAATAAATATAACTAGCCACATATGCCACATCCAATATTAGAAAATACTATATATATATATATATCTCATGAATCCAACATCCGTGATTCAACTTGGTCCATGGCCTCATAATACAAACATCGTTATAAAACATAAAACCATTTTCCAATCAACACATCAAAATACACAAGAAGCGAGGATCCTGCCTGTGAGTTCATGGAGATACACTAGACATAAACTAAACTAGACAATCATTACAAAATAGTCTTGCCCAAACTGGGGCTCACCAACGCTATAATCAGCCTCCTACGAAGTTGTAGCTGGATCAAAATCTCTTTGACTATCTGTGGGGAGAAAACATAAGAGGGGTGAGATCACATCTCAGTGAATGGGTAAATCATACTATAACTGAAATAGGGCAAACCAAGCACGAGTGTTTCGCAATGGGTTTAATAATTGAAATCAAAGTGTAATGATAACAATAGAAACATTTAAGCATTTAACCATAATTTATTAAAGAAAAGTTAAACAATTCAAATGTATATTCAAAAGATAAATCTGGATTTAAATCAGTAACCGTAAAGCAGATCAATTATGCATGGTAAGTAATAAATGAAGTTATTCATGTAATAAAAATGATGAATGAGCTCGTTTAGAAATATTTAATCTTTAAGAAAAATGAATCAGTTTATTGGAGTTCTTTCCTGACAGATCATCATCTTTCCCAAGCACATAGTAAGGGAAGGGTAATCACTGTAGGTGTAGACATAATTCCACCCTAAATTTCCCCCAAGCACACAGCAAGGGTATGGCAATCACTGTAGGCGTAGACATAAGTCCACCCTAAATCCTGTGTCTTCGGCAGTCATATACCCGTCACAATATCCTAGGCCGAAGCCTTCGCATGAAATCCTATGTCTTAGGTAGTCATATGCCCGTCACAGTACCTTAGGCCGAAGCCTTCGCATGACCATGGTGCACCAGGGTTAGCACTCCCTGCGGCTAGCTAACAGTGATCTAAAAGGGTCCCTCCAATAGAAAATACTTGAAATATGCTATTCAAAAAGTTTAAAGTAAAACATTTTAATAACATTATAATAAAGCGATAATTCTCCATCTAGCTCTTTTCATGCATAAAATTTCCTTCTAAAAATATGTTTCATCCATGTATTCCCATGGAGACCTTTATCATCATAAACTTTCCCTTTAAACATATCGTCCGTAGACGTCGCATACATGTTCGCATGCATCAAATCATTTCAAGGCTAACTTAGTTCATTTCTATGACTAAGTTCACATTTCTATAAATCTAGCTCAAATGGAGAATTATCAGTCTAGATACTTGCCCTGCATACCTATGGTTCAACTAGGATTGAAATTTATAATTTCTAACATGGTTGGAACATATTGGTTTTCAAAGTGGTAAAATAATTTAACATACATTCCAACTAGTTAAAATCATACGAGAGAGTTATAAATCAAATTCCTAAAACATGCACTATAGTATGAAAAACCCACTCACCTTGCTAGGAGTCCAACAACGAGAATTTCACCTCGTGATGGTTCAACAACCTAGAAAACATAGACATAGCATGAGAATTGGAAAACTCTAAACGTCACTATTTATGCCGAAAAACACTATTCGCTCTCCGGGAACACTATTCACGCCGAAATCTAAAAACCCTATATTCTAGCATAAAAACTAATTCTAAGACAATCTATGGAAAGAATTTCGGTAAAAACGAAGCCTAAAACGTGATTGGACGGAATTTACCTTGGAGGTTACTATTCATGCGATTTTCCAGCAACAATCCGGCGATTTTCCAGTGAAACTGATCGGTGGAGTTTGTAGCTCTCCTTCCCACGAGTCCAACGGTACCTTGCTTGCTCAAATCGGACATCTGGATGATGAGATATCTTAGAGAGAAGGTGGAGAAAATTTTAGAGAGAGAGGTAGGTCCAACTATGGAGGAAATGAAGGAAAAAGGAAGGGGGGGACCGCTAAAAAATGCCTATCTGACGAATCTCGCGGCGGCAAGATTTTTGGTCTGTGATTTTCACCGGCGGCGAGCTTAATTTTGCCGCAGCGAGAATGCTGCAGGGGAAGCTGCAGAAAACGCAAAAAAACAGCCCGAAGCACGGCCTGGCCATGTCCTGGAGCACGGCTGTGCTTCGGGGCTACAGTGTACCAAGTTGTTGGCCGAATTTGACAAAATGTCCAACATGAAAGTTGTAGCCCTTTCTCTTAGCTTTCTTTATCCACTTGAATCACCTAATGTGGAGTTCATATGAAGGCGTTATGTATAAAATAGTGAGCAAACATCCAGACCACACTATGCTGCGGTTTTTGCCTCTTATCACTATAATATTCACGGAATTAACAAATGTTCCCAACATCAAAGTTGTAGATATATGTCCTATCATTCATTCGAAATTGGAATCACTTAATTTAGATTTCATATAAGAGAGTTATGCTTATATGAGTGACGAAAGGTCAGAAGAAAATGTCAGAAACGCTCTAAAATTTTACATTTGTTCTCAACTTCCTTGTTTCAAATGATTTGTACTTAACCTTCAAAGGTTTTATTAGCCGAGGGTTATTACATAATTCTTTTGTTGTGATTTAATGAAACTTGAATTGGAGGAGTAAAACCAACACTTGAATGATAATATGGAATTATGAGTTACGTAACATGACTTAAGCTTAATGGAAAATAAAACATAAGGCAAAACATTAAGCACTTTGGTTTGGGGTCTTCACGTAAAAGAGAAAAATAGTATAAGGCCATTCATGTTATTAGAGATTATTGTTTAATGGGTTTTGCATGTTTTTGTACAGCAGAAAATTACAAAGTTAAAGCCTAATGAAGAAGAGCTAATAAAGCCTAAAAAGAAAGATCAAGGGATTGTCTAGCCACCTAAAACATAGCCTTTTGAAAAGGTTACTCCAACTTAAGTTAACACCTAAGTAGACAACTTCTAGAATGAATGCTAGCTGTAAATACTAGTTGTCCAAGCTTATCATTCATGCCACATATATTCCTACTTAGATACAATGTAATCTAAAAGGAAATCATGAATTACGAATTTGTTAACTTGGAACACAAAATTTAATTTCATTAAAGCCACAAAGTTGAATGTTGGAATCTGTGTAAACCTTAAGCTAGACGTACAAACGACTATACTCAAGAAGAATATAAAAGGTTGAGGTTTGCCCCATCAAGAACAATATTAGGAGAAAACATAGACTAAGCTTTCCCTTAAGAATTCTCTAAAGAAGAAAAGCCTAGTGATGTACCACAACATATCAAATTCTTTCTACTTTACTAGAAGCGTTGCTGCTATTGTTGTGATACAACTTGTCTAGAAGCATGTTTTTTCACAATTGTTATAGCCTTCAAAATTAAAAAGAATTCTAAATTAAAGAAAATTTTGAATAAAAGAGAGGATTTTGAAAATAGAGATAAGAACCATTGAAAATATATTTCTTTATTACATGGGTTAAGAATTAAAAAGAAAATATGAAAATTTACATTTCGGGGACAAAATGTAATTTCTTAAAAGTTTAGGGGTCAAAATGTAAATAAGGAAAATTTGCAAGGACCTCCCTCTAAAATTGAATTTTTTCAGAAAGGTCTCCGAGATATTTTAAGGGCCTCAGCCACACAAAGAGCAATAAAAGTCGGATTCCTCTCTCTCTCCTCCAAATTTTCTCTCCTAAAACCCTAAAACTTCTCTCTAAGATTCTACCGCTTTCGAACCTCGAATTTTGACACCACCACCACCAATAGACTCAGGACGAAGAGTTCTACAAATTCATCCGATTGGTTTTTGAAAAATTGGCCAGAGATTGGCTGGAAAATGGAAGGAAAAATTTCCTAAAGAGGTAATCACTGAAACTACTATTTGTGATTCTCAAACGCAAAAACTAACACTGTAGATCGATCTAGAAGGTGCCGAAACCATAAGATCTTAAATTTCAGGATCATCCTCCCTTGTACGTGCCCCCACGCGCTACATCTTCCTCGGCGAATGAAGCTCACGCACAGCCTCCCCTGGTGGCGCGTGTAGTGCGTGAATCTAGATCCTGTTACATTGACCGAGCTTTCTGAGGTCAAATTTTGTAAATCTGGAGTCATTTTCAAGGTTTTTGGATCTTTTAGACTTAATTTTGAAGTCTATGTTTCCAAATTCGTACCGAAAACGTAGATTTTAGGGTTGTCCAACTTGGTACCCTAACTTGTGAGTAGATGATTCTTTCTATGACTTGCCCTATACTCTTCTTCATCTTTAAACGTGTATTTGATTATGTTTATAAGATATTTACACTTTTATATGTTCCTGAAATGCATTAAAATTATCTAAATTGCTTACAATTTGGAATATAGTTCAAGAAGAGTATAGTTTGAAAATAGATTTCTAAACTCATGGTATATTTGATTTCACATGTATTTCTCATTAAATGATGAAGTGAATATTTATGCATGTGGCATTGATTTATAAAGCTGATGTGATCGTCTTGAGAAAGGGCATGTATATGTGATAAACCCTGATGGGGTAATTTATGACAGATGATCTATATTGAGACTGAAATTCTGTATTATATTGAAAGCTCTGTTTTGAATGATATGGAATATGTGCATATAATAATTTTATGAAAGAATCTTATTAGAAACATTGTCTGCTAACAGCAGGTGATGTTAGTCTTGGTGCACCTTTATACCTTAGCTAGTAGGGGTAGTGCTAGCCTCGTGTGAGGGCCAACACACGGGATATGATATATAATGGAGAGCGGGATGCCTACTTTCTGGGCGAGATACCAGTTTTATGATATGTGATTTGTCTTCCCTTGCTTTGTGCTTAAGGAATTGTCTATATTAGAGTCACTTCGCGTGTCCTCTTGAATGGTGGTAGGGCAAACATTGGCCGAGATGCTAAGTATAGGCAAATTCTACACCAACAAAGTACGAAAGGGATTGAACTCTGATATGATGGTTCTGATATGGGATCCTCCTAATATTTTTATAAGAAATATTTTTAATGCATATCACTATTTGATTAATGATCAAATTGTATCATATATGGATACAGATATATGAATTGATTTGAACTGAGAATATTTGAAACGCGAATCCCATATGGATGTACTTCTGAACTATAAGTTCTGATATGATAAATTTTAATATATTAGTACATCCATATGTTGATCTGAGAGGTCATAGGAGGTATTATCTGCTCATTGAGTTGTCAAACTCACTATACAATATTTTCATATTTTTCAGATAAAGATATAGAGATTAGCCCTGCAACTACATGATTAGCTAGGTATTATATTCTATGGGTGAGTCATTGTAATTTAGAGTATACTTTGAACACCATAGGCAAGATCCCTACCTCTATTGTAATAATGTTAAGAGTAGTTTTGGTATGTATAATTTGCTATACTGGAAACTTGTAAACGTATGATATTTTTTGAATATGTGATATTGTGAAGCCATATGCAAATAAATAAGGGTAAAGTTATCTATTAGTTGTGTTATTCACGATCCATTAAATTGGGGCATGACAACAACCATCAATTTACAAGTTCTAGGATCTTGGACAAATTTAGAAAAGTTGAAGGTTACTCGAGTGTGGTGTAAAAGTATCTTCGCTTTCCTATTTGTAAGTTTACCAATGTGGTGTAAAAGTTTGAAAGTTGACCCTATTTGTAAGGTTTCCTGGAAAGGTTGTAAAGGCAGTTTTACTTGCCTACTTTATTGAAGTTTTGTTGAGTTCTTAAGAAAAAAATCTAGTGATTTGTGTGACTAGATAAATTACTTGGATTAGGGTTGTAAAAGCTAAAGGCCAAACCTGCATATTTTTTTACTACCCTTTCTGAATATAAATTCCCTTATCTGCTTGGAGAGTGGATGTAAAATCTTTACAAAGAGATTTGAATCACTATAATTGTTAGGGTATTGTGCTTATCTCTATTATTATCTTATTTGACATTTTTCGTGTTTATACCAAAGAAAATATGGTAACAATTTGCATTTTAATGAGAAACTGCAAAGAAAAATAAATAAATATAATTGATGATATAAAATTTCTAATAATATTATTATAAAAATATATCTTGAAATTTGATTCTAATATATATATTGTTTAGTTATTCTACATTCACAATCACAAAACCAAAAGAAACACCATAAACAAATTAAGCACAAATTTATAACTTTTGCTGTAACAAAAGAGCACCAAAAACAAAAGCTATAATACTCTCAAATTGGGCCTACATTTTTCATTATCTATTTTAGCATTTCATATAAGTTATTTATACTCTTAGGAAGTGCACCTTAGTGATTTTTTTCTATACTCTCTGGTTATAGGGATTAATTTTGTTCAAGTACTACGACTATCCCTCCCCATGAGTGTGTTTTCTTGGAATGGAACAATTGATATTACAAAGATACTTCAACTGCCAAGATTTCTTCCTGAGTATTTTATAACTTAGCTTTTACCAAAAGAAGGAAAAGATAATTTTGGATATAACCTAATTCAGCCCCTTTTGTTTTTTGTGTTTGAAATTGAAGATAAATTGATTTATTATCAAAGAAAAATGCAAATACTTTGTTTTTAGCTTTAGGTCATTTGCAAAACCTCCTTCAACTTTCAAAGTCAAATATTCCCCTTTCAAAGTTTAGTAGCAAGCATTTAATACATTCCATCCATTTTCAATTAACAAAATGAATAGAGATGTCACATTTTTTCGGCATGGCTTTCCACCACTAAAATTACATATGATCGTGGGACCACAAATCCATGTATTTTGAGGCAAGTAATGTCACATTTACATTGGTCTTGTCAATGAGAAATGGAGGAAAGTTGTTAAATGTTGCCTACTAAAAGTTGATGGGGTTAATTTGTAACCTTCAAAGTTGAAGGGAGTATTTGAAAATGATCCAAAGTTTAACTGGGTATATACAATTTTTTCTATTATAAAAAATATATTTGTGAATAAGAAGATAAATAACAAAGAAACTAAAGAGATAAATGAAGATGTATTGAGTTATTGTAAATTATCTCATTGTTAATAAGATACTAATTAAAAAAGAAATTAAAGAGATGGCTAAAGATAAGTTAAGTTATTACTAATAATGTAATTTTTAATAAGAAGATAAATTGAAAGGAAATCAAAGAGATAATTGGATATAATCTGAGTCATTATAAAATATCTAATTTTTAAAAAGAAGTTAAATAAAAAAAATTAAAAAGATAATTGAAGATAACCTCAACAAGTTGTACTAGTGTTTGAGATGAGCATGTGATTTAAGGTAAAATAACTGTGCTTTTCAATTTCTTATATGTTTGATGCTAAGCTCCCAATTTCCTAAGGTCATACTGCAAATAATTTTTTTTAATCTTTTCAAAGGCTCCTTTTTTTTATTAAAAAAAATTTAGCTAGTTGATGGGAGGGCGTTTCAATCTAGCTAGAGTTAGGAAAGACTCCTTACCTCATAAATAATAATTGTCATATAATTAAAATTTGGTTATAGTAACTTGCAAATGTGCACTAAATATCGTGACTAGAGAGTTTATTCATAATGATATAGTAGGTAGTTTACCTTGAATTTCAAAACAACTTACATTTATCAAAATCAGTTCTTAATAGATAAAATACAAAGAAAGTTATCTATACTAAAATAGCTCTCTACCTTCCCTTGTCTTGGTGTGAAAATTTAAAATAATAACAAATAATTATAAATAAATAAAAAGATTTTTAGGTGATTACTCAAAAGATAATAGATAGTTATTCGAAAAATAGTGGTTAAGTCGCTATTGAAAGTAAATTTTTAGTGGTGACAAAAGTCACCATCAAAAATTTAATGTGTAAATTTTTTTTCTTGTATTAGTTCCTTTATTATTAAAATTTTTACATATTGCTAAAAATATAATAATCAAAAGATAAAAAAATGCAATGTATAAATTAGTTATCTTACTAAAATCATAATAAAAAAGTAATGTCATTATTTAAATTTATATTCAACTGCAATGAATTCAAACATAAAAATTCAATGCAATGTAACTAAATACATTTAAAAAAAAGGGTGATTAGTTACAAATGAAACCAATAATCCTAATACAATGAATTCCCATAAATTGCACTCGTTTCTTTTTTTCTTTTTGGGAAGCTCAAGAATTATGTTCTACATCTTTCACAAAAAATATAACTTCACCCATCATCCAGAAGAGCCTTATGCTCTACTCTGTCACTATCCTCTTCATATCCACTTTTGTAGGATAGTTCTTCAATTGAAGACACTAGCTTTCCCTTGAGTATATAATATCTCAAAAATTTTATTCTTAAACAATATTTTATTATAAACAAGTATATTTTTTTAAAATGACTATGCATATTTTGCTGGACGTAAATAGATATTTGTTGAAAATAATAATTGTTTTGCGTAAAATAATTATATTGGCCTCTAATAAATTTTTATTTTATTTTAAAAATATTCTTTCTTTTATTATGCATAAAGATATTTATTTTGTGACTTTTTTTATTAAGATTTTTTTCAAGAAAATTCATGATTTAAGAGTTTAATTAAAGGTTTATGAGAATGTAAATTTTTAGAAATTTTTGAGATATTTTAGGATGAAAAACGAAATTTATATGAATATATATATATATATATATATATAATAAAATCATATTATTCAATTATTAAATAATAATTATTATTATTATAAATAAAAGGAAAAATGGGAAGGCGGAAAAAGAATGCAGAGAAGCGTGAAATTTGCAGAATGATGAATAGTGAATAGTGATAAATAGTAACCTTCAATTTTTTCTCTAGATCTGGAGTGCCTATTGGCTTCTGATATCAAAACTGAGGGTACCACTGAATTCAGGACAGAGAATACTACGATTTTGATCGATCAGTTTTTTAACTCAGTCGTTGAATCGCCGTAGATCTGAAGTAGAAAATCTCAAAAAAAGGTGAGTTCTAAAAATCTTACTTAAAGACCTCAAATTAGAAATCTGACACCGTAGATGGATTCAAGAGATAGATAAACCTTAGGATATAAAATTTTTCAGCTATCTGATAACTTTTTGTTCTTGGTGAATAGTATTTTTTGGCGATGAATAGTATTTTCCAACGATGAATGGTATTTTCTGGTGGTAAATAATGTTTTTAGGCTATGAATAGTGACAAAGTTCTCGGAGTCATTTCCTTGATTTTTGAACTCTGGACATATTTTTGAAGTCTGTTTAGTCAAATGTGGATTGGAAAAGTGCATTTTTGGGCTGTCCAATCTGGAGCCCTTACCCTGTGAGTAGATGATTCTTCCTATGACTCACCCTATATTCTTCTTGATATTTGAACATGTATTTAATTATATTTAAGAGATATTTACACTTTTATATGAATCTGAAATACATTAAAATTATCTGATTTTGCTTACAAAGTGAAATATAGTTCAAGAGTATAGTTTTGAAACTAGATTTCTGAACCCATGGAATATTTGATTTCATATATATTTCCCATTAAATGATAAAGTGAATATTTATGCACGTGGCATTGATTTATAAAGCTATATGATTGCCTCTAGAAAGGGCATGTATATGTGATAAACCCTAAATGAGTAATTTATGACAGATGAATTTGTACTGAGACTGAAAGTCGGTATTATATTGAGAAGTTTATACTGGATTATATGGTATATGTACATATGATATTTTATGTGGAGGAATCCTATTGGAAACACTGTATGCTAACAGCAGGTGATGTTAGCCTTGGTGCGCACCTTGATTGCCTCAGCTAGTAGGGGGTGGTGCTAACCTCGTGTGAGGGCCAACACACGGGAGATGATATGTGAAGGAGAGCGGAATGCCTCCTATATGGGCGAGATGCCAGTTATATAAGATGTGATTTGCCTTCTCTTACTATGTGCTTGGGAAATATCCATATAGAGTCCCTTCGCGTGTCCTCTTGAATGGTAGTAGGGCAAACCTCAGCAAGATGCTGAGTTCAGGCAAATCCTATACCACTAAAATACGAAAGGGGTTAAACTCTGATATGGTGGTTCTGATATGGGATCCTCCAAATGTTTTCATGTGAAATGTTTTAATACATATCAAGTTTCATTTAAAATCATATTATATCATATGTGGTTACAGATATTCGAATGTGATTTGAACTGAGAATATTTGAAAATGCAGGTCCCATATGGATGTACTTATGAATTGTGATTTTTAATGTGACATGTTTTAAAATAAAGAGTACATCCATATGTTGACCTAAGAGGTCATAGGAAGTATTATCTGCTTACTGAGTTGTAAAACTCACTACATGTTGTTGATATGTTTTTCAGATAAGGATATAGAGTTTGGTCCTTTCCCTTCAGATAGTTGACCAGCTAGATGACATGATCTCTGGGTGAGCCTACTTTATTTTCATGGCTCATAGATTTTGATTTATATTGTATTTGTACTTTAGAGTATACTATGAACGCCACAGGCAGGATCCCTGCTTCTGCTGTTACTCTGATGTTTATGGACTTGTTTTGTATATGGTATATGTATGGGAGAATATATTTGTATCTGTTTCTATGATAAAAGATTGGAATATTCATGTTTATGGAAATTATATGTTTATGGTATATGTGTTTCACGTACTCTAAAATTAGGGGCGTGATAGAGTATTTCAAGTAACTCATAATGAAACCCACATTATATGTAGAGAAATAAAAGTAGAAATGGAAACACCATCAAATGTTAAATTAATATTTCATAAAACAAAATGGTTTAAGAGTAGAAGAAACAATAGCAACCTTTGACTTCTCTTCGCTATAGTCACAAATGTCTTATTGTTGAGGTCTCGGATTCTTTTCACGCAAATAAGACTATTAGCTTCAGTACTTAAATCATTTATCAATAGCAAAAACAATAAACAAAATAGTTAATGAAAAGAGAACCTTATGATTTTATTTTCCTAGATAAAAGAAAAACTAATTAAGAGAAGAAAAATAAAAAACAAGAGGAACAAAATCCTCCTAAAAAGAAAGCACATAAGCTCAAAAGAGCTCTCCAGTATCCCAAAAGAAACCCCCTTAAAAACTATGGGCTTCAATCCACATGGAAATAAAGAAAATTTTCCTACAAAGATCTTAGCAATTGTATCTTACTAGTTCAACATTGGATCTTAGTAACAACAAATTTTGTATAGCAAATTAGAATTATCAGTTCCTTTTCAGCCCTTACCTAATTCTACCAGATTCTATCTAAAATGTTAAATATGTGGATTTAAATTTCCCCCTTCCAACACTCAAACAATGTCCAGTAAATTGCTTCTGTTGGGTTAACCATTAAGACAGTACCCTAAATAGACATTCACAAACAAACAAATAAATTTTGATATTGTTGACTGACCTAAAGTTCAAGGTCCTTCAACTTGTGGGTGATCCATGAATGGTTGTCTAGTGCATTTTGCTTCTCCAATTTGATCGAGTATGTCATTTTCTTTTACTATTGTGTCAAGTAAGAATCTTTGGATCAGTTTGTATCAACTGAGATTAGGTCCCTCAAGTCTTCCAAAAAAAAACTTCAAGAGAATCTCATATTAAATTTACGCTCACAATTATATACTAAAAAAGTATTCATCTTGACTAGGATAACTAATATTGGTTTTGCTCTTGCATTCAATTAGAAATTATATTATACTTTTAAATATAGACATTTGGAGTAAAAAAAAATTATCGCATTCTCATGAGTATATGTTTTTTCAAAATTAATAAAATATAAGTGAGAAGAAAGTTTGTCTAATTTATGAAGAATCACAGAAGTTAATAAATGTTTTCATTTTTTTCTACAAAATTTCAAAGATGTGATAAACTTAAACTCACTTGCAAAAATATGACATTAAGAGAACTTTAGGCCTATAAAAATTTTAAATATCTAGTTATAGGGATCAACACTATAATTTGGGGAAAATATATTAGGAAATAAAGAAATATTTAACATATTCTATTTCATTCCTGTAAAGGAATCTATATAATATTTAGCATTAAAATAACTACCATAGCTTATAATTTAGTCCCATTGATTACAAGAGGTCATATAGATGAGGGATACATTTTTCAATTCTTGAGGGAGGGGAGAAAACCCTCTTGCTAGCTTGTAGCAATCTAAGTTACACAAGTTGGTGCTTTTCCTAGAACTATGGGCCTGACATTAGCACATTTGGCAGTTGCTAGAGCTCCATTGAATGTGAGATTTATGTCACTAAGCTCCACATCTTCACATGGTACACTACTGCTGCAAATAAGATTGACTCCTTCCTGAGTTGCAGAAGTTCCCCTAATATTTTTCAATATGACCTTGCTTATTTTTACTCTGGATGGAGTCTATAACCATCAAGACCACCAAAAAAAGAGAGGAAAATATTAGTATTGGAAGATTTAGCCTTTGGAATGATGGAACTTTAAATTTCATATTTATTTCATTTTAGGAAAATTGATTTCAGTTATAAATTTTTAACATGCAATTTGTTCAAATTCTGTCAATTGAAATGTAAAATTTGCTTTGAGTTAAGTACCTTTTTTGTGCATTGATTCCATGGGCAGTACTCTTGATCTATAATGATAGGGTTCTTAACATTAACCATTCTAATGTCCTCAAAGTGCAAATCAGTCACAATAGAATTTCCTGGGGTACCAGGCCATGTCTTGACCCTCACACCATTGTCTGTGTTGTCAAACGTGCAGTTCCTAATTGTGAAACCCTCTACAGGTTCTTCATTCAAGTATTTTCCAAGGCTTCCAACACTCATGCCATGTCCAGGTCCACAAGTGATGTTCAGGACAGTAATCTTTCTGCTACCATCACCTAAAGAGATGCAATCATCACCAGTGCTAATGATTGAGTTAGTAATGTTGACTTGAGTCGAACTTCCAATGTGGATTCCATCAGTGTTTGGGCTTTCTGAAGGGGCAGTGATAGTGAAGTGTATAAAAGTTACATTGTTGCATCCCAAAACATTGACATGAAAGTTTTTGCTATCCTTTGAGGTTATTTCTCGGATGATAGAATTGTTCAAAAAACCAAAACCAAAATTCTGCAGGAATTTCAAAAGAAACGCAATTTGTTAGGATATTTCTTGAGAACGCACTAGTACTAGTTACAATATTTAGTTATGAATATGTAACTTTACCATAGAGAGCTTCTTGCAGTTCTTGTTTTTTCCACAATCATTTTGCTTCCAAGCCCTTGCTCCTTTGCCATCGAAAGTTCCTTTTCCAGATAAAGTGAACAAATTAATATATGTAAATTTAACCCATTGAGCGTTTCCATCCAGTTGGCTGGGGTCTGATGGTGCTTCAATTGTGCCATCAACTTGGACCTCGATTGGACTCTTGCAGGGTCCTCTAAGGTCTACTTGTTTTAACTTGTATGCACCTTTAGGGACCACAACTTTACTTTGAGCCGTTGATGCACATGCATCTTTCCAAGCCTTTTTCAACGCCTTCAGAATAAAACCAAATAGAAAATTATGAAATGAGAAACAATAAGCAGTCGAGCATTCGAGTTTAACAAAGTTTTAAAATACGTTTGACTTGTGAAAATATTTTCAGTTTTCATTTTTTTAAGTTCCATGTCCATTTGCAAGTTTTCATTATTTATAAAATACTTTTGTTTTATGAAGTTGAAAATTCATTCATTTCATTCAAATCAAAGTGGCATAGATAGCTATAAATGTTACTGATTTTTGTATTTGATCTTTTGTAATTATGCTAATACTTTAATTTTTTTTAATAATTGTGATGGACTCTCTTTTAAAATTGCAAAGATATCTTTGGTTATTTTTAAAAACACTAAAAATATCTTTTAAATGTTTGTTGTTTCAATATATTTTGAATAATGTTTTATGAAAACATTTTTCCCTAAACTCTACCAATTATCACGTTTTCTAGTTTCAATCAAAATGAAAGAAAAATACAAACAAACTAAACTGATCCTTGAGTTGTATGAACACCATGAGTTGTTACCTGGGTTATATCTCCATCGGGAGCTGCACCATATTTTGTTACATCAAAGATCTCAGATTGACCTTCGGCAAAGGAAGATAGTAATAACAACAAAGAAAATGTGTGAGCACTCACTTTGATATTCATTTTGATATGTTCTTTTTCTTTTGTCCTTCTCACACCTTGCGACTTAAGGTGGCGTGTAGATTGTGATAAGATACTATTTAGTAGGAGACTATTTATATTGGCAAAGCCTCAAGGCCATGTAACATTGTGAACTAATTTTTATCTTATTGTGGATTGCATTGAACCATATTTTGATGGGTGGTTAATTAATTGTGGGCATAAACAATCCAAAGAATCATAACAAAACAACTTAATTGTCAGTGCTACAAAATTTGGACAAGCCATATTGCTTATACTATATTTGTGACGCTAAAGGAATCAAACGATATGGAGTTTCGTTTTATGGCACTATACTTAATAACAAAAAGAGACCATCTATCTTTCATCTAAAAAGCAGAGGTAAGATATCATTGCAAAATAATAATAAAAAAAAAAGAGGGAGACTAGATATGGATTTTCATTAGTAATTAATAACAAGAAAATAATATATAAAATCAAGTAAAACTTTTACTTTAAGTGTCATCATTTCAGTTAAATGAATTGGAGCTATTTAGCAAATTTCTAACAAAATCTGTTTGTGTAACCAGAATTAGCATGCCAAACATTGTTGGTGGAGATGAAAACAGTAAACATGACATTGATAATAATATATATATTTTAGATAGTTAAAGATCAATATAAGATGAAAAAGAAAATATTCTCTAAGGTTCTTGCCACTTTTTGTTGACTATAAACCTTAATAGTGTAATGGAATAACAAACTTCTATAAGAAAAAAGTTGTCAAATTAGTTGCTAAAGTGTAAATATAAATATATTTAATTTCCAAATAAATAGAATTATATCTTTTATATTTATAACATTATACATAATATTCATAGTAAATAATACAAAAAAGCAATATTACGGAACTTGTTGCAATTTTCACACTAATATCTTGAGCGCACCGTAAAATATATACGTTCGCATAGCATGTAGATGAAAACATGTCTATAAGCATGTGGAAGCAGACGATTTTCTAGTGATTTGATTATCAAGGACAACCCATCTAAAAAGATAACCTTGATTACTCGATAATGTATATTTAAACTAGCAATAATTTATTATAACATGAACTGCACCAACTGTACTGCTGGCACAATGTTTTTCTTGACCATATTGTTTAGTTTATTATTATTGTTATTATTATTATTTTTCTCCCTAAAATACCATGTTGGTACACAAAATCTTGTACCCTTTGAAGCTTCTCTTTTTTTTTTTCTTCGCCAATAAAACTAATGTATCTTCTCTAAACTAGCTAGAAGATATGTAGAGAGTGTACAATTTCTATTTTTTATTGTCTCCCTCTCACTCTCTCATTTCTCTATCACAGATCCATTACAAGAAAGTGAGAGAACATTTTTCTAGCTACGTCACTAGTTCACTACTAGAAAAAGATGATTTAGAGACAAAAATTAAAGACGAAATAATTTTCGTCTCTAACAGAGACGGATTTGAAAAGTTAGAGATAGATGGTAAGTTTTACAATTTAGATACGGAATTTAGAGATGAAATTTTTCCATCTCTAAAAATCCGTCTCTAATTTTGTAAACAGTGAAAAAAAAATTTTGAGACAAATTTAGAAACGAAAAATTTTCATTTTTTATTTTCCGTCTCTAATGTATAAATTGTGTATATAAATTTTGTATCTCTAATTTTATATCTAATTTTTGAAATAATATTTAAATTATTAGTAAAATTAGCTAGAATTTAGACAATTTTTGAAAAAATTTAAGTCCCGCTTAATTTGTAGAAATAAGTTAATGGAATGGAAATTAAGATTCTCTTACATTAATTTATTATGTTTGATTGACATAATTGACTATAATTTTTATTTCTACGATATACAGATTTTCTTATATAAAGAAGATGATTTTAACTTGAAAAACTTGTAAAAAAAGAACAAGTGAAATAAAATAAAAAAAGAGGTTAAAAGAGATAAATGATGAATAGATATATTTTATTAATATATTTTATTGTACAAATTTTTTATATTTACTTTCATTCTACATTTTTCAGAATTTTTGAGTAGATATATTTTATTAATATTATGAGAAATGATTTAATAATTTTAAAAAGAAATAAATATTTATGAAGAATAAAGATATGTCTTCCTAATAAATATATGTGCGCTTAATTTTGGATATAATATAATTTTGGTCACAATGATTATGTAGTATATAGTATGTTCGTATATGTGTGTGTGTGTGTGTGTACACACACACACATACGAATATACTATATACTACATATATAATTAATTCTATAAATTAAGCGGAACTTAAATTTTTTTCTCTTACGTTGATTATATATATATATATATATATATATATATATATATATATATATATCATCATCATCATCATCATCATTAGAGAAAAAATTTAAATCCCGCTTAATTTGTAAAAATAAGTTGAAGGAATGGAAATCAAGATTCCCTTACATTAATTTATTGTGTTTGGTTGATATAATTGACTATAATTTGTATTCTCACGATATACAAATTTTCTTTTATATAAGAGATAATTTTATCCTGAAAAACTTATAAAAAAGAAAAAAGTGAAATGAAATAAAAAAAATAGATTAAAAGAGATAAATGATGAGTATATATATTTTACTGTAGAAATTTTTCATAATTACTTTCATTTAATAGTTTTCCGAATTGATGAATAGATATATTTTATTAATATTATGAGAAATGATTTAATAATTTCAAAAAGAAATAAACATTAATGAAAAATAAAGACATGTCTTCCTAATAAATATATGTACACTTAATTTTAGATGTAATATAATTTTGATCAATATATGTGTGTGTGTGTTTATTATTCGAAAATAAAAAATATGAGATTAAAAGAGGTAAATGAAATTTTCTATGAAATATAAGTGTGTTTTAAATCATAATACTATTAAGAAATTATAAAAATATTATTTTATTTGTAATTACCATAGGAGAAGAAATTTTTATTCAAGAAAAAAAAAAGCTCACGCTAGAATTTCTTTCAATCTTATTTTTATATAGAAAATAAATTTATAAATAAACAAATTTTTTTTGAAAATTTGGATTATTTTCTTTTTGAATTTATTGTAATATATTTTTAAATTTTAATATTTTGAACAAATTATTTTAAAAATTATATTGTCTTTAAAAATTAGAAAGAAAATAAACTTAAGAAATATAAAAATTTGTTAAAAATCTGAAATTTTCTTTTAAATATTTTAAAAAATATATTTATAAAAGGTCATTTAAAAAATTTATTAAAAGTAAACTTTAAAATAAATAAGTGAAAATACTTCAAAATACAGCAAGGCTGTTTTTTGAATTAAGGCCCGTATCCTTGCAAAGAACTTCGTATGTGAACAAAAAAAATAATCTTGAACCAGATATATCATATAGCAATCTATCTTTAAATTTATATTTAAAAATATAATAAATTTAAGATTTTAAAATACTCAAACTTAAACTTATTTATTTAAAAAAATTTAAATAGGAATTTTTTTTCACGTTGAGATTGTTAACGAGAAATTTATTCATATAATGTCAAAATAAAATTTAAAAAGTCAAATCACTTAAAAGGTGGAGTTTCTGCTTTGGTTGATTTACATGAGGCCACACCTAAAATTTCTCTGTACAAGAAGCCTTACGCCTACCCAAGTGACATGAAATAAAATAGATTGCAAAATGAAACGACCCTTTTGACCTAGTGTCAGTATTGTATAACATTATGATCAACTTTACTTATTTTTACAGCCAAGTAAAATAAATATTTTACAAAAAAAATTATAAAAAATCTAATGCATAATCAAGTTGACCCCCTTAACCTTAGAGTTTACTTGGGTGAATAAATTTTACATATTTTTTATGAGGTTTTTTTTGGACTAGTTTTTTTGACTAGGTGAATGAATGTTGGTTTTTTTTTTGGACAAAAGGCCGAAGCCCAATCACTAAACATATATAAAGTCTAAATTGGAAGATATAAGACTAGTCCAAAAAAAAAAGATACAGAAAACTCAATCACTAAAAAAGACATAAAGTCCAAACTAAAAGATACCAGATCAATAAAAAAACACAGACAATCAGGCCCACTTCAGGACTGGACTGCAGGCCTAGATATGGGAGAGTCCAAGCCCACTTCAGGACTCGTGTCCAGGCCCACTGGACTGCACTACGAATGAATTTGGCCCCTTACCCATCACACACTCTCACTCTGCCTCCCGAGAACTCCCTTTTGCCTCTTCCAGAATCTCATCGTGCCCTAGCATCGTGTCCTTGCATCGTCTCGTTCAGGTTTCCGCCGGTGCTGTGAAACTTGCCATGAAAACTCCAGCCTCCGGTGACCTCCCTGTCTTCGCCTCTCGGCCCTCATAGACTGCAGTGTATAAATTTCTCAGGTAAGTTAATTTTTTTTGTTGGACTTGGTTGTGGTTACTCCCTATCCTACCCGGTGTTCAATGTCTCAATTTCTCGACCCTCATGAATCCTCCCATATTAGAGTAATTTGTTTTTAACTTTTCGTTCTAGTGTCTCCATTTCTGGTTCCATCTAGTCCCTGTCTTTGCCTGTCACCGCAGTCTAAAAATTTCAACCTCCCTGTCATTGGTTTCAACCCCCTGAGTGAATCCTCCGACGTAGCTAGGTAAGTGAACGATTTCTACTTCAAGTCCCCGTCACTGGTTTCCTGGTTGCTTAAAAGCTAAAGCAGCAAATCTTGCTGAATGTAATTGTGATGAGAATAATTGTAAAATATTTTCCATAATTTATGATGGGTTATGTTCCTACATATATTTGTTAGTGAAACCAAATGCTTATGCTATCTTTTCTTGCATGTAATTGAGTGACCGTGAATTTTCGTAGCTCATGACTGCAATATATTTGGATTGTTTTCCTGCATATGCTATCTGTCACTGGTTTTCCTGCATATATTTGTGCCTCTTTGAATGCCTGCATTAGGGTCTCTAGTTTTGATTATTGCGTGTGATAACTTTTTCTTCTTCTATTATGGCACCCATACCAATAAATAAAGTTACTTGGAATTTGGATCAACTTTGTATGTTCTAATTTGGAAAGAAAACATATCTTCTAACAAAGTTCTGGAAGAATAAATCCTGTTTTAGGCTTTAATTAATCTATAAGGGGGAATGTAAGTTGAATTGTTATAACATTCTTTCTGTTTAATTGCTGCACAAAAATCATAATCTTGATGTAGTTTTGAACGATGTGAAATGAAATTTTCTAGGCTATTGGCTTACATATATGCATAGACAAAAATTTCACATTTGGTTAGGTGGTGAGAAGCTGGGAATGGAATAGGAATGAATTAAAAAAAATTTGGTTTCGACTTTGGAAAAGGCATGACCATTCCCTTGACATTACTAATTCCATCAGATAAGGAAATTGATGATTTTCTTTAAACTTTGATGGAGTCGTCATTCCATTCCATAAAAAATATTCCAATTACTTTATCACCCTCAATCTTTTCACCACCATGGTCCCTGCTGCTGCCACTGCCATAGACATTATTGCCATTGTATTTAAAAATTAAAATATTTAGGTTATATGACAATTTAATAAATTTAAAATTTTGATAATGTTATTTTTTGAATTAAAGGGTATTATTGTCATTGAATTGATCTTCTTTTCATTTCTATTTTCATTCCAGCATACCAAACATAAGAATCAAATAAAATGGTCATTCCACTCTTACCTTACCCGTCCAAACATTTACCGAGCAATTGGTGTAGAGTTCTCTCTCTCTTTGCCTAAAACTTTGTTCCTTGATAGTTTGAACCAAATTTGGAATTGATCAATTGCAGTAGCCCTGATGGCTTGTAGGACCACTTGCTACACTTCTCTATTACTATATCTGATCATATCTAATACCGAGGCTGAAACAGTGCCAAGATGAACTAGAATTTAGGGGAAGTACTCCTAAAAAGCTCTTAATTGCTAGCTAGCAGACTAGTAGTTAGATGCTTTGTTTGTATGGTCTTTCCTTGCATTATATACTAGGATTCATTTTCATAGCCTTGCCTGTAGGAACTTTTGCATTTGTTTTCCTTCCAAAAGGTAGTCTTGAAGATTCCATTCCCACTAACATTATTCCAGCAAAACCAACGGAATGAGAAGGTCTTTAAGCGATGTTAAGTTTTACTTATTAAGTTTTCTAATTTAAGCGATGATATTGTAATATCCACTATTCTTGAGTGAGTTATGCTAAACTTTTACTTATTTCTTTGTGATTTGTGATTCAAGGGAAGGTCTTTTGAAGTGTTAGGTAAGGGAAGTTTTTTGAAAGGTTAGTATAAGTGGTTATAAGTGGAGAGAACTTGGTTACCAACTTGCTTGAGTTGTGCGGTTGTAGTGGTTCACAAGTACATATGTTAAACTTGTGGTTTATAGTGAAAATCTTAAGTTACAGCTTTAGAAGCTTTGTGATTGTACTGAACCAAGATAAATCTTAAGTTACAGCTTTAGAACTAGTTTTATTGGCATATATAATCTTGTTTGTAAATGAAGTAAATTTAATTGATATATGTTGGTAGTTAAGAGTTGAATAAAATAATAACTTTAAATTGGCAATTTTCTAAACTAATATTTTTAATACTTATCTAAAATAGTATGGAAGACTCCATTGGTAAGGAGTGAACAGAACATCTTCTAATTTAAATTTGAAAGTTATAGGTGAAAAGTGGATGTTATAACTAAGTAAGCATAAATAGCTTAGGCAAAATGCCTAAAAAAATAACAATTTTTACAAAGATAAAATCAAAAGATGGAATTATAAGAAAATCCTTAGTTAGGAATGAATTTAAGCCTTGACAAAGAGTTTTAGTGTTTAATTCAACGCTTAGACTATTCCCTTGGAAGTTGAAATCTTAATGGTCTAGCCTATTTATTTTAGGCCTTACATTAAACTCACTTAAAGGACCTTATACAGTCAAATAATTGGAAAGATTAATAATTAAGGCCATAATTTAGCAATGTAAAGGCAAAAAGTAGAGGACAAGGAATAACCTCTTTAATCTCTTATCTCTTGTTTGGCCTTCCACTAAAACAATACTATAGATAAAGTCAAGGGGCCTCAAAGTATTTAAAAATTCACAGTTTAGGATACTAATTGGTTTACATTTGATTTATTGTCCCTATGTTAGAAAAATTATAAGTGGGTCAACTAAAAATGGCACCAAAAAAACTTTTAATACAACTTACATGATGGTTATAGATTTTTAGAAAATAGTGATAGAGATATTGAAATCAAATTCCTACCCATTTAAAGAACCTACAAAGAAAAGCCCATATGACCAAGGAAGATCAAACCACTCTAGAAAATATATGATGTTTAACTCATGCATATGCTTTACTATTTCAATTTTTAAGCTTTTAGATAAAAAAATGCCCACTTTCAATAAGATTTTTGTCTTTCTAGGAATCGTCATCAATATATGAAAGCTGAAGCTAGATAACTTGGGACACCATGATATCTACTTGAGATAAGATTGTATAATAATTTTTGGATTAGCAGCTAAGAATATAATAAATATCGATCTCTTACAAGCAAGGTAGAACAAAGAATAGACAAGAAAAATTATTTGAAAATACCTCACTTTTTTTATTCACACACACCTTGATTGTAACTCAAGATTGAATTTTCTCAATGTAATATATAAGCCGAAATGGCAAACTTAACCTCTTATACAAACAACAAGAGCTATTTATATTATGATTCTTAGCAACCACCTATAATTGGCTATAAAAAATTAACTACTCCTTATTGAACCAATCACTAGTTGCCAAGTTATAATCATTGAGTTACTACCACCTATTGCCTTTTATTGCTCCTGACATGAAATTCAAGCCAATCAATACAAATATTCTCCTCCTTGGCTAAATTTCTTGCAACTACATTACATTTTACAAATTAAAACTAGACTACTGCTACTTTTACACCACTAGCTTCCTTAATATTCATAAGTTCAAGTAGTGGTTCAACTAGCCTCCTTTTACACACCCCACTTCTACAACCACTCCACGTACTACCAAGCTAGCTGCCATGCATTTAGTCCACATTGTCTCTCTTTTACAAATTTGTTCAAAGCTATGAACTTAGCTTTTGTTGTTGAAAGGAAAACTACGTACTATAGTGTTGGCTTTTAGCTGATAGTATTCCCATAAAACTAGAATATATATCCATTTAAAAACCTTCTATTATCAGTATAGCCTATATAATTTGAGTCTACTTACCCCAAAGCCTCATTTCTCAAACTTCTAGCCATTGTGTAAATTAACCCTAACTTGGTGATTACTCTCAAATACCTAAACACCCATTTCATAGCCTACAATAGTTTTGCTCTTAGATTTTCTATGTATCTACTAATCTTACTTGTTGTATAGGCTAAATCAAGCCTTATGCACATTATGGCATACATGAGACTGCCTACTACACTGGTGTATAGCATGAAAGACATGTGACTAAACTTTTGGTTTGTTTTAAGTAAATTTTTTGTAGAAACTTTCATATGCTATGCCATTATAGTTGTGACAATTTTGTGGCCTTCCATGTGGAACCTTTTAAGCATATTTTCTAGGTACTCTTTTGAGATAAATGGAAGCACCCTTTGCTGTTGTTTCTCCTAATCTCTATACCTAGAATTTCTTATGTATTAACTATTCACCCTAACCCTAGCCAAAATTTTGTCCCAATCCCTCCAATCAAACAAACAAATTCAACTACTCCAAAATTTCATCCATAAATCATCTTCTTATAATCTTCTAACCGAAAACGATCAATTAGAATAATTAAAAACAAAAAATATGACTTGAGAATTAGTTGAATATACATTTGATTATATGCCAATTGACACTTTTTTGGTGGCACCACACTTTGATTTTAAACAATGAACTCAGTAGGACTTGAGAATTAGTTGAATATACATTTAAAGCATTATATAGTGTCCTAATTTGATTTGGAAGAAGGTAATGAACATATATTATGTGCAATTAGAACTAAATTGGGCATAAACCAAATAGGGATTGGTGTTTGTGGCATAGGAAATTTGAAAATGCTTATTTGTCAATGGATCACTGCTTATAAATTGTTAGAAATTGTGATCCCTCTCTGCTATGTATTGTATGTGTCTGCATGTGTTCTTGGCCTATCAATTGATTTAAAACCAAAAATAGAGTATGTCAATATATAGTATATTACTTATTTCTTTTCCTTCTATTTTGCTACCTTGTTTGTGTTTTTCTTTTCATGCCAATCTATAGTATATATTGCATATATATGGAAATAATATGTTAGAAATAATAATAATAAATGAATATAGTGGTAGTGAGAATGTCTGGGTTTGGTCTTACAGGATGAATGGATGACTGAGGAGAAGTTTCTTAGTTGGGATTGGAAGGATTGAGAGATAATCACGTTATTGGATTCTAAAGATATTAAATTGGAATATGTTTAACCTAGTTAGCTGGATTAAATCAGATTCTAAAGACAACCAGATGAAGAAGGTAGTTAATTTGTAGAAGTGTGGTATAAGGCTCATAACATCTCTAGTGGTATAAAGCTCATAACATCTCTAAATCAGATTATAAAGATATTCAATTTGTCTAGTGGTATAAAGCTCATAACATTTCTAAATCAAAGACTAAGGCATTTTCATTAATGGTGTTTTGGAAAAGAATATTATTAGTTGTTTTATAGATAGTGACAAGTGAGATGCTTGGAGTGTATAAAAATTAATAAAAATGTATGTGAACTCAAAACAAATTTTCACACACATGATATTTTTTTAGCTCAGAAACAGCTACTTTCAACACAAACATGAATTGAAAATTATGTCATGCAGCCAAGAAAAAGAGCACACAAAAAACATCTGTTAACCAAAAAATTGATTTTTATTCACATTATGCCTTTGATGTTGGTATTGCTTCAATATGTTATTATAATTTGTGCTATATTGAATTAAGATGTTTTTTTTGATTCATGTATGCCTAAAAATAGGATGGAAATTCCTGAACATCGTAAGTGGATGGATAATAGGGTGGGTCCTGATAAGAGAACAATTACATATGAGTTTATGGTAGGAGTTGTTGAGTTTTTAGAGTTTGCTTGTAGTCAGGATCATTTTAAAAGTGTAGGAAAGTTGAGGTGTCCTTGTAAAAAATGCAAGTGTCAGAAGTATTTTTCAGTTGATAAAGTGAAAACCCACATTTGTATGAAGGGATTTATGAGTAATTATTATTATTGGACCAACCAAGATGAACCAAGACCTCTCTTTCCACCAATGGTTTCAAGAAACTCATATTATGGAAGTAGTGACTTTCAGGCATGCTTCAATGATCAGGAATATATGGTAATGGATGCTACTGGACCATCTATTGGTAATTATATAGAGCAACAAGGTTTTGGTCATTGCGAATAGAGGGATGAAGATCCTAACACAGAAGCCAAAAAAATTTTTAATATGTTAGAAGCTGTGCATGCTCCTTTGTATGATGGTTGTGAAAATTATTCTGAATTTTCAGTTGCAGTGGAAGTTTTGGGTATCAAGTCGAACTTTAACATATCTGAGAATTGTTTCAATCGGTGGGTACAATTTATGGGAAATGCATTGCCTAATGAAAATCGTATGCTTAAAAACCTCTACCGTGCAAAGAAATCAATGGAGCAATTAGGATTAGGTTGTATAAAAATTCACTATTGTCGAAATAGATGCATGATTTATCATAGTCCTCTTGATAAGGAGCTTCGTCATTGTAAATTTTGTGGTGAATAGCGTTACAAAAGGGTAATTAGAAATGGCAAGGCAAGAAAGCTTCTAGTGAAAAAAATGTGGTATTTTCCACTTATTCCAAGTCTATAAAGACTTTATTCCTTAATGCAAACTGCAAGTCAAATGAGATGGCATCGGGAAACTGTGAGGGTGACAGGCTCTTTGTCTCATCCATCTGATGGTGAGGCTTGGAAAATATTCGATGAAAAATATCCTGAATTTGCAATGGACCCTTGAAATGTGAGGTTAGGTTTGTGTGCTTATGGATTTGCTCCATTTGATAAAATAAGTAAGATTTATTCATGTTGACCAGTTATTGTTACCCCTTACAACCTTCCCCCTTAGATGTGCATGAGAAGAGAGTTCTTGTTCTTGACCATTATAATCCCTGGTCCTTCCAATCCAAAGAATGGAATTGATATGTATTTGCAACCACTTATAGATGACCTCAAACTTTTATGGAACACTGGTGTCACAACTTATGATGTCTCACTAAAATAGAACTTCAACATGAAAGCTTGTTTGTTGTGGACCATTAATGACTTTCCTGCATATGGGATGCTTTCAGGTTGGATGACAATGGGAAAACTTGCTTGTCCAATATGTATGGAGTGTTCAAAGGCATTCACCCTTCGACATAGTCGAAAGACGTCTTTCTTTGATTGTCATCGACAATTCTTGCCACTTGATCATAGTTACAAAAGTAATAAGAATACTTTTCGAAAGAGACATATTGAAACATCTTTACCTCTGCCTCAGTTAACAAGTGAAGAAGTGTTGGAAAGGGTTAGACATATTCCTAGCATAAGTAAAGAGACATATGATAATATCCCAGGGTATGGAGTTATTCACGACTGGACCAAGTAATCTATATTTTGGGAGTTACCATATTGGAAAACAAATCTTCTTCCACACAATCTAGATGTTATACATATTGAGAGAAATGTCTTTTCGAATATTTTATACACAGTGATGGACACTAAAGGTAAGACAAAAGACAATTTTAATGCAAGGCTCAACTTGGCAGAAATTTGTATACGGAATGAATTAGAGCTGCAGGATGGAAGAGATGGTAAACTAATTGTGTCAAAAAATTGAAACTGCCAAACAGATATGCCTCTACATTATCAAGGTGTGTTGACATGAGAGAAGCAAAGTTGTTTGGTTTGAAATGTCATGATTGTCATGTGTTTATGCAACACTTCTCCCAATTGCATTCAAAGTATTACCAAATCCTATTTAGAACACACTTACAGAATTTAGTCAGTTCTTTCAAGAATTGACTTCGCCATTGTTACGAGAGAATACTTTACATGTGATGGAGCAAAACATTCCAGTCATCCTCTTCAACAATTAATTGGTTTGCATTTTCACTCTTTTTCTTTTTTTACAATGACGGCTATAACCTACAACTTTTCTACAAAAATCAAGACATCAATGCTTCATCAAAGACAACAAGAAAAAGACAGATTTCTGGTGATATCTTATCTTATGCTCTTTATGTGCTTAATATGAGTCAGAGTCATAACTATTGTATATATACATGCTTGCCGTTATTTTTAATTTTTTTTTTAAATTTAGCTAATATCCACCAAACACTCACATAGTTGTTCTAATAATACCCGGCCATCCGCATAACTATTATAAATATGCTCATCTATGAGTTCTATAAATGATTACATTAGTATCTTTATCTTCATACTCAGAGTTAAGGTGATAGAAATTATGGAGGGAACCGCATTCCGTCAGTTTCGAAATATCTGTGTCTTTTGTGGTTCCAGTCCTGGAAAGGACGGAGAATATGTGAAAGCAGCACAAAACCTAGGTATGGTGCTGACCAGGAGAAAAATTCATCTAGTCTATGGTGGAGGTAACCGTGGGTTAATGGGATGTGTGTCTACATCTGTACATGTAGGAGGATGCCAAGTTCTAGGTATTATTCCTACAGCTCTAGTTGCATCCAGCAACATAGGGAAAACAATTGGGGAAGAATATAGAGTAACTTCCATGCATGAACGCATGGCTAAAATGATGAGCAATGCTAACGCCTTCATTACCTTACCAGGTGGTTTTGGTACTTTAGAGGAGATTTTCCAAATAGTCTCTTGGGCACAACGGAATATGCATCACAAACCAGTAGGTTTGTTAAATGTTAATCAATTCTTTGATGGTTTGTTATCTTTCCTTGATCATGCTGTGGAACAAAGGCTTATCCCACACTCAGCACGACGAATTCTCATCTCAGCTTTAGATGCTGAGGAGTTGATTGATGCTTTACAAGCATATGTTCATATACCTGATCCAATCACAGCTCAAATAGAATGAACAACAGACCATAGCAGAAAGCGCAAATTGGACTTGGATCTTCTTCTGTAACTATAGCAAGATGTGGACATTGCTGTACCACTTTTACTTTCTTAGGGTTATTTTGGATACCATCTTGCTAGCCACATACCTTAAGAAAGTACTATTACTAAGTCAAAATTCATATTTTGAGAACTTAGCATACAGCTGATACTCCCTTGGAGTTTGTAATACTATCTTTAAATATTGCTTATGATCCTCTGCACTCTTGAAATATTCTAGTATATTATCAATAATTATAATAACAAATTAATCTTGGGATGGCTTCAATACTCTTTTTTTTTATCAAGTCCATGAATGCAACTGGACATTTGTCAGACTAAATGACATCACCAAGAACTCATAATACCATAACGAGTCCTAAAAGAAATTTTTTCGAATATCCTCTTCCCTTATCTTCAATTGATGAGATCCAGATATCAAATCAATTCAAAATTTTTTTTTTAATGTTGAGCACCTTGTAGCTGGTCAAACATATCATCTATATGAGGTAATGAGTATTTATTCCACATTGTCACTTTATTCAATTGTCTATAATCTATGTATAGTCATAGTGATCCATTTTTCTTTTTCACAGATAGAACTGAAGCACTCCAAGCAATAATACTAGGGTATATAAATCCCTAGTCTAACAAGTGTCACAACTGATCCTCCAATTCTTTGAGTTTAGTCGATGCCATTCTATATAGAGGTATAGACACTTGTTGGTTTCCAGGAAGTAAATCAATACCAAATTATATTTTACGTTTCGAGGTAATCTTGGCAATTCTTCAAGAATTACATCAGAAATTTTTTTTAACTACTCGAACTTGATTTACACTGATATACTTTATATCAACATCTCTCATCATTGTCAAATATTCTTGACACCTTTCTATAATCACTTATGGGATGTTAAAGCAGAGATTAGATTACTGGGTATCTCACTACAATCCCCTTGTATCAAGAAAGAAAATTCCCCAAGAATATTGAATTTAATCACCTTATAGTGACATTTCAAAATGACATGACATAATGCCAACAAATCTATTCTCAATATCACATCACAGTCTACCATATCTAGACAACCGGGTACAACAGATGTCACATTCAGAAACCATCATATTTGGTATCTGTCTCAATTCTTTAAATTCTTTAAGACGCATATCTCTTTTACTTTCAACCTGTAATTTATCCATAGATACCTCTTAAGATGTCACAATATTCAATCTATCTTATACTATAAACTTTAGTAACTTCGAATAGAAAGAAATTTGAAACCCTATAGAATCCCTCAACAGCACCTGAAGTATAAATATGTCAGGCTCATATCGATACTAAAGGTCCTACTAAAGAATCCTTTGCTCTGATTGTCACAGGGAAACCTAATGCTCTGATACCAACTTGTCACGACCCTAATTTTAGGGCACGTGAAAACCATATACTATAGACATATATTTTCCATAAATGTACATAATGCCATTCTTAATCATATAAATCAATACATATAAGTTCCCATACACATATACAATATACAGTTTACGTCTATAAACACCAGAGTAACAGTAGAAGCAAGGATCCTGCCTGTGACGTTCAGAGCAACTCTAGAGTACAAATATTTTACAAATATAAAACATTGAGAGCCTAGAAATAATGTAGGCTCACCACTGAAGTACGACCTCTAGTCGATCACTTGGCTGTTGGACCAAACTCTATGTTTTTATCTGAAAAATTGATCCACATCGTGTAATGAGTTTTACAACTCAGTGAGCAGATAATACCTCCTATGACCTCTTAGGTCAACATATGGATGTACTCAGATAATAAAATTTATGTTATCAAAAATTACATTTCAGAAGTACATCCACATGGGACCCGTATTTTCAAATATTCTCTATTCAAAAATCATAATCAGGTCTTTCAAACCATAAGCGGTACTGTATACACAATGCTCATGTCAAGTTCAAAATCATATTCAATACTGTAAAATCATTAATCAAATTATGCTATACATCAAAACATTTCTCATAAAATATTCGGAGGATCCCATATCAGAACTACCATACTAGAGTTTGACCCCTTCCGTACTTTGGTGGTATAGGATTTGCCTAAACTCAGCATCCCACTGAGGTTTGCCCTACTACCATTCAAGAGGACACGCGAAGAGACTCTGTATGGGTCTTTCCCAAGCACACAGCAAGGGAAGGCAAAATAACATCTCATATAACTGGCATCTCGCCCATATATAGGAGGCATTCCGCTCTCCTTCACATATAATCTCCCGTGTGTTGGCCCTCACACGAGGCTAGCACCACCTCTCCTGCTAGCTGAGGCAATCAAGGTGCGCACCAAGGCTAACATCACATGTTGTTAGCAGACAGTGTTTCCAATAGGATTTCTCCACAGAAAATACCATATGCACATATGCCATATAATCCAGTATAAATTCTCAATATAATACAGACTTTCAGTCTCAAAATACTCATATGTCAAAACTTCTCATTCAGGGGAAACATGTATACATGCCCATATTCGAGGCAAACATATCACTGTAAAATCAATGTCACATGTATAACATACTTTCTTTGACATGTAATGCGAAATACATGTAAAAATCACATGTTCAATATATTTCAAAATTCATCTGTTATAAATTACCCATTCAGGGTTTATCACATATATATGCCCTTTCTCTAGGCAATCATATATCTCTATAAATCAATGTCACGTGTATAAATATTCACTTTATCATTTAATGAGAAATACATGTGACATCATATACACCATGAGTTCATAAATCAATTTTCAAAACTATACTCTTCTTGAACTGTATTTCAAAATGTAAGCATATCAGATCATTTTAATGCATTTCAGAAACATATCACAGTGTGTATATCTCATAAACATAATCATATACATATTCAAGTATCAAGAAGAGTATAGGCAAGTCATAGGAAGAATCATCTACTCACAGGTAAGGGCTCCAGATTGGACAGCCCTAAAATCCTCGTTTCTGGTTTGAATTTGACCAAATAAACTTCAAAAACGTGTCCGGAGGGTCTAAAAACCTTAAATGAGCTCGGTTACTATTCACCACTGGAAAATACTATTCACCGCCACTATTCATCGCCGAAAAATACTATTCACCGTCACAAAATTTTTTACCAAATCAACAAAATGAATTCATATCCTAATGTTTATCTAGTTTCTGAATCTATCTACAAAGTCAGATTTCTAATTAGAAGTCTCTAAGTAAGGTTTTTCAGAACTTACATTTTACCGAGATTTTTTACTTCAGATCTACGGCGATTCAACGGTTGATTTGAAAAACTGATCAGTCAAAACTGAAGTACTCTTCGTCCTGAATCCAATAACACTTTCAGTTTTACTATCGGAAGCCCTTAAGCACTCTAAATCGAAAGATAAATTTTGAAATCACTATTCACTCACTATTTATTACTATGCATCTTTCCGTTTTTTTCCCTTTTCGATATTTCGTCTCCCCCGGTTTCAATTTAATATTTTGCTGCTGTTTTTTTTTCAATAGAATAATAATTATTAAATAATTAATAATAAGATTTGTTTTATAAAAATTCATATAAATTCCGTTTTTCATCATAAAATATCCAAAAAATTTCTAAAAATTTCATTTCACATAAACCTTTAGTTAAACTCTTAAATCATGATTTTTCTTGATAAAAATCATAATAAAACAAATTTCAAAACAAATATCTTTATTCATATTAAAAGAAAAAATATTTCTAAAAATACCATAAAAATTCAATTGAGGCCGGTATAATTATTTTAAGCAACACAATACTTCTTTTACTTAAAAGTCCACTTACTTTTAACAAATTATAATTATTTCTACATAAATAAAAATATTTTTGCTAATAGCGCGTCAAAACATAAATTCTCATATTTCTTTTGTAATTCTTTAATCCATGTAATAAATATTCATATTTTCTACGGTTCTTATCTCTATTGTCAAAATTCTCTTTTTTATTCTAAATTTTCTTTAATTGGAATTTTCGTGAAATTTTACGGTTATTACATTCTTCCCCCCTTAAAGAAATTTGGTCCCCGAATTTCATCACCATAGTTGCAGATAAATATTAATCTCATTGTTCAAATAAATATAGATATCTAGCGCGTATATCCTCCTCTCTTTCCCAAGTAGTTTTCTTAAAAGAGTGATTTTTTCATATCACCTTTACTATAGGTATTTCTTTTAACCGTAACTTCTTTACTTGTCTGTCCATTATTGCTACTGGTTGTTTCTCTTAGTTTAAATCTTTCTGTAACTGAATCTATGGACACTGTATAACATGTGTAGAATCCGGTAAATATTTCCGTAGTATAGACACATGAAAAACTGGATAAACATTATCCAATGCAAGTGGTAAAACCAAACAATAAGCCACTGAACCGATCCTATCAAGAATTCAAATAATTCTATATACCGAGAAGGTAACTTCCCTTTCTTTCCAAATCTCATTACTTCTTTCATTGGTGAGTCATTAAAAAAAAATATAATCACCAACTGAAAATTCCTAGTGCTCAACATTCATAGTCCTTGTAAACTTTTGACTTGTATTGAGTTTCCAGTATTTTTTTTCTAATCAATTTCACTTTATCAATGACATCTTATAATAAATATAACTCCATTGAGTCATTTAATAGAACATTTGAAACACGTCTTACATAAGGCTTAAATCTTCTAATATCATTTTATTATAGACAAATTCTGCTAAGAAATCTTCGACCAATCTCAAAAATATATGCTTGTAGCATGCTCTCCAAGCGAGCATCATCAATTTAGATAAGTCATATTCTATCTATTGCATGTTATTCCAAATTAGATTTCCAAAAAGTTTAACTTTTCTCAATTTACTCACATATTAAGAAACCTATAATGTTCATATAAAACTTCAATTGTTAATTTCTTCCAACTTTCACCACAATAATATAAAGATACTTAAAGCATAACTTCTAATGTATAAACACATCATTTAATTTTAGTATCAATCATACTATAATCTAATAAAGATCTTTAGACTTCCTGAATAACTCTTGAGATAATATATTCAATTCATACTTACCAACATACCCGCCAATGAAAAATTTCACTTGTATCTTCTTTTTACCATTATACTAGTACCATTTTTTTTATATCTCAGTATATCTTTATTACCTTGGGTTATCCATATTTACAATCTATGGTTTCTTCTGAAATCTCTTTTCTTAACAATTATCCATACATGAATTTCCAATCTCAACATAATTTACATTCCAAATACTAGACTCAGTTTAGCATGGTATAAATTCTTAACATAAATATCTTAATCACTTACATTTTTCTCAGAGATGATTCTCAAAATATTCTTCATATGTCCAAATTAAAAATTTCGAGATTAACTTAAATCTTACTTTCCATACTTTACTCTTCAAAAACTTCAACACCGTTAATTCCTTTGATTACATTCGTCAAAGCACCATTACATCATCATCCATCGATTCTTTTCAGAATCTCTATTACTTTAATCTACTAATCAAAATCTTGCATTTAATGCCAAATATTAATGTAGGACAATGTAGCAGAAAATGCGAAACACGTAATAGAGCATGGTGCCAAAATAGGAAGTCAGAAGTTTGGACAAAACATTGACAGGAAATTAAAATCGATGGCCGTATTTCTTGAAAATTTGTAAACAAAATCTATCTACGACTTCGGCAAAAATCGGTGGCCGCAAATTTTGAATATATGTGCTTAAATTTAATTCAAAGATAGTGTTATTCGGCAGAAGCATATCATATGAAAAAGAAATATCTCTGAGCTTATAAATTCTGTGAAAAACAATAGCACATAGTTAATTGGTAGGATGCAGTTGATTACTTCAGAATAGATGTAATCAATCAACTGTAAAATAACCAGTCCAAATTAAAATTTCTCAAAATAGGAAATCAACTTAATAATACTGATAGTCGACTAGCAAAAACATTGAGAAAACAAAATAAGCCATTTGATTGTTCCTCTTCAACAATTAATTGGTTTGCATTTTCACTCTTTTTCTTTTTTTACAATGACGGCTATCACCTACAACTTTTCTACAAAAATCAAGACATCAATGCTTCATCAAAGATAACAAGAAAAAGACAGATTTCTGGTGATATCTTATCTTATGCTCTTTATGTGCTTAATATGTGTCAGAGTCATAACTACTGTACATATACATGCTTGCCGTTATTTTTTAATTTTTTTTTAATTTAGTTAATATCCACCAATCATTCACATAGTTGTTCTAATAATACCCGTCCATCCGCATAACTATTATAAATATGCCCTTCTATGAGTTCGATAAATGCTTACATTAGTATCTTTATCTTCATACTCAGAGTTAAGGTGATAGAAATTATGGAGGGAACCGCATTCCGTCAGTTTCTAAATATCTGTGTCTTTTGTGGTTCCAGTCCTGGAAAGGATGGAGAATATGTGAAAGCAGCACAAAACCTAGGTATGGTGCTGACCAGGAGAAAAATTCATCTAGTCTATGGTGGAGGTAACCGTGGGTTAATGGGATGTATGTCTACAGTTGTACATGTAAGAGGATGCCAAGTTCTAGGTATTATTCCTACAGCTCTAGTTGCATCCAGCAACATAGGGAAAACAATTGGGGAAGAATATAGAGTAGCTTCCATGCATGAACGCATGGCTAGAATGATGAGCAATGCTGACGCCTTCATTGCCTTACCAGGTGGTTTTGGTACTTTAGAGGAGATTTTCCAAATAGTCTCTTGGGCACAACTGAATATGCATCACAAACCAATAGGTTTGTTAAATGTTAATCACTTCTTTGATGGTTTGTTATCTTTCCTTGATCATGCTGTGGAACAAAGGTTTATTCCACACTCAACACGACGAATTCTCATCTCAGCTTCAGATGCTGAGGAGTTGATTGATGCTTTACAAGCATATGTTCATATACCTGATCCAATCACAGCTCAAATAGAATGAACAACAAACCATAGCAGAAAGCACAAATTGGACTTGGATCTTCTTCTGTAACTGTAGCAAGATGTGGACATTGCTGTACCACTTTTACTTTCTTAGGGTTATTTTGGATACCATCTTGCTAGCCACATACCTTAAGAAAGTACTATTACTAAGTCAAAATTCATATTTTGAGAACTTAGCATACAGCTGATACTCCCTTGGAGTTTGTAATACTATCTTTAAATATTGCTTATGATCCTCTGCACTCTTGAAATATTCTAGTATATTATCAATAATTATAAAAACAAATTAATCTTGGGATGGCTTCAATACTCTCTTTTTTTTATCAAGTTCATGAATGCAATTTGACATTTGTCAGACTAAATGACATCACCAAGAACTCATAATACCATAACGAGTCCTAAAAGAAATTTTTTCGAATATCCTCTTCCCTTATCTTCAATTGATGAGATCCAGATATCAAATCAATTCAAAATTTTTTTTTTAAATGTTGAGCACCATGTAGCTGGTCAAACATATCATCTATATGAGGTAATGAGTATTTATTCCACATTGTCACTTTATTCAATTGTCTATAATCTATGTATAGTCATAGTGATCCATCTTTCTTTTTCACAGATAGAACTGAAGCACTCCAAGCAATAGTACTAGGGTATATAAATCCCTAGTCTAACAAGTGTCACAACTGATCCTCCAATTCTTTGAGTTTAGTCGATGCCATTCTATATAGAGGTATAGACACTTGTTGGTTTCCAGGAAGTAAATCAATACCAAATTATATTTTACGTTTCGAGGTAATCTTGGCAATTCTTCAAGAATTACATCAGAAATTTTTTTTAACTACTCGAACTTAATTTACACTGATATACTTTATATCAACATCTCTCATCATTGTCAAATATTCTTGACACCTTTCTATAATCACTTATGGGATGTTAAAGCAGAGATTAGATTACTGGGTATCTCACTACAATCCCCTTGTATCAAGAAAGAAAATTCCCCAAGAATATTGAATTTAATCACCTTATAGTGACATTTCAAAATGACATGACATAATGCCAACAAATCTATTCTCAATATCACATCACAGTCTACCATATCTAGACAACCGGGTACAACGGATGTCACATTCAGAAACCATCATATTTGGTATCTGTCTCAATTCTTTAAATTCTTTAAGACGCATATCTCTTTTACTTTCAACCTGTAATTTATCCATAGATACCTCTTAAGATGTCACAATATTCAATCTATCTTATACTATAAACTTTAGTAACTTCGAATAGAAAGAAATTTGAAACCCTATAGAATCCCTCAACAGCACCTGAAGTATAAATATGTCAGGCTCATATCGATACTAAAGGTCCTACTAAAGAATCCTTTGCTCTGATTGTCACAGGGAAACCTAATGCTCTGATACCAACTTGTCACGACCCTAATTTTAGGGCACGTGAAAACCATATACTATAGACATATATTTTCCATAAATGTACATAATGCCATTCTTAATCATATAAATCAATACATATAAGTTCCCATACACATATACAATATACAGTTTACGTCTATAAACACCAGAGTAACAGTAGAAGCAAGGATCCTGCCTGTGACGTTCAGAGCAACTCTAGAGTACAAATATTTTACAAATATAAAACATTGAGAGCCTAGAAACAATGTACGCTCACCACTGAAATACGACCTCTAGTCGATCACTTGGCTGTTGGACCAAACTCTATGTCTTTATCTGAAAAATAGATCCACATCGTGTAATGAGTTTTACAACTCAGTGAGCAGATAATACCTCCTATGACCTCTTAGGTCAACATATGGATGTACTCACATAATAATATTTATGTTATCAAAAATTACATTTCAGAAGTACATCCACATGGGACCTGCATTTTCAAATATTCTCTATTCAAAAATCATAATCAGGTCTTTCAAACCATAAGCGGTACTGTATACACAATGCTCATGTCAAGTTCAAAATCATATTCAATACTGTAAAATCATTAATCAAATTATAATATACATCAAAACATTTCTCATAAAATATTCGGAGGATCCCATATCAGAACCACCATACTAGAGTTTGACCCCTTCCGTACTTTGGTGGTATAGGATTTGCCTAAACTCAGCATCCCGCTGAGGTTTGCCCTACTACCATTCAAGAGGACACGCGAAGGGACTCTGTATGGGTCTTTCCCAAGCACACAGCAAGGGAAGGCAAAATAACATCTCATATAACTGGCATCTCGCCCATATATAGGAGGCATTCCGCTCTCCTTCACATATAATCTCCCGTGTGTTGGCCCTCACACGAGGCTAGCACCACCTCCCCTGTTAACTGAGGCAATCAAGGTGCGCACCAAGGCTAACATCACCTGCTGTTAGCAGACAGTGTTTCCAATAGGATTTCTCCACAGAAAATACCATATGCACATATGCCATATAATCCAGTATAAATTCTCAATATAATACAGACTTTCAGTCTCAAAATACTCATATGTCAAAACTTCTCATTCAGGGGAAACATGTATACATGCCCATATTCGAGGCAAACATATCACTGTAAAATCAATGTCACATGTATAACATACTTTCTTTGACATGTAATGCGAAATACATGTAAAAATCACATGTTCAATGTATTTCAAAATTCATCTGTTATAAATTACCCATTCAGGGTTTATCACATATATATGCCCTTTCTCTAGGCAATCATATATCTCTATAAATCAATGTCACGTGTATAAATATTCACTTTATCATTTAATGAGAAATACATGTGACATCATATACACCATGAGTTCATAAATCCATTTTCAAAACTATACTCTTCTTGAACTGTATTTCAAAATGTAAGCATATCAGATTATTTTAATGCATTTCCGAAACATATCACAGTGTGTATATCTCATAAACATAATCATATACATATTCAAGTATCAAGAAGAGTATAGGCAAGTCATAGGAAGAATCATCTACTCACAGGTAAGGGCTCCAAATTGGACAGCCCTAAAATCCTCGTTTCTGGTCTGAATTTGACCAAATAAACTTCAAAAACGTGTCCGGAGGGTCTAAAAACCTTAAATGAGCTCGGTTACTATTCACCACCGGAAAATACTATTCACCGTCACTATTCATCGCCGAAAAACACTATTCACCGTCACAAATTTTTTTACCAAATCAACAAAATGAATTCATATCCTAATGTTTATCTAGTTTCTGAATCTATCTACAAAGTCAGATTTCTAATTAGAAGTCTCTAAGTAAGGTTTTTCAGAACTTACCTTTTACCGAGATTTTCTACTTCAGATCTACGGTGATTCAACGGTTGATTTGAAAAACTGATCAGTCAAAACTGAAGTACTCTTCGTCTTGAATCCAATAACACTTTCAGTTTTACTATAGGAAGCCCTTAAGCACTCCAAATCGAAAGATAAATTTTGAAATCACTATTCACTCACTATTTATTACTATGCATCTTTCCATTTTTTTTCCTTTTCGATATTTCGTCGCCCCCGGTTTCAATTTAATATTCTGCTGCTGTTTTTTTTAAATAGAATAATAATTATTAAATAATTAATAATAAGATTTTTTTTATAAAAATTCATATAAATTCCGTTTTTCATCATAAAATATCCCAAAAATTTCTAAAAATTTCCTTTCTCATAAACCTTTAGTTAAACTCTTAAATCATGATTTTTCTTGATAAAAATCATAATAAAACAAATTTCAAAACAAATATCTTTATTCATATTAAAAGAAAAAATATTTCTAAAAATATCATAAAAATTCAATTGAGGCCGGTATAATTATTTTAAGCAACACAATACTTCTTTTACTTAAAAGCCCACTTACTTTTAACAAATTATAATTATTTCTACATAAATAAAAATATTTTTGCTAATAGCGCGCCAAAACATAAATTCTCATATTTCTTTTGTAATTCTTTAATCCATGTAATAAATATTCATATTTTCTACGGTTCTTATCTCTATTGTCAAAATTCTCTCTTTTATTCTAAATTTCCTTTAATTGGAATTTTCGTGAAATTTTACGGTTATTACAGTATTCATAGTACTAAATGTATCAATTAAGTGTGTTAGGTTTATTCGCACACTAAACGACAAGGTAAAGAACATAGCTACAGTTGAAGGATCAATTTGTGAAGCTTATTTGGTAGAAGAGACCTCTACATTTGCATCTTACTATTATCCACCTGATGTTCCATGTAGAAGCACTCAAGTACCACGAAATGATTATGGAGGTAAAGGTTGTTCAATTAGAACACCGCTCTCTATCTTTAATTATCCTGGCCGTCCAACCGGAAGATGCATATCCTTCATGTTGGAAGAAAGGGACATGCAAACCGCACATTTATATGTTCTTCTAAATTGTCCTGAAGTGGAGTCATTTTTAATGTAAGTGTATAAAATGCTCATTTAAGTGTTATATATATATATATATCACTATAAATTGTTCTAACATGTTTTCGAAATGTAGCACTTATACTAATGTTACAAGAATGTGGGATGAGTGACTCAGAAGTGGACAGACAAATCTCCACAATGTTTCCTATTTGGTTTAAAGAATATGTATATTGCACAATTTCTCCTTAATTCCTTATTTTCTAACATTTTACTTCTTATGTGAGACTAACTTAAATGTTTGATGACTAAGTGTTAAATAATAATGTCGAAGATGTCCTTCTAAAGAGTTTGGCATGGGGTCCTAAAAAAAGCCAACAAATGGCCATCATATTATGTAAATAGTTATAAATTTAATACAAAAGATCATGGCCAAGGTATGGGTACAACAAATTTTGGTATATGTTGTCAAGGTGGTACGGATGAAACAACATAAAATAATTATTATGGGGTTTTAATAGACATTATTGAAGTACACTATACAGGATGGCTTATAAAGATGTTAGTTCTATTCAAATGTGATTGGTTTGATCCCACCTTAAATCATGGAACAAAGGTATATAACTATGGGATTGTTGAGGTTAAAACATTCAAGAGATATAAAAATTATGATCCCTTTATATTTGCACAACAAGCAACACAAGTATATTATACACAATATGATGAAGGGCAACGTGATTGGTTAGTAGTGATCAAAACTAAGGCACAAACCACAATACAAAACGCAGTAAAAATTAAAATGCCTGAAAGTGTTGCTCCATACCAAGAAGAGTCATCAATGCAATCGCCTGTAATAGTTGCAAATGACAATCTCGAGCAGAATCTTGTTGATATTGAAGGCCCTGTGGATGAAGTATATGGTTCTTCTTTGAACCTACATGAAGTAGAGACATATATAGATATTGAAATAGAAGATGTGGATGAAGAAGATATTGAGGAAGAAGGAGAATGGAAAGATGAAGAAGAAGAGGAAGAAAATGATAATGATGACGATGTTTATGTATTGTTAGTTTTCTTCATTTTACTAAGTGTATTGTGTAGATCATATATTATGTATTTTTGAAGTAGGTTATAAATCTATGGTAGTATGGTTATGAGTTTTTTTATCATTGTCTTTTGTAATTATTTGTATTTTTTATTATTAAATTGTCATCAAATTTAATCGGAATAGATGATTATCTTTTTGTCTACAGATGACAGGTAGAGGAAGGGATAAAGGTAGAGGGCGGGGACGGGCTATCTCTCAGCCATATACACAGCCAGACACATCACATGTTGCTAACATAGCTCAGCTTCACCAGATCCACACTAGACATACACCTACGTCATCTCCCTTTTCCCAGACTTGTCATACTTCTACCTCATCTTCCCATTCACAAGCAGCGCATTCAAGTGCATCATCTCCTCATCTTTCTAGTATAGTTGCCCTTACCCCACCTACAAATACCATATGTGCCCTATCTCCTAATTCATCTGCATGGCCAAATGTTGAGCCAGTTCCTTTCACACCACAGACTATTCAGTGGGGAACAAGGGACATAGATGGTCAAATTTGGATTAGATCTACATCTAGGAACACGTAAGTAATATGTGTGTATTTTTTTGTCAGTATATTTATTTAAATTGATATCTATACTTTTAACTTTTATCCTGACTTCTTAACAAAAGGACTCATCACAATGATTTTCAAGAAAAAGTTTGAAGGTGCTTAGTCCAATTGGGGAAAAGTAAACAACAATACCATTAAAATATGGTTCGAGGAGTTCAAGGTAATATGTAACATTTCCTATCATATTTATTGATATGTTTTTAAAAAATATGTGAATGTTATGTTAATTTGTTTACTTTCTTTGTTTAGACAAATTTTAAGTGGTTGGACAATGATGAGCACAATATTAAAAGGTCATTTGACAGTAGGGGATCAACAGCCCTAAAAAATGCATTGTTTAAGGTGCATAGCGGTGAGGACAAGGGTGATTGGATTCCACCAAAGAAGCTACAATAGTTAAGGGCTGAATGGGATAGTGAAGGCTGGCAAGATAAAGCCAAAAAAAATTAAACAAAATAGACTTTCCAAAGAAGGACTTAATGTACATAGTGGAGGGTCTATATCTATACGAGAGCATGCCAAAAGAATGGTGAGTAATTTCTGTCAAAAACATAGTGATTAAGTTCTTACTTCAATATTACTTAACTTTTTATTATTTTAGAGGGTGCAATTGAATAAAGAACCGACATGTTTTGAGTTGTATGAGTGGCTTCGCCGGCCCAAAGGGAAGCCATCGAGGTGGTTCAACGACCAACAAAGAAGAATTGTTGTATGTAGTCACTACTATTTTATTTTCATTTCTTTACAAATATTCATTTTGTTTAATAATTTTATTTTTTTAGGAAATGTATTGAACAAAAATAGCTGAGAGACAGTCTGAATCTTAGAGCGATGAGGGTTCTAGCCAACACACCACCCAACATTTAGACAATGTTGTTTATTTGGATGTGGTTGGTGGCATGAATAATAAAGGATGGATATATGGGCTGGGATCTCAAGCACATAATGTATTGGCAGCAAGTTCCTCTTCTAGGTCTTCTGCTTCTGATGGAGTCTCAGAAGAATGAGTTACTATTATGAATAGAAAAATTGAGGCTCTATTTGTACGGCTCCAACAGAGTGAAGATGAAAATTTTCTATTAAAGCAAGAGGTTGAGGAATGGGATCGGATGTTTCGGCGCCTCATGATAGATGGTAGTATAAGAATGTCCTCGTCTCCACCTAGAGAAGAAGAGAATAATAACAATGAGCAAAATAGTAATGTTGTTGATGGATCATGATAATTTGTGTTATTTATGACTTTGTGTTATGTATTAATGATGCAAAAGTGTTTGATTGCTGATATTTTCATGTAATGTAATTATTTATATGATAATAGGTATGGGATTATTAAAAATTTATGTTGATATGTTTTTGGATGATAATAGGTTTGAGGTTATTCAAAATTTATGTTGATATTTCTGCCTGATCATGGTTTGGTTTTTGGCTGTTGGCTGATATTGGTTTCTGGTTGATAGGTTTGAGATTATTTAAAATATATTTTAATATATTTCTGGAATTAGAGACAGAAAAATCCGTCTCTGAAATGAGAGACAAAAAATCTGTCTTTGGAATCAGAGACAAATTTTTCCGTCTCTGCCTGTCTCTGGAGTTAGAGACAGAATATTCTGTCTCTGAATTCAGAGACAAATTTTTCTATCTTTGTTCGTCTCTGACTCCAAATAGGGACAGAGACGGAATATTTCGTCTCTAATTCTGTCTCTAACCTCAGAGACAGAAAAAACCATCTCTGACTCCAGAGTGGGACAGAGATGGAATATTTCATCTTTGAATCCGTCTCTAACTTTAGAGACAGAAAAATCCTTCTCTGACTCCAGAGACAGGATATTCTGTCTCTCACTCCAAAGATAGAATATTTTGTATCTGTAAAGACGAAATTCCTAACTAAATTCAGAGACGGATGTATTAATTTTAGAGACGAAAATATTTCGTCTCTAATTAGAGATGAAATATAAATTTTGTCTCTAAAATTTAATGACCGCATTTTTAGAGACGAAATTTTTTCCGTCTCTGATTCTGTCTCTAACATAGTTAGAGACGGAATTATCCTTGTTTAGAGACGAAAAAATTCTATCTCTAAACAGGATTTTTCTAGTAGTGATTTGAGAATATAAAAGAGCAAAATTTTCTCAATATTCTAATATTCATAAATAAGTTATTTATTAATTCCTTTCTAATTTCTTTTTAAAAAAAATTTATGTTTAGCAAGGTAAATTTAATAGAATTATCTTACTAATCCCTCGCTAAAAATTTAAGTAAATTATTAGCAAGGACTTAAGTAAGGAATTTCTTAATAGTTTCTCTCTAAAATGCTCCCTTCCACTCTCATTATACTCATTTTTCCACTCTCCCTCACTTTACTCTCTATCTTTCTCTATCACCCCCTCACCACCATCAGTGAATTCTGGGCTTTGGTCTAGGTATTTCTCTCTCTTCTCTCCACAGTCTTTCTTTGGTGGGTCTGAGATCTGGGTTTTGTGTTGTAGCTATTGTTCTTTTCATGTTTGCCTAGAGCACTTTGTGATATTTTCAAGAGCCTTTGTGTTTTAGTGTAAGATCATTTAGAGTATGTATGTGAGTTTTACAAAATCCAATTTAGAGTGTTTATTGGACTTTCCTTTATTTTTGTTTTTTCTTCTAGGACTTTTGAGATGAACGGAAGAGTGATTAGGGTTTTGGGTACATAAGTTGAAGTTATTAGACCTCCTTATTAGTAAAAAGAAAAGGTATTACTTAATAAAAAAACTGAGAACAATAACCACACTACAAGAAATGCGGGTGATAGGGACGGACACATAACGACAGTCAATAAAAACCGTCGCTAAATCAAGGTTTAACGAAGGTTTCAGAACCACTTAAAATTTTGGGTTTAAAGACGGTTAAAGAGAAATCGTCATTAAATAGAGACAGTTTAACTCTAACCGTCGTAGTATGTTGCGGATTTCAAAGGTTATTGAAAATGGTGAAGTTTTAGGATGGTTCTTATCAAACCATCCTTAAGTAACGACGGTTTAGGCTAAACTGTCGTTAAATAACGATGGTCTGTGTTGAACCGTCGTTAAATAACGATGGTTTGGGGTGAACTACCGTTAAATAACTACGGTTTAATTGAAATCATCGTGGATATGTAACATTCAGAATTTGGATCGTTACTCGTGATATGTATGGTTTAACAATGGTCTTACTAAAACCATTGTGAAACCTATGTATAAAGACAGTTTTAATGAAAACAATCGTTATACCAGTTTAACGAAGGTTATATAACTGTCGTTAAACCACGCGGTCATTTATAAATTTTTTTTCCCTCTTCATTTTCATCACGAACACTTTAAATTATACTTTTTCCATATAAAATACATCAGCTGAGTTACTTGAGTGTGCTTTATGAGTTGAGGTATTTAGGTGTGCTTTCCAAGTTGTGATATTTTGGTGTACTTTGCAAGTTTTCTCTTGCTCAAGGTATGTCATATAATGATATAATTTATTTGACTATTTTGTTTAAATATTGTATGTTAAAAATATTTTGCTATATTAATTTTTGCTTGCTTTTGTGAAGAACTTGTGGCAATACTCTGAATTTTGTGCATTATTTATTTGGAATCACTTTGAAGGTATGCAATCTAATTATTTTTATTTTAGATAAATTTATTTCAAAGTATTGTATGTTAAAATGCAATAATAATAGATATTTTATGTAGTTTATATTTATTTAAAAAAATATAGTTTACATTGTGATGTACATGTATGAATAAATTTTAAAATTTATGTTACTTTTTCAATGTTTACGATGTTTAATATTTTAATATATTATGTCCGTTGAAAATATGTAAGAGGTAATTTTTTTTAGTAATGCTGAAATATTGGATTTAATTATTTTGAAGTTAAATAAATGTAATTAATATTAGAAAGAATTTATAAAAATTAAAAATAGAGATTTTGAGGCGGGGTTGACGGAATAATATGATAAAATTATTAAATACACGTAGTTAAAAATAAAATTTATTAATAAAAATACAAGTAGGTTTTAAAAAATGAAAACAAATATATATAATAACATAAATTTAGTAGATGAATTGAAGTGTAGTTAATGAGGTAAAATAATAAATTTTAATAAATAGATAGAGTGAGTATTAAAAATAATTTTAAAAAAACTGTGACAGTACTTTCAAAATATACGTATATTTTAATATAAGTTGAACAAATGTATATAATAATATAAATTTAGTATAAACTGATAGTGAATTCAGTTTTAAATATAAGTTATTTAGTGTTAAAAATATATAATTAAATTGATGTAGATAAATCAAAAATAGTTATTATATTGATAAATGTGTTTAAATAATATACATAAGTTAGTAATAGTAAAGTTTAAGTACAGTTGATTCTAAAATATTAAAATATTTGCCCATGTGATGAGGTAAAATAATAAATGTGAGTAAATAGACGGAATTAGTATTAGGAATTGTTTTAAAAAATTTAAAACACTAATTTAAAAATACTCGTAGTTTTAAAAAAATGAAAACAAATATATATAATAACATAAATTTAATAAAAAATAATAGTGAAGTTAGTTTTAATGCACTATGTTCTTACACTAGATTCTCTATTAACTAGTAATGTCTTAGGTGTAATTGAGTATAACTATCTTTGAATATATGGCCCTTATATGGGCCACTGCTATTACTTTTTCATATGGAGAATTGAAATTTCAATTCTTTATCTAAATTCCGTAGAAATTTTACTATGTAAATACTATAATTGAAATCGTAGCGGCAGATACAAAATCATAATTTAATCTTTTGCTGCTAATGCCTGTCCTTGCCAAGACGATGTGATATATCAGATTCGATCATGAAACCCATCCTTTAAATTAATGACATTAGGAGAATGAAATTTTTTTTGTACATAACCAATAACTTTCTCACTGGCATTGTTTCAGAAGTTAGAATTTTCCTTCTTCGATTCGTAGAGATTTTTCAAGTGTTTTATTTCATATTATGCAAGCCAATGGCATCGTTTATCCCAATTTCATAAGGTGCGACAAGTCTTGCCAATGAAATCTATAACTTTTATGCATCTAAGTTTTGCATCATAAGCTTCTTAAGATCAAGTATTTACCTTATTTCTCTATTTTTAACTCTCTCTACAATATCTCTATTAAACTCTTTATGATCAGGATTCTTTATTTATATCGAACCAATGACGAGGATTCTTTATTTGGTGCTTCATTGAATGTCAATGATCATAATGTGTTGTGTTTTATGCACAATCAATTGCAAATGCCTTCCCATGCAAAATAGTCATATTTTCAGTTTAGAGTAAGAGTTATTTAGGTTCATTGTTATCTAAATTCATAATTATTTCAGATATGAATAAATCTTGGATCAATAAACCTCGACAATCAATAGAGTATCTGAATGGTTTAGACAAATTTTTGGAATTTGCAAATGCTAACTCTAGTGTCGAATGTAGAATAATATGCCCATACCCAAAGTGTAGATTCAGGAAATGGCAACTCATTGAGGTCGTGCGCCAACATTTAATCGTCAAACCATTACCGGAGGGATACAATTTCTGAAGTTTGTACAGAGAAATAATTACAGAAGATCCTGCTGCAGGACATGCTATAATGCCAATTGAGGTCGCAAAATCCATTGTTCAAGATGACTCTGTGCAGGACATAGTTCGTGATACAGTAGGGGTTCACCCCGAAAATGAGAGTATCGATTCTGTGGATATGCCTATTCCACAGTCAGCAGAAAGGATGGATGATAGTGTCAAATATTTTTATGAGTTATTGAAAGATAGTCAACAACCACTCTATGAAGGGTGCGAGAAGTATTCCAAATTTTCTTTCTTGGTGAAGTTGTATCACATCAAGTGTTTGTGCGGGATAAGCAACAAAGCAATGTCGATGATACTTGAGTTGCTTGTCAATGTATTCCTAGATGCCAAGATTCCGCCTTCATTTTAAGAGGCTAAAAAGTCATTAATAAGTTGGGGTTGAATTACAAGAAAATTCATGCATGTAAGAATGATTGTATGCTATACTAGGGTGAGCATGAAAGTAGATAAACTTGTAGTAAGTGCTCTGTACCAAGGTGGAAACCGAAACAGAAGGGGGAGAAGTGGAAAAAGGTGCTTAATAAAATCTTAGATACTTTCCAGTTAAGCCAAGGTTGCAGAGGTTGTTCATGTCTTCTAAGACTACTGAATTTATAAGATAGCATTTTGAAGACAAAATTTTTGACGGCATCATGAGGCATCTGAAGGATTCTGAGGCATGAAAGAGATTTGATCTTCTGAATTCTCAATTTTCATTAGAGATGAGGAATATTCGTTTGGACCTTGCAACGGATGGTTTCAATCCATTTGAAAACCTATCTACAAGTTACAGCATATGGCCAGTTGTGCTGATTCTGTATAATCTTCCTCCTTGGATGTCTATGAAACAGAGTTCATTCATGTTGTCAATGATAATTTCAGGGAGAAAAGAACCAGGGAATAATATAGATGTATTTTTACAACCACTAATAGAGGAGTTGAAGGAGTTATGGGTTGAAGGTGTTAAGACGTACTATGCCTTTAGCAAAGAAATGTTCAATATTCATGTAGCTCTTTTGTGGACAATCAGTGATCTCCCTGGCCTTGGATGTTCATCAGGCTGGAACACTCATACTGGATTAGCCTGTCCGCATTGTAACTTTGACTCCACTCTAGTGCGTCTCCCTCATAGTCAGAAGTGGTGTTTCATGGGATATCGCCGCTTTCTATCTCAGGGTCATAAATTTAGGATGGCCCGTAATAGGTTTGACGGAAAAGAGGAAAGAAGAAACCCTCCTCTGCAACTGAGTGGTGTAAACATTTTAAGACAAGTCGAGGATATTGAAGTTGTCTTTGGAAAAAATGTGGAAACTGATGCTGGGACTCAACAATGGCGTAAGAAAAGTATATTTTTCAAACTTCCATATTCGGCGAATAATATGGTGCGTCATAATCTTGACGTTATGCATATTGATAAAAATGTCTATGACAACATCATTTACACTTTACTTAATGATTCTTGCCGTTCAAAGGACCACGTAAATGCGCAAAAAGACTTAAAAAAGTTTGGTGTGAGGTCTGAGCTGTGGCCAGATGATGATGGTAAATATCCACCTGCTTTGTTCACATTGTCAAATGCAGGCAAATAATTCTTTCTCAAAACACTTAAGAATGTATCTGTACCCGACAGTTACTCCAGTAATATCTTCAGATGCATTGACGTAAGACAGCGTAAGATCGGAGGACAAAAAAGTCATGACTGTCACATCTTTATGGAACAACTGTTACTGTTATCCATAAGAAAGACACTTCCCAAGCCGATGGCCGCAGTTCTGATCAAGTTCTGTTCATTCTTCTAACAACTTTGTTCTAAAGTTTTGAATATTAATGAACTTGATCAACTTCAAAATCGTATCATTATGATGTTGTACCATCTAGAAATGTTATTCCCACCATTTTTCTTTACAGTCATAGTGCACTTGACTATACATTTGGTCATGGAAGCGAAGTTAGGAGGACCAGTCTAATATCGTTGGATGTATCCCATCGAAAGGTAAAAAATGAAGAACACATAATTCATATTTCTTTCATTATTGTTAATCCACTTTTATTCATTTAATCTATGTTGTCTAGATATTTAGGTTAGCTTAAATCTTTCGTGGGGAATAGAGCAAGACCAAAAGGTTCAATAGTAGAGTCGTACGTTGCAGGAGAAGTTTTATTATTCTGTTACAGGTATATAGATGGTGTTGATACTGTCTTCAATCATCCTCCTCATATGGATGATCGACCTAATATTAGGACATCTGACAAGGGTTTGTTACCACCAATAGGAAGACCAGTTGGTGGGTTTGAATATTTCACGCTTTTTCCTCGGTAAAAATTGTAGGCCCATCGGTATGTCTTAAAAAACTTCAAGAAAATTGATCCTTACTTACAGTAAGTTAACTCACACTTAGTTACATTTGCAAACAATTTTTTGTCCTGTGTAGCATTAAGTGTATATAAAATGTTTACTCAACTGGGAATTTAGAGACTATGTACGGCATAGTTTAAGAAGTCGGATGCGAGCATCTACTGAGATAGATAAAAAAGTCCACAAGGAATTTGTCTCTTGGTTTTCGCGTCGTGTAAGTATTTCAACATGGTCACATTTCATTCATATGTCAAATATGAGTACAACTCATCATTTATTCTTTTTACAGATCACAATTGATGACGATGGATCACAGTATGCTAATTTAAAATTTCTTACACTTGGTCTATTAGATAGAGCATGTCGATACAGTGCTTACAATGTCAATGGATTCAAATTTTGAACTTTAGAGCGAGACCAAGGAATGACATCTCAAAATAGTGGAGTTTACGGTAATTTTGGGACAAGGAGTTATGGAAGTAGTAGTGATAGGAACATGCAATTTGGTGGCGTCCCGTATTTTGGAAAACTATTGGACATTATTGAGCTAAACTACTATGGGCATTTTACAATCATATTATTTAAGTGTATGTGGGCCAACACAACTACAACGAGGGGAATTGCAATTGATGACTTCGGGGGTGACATCGGTTGATTCACACTAGTGAAAATGATGATGATGAGCTATACATCCAGGCATCTGACGCTCATCAAGTGTACTATGTACAAGATGAGTTGGACAAGAACTTGAGTATAGTGATACATTTGAAACCTCGTGACTTATACGAGATGGGCGAGGAAGATGAAAATCTTATATACTAGAGAGATCTGTTACACATGCACAATTTAGAAAGCTTGTTTCCAGAAGGAGAAATTAATTTATGCTTGTTATGGTATTAGTTTTGCTGTTGCTGCCTATTTACATATATTTTGGACTACTTACAATTACTGTACTATTTTATTTATTTATATAACTTTTATTAGGCAAAGTTCATTTTGTAATTGTTTTATGGGGTGACTAATCTTATTAATTTTATTTTGGCAGGAGTGGTGACGATGAAGAAGGCTAGATCACTCTACACGAACATAGCAGGTGCGTCCAGTTCTCATACTCCTACGCCCCGCGCGGCAATTAGTGAGGGCGAACAGCCCATTATGGAGTTAGACACCGTTCCATACACTATTCCTCACCTTTACTCTTAAGGAGCAGAGTCGGAGGTTATCGCGTCATTAGTCCCTCCTAGCAACTCCCATCCTCTAGATTCACAGGACGTCCTATGCACACTCCCCCACTCGACGCTCAGGCACCGGACGACGATTGTGCCTTCGATTTTGACACAATTTTTGCCTGTGTGAAGGAGGAGTATCAACTCGATGAACAGGAGCGCAGACGCAAGGGGAGTTGGACAGTTGATGTCGTCGATGAGTATTGTACATAAAAACTTTATGCGCTTAATAATTTTGTCATAGTAACATAATATATAATTGTCCATACTATGACAGATGGAACCGAACAGGTGACGTCTAGGCAGTTGACTGTCTACGACGTATGGGCCTTACCTTAGGGGTCGAAGGTGGTTGTCCAGTTCAACGACAACCACCAGCCTATCAGAGATAGTGGTGGTTTGCTCGATGTCTTCCTCGGCACCATCGGGGATAACTTTCGGTTATTCCCGATCTCCTACAGGCAATGGAGGAGCATTCCTCAATAGTCGAAGACGAACGTCTTCATAATCAACATTCACGTATGAAAACATATATCTTTTGTAACTAATTTTATTTATTTATTATTTATATGCAATTTATGTGTAACTAAATTTTTACTTTCGTTTGCATACACATTTTAATGTGACGGGGCTACATAAGAAACTGATCGTGCAGTCGCTAGGAGCGAAGTGGAGAGCCGCACAGTACAATTTATTCTAACTAGCGCATGATGGTAAGAAGACCAAAGATCAGTTGCGGAGTGAAGTCCCAACAGGCATCCCACCTGACGCGAAGTCTAAGGTAAGTTGTGTATATAAATATATTTATTCAATTTAACTTTTAAATATTATGACTAATTAATTTCTCTATTTAATTAGGATGTGGCTGGGAAGAATAAATGGAACAGACGATGTCTGACAATGCCACACACCACTGGATCCAAGAACCTTGCGTGAAAAAAGGCAGAGATGGTAAGTTTAAATCCATAAATATTTTTTTAAAAATGTTAAGAAGACTATAACTTATATAATCATAAGTTGATTAATTATTATAAATTTTAGGAGGCTAATCTTGGCAGACTGGTGATTCGCAGTGATGTATGGACTACAACTCATAAAAAAGCTGACGGATCATACATCAACGACGAAGCACGGGCTGTTGCGGTAAGTAATAAAATTTAATCATCCGTACGTAGGTAATTATTTGATTTTTAGATAATGTTTAATATTATTAATTGTCTGTTATTGGATTTTATAGAAAAAAATTGCTGCGATCCAGCAGGAGGACAGCTCGTCCCAAGAGCTCTCAATGGCTGATTCGCTTGCGAGAGTTCTTGGCACTAGGGAGCACTCCAGTCGCGTTCGAGGATTTGGGTTGGTTGTTTGTCCAACCCAAGTCTTTAGTCGTGGCTCGACTGGGTCGAGCTCATAGTCTGGGCCGTCATACCACGAGTTATAGACTAAGGTGGAGCGCCTGAAAGCAACTATACATGAGCGAGATGTCGAGCAGCAGTGACGAGATGCTGAGTTTGCAGCACAGCAGCAACAAATAGAGGCTGCTATGATGTTTCTATACAAAAATTTCAAGGTTAGCTGCCACCTGAGATAGCAGGACTTCATAGTCCCAGGCCTAGGGTAACTTTTTAATACATAAAAATTATTGGTATAATTTAAAAAAAACACTAAAAATTCTAACAAAAAAATTTTATTTTTTAGGACCCTAGTGACCGTGGCAGTGGGCATCAGCCTGATCAGCATCTGCAGGGTCCGGGAACATGATTTAGTTATTATAGTCTGTATATGTAATTATGTGATCCTCGTGACTATTAACTTTTGTGTAAATATTTTTCATTTATAAATATATTCATTATAATTCAATAATTTATGTATATCTAATATGTAATTAAATATCAATAAATTTTAAAATTATTAAATAATTCCCATGCATAATTATTATATAATAAATAAAAATGTATCTAAATTAATTTGCTGAATATTAAAAATATAAATTAATTTTTATGCATGATGGTTTAATAATAAAAAATGTAATACGAATTAGTTTTTATGAATAACAAAAAATATTAAATTAAAAATTTAAAAATTTGTTTTAAAAAGCTAAATTAATTTTTACGTATAATTGATAAATAATAAATAAATAAAAATTCTCAGTTCGTTATAAAGACGGTTTTATAACCGTCGTTATCCCCCGTCATAACGACTCCATTCGCGCGATTGACTAAAACCGTCGCGATGTTCATGAATCCACGACGGTTTTTTGATCGTCGTTAAATGCCTTAGTGACAGTTAAAACCGTCACTATATCCACTAAAAACAGTCTCTAAAACCCGCATTTCTTGTGGTGCCATTGGAAGTATCTAGATATTTTTGTATTCTCATTTTTTTTGGGTGACAAGAAATAATAAAGAAAATAGAATAAATAATTAACAATAATAAAGGTTGATATTTTGAAGAGAGCAGTAAGGAGAAGGCACCAGAACTTTCCTTGTTAGTGAAAAATCATGAGCAACACACCCTTCTCACACAAAACCATTTGGCCACCTTTTGATCATTACTCACCATCGTGCCACCACCATCTATGCTATGCATCACCTACATCCCAGCCTCTAATTTTCCATTCGGTACCAAGATGCCCTTACCCACGAGAAAAACCACCATGTTTGAACCTCTTTATTCTTGTCCATAAACCATTGCTTAAAACTTCATTTTGGGGTAAGTTTATGTAATTTCCTCAACCCAACCCATACATATACCAATATTAGAGTTTTTTAAGGTCTCTAGAACTCATTTGAAGCATGGAAAGTTAGGATTTCATGTATACACATAACCTAGTCACTATTCATCATACTTATTGTTGGTGGATCCCTCTTACATAAGGGCCCACCAGCCATAATTTTTTTAAAAAAGGGAACAAAGTTTTTCTGCTGCACCATTGTTCAATGAACACTAAAAGCAGTCACACCCACCACCAACATACCCCATTTTGTCAACAATAATTTTAGCATAATTTTTCCTATAAATAGGCAAAGGAAGAAGGCTTACAACATCAAGCCAAGCATAACAAGAAGCAGCCTGAAGAGGATGCAAAAAATGAAAAAATAACCCTATTGAAGAGAGAAATAACAAGGGAGAGTTATGTATATTTTTAAGAAATAGTTCCTAAAGAGTGAGTGACAAAATAGTGAGAAAATATTCTTGGGGTAATTTTGAAAAACACTTTAAGTGCCACTGTTTTGGTTAGATATCAGTTGTATCCTTTAGAATTAATCTGGGGAAGACTCTCTTAGTGTACCTACTATTTTAATAGTGGAAGAATTATTTAGAGTTTTTCCTATGGACGTAGCTCAAAAATTATGGGTGAACCACATTAAATTTTTGGTGTTATTTTTGTTGATTATTCTGCATTTATTTTTGCTGATAGTACCCGTTATGCCCAACAAGTTGTATCAGAGCTAGGTTGGTTAAAAGGAGACTTGTAATATAGGCAAAGACTAACAAGATGATTAGCCTAAATGGTACAAACTACCACATCTAGAGAAACAAGATGAAGAATCTCCTGTTTGTTATAAAGCTGCATCTACCAGTGTTTATTATAACTAAACCCGAAAATAAATTAGTTGAAGAATGGGGATTTAAGCATGAGCATATGTGTGGATTCATTTGACAGTTTGTTAAAGATAATGTGAACAATCACATCTACAATGAGAATCGTGCATGAACGTTGTGGAATAAACTAGAAAAGCTGTATGCTTTGAAGACCAGCAATAACAAACTATTTTATTTGACAAAATTAATGCATGTGAAATATCGAGAAGGTAATTTTGTAGCAAATCAATTGAATGAAATGCAAAGGATCGTGGACCAGTTGTTAGGAATAGGCATAAAATTTAACAATGAAGTACTTGCTCTTATGGTGCTCACCTCCTTGCTAAAGTCATGGGAGACTTTGAAGATTTCAATCACCAACTCAGCACAGTGTCATTAGTATAGAATATATCAAAAGTAGTATTCTGAATGAAAAGATGAGAATAATATCACAAGGTCCATCCATTTCATCAGGATTAGATGTTTTGGTTACATAATCCAAAGGAAAGAGCTAATCTAGCGGTCCAAAGCCTAGAGAGAATAGCAGAGGAAGTCAAATAAATATGCCAACATTAAGTGCCATTACTGTAAGAAGAAATGACATATCAAAAGGTTATGCCGGAAGTTTAAATAAGAAAAGAACAAAGGCAAGGAAGTGAAGAAAGACAATAGTAGTGATAATAATCAAACAAATGTCATAGGCAAATTCAATGTCGTTTATGATAAAGATACTGTTAATCTTATATCCCATGGGACTGATTGGATAATTGACAGTTGAGCTACCATTCATGCCATACCACGAAGATAATTCTTCTCATTTTACACAAAAGGAGATTTTGGTGTTGTTAAGATAAGAAATAACAACCTACTAAAAGTTGTTGGTAGAGATGTTTGTTTAGAGACAGATAATGGCACAAGATTGGTGCTAAAAGATGTTAGACATATTCTAGATATTTTCTTGAATTTGATTTCTACAAGTAAACTTGATGGTGCAGCACCTTTATGAATGGTCACTAGAAATTCACTAAGGATGCCTTGGTGGTGGCTAAAGGTAGAAATGATTTAATATTGTATGTTATGCATGCAAAGCTCTCCAATGACACTGTGAATGTTGTGGAGAAAGAAAAAGTAGTTAAGTTATGGCACAAGAGACTTGGCCATATAAGTGAGAAAAGTATGACATACTTGGCCAAAAAGAAAGTATTATTTGGAATGAATCAAGTACATTTAGAGAAATGTGATGATTGCTTGGCAGGAAAGTAGAGTAGGGTTACTTTTAAGAGTTCCCCTCATTTTAGAATAAAAAATATGTTAGATCTAGTACACTTAAATCTCTGTGGACAAATTCCAAAATCACTTGGTGGTGCTTAATACTTTGTTACTTTCATTGATGATCATTCCAAAAATACATGGGCATACACATTGAAGACAAAAGATCATATGTTAAATGTCTTTAAGCAATTCTATACCTTAGTTGAGAGACAAATTGGGAAGAAGCTAAAATGCATCTGGATAGATAATGGTGGAGAGTATACTAGACAATTTAATGCTTATTGTAAAGAGCATGGTATTCGGTATCGGACAACGCCTCCAAAAATATTGTAGTTAAATGGTTTAGTTGAGAGGTTGAATAAAACTTTGATAGAGAGAGTTAGCAGTTTACTCTCACATGCAAAGTTACCCAAAACTTTTTAGAGTGAAGCCTTGCTTATAGCTATACACGTGTTTAATCTTTCACTATGTTCATCTACAACATGGTACACCAGAGGTGGTCATGAAAATATATGTCTTATAATCATATGCGGGTGTTTGGCTATAAAGCCTTTGTGCATATCCCTAAAGATGAAAGAGTCAAGTTTGATGTCAAAGAATGACAGTGTATATTTATTGGCTATGGTCAAGATTAATTTATCTATAAATTCTAAGATACAGTCCAGAAAAAGCTTGTTAGAAGTCATGATGCTGTGTTTGTTGAAGATCAAACCATTGAAGATATTAACAAAATGTAGAATGATGTTCCTGATTCCAATGGTAAATCAAAAAAATTGAGATTAGTTCCTCAAACAATGATGTTGAGACATGTTGGAGATGAAGTTCAAGATGATTAGCCTGAAGATGCTCCTATAAAAGTTGAATCAGAAGATGATGATGTAGGAGCTCACCATCAACCACCAACAACTGTTTCTTCCCTAGTTCCATTGAGAACAAGTAGTAGAATAAGACAACCTTCTAGTAGATATTCTAATGATGAGTACATGACACTCACTGACAAGGGAGAACTTGATAGCTTCGAAGAAGCTATGGATGATGAGTACAAGAAGAAGTAATTGAAGCTATACAAGATGAGATAAAATCCTTGCATGAAAACAAAAAGTTTGAGTTAGTGAAGTTATTGAAAGGCAAAAGAGCTTTGAAGAATAATTAGGTGTTCAAAATCAAGCATGAAGAACATAGTCCCTTTCCAAGATTCAAAGCTAGACTGGTTGTTAAAATGTTCAACCAAAGAAAATTTGTTGATTTTGACAAGATATTTTCACCAGTTATAAAAATGACATCCATTCATAGTGTTAGGTTTATCAGCAAGCCTTAACTTAGAGGTTGAACAAATGGATGTAAAAAATGTCTTTTTTCACAGTGATTTAGAGGAAGAAATATACATAGAGCAACCAAAGGGTTTCAAGAAAAAAGAAAAAGAGGATTATGTTTATAGATTGAAGAAAAGCCTCTGTTATAGGGAGTAAAGTTACAAGAAAACTACTTCAGATCATTGTGTTTTTGTGCAAAAATTCTCTAATGATGTTTTCATTATTATTTTACTTTATGTGGATGATGTGTTGATTATTGGCCATAATGTTTCTAGAATTAACTATTTAAAAAAATAGCTGAATAAGTTCTTTACAATGAAGGATTTGGGGCTAGCAAAACAAATTTTTGATATGAAGATTATCAAAGATAGAAGTTTCAAGAAATTGTGGTTGTTACAAGAGAAGTACATTGAGAAAGTACTTTAGAGATTTAATATGGACAAAGCTAGAACATTTAGTTGTCCTTTTACTAATCACTTTAGATTAAAATCTAAACAGAGTCCCTCTATAAATAAGAAGGAAGAAATGGACAAGTTTTCATATGCTTCAACAGTTAAGAGTTTGATGTATGCCATGATATGTACATAGTAAAATATTGCTCACTCAGTTGTAGTAGCGAGTCAATTCCTTTCGAATCCTAAACCCTGGTAGAGAACATTGGATTGCAGTGAAATAGATTTTTAGATATCTTCGTGGTACTTCCAAAATATGTTTATGTTTTGGATATATCAAACTTGTGTTAGTTGCCTACACAGATGTAAATATGGTTGGCAATGCAGACATAAGAAAGTCTACTTTAGGATATCTGATTACATTTGTAGGGAGAGCTGTGTTATGACAATCAAAGTTAAAAAATGTGTCACTTTTTTAACTACCAAAGCATAATTTATTGTAGCAACAGATGTGTGCAAGGAGTTACTGTGGATGAAGAAGTTCTTGAGTGAACTCTATTTTTAGCAAGACATATATCAATTTTTTTGGGAAGAATTCCTCCTTTCATTTAGTATCTAAACATATTGATGTGAGATATTATTGGATTAGGGATGTATTGGAGAAGAAGCTACTACAATTTGAGAAGATTTATATTGATGAAAATGGATCAGACATGTTGACAAAGATTCTACCAAAGGAGAAGTTTGAATTATGTTGATTAACTATAAGAATGGTAGAGCCCTCTATATAGTTGAGAAGGGGAGATTTGTTGGTGGGTCCCTCCTACATAGGGACCCACTAGCTATAAATTTTTTTTAAAAGGAACAAAGCTTCTTCTGATGCGCCATTTTTCAGTGAACATTAAAAGCAACCACCGCTCACCACCAACATGCCCCATTTTGTCAATAAATTCAACATAACTTTGCCTATAAATAGGCAAGGGAAGAAGGCTTACAACATTAAGCCAGGTAGAGCAGGAAGCATCCTGAAGAGGAAGCCAAAGAGGAAAAATAACTTCATTAAAGAGAGAAACTAACAAGGGAGATTTGTGTATATTTTTAAGAAATAGTTCTTAAAGAGTAAGTGATAAAATAGTGAGAAAATACTCTTGGGGTATTTTGGGAAACACTTTGAGTGCCACTATTTTGGTTATATATCAGTTGTATCCTCTATAATTAATCTGGAGAAGACTTTTAGTGTGCTTATTATTGTAATAGTGGAAGAATTATTTGGATTTTGTCTCGTGGAAGTAACTAAAAAATTAAAGGTAAACCACATTAAATTTCTGGTATCATTTTTATTGATTATTTCATGTTTATTTTTGCTAATAGTACTTGTTGCACCCAACACTTATAGCTGCATAAATTATTCAGACACTATTCATTATGCTTATGAGCACTAAAAATAGGAGTTTTTCTCACAATAATATATATAAGTGTTCTTCCGATATTGAGGCTTTGGTGTTTAGCAAATATTGGATTTCTATAATTCCAAGTTATTAACTAAGCTTGAAATTAAGTATGCACACAAGATAAGTTCTTAAACTCTCAAATTTTCAGCCTAGAGTTTGGTCATATTTTTATTCTAACTAAGCCAAGTTTATTTCCGTAATGAAATCAAATTTTTACTCAAAATCTTATTGTTTTGCAACTAACCTAAATGAATTGAAATTTTCTAGTTGTTTGATCCAATCTTTGTTAACCGAAAATATATATTTCTTAAAAATTTCAAGTACCAAAAACTCCTTTTTTTTGTTAGTTACATGTCCAATATTTGCTATTGAAAACCACATTCGGGTTTAGGGGTAAATTACATATGATATTATGATTTTAATTAACTCTTTGGTTATGTCTCTTTCAAACTGAGAATATGATATCTAAACAAAGGAATCTTGTTAGTGTTGCAAATACCTGTTCGTCAACTTTATGAGTGGATACAATATCTATATATTTTGCATATAGTTAATTTTCATGTTTTGAGTTGCACTATAATTATGTTTTAAATATCCACACATTTATGAAATTGCCTCACTTTAAACACCTTGATATATGCTTGTTACACATGTCTGATATATGCTCGATACGCTTGTCATGCTTGTTATCCCTGTTAAGGCCATTGTGCCTGGTGTATGCTTGTTATGCCTGTTGAGGCCATCATGCCTAATATACGCTTATTTTTCCTGTTATGCCAATTAAGGCCATTATGCTTGATAAATTCTTGTTATGCTTGTTAATTCCTTTATGCTTGTATGACTATTATGCCTATATAGCTAGGTGGAGAAATTTATTGACTCTTGTTATGAAATACAAGCATGGGTTCACCTCATTAAATGGTTCTACATATCAATATGCATATTTTGAATATTTGAGATGATTGAAATATTATTTTAGAATTATGATATATTGAACTCATTGTTCCATTGCATGATTAAGGAATTATTTGAAAATGTATCACATGCATGAAAAATATTTCTGAGCATGCATTATTTGCATGATTATGTTCCAGTTGCTCTCAAAAGTTTTTCGAGTATTATATATTATTTTATGTATTCACTCATTGAGTCCCCGCAACTCACCCCAATTATCTTATTATTATTTTTCAACTCTAGCTTAACCTACATCAAAACCTTAGGTTGCCCCTAATCCAATAAGGCAAGCATGCTCTGTCACGACTCGGATTTTATCCGAGCACAAGACCGGCATGAAATGAGGATTTCTCCCCACTCCGTAAGCCTCACTGTCACATTCTGAATCTAAAACTGAATAATCAGTCTGATTTAGCATATGATTACATAATTACTCTTTAAAACTTTAAGCACATATAAAACATAAATAAAGATCTAACTTCATTAAGCGATGCTAATTCATTCTGTTCATTTCTTGCTTTACATAAGTTTTACCTTTTCTTTTCACACATTGGAAATAGGGATCCTACCTGTGGTAATGTGGAGCAACTCTAGAGTACAAATACATAAGACAACAAGAAACTAAGCCCATCATGACAAATTTGGGATCACCTCGGAAATTTTACTACTTCGGCGCATGCCTTCAATTTTAACCTTATTTGGAAACATTTAAAAGAATGGGGTGAGTCTTGCGACTTAGTGAGTAAATAACACAATTATAACATGTAAAAAAATTATCTTACATATTAGGTTATGATTCATTTTATGTTGTTTAAGTTATGAATATTTTGAAGTATTCTTATTAGTTTTGTTTACTTATTTTCAATAGAAATATGTTATAAATAGTATCTTTGTTTTAAAACTTATTCAACATTATTGAATATTATTAATTCATTCATTTATCTTAGTTTAACCCATTCTCATACTTTTTCTTATCTAATTTCATCATCATATATATACAGGCCTCTAAGGGACTCCTTGACTTTTCTCAGTCACTTTCCTTTATTGTTCCTCCTTTAAGTAGACACTTAAATATTTCTACATGCAAAACTTTACACACGCTGTAGCAAATGGGCTAGATCCACTTTATCATCTTTCTTAAAATTATGCCACTATATTATTATGCTCCTACGCCAAATAAAAATATCCTATGTTATTTGTGTACATATAGATATGTATTGAATACTCAAGTTATATATATTCAAGAGTATAATTAAAGTAAAATAATTATATTAATTTATTATATATTAAAAATACTTAATCTTTTATTAATATCTTTCAATTTTATACTTTTATTATTATTATTTTTAGCGTATTTTATTTAATTTAGAGGATTCCAATTCAAAACCATTTCAGCATACCCAAGCACATAGCCTAATAAGGGAAAATCACCATTGTACCCAAGCACACAGCAAGGGTGGGTAAATCATCACATTCTCATCATTCATATCATAAGGTTGGGAGGAGCTCTCCTCAACTCCCTAACATTTCCATATGATGACTGTCCTAAGCACACAGCAAAAGAACGGGTAAATCACCACATTCTCGTCATAGGTAACCAGGCCAAATGCCACTGTCTATTGGAGAAGACATACCTCAACTCTATACTTATTCATAATTCAATCCTCATGTGCCCTTTTCACACAAGGGGTTAGCAACTCCCTTGCTAGCTAGGGTTACAAGGTGCACCAAGGCTAGCCATCTTTGCCACTAGTTGACAGTGTTTTTAAAAAGGAATCCAATATAATTATTATTAATTTTATTTATTTATTTATTTATTTCATTGTTTCCAGATTTTTTTCAAATAAAGTATCATTTTACTCAGTATCTAGTGATAACCCATTGTAATCACATCATCATAATCATTATATCCATAGTGGATACTTTACTATCACTGAACATGAAATTCAATAATCATCACATTTAGTCATATCACTTTCATTTATTCATTTTTTTGGACTCATTTACAGTTTTAAAGTGTATATATACATATCCATGTGCTTACTTGAATAAAGAAATTTCAATTTGATAGTTATACCTCATTTCATTACATATAACCTTATAATCTTGTATCATTATTTATTATTTCATTATCCATTAGGGTTGCCACCATTAAATATTATTTGAGATGCCATTATACATAAATATTCACATACTTATATGTGTTCATAGTATAAGCATCATACGTTACGGAAGATCATTATATTAAATTTTATGGTTAGAACATTTTACACCCTTGGAATAAAATATACTCAATACCTTATACATATATAACCTATTCTAATAAATTATCAAACCATTATGGATTATCTTCACTAATATTTGAACTATCCTTAAATTTACATATTTATATCCATAAGACGATATAATTAGGAACCATATACATAAAATAATATATACACATCCATATAAGGTAACAAACTTTTCTTATTCCAAACTTATACTAAGTCATTCTAAAATCTTACATGTCAAGTTCAAACCATACATCTCATTATCTAAGTCTAGCATCCATTAAGTATTTTAAGTTCCCATGTGTCACTAACACTCACCTAACAACTTTAACTTATTTTGACATGATGATTCTATAACGTTATTCTAAGGCTACACTATCCTCACCATTAAACTCAAATCTTTCTTATGCTTCCAATATAGCAACATACAATTCTAACCTCTTCAATTCCACTTTACCAATCCTAGCACCTTAAAGGGTTTCATAACAAATGTACACACATAAAATTTCTAATATTGAACTATTCCAAATTTTACATAAAGGACCTCATCTTAGTATGTCTTAACCCATTAGTACATGTACCTAGATCATTTATGCTCTGTTCGGACGTTATTTTAAAATGTTCTCCACACTCCCACTTTGGTAGGCCAAATTAATTCATTTAAACTCTACTTTCCATATTTCATCCTCAAGGAGTTCTTGCACCATTGATTCTTCTAGTACATTTTCAAACTATCATAAAAAGTTTCTCAATTGATTCTTTTCAAATAAACCTTTCGATATACTTTCGGTAACTAAAATCATTAATTACATTGTAAAAACATTTAATGCCCAAACACTACCAAAATTTCCACTATCAACCAATTCCAATAAATTATGATCACCAATTCTCTTGTTTCATTGTGCCTATGCTCACATAAGTCCCACATATCTCAATTCCTCCTTTCATAACATTTTTTCTAACACCCTCTAAAACAATTTATCACATATTCACATATGCTTGGCTTCACCCACTTAAACCTATATACCATCGAATCCACAAATTTAAATGAAAAGAATTAACCAATAATTTAAGTTATATATCAACAATACATAATATAAATTTTAAAGAAAAATTTATAATTCATCCTCATGTTATAATTTTTGCATTTACTGACCAATTTGAAGCTTTATCTAACATAGCTTTTTCTCCAAGAAAAATCAGTCACCAACACCCCCAAAACTTGCTCTTCAACTTGATAATTTTGGATTACATAATTAACCACTTGGGGTTACTGTTCATACACTGTTCACTGAAGAACATTTTGCATGATTTAGGCACCAAATCATGTTATTCTACCATGAAATTTGTCATACATATACTGTACTATGTCCTTAACAAAACCCATAACTTAGTATTTCAAGAAAACACCAAAAATCACAAGATTTCTAAAATTTTACCTAAGCTGGACACAGGTAAATATAGCTTTGATTTTCTGCTGTTTTCATGTGATTTTGCTGCCATAATTCTTCCAATATTCATGTATGTTACTTGATTAAGGTGCCTTGATACTTTGTTATTGAGGATTGAAGGAAGGAGATCGAGGAGTAGAAGGTTTGGGCTTGGAAATGGAGAGCGTACAAGAAGAGAAAAGATGCAAGGAGGAAGAAGGAAGGAAAAAAAAACAGATATGCAGAAGCTTTAAGAAATTCTCACATGGGTAGGAGAAAAATAAACACCCATGGGTAGTTTTACCATTTTCTACATAAACCAGATTTTTTTAGAATTTTTAGTGCAACAAAAATGCAAAAAAAAAATTCGAATAAAACTTGTAAACCCAATTTTAAAAAATTAGAAATTTCACATGTATTTATTTTTCTACCATAGCTCATAAAACAAATACCCCAAAGATTCTCAATTAAGTTTTAAAATCATATAAAAATATTGCTCCAGGCTATAATTAAAACATAGTATATGATCAAACAAATTATATCCATGTGAAAAAAAATACACACTTACTTTTAAAGGAAAAACTTAGATATTTCTCCTAATAGCTAATTATTAAAGCAAAATATAACATTTTTTAAAAACTTTAGAATATTACATGCTCTTAATGATTTTAATGATAACAAATCATTTGTTATGATTTAATGGAACTTGAATTTAAGGAGCAAAACTAGCACTTGAATGATAATATGGAACTATGAGTTATGTAACATGGCTTAAGCTTTATGGAAAGTAAAACATAAGCCAAAACATGAAGGGAGTTGGTTTAGGGTATTTCCATAAAAGAGAAAATAGTACATGGTCATTTATGTTCTTGGAGATTATTGCTTTTATGGGGGTTTTCTTTTATATTTTTTTGTGGCAGCTCATTCCAAAGATAAAGCCTAATGAAGAAGAGGTTGAAAAAGTTTAAAGAGAGATTGGGGGAATAACTAGCAACATAAAACATAGCCATTTGAAAAAATCATCCTAACTTAGCTTAACTCCTAAGTAGGCAACTTTTAGAAGGAATGCTAGCTAGGTAGGTAAGCTGGCCAAGCTTATCTTTCATGCCACATATGTTCCTGCTTAAATACAATGTAAATCTAAAAGGAAACTATGAAGCAGGAAGCAATTAACTTGCAACCAAAAAATTTATTTTCATTAAAGATGTAGAGTTAAATGTTGGAGGCTGTGTAAACTTTAAGTTGGATGTCCAAAGGACTATATTCAAGAATATAAAATCTTGAGGTCTTCCCCCTCAAGAACAGAACTTGAAGAAAACATAAAACAAGCCTTCACTTAAGAATTCTCCAAAGAAGAGAAGCCTAGTTTTGTATGACAACATATCAAGTTTTTTCTAATTCACTAAAAGCATAGCTACAATGGTTGGGATACATATTTTTGCCTAGTGTTGTTATTTTAATTAAAACTTGCAAGCGTACGAATCTGTTGGAGTACAGATTTAATGGTATGCAAAGTTGATCCCATGAGGATTGCCAATTGAAAGGAAATTCTAATTTAGACCCAAATAGATAACTCTAACCTTGTTGTCGAAATATTTGTTTTGTGAGGAGAGCATTAACTTAAGTATGCAGGAAATTGATGTACTCAAATTAAATTAAAATGTATTCAAGGTAAAAATAAATGCTAGGGTTAGGGAATCTGCTCCTGGTATGACTAAAGATAATTTTAACTTTTTTGTCACTCACATTGACTCCTCACATGAATAAGGTTCTAATAGAAAAATGTGTTAATTTGAGCTCACTTTTGCTTATACATGAATTATATTTACCTCTCTTTTTTACACCATTAATACATTCTTGTAAAATAGATTCAAGCATACATTGTGCAATTATTATATTGTCTACAATAAATCAAGATTGATTCAAGCATTTATTGTTTCAAAAATTGTCTACAATGTATCAAGGTTCACACTTTACAAGATTAGAATGAAAAAAAGTACGAAGAAGAAATATAACAAGAGATAGGTGGTGAGGTCAACCATAAACAATAACAACATAAAATAGGCAGCAAAGCCAGCCATAAAAATAATAAGAGATAGGTGGTTTGGTAAAACCAGCCATTAAGATAACAAGAAATAAGAGGCAAGAAGGTAAATACATTTCCATAATATAACAAGAAATAGGCGGTAAAACCAACTATTAAAATAATAAGAGATAGGTGGTTTGGTAAAACCAACCATTAAGAAATAACATAATAAAAGAAATAAAAAGGTAACTACAATATCAAAGATAAACATTAAGATTAAAAGTTAGATAAATTATTATTCTCATACCAAGAGTTTCACCCTTTACCTTAGCATAAGGAGATTAGTTCTGCATATTCAAATTAAGAAAACAAAATTGAAGATGAACAAGAATGATGATATTATGAAAGGATAATAAAGTGTCTAAAAAAATAAGAATATTACAATACTAAAAACCCAAAACTATGCTCTCAAAATTAAAATCTCTCCAGCTATTTTTGACCTTCATCTAGCTCACAAGATCTCTATTTATAATTATAACTAGGGGGTATGTGACAAAACAAGTTGTACTAAAGTTGACAGGTTGTATTGTATTATGTATACCGAAAGTAATCATGATATTTCTCTTTGATAGCCCCAAATTTGCTGCCCATGTGAAAATCAAAGTTCTAGAAATTTGTGTTGGCTATCCATCTGCAAAATTTAGGACATATTTTATGAGATACGGCCCAAATACTACAGCAAGATTGTGCTGGACTGCAACATAAAACATATTTTCTTCTAGTCCACTTTTTGCCCTTTTCATGTCCGAATCGTTTGATCAGATGAACATGAAAGTTGTAGAACATTGTGTCAGTTATCTACTTACCAAATTTCATACATATTGAATATTTAATTTATGAATTATGGCCAAAATACTAAAGTGAAGTCGGACAGAAAAATAAAAACAAACATATTTTCAACATTGGATGCTCCTTGAATCTTTATGTTTAAGTTCTTTTGAAAATATGATCATAAATCAAGATTTAATTTATACAAATATCCATTAAGATGCATATCAAGAGTTAAAAAGATAATGTTCCTTACTCAGTCATCCTCAATTAATTTATCTTATGTGCTTGATTTATAGACACTATTCCCAAAGAACTTTGATTCCTCCAATTGAGTCAATTTTCTATTCTTTTCTCCATCTGTAATAGATGTATAGAATTAAAGATAAATATGAAAAATAAGTGTTTAATTATGACAAAAAGTTAAGACGAAAGTATTTAATTCATGGTGATAAAACTCACTCATCATCTAGAAGCATGTTCTTTTCACATCCATAATCTTTAGAGTTCTAGAAATTTGTCAAAATCTAGAAAAGCTTAAGGTTACTCGAGTGTGGTGTAAAAGTATCTTTTCCTTCCTATTTGTAAGGGGATAATTGCGGAGTAAAAGTTTGAAAGTTGAGCTTATTTTTAAGGTTGCCTAGAGAGGCTGTAAAGGCAATTTTTCTTATTTACTTTGTTGAAGTTTTTCAGGGGTCTTGAGAGAAAAATCTAGTGAGTTGTGCAACTAAATAGATAACCCAGATTGGGGTTGTAATAAAGGTCAAACCTGTATATTTGGTTATTACCTTTATTGAATATAAATTCCCTTGTGTTATTAGAGAGTGGATGTAAGATCTTTGTAAAGATATTTGAATTACTATAATTATCGAGGTGTTGTGCCTATCTTTCTTATTCTTTTATTTGACATTCTGCATCATATTTTTCAATTCATCTTGATAAAAAAATTATTTATATCTCTTTGAAAAAGAACTTGCTTTACTAAACTATTTTTAGAATATCTCAATTTGAAGAAAACATTGGAAAGGGTAGTTTTCTAGACTTGAGATTTATTCAAAGTCATCTAAGCAAAATTCTTTTTATACTCAATCTTTTCAAAAATCTTGATAACTTACTTGCTGATCAAACTTATTTTGTTGGAGCATATTTAAACTAACTAATCTTCCTTTTTAAGATCTATTTTACATCAATTTTGATAAAGTTAAAAAATCAAGTATTTTGGTATATCTAATTCAACCTTCCATTCTTGGGTGTCTCCTTTCTTGACCTAACAACTAGTATCATAACGAGTCTTTTGTTTGTAGGTCTAACAACCAAAAAGAAAAGATCCATAGTTTAAGAATTATGAACCAAGAGTATATTGAGGGTCATTCAACCAATAGGTCTCCCTTCTTTGATGGATCAAACTACACTTATTGAAACAATGCATGAGGATCTTATAAAATCCAATGACTACCAATTATAGAGAATTATTGAAAATGGATCTCATGTGCTAACTAGCATTGTAGAAGGACTAGTTATTAAACAAGAAAGAGATTAGGATGAAAAAGATAACAGGAAGATAGAGCTAAATGCAAGAACTATCAGCATGATGTTCTGTGTTGTCAATATAGAGGAATACATAAATATCTTGAGATGTAACATAACAAGAGTAATGTGGGAGAAGGTACAAATAACTAATGAAAGAATTGATGAAGTAAGAGCAACAAAGGCTAATATGGTTATATATGAATATGAGCTTCTCAATATGAAGGAAGATGGAAATTTTGAAGATATGTTTAAAAGGATGTCCTTCATCATAAATGACTTGGATGCCTTGGGAAAAACCTTCTTCTCAAATTGGGAATTAATAAGAAAAGTGTTGAGAGTACACACAAACCTTAGCAAGACAAAATTGCAACTGTCAAAGAATGAAGAAATCTAAACCTCGTTACTTATGATGAGCTAAGGGGATGCCATTGCATTAGAGAACAATTCCAAAAAAGATGAGGCAAAACAGTAAAAAGGGAAGATCGTTGCTCCCAAATCAATTTATGTACAGCTTGAAGAAGATGACTTCCCATTGATCCAAATGATGATGTTGATATGGCTCCCCTGTCGAGAAGAATGTACAAATTCTATAGAAAAAGAAGCTAAGGATTATGTAGACAAAACTTCAAAAGCAATCCTAGGAAAAGAGAAGCAAGAAATGATGTCATCACATGCTTTGAATGCAAGAAGCTTGGTCATGTCAAAACTGATTGTCCCTTGCAAAAAATCTATCTTTAAATACCTTATATTTCAAAATTAAAATATTATTTTTTCTAAGTATTTCTATCTTCTTTATTCTTTGGAAAATAAGAACCAGATCCATATTTCACAAGATTTGTGTAAAAAATTTCAAAATGGACCAGAACCATTGGATGCAGCCCCATGTCACTCTAAACGTTTTTTAAGGGTAAAATGTTTTGGTGCACCACCAATGGACAAAAATATTCTACCAGCGGTGCACCAGATTGTAATAGTCGTAAATTTAATAAAGTCTAAAGTAAATAAAATTTTGAATAATAGAGAGAATTTTGAAAATGAAGATAAGAACCGGTAGAAATAAATTTATTTATTACATGGATTAAAGAATTATAAAAGCAATATGAGAATTTACGTTTTGGCGCGTAATTTTTATTTTTCAATAATAGTATTTTTTTATAAGCAAATATATTTTTATTTTTTTAAAAATGATTATGTTTTGCTAAAAGTAAGAAGATTTTTAAGTAAAATAATTATTGTTTTGTTTAAAATAATTATACCGGCCTCTAAAGAATTTTTGTTGTATTTTTAGAAATATTCTTTCTTTTAATATGAATAAAGATATTTATTTTGAAATTTTTTTTATTACGATTTTTGTCAAGAAAAATCATGATTTAAGAGTTTAACTAAAGATTTATGAGAATGAAAATTTTTAGAAAATTTTGAGATATTTTATGATGAAAAACAGAATTTATATGAATTTATATATTAAAAAATCCTATTATTAATTATTTAATTATTATTATTATATTAAAAAAAAAAAAAAGCAAATGATAAAGCGAAACCGAGGGAAACGAGTAATCAGATCTTCGAAGAAACGAGAAAATGTGAATAGTGAATGAATAGTAACCTTCAACTTTTTCTCTAGATCTAGAGTGCCTAATGGCTTCCGATCTCAAAACTAAGGGTGTTATTGGATTCAGGACGAAGAGTACTACGGTTTTGACCGATCAATTTTTCAAATCAGCTGTTAAATCGCCGTAGATCTGAAGTAGAAAATCTCGAAAAAATGTCAATTCTAAAACTTTTACTTAGAGATCTCAAATTAGAAATCTGACTCCGTATATAGATTCAGAAGTTAAATAAACATTAGAATATGAATTCGTTTTGGTGATTTGGTAATTTTTTTGTGACGGTGAATAGTAATTTTTGACAATGAATAGTGCGATGAATAGTACCCATAGCGTTGACCTGCTTTGACCGAGTTCCTAGAGGCCAAATTTTACAAATTTGGAGTCATTTTCAAGGTTTTTGGACCTTCCAGACTCGATTTTGGGGTTTATTTTACTGAATTCGGACTAGAAAAGAGGATTTTAAGAGTGCCGAACTTTGTACCTCAATTTTGTGAATAGATAATTCTTCCTATAGCTTGTTTTTACTCTTCTTAAACTTTACATTGATAAATGAGTATGATTACATGTTATTTATACTTTTATATGTTTCTGAAATGGTTTGAAATATCTGAAATGGTTGAAATATGATATTTAGTTCAAAAAGAGTATGAATTTTGATATACATTGAACATGTGATATTTAAATATATTTCGCATTACACGGCAAAGAAATTATGTTATGCATGTGACGTTGATTTATAAAGTGATACATTTGCCTTGGATATGGGCATGATTATATGTTTCTCCTGATTGGAAAGTTTTGACAGATGAATATACTGAGACTGAAAAGTCTATTTTATATTGAGAATTTTATACTGGAGTATATGGCATATGTGCATATGGTATTTTCTGTGGAGGAATCCTATTGGAAATACTATTTGCTAATGGCAGGTGATGTTAGCCCTGGTGGGTACCTTGATTGCCTCAGCTAGCAAGGGAGGTGGTGCTAATCTCGTGTGAGGGCCAACACACGGGAGATTATATGTTAAGGAAAGCGGAATGCTTCCTATATATGGGCGAGATGCCAGTTATATGAGATGTTATTTGCCTTCCCTTACTGTGTGCTTGGAAAAGACCCATACAGAGTCCCTTCGCTTGTCCTCTTTAATGGTAATAGGGCAAACCTCCACGGGATGCTAAGTTTAGACAAATCCTATACCACCAAAGTACGGAAGGGGTCAAACTCTGGTATGGTGGTTCTGATATGGGATCCTCCGAATAAGTTATATGAGAAATATTTGATGCATAACATTATTTGATAAATTATTTTACAGTTTTGTATATGATTTTGAATATGAATTGTTAACGAAGATGTTTTGAAATACGGGTCCCATATGAATGTACTTCTAAATGTAACTTTTCTTTGAGAAATTTTGAAATGAAAAGTACATCCATATGTTGACCTTAGAAGTTATAGGAGGTGTTATCTGCTCATTAAGTTATAAAACTCACTACACGATGTGGATCTATTTTTCAGATAAAGATACAAAGTTTGGTCCAGCAACCACGTGATCGACTAGGGGTCGTACTTCAGTGGTAAGCCTAAATTGTTTCTAGGCTCTCAGTGTTTTATATTGTAATATATGTGTACTCTAGAGTTGCTCTGAACGTCACAGGCAGGATCCTTGTTTCTGTTGTAAACCTGATATATATAGACTTGGCATGTATAACTATTAGTATTGTTAACTTGAAAACGTGTGATATTATTCATATATGTGGTATTATGAAACGATTTACAATTGCATAATAATAAAGTTTAACGGATAATAGAGGTATTCGCGTTCCTAAAGTAGGGGCGTGACACAGATGCTGCCACGTGTCTGTTTAAAAGAAAAAGAAAAAATTGTTAACTTAAGTAAATACTCGTGGCAGCATCTAGTACACCACTAGTGGAATTTTTTTGTCTATCAGTATTGCACCAAATAATCTCTCTTATCGAGGAAAGTATTTGTAGGTGAACTTGATGAAGAAGGCAGGAGAAAGATTTTGGCCATACATTTAAGTGGAGTTCCCTTGAAGGAGGAATCTCTTAACTCTAGTTTTAGAGGTGCTAATCTTGCAAACATTGTGAATGAAGTGACTTTGCTTGACGCTTGAAAAGGTAAGACTTAGTTGCCATTTATATTCAAGTAACTACATTTCTTTTTCCAAATTTCATTTTATGGCTATAAAAAATTATGGCTATTTATCAAATTGCATCTTACCATATATTAAAATCTATGACTGTTTATAACTACTTCATTGTGAAGTTTTTCCAGCTCACATTGAAATGTGTACTATTTTAACACTTCCATGTCCATGTTGAAAGGAAGGCATTAGGTGTGGCCTAGTGCTGATGGATTTGGATTTTTTGCAAGAGATCTTATGTTCAAACTTTTTGTCCGTCATTTGTGAAACAAAAGTCTCTACAGGAGATAATAATGATGATTAGTAAATCAAACATTGCATTTGAACTTTGCAGGTGCTAAAACTGTTGCAAGGGAAGATGTAATGGAAGCTATTGAAATATCAAAATTTAGAATTGATGAAAGGAATTTTAGGCCTAGTACAATAAGCAAAGAGCTAGGGAAGATATTCCCTTGGAAGCCATTGTTGATGAATAGAAATGGTATAAGACAGGACGAGCTGCAAGGGCCATTAGGCTACCAAAATTGAGTTGATGGATGCATTTGTAAGTTGTGTTTACTTCTATTTATCCTTAAATATTTTCTTGAGGCATTCTTGGTTTGCTTTTTGTTATTAATAAATTTTGATTAACTCTTGAATGCTTTAACAAAAAAATAAGAGAGACATATAAAACTGTGCCAATTATAGAGGAATTAAACTCATGAGCTATACTATGAAACTATAGGAAAAGGTCATTGAGAAAAGATTAAGACAAGAGACTTGAGTAACATAGAATCAATTTGGTTTCACGCCAAGAAGATTAACCATGAAAGCAATTTACTTCAAAGATTAATGGAGAGATATCAAAGGAATAAAAAGATTTACAAATGATTTTCATCGATTTGGAAAAGACGTATGATAGAGTACTGAGAGAGGTTTTATGAAAGATTTTAGAGAATAAAAGAGTACATATTGCTTATATTTGAGCAATTAAAGATATGTACGATAGGATCACGACTTATGTGAGAACATAAAATAGGCACACAAAAGATTTTTCCATAACTATAGGACTATATCAAGGTTAATCTCTGAGTCAATATTTTAACTTGATTTTGAATGTAATTATTGAACATATCCAAGAATTGGGGCTCCAATATATGATTTTTCCATATGATATAGTTCTAGTTGGTGAATTAAAAAAAGAAATAAATGCAGACTTAAAGTCATGGAGACAAGTTTTGAAAGCATATGGCTTCTGTATAAGTAGAAATAAGACAGAATATATGGAATGTAATTTTAGTAATAGGCGCAAACATATGAATTTAGTGGCAAAAATTGGAGATTATTATATAAAATAAGTCACAAGTTTTATATATCTTGGATCTTTTATACAAAATGACGGCGAAGTAAAAGATGACATAAACCATAAAATTCAAGTAGGATAGATGAAATGGAGGAAGACTTCAGGTGTTATTTGTGATTTTAAAAGCCCACTTAAAATTGAAGAAAAATTATGTCGTACAGCTATAAATCTGTAATGTTGTATGGTACTGAATTTTGAGATGTTAAAAGTGAATATAAGAATAAACTTAATGTCGCAGAAATGAGAACGTTGCATTGGATGTATAGACACACAAGACAAGATATGATTAAGAATGATTGTATTAGAGAGAAAGTTGGGGTAGCACCTATTCTAGAGAAGATGGTAGAATCTCACATAAGGTGGTCTGGCCATGTATGGAGGAGACCTGCGAAAACCCTAGTAAAAAGAGTAGATCAGATGTAGAGCAGATTGATAGTTAGATGTAGAAAGAGATTAAAGAAATCAATAAGTGAAATTATTAAGACAGATTTATCAATTAATAATCTCTCTATTGATTTTATTTATAATAGGTCACTTTGGTGGTATTTGATCCATCTAGCCAATCTCACTTAGTGAAAAAAGATTTGGTGGTTGTTGTTGTTTTGAATGCCTTAACACTTCTAATTCTAATTGTTTGATTCCAAATTTAATTTATTATTATATAATGTGCGGAAAACATCTCATAAAAAGCAGCTTTTGATTGATAGGGTTTAGATAATAATTTTAAAAAATTGAAGCATGTAAAATTACAATAATAAACATTATACTTTATATACTTGAAAGAACTTTATTTTGAATTGCCAAACAATTGAAACAAAAGCCTTATGTGTAATAATCGTTTTGTAAGAATAAAAAAAAGTCAAGTAGAACTTATGTTATAGAAGAATACATTTTCTGTTTGTGTAGATTTCGCGTGTTTGTACCGTAGAAAATATGGTAACAGTTTGCATTTTATTGAGAAACTGCAAAGAAAAATAAATAAATATAATTGATGATATAAAAATTATAATAATAATTTGATAAAAATATATCTTGAAATTTGATTCTAGTATAGAGATTGTTTCAGTTATTCTACATTTACAATCACAAAACCAAAAGAGGCATCATAAAAAAATTTAAGCATAAATTTATCACTTCTACTGTAACAGAAGAGCACCACAAGCAAGAGCTACAGTATTCTCATATGGGGTCTACATTTGTCATTATATATCTATTTTAGCATTTCATATAATTTATTTATACTCTTGGGAAGTGTTTCTGAATTTTTTTTCTTTTTTTTCTTTTTTTTTCTTCACACATATATCTTTATACTCTTTGGATATAACATTAATTTTGTTCAAGTACTATCTTTTCCCATGAGTATTTTTTTTTTTGGACTCTATTTATTTATAGATATCCTTCAACTGTTGAGCTTTCTTCCTTAGTGATTTTATATTGCATAACTTAGCTTTTGCCAAAAGAAGGAAAATGTCATTTTGGATATAACCCAATTCAGACCCTTTTGTTATTTGTGTTTCAAATTGAAGACACGTTGAGTTATTCTAAAGGAAAAAATTGCAAATACTCTGTTTTTAACTTTAGGTCATTTGCAAAACCTCATTCAACTTTCATAGTTGAATATTCCCTTCTCAACTTTAAGTAGCAAGCATTTAGTACATTCCATCCATTTTTAGTTAACAAAATGAATAGAGATATCACATTTTTTTCTACATGGCATTCCATCACTAAAGTTACATATGATGGGGGGACTACAAATCCATATATTTTGAGGCAAGCAATATTGCATTTGCATTAGTTTTTCAATGAGAAATGGAGGAAAAGTATTAAATGCTACCAAGTGAAAGTTGACCAGGTTAATTTCTATCCTTCAAAGTTGAATGGAGTATTTGAAAATGACCCAATGTTTAAATGGGTATATACAAATTTTTCTATTGTAAATAATACATTAGTTCATTAGAAGATAAATAAAAAATAAATTAGAGAGATGACTAAATTAAGTTATTACTAATAATATAATTTTTAATAAGACGGTAAATAAATAAAAAAGAGAGATAATTGAAGATAACCTCAACAAGCTGTCCTAGAGTTTGAGATGAGCATATTTAAGGTAAAATAAGCGTGCTGTCAGTTTGTTATATGTTTGATACCACACACACACACACTAGTGTATAAAAATAAAATAAGACATACATATTATCTTTTTTATAATGATCTCTATAATAATTGTGATATAGTTAAATTTAGGTATCATAATTCTGGCAAACATGCACTAAATATTGTGATTTGAGTGTTTAAAAAATAACAAATAATTATATATAAAAAATTGTCAGATGATTACTCAATTGATTGTTATTCAAAAAATAGTAGTTGATTACTCACACTACAAGGAGATAAGTTTTCCGTTGCAACTAAAGTCATCCCTAAGAGTCTAATAGATAGAATACAAAGAAAGTTATGACCTTCCCTTGTAGCGTATGAAAGTTTTAAAAATAACAAATAATTATAAAAAAATAAATATTTTTCAGATGATTACTCAATTGTTAGTTATTCAAAAAATAATAGTTGATTACTCACATTACAAGGATAAAGTTTGCAGTGATGACTTTAATCGTCATTGACCATTTTTAGTTACCAACATATCGTTGTTTAATCGTCACTTAAAACCATAATAATTGTCACTAAATGTTTACTTTCAGTGATGACTTCAATATGTCTTAACTCAAAGCGAACATTCATGGCATCAAAAGTCGTCACTAAGAGTCTAAATTTGTGTATGTCACTTTTGGTGGTGAATTTTATTGCTAAAATTCATTTTCAATGGTGATTTTCCATGCTGAAAGTGAACTTTCTGTGGCAATAAAAGTTGCCACCAAAAGTCTAATGTGTAATTATTATTTTTATATTAATTTCTTATTATTAAAATTTGTAGATATTACTATAAAAACAATAAAAGAAAATAAAACATGTAATATATAAGTCATCTTGCTAAAGTTATAATTAAAAAAATAGTGTCATTATTTAAACTTACATCCAAATATAGTTAGTTCAAATATAAATATTTAATGCAATGTAACTAATTACATTTTGACAAAAGAAAAGTACCTACTTATAAATAAAATTAGCTAATCTTAACGCAGTAAATCCATATAAATTGGACTAAAGAGCCTTATGTTTAGCTCTATCGCTTTTCTCTTCATATCCACTTTTGTACGGCAATTCATTAGTTGAGGACACTGGCTTTCCCTCGAGTATTTCAGGTAAATTGCCATGATCTGAACTGACAACAGTTGTAGAGAAATAAAAGTAGAAATGGAAACACCATAAAATGTTTCATATTCCATAAAATAAAATGATTTAAGAGCAGAGGAAACAATATAAATCTTTGAATTCTATTTGCTGCAGTCACAAATGGCTTAGTGTTGAGCTCTCCTATTCTTTTCATGCCAATAAAACTATCAGCTTCAGTACTCAAATCACTTATTAATTGCAACAACAATAAAAAAAACAGTTAATGAAAAGAGAACCTTAAGACTTTTTTTTCTGGGTAACAGAAAAACTAATTAAGAGAAGAAAAATAACAAAACAAGATGATCAGAATCCTCCTAAAAAGAAAGGACATCAGCTCAAAAGAGCTCTCCAGTATCTCAAAAGAAACCGCCTTAAAAACCATGAGCTTGAATCTACAACAACAACAACAACAACAACTAAGCCTTTTCCCACTAAGTGGGGTCGGCTACATGGATCAAACGGCGCCATAGTGGCCTATCATGGATGAGATCAATAGATAAGTTATTAACTATTAAATCATTTTTAATAGTTTCACTTATTGTTTTCTTTGGCCTCCCTCTACCTCTAATTATTGGACTATTCTCCATCCGATCAACTCTTCTCACTAGGGCTTCTGCAGGTCTTCTCCACACATGGCCAAACCACCTTAAGCGAGTTTCAACCATCTTCTCCACAATAGGTGCTATCCCAACTTTCTCTCTAATGCACTCATTTCTAATCATATCTCTTCTGGTGTGTCCACACATCCATCGCAACATTCTCATCTCTGCAACGTTGAGTTTATCTTCATGTTGTCTTTTAACCGCCCAACATTCCGTACCATACAATATAGCAGGTCTTATAGCTGTACGGTAGAATTTTCCTTTAACTTTAAGCGGCACTTTTTTATCACAAATGACACTCGAAGCTTTCCTCCATTTCATCCATCCAGCTTGAATCCTGTGGTTTACGTCCTCCTTTACTTCACCGTCATTTTGAATAATGGACCCAAGATATTTAAAACTTGTAACTTGTTTTAATATATAGTCTCCAAGTTTCACGTCGACATTCGTATTTGTTCGTCTCTTACTAAAACTACATTCCATATATTCTGTTTTATTTCTACTTATCCGGAAACCGTGTGTTTCTAAAACTAGTCTCCATGACTCTAACTTCATATTTATTTCCTCTTTCGATTCACCAACTAAGACTATATCATCTGCAAAAATCATGCATTGAGGCCCCAACTCTTGTATATGTTCAGTAACTGCGTCCAAAATCAAGTTAAAAAGATACGGACTCAGAGAAGACCCCTGATGTAGTCCAATAGTTGTGGGAAAATCCTTTGTATCCCCATTTTGTGTTCTCACGCAAGTCGTTATCCCGTCGTACATGTCTTTGATTGCTCGAATGTACGCAATACGTACTCCTTTCTTTTCTAAAGCCTTCCATAGGATCTCTCTTAACACTCTGTCATATGCCTTTTCCAGATCAATAAAAACCATGTGCAAATCTTTCCGTCTGCTTTGATACCTTTCCATCAATCTCCGTAGTAAATAAATTGCTTCCATAGTTGACCTTCCTGGCATAAATCCAAACTGGTTCTCTGTAACTTGAGTCTCTTGTCTTAATATTTGCTCAATGATCTTCTCCCATAACTTCATAGTGTGACTCATGAGTTTAATCCCCCGATAGTTGGAACAATTCTGTATGTCTCCTTTATTTTTATATATAGGAATTAAAGTACTTCTCCTCCATTCATCCGGCATTTTCTTAGATTTCATTATCACATTAAACAACTTAGTGAGCCAACTTATACCCTTCCTTCCTAAACTTTTCCACACCTCAATAGGTATATTATCAGGTCCTACTGCTTTACCATTTTCCATTCTTTTCAGAGTTTTCTCTACTTCAAACTCTTGGATTCTACGATAAAAAGTATAATTACGGTCTTCTTCTGCAGTATTAAGTCTGTCAGAGTTGTAGGTCAACTCATGCCCTTCGTTAAAAAGTCCTTGAAAGTAACTCCTCCATCGTGCTTGGATATCATGCTCCTTACCAAAACATTACCCTCTTCATCTTTAATACATTTCACTTGATCTAGGTCCCTTGTCTTTCTTTCCCTACCCTTCGCAAGCTTGTAAATTTTTCTTTCTCCCTCCTTAGTTCCTAAAGATTGATATAATCCCTCAAAAGCTCTAGTTCTTGCTTCACTCACAGCCTTCTTAGCGTCTTTCTTAGCCGCTTTATATTTATCCCAAATTGCCTTATCTTTACATAAGTGCCACTCCTTATAACACTCTCTTTTAAACTTAATCCTATCTTGCACCTCCGCATCCCACCACCAAGATTCTTTACCCTTAGGTCCAACGCCTCTTGATTCTCTAAGTGTCTCTCTTGCTATATTCCTAATCCCTTTGGCCATCTCGTCCCACATATCATTAGCATTTTCTTGGACCTCCCAAAGCCTTTCTTCCTTTACTCTTCTTTGAAAATTCTTTTGTTGCTCATTCTTCAAAGACCACCATCTAATTCTAGGAATTGTTTTCTTACTCTTTCTTTCTACTCTTCTCATAACTCGTACGTCCAAAACTAAAACTCTGTGTTGGGTAGCCAAGCTCTCACCGGGTATGACTTTACAATTTGTGCAGAACTTTCTATCTGATTTCCTTACCAAGAAAAAATCTATTTGAGTACTTGCTTCTCCACTCTTGTATGTGATAAGATATTCAATCCGCTTTCTAAAGCAAGTATTTGCTATGGTAAAATTATAGGCTAAGGAAAAATCCAAGATAGTTTTACCCTCTTCGTTTGCATCTCCTAATCCAAAACCTCCATGTATACCCTCGTATCCTTTCGATTCCCTCCCTACATGACCATTCAAATCCCCTCCTAGGAAAATCTTCTCTCCTAAAGGTATTTCTTGAATCAAACTTTCTAGATCCTCCCAAAAAGTTCTCTTATGATGCTCCTCTAATCCAACTTGGGGTGTATATACACTAAACACATTAAAAGTGTCTCGCTCAACCACAATCTTTAAAGCTATAATCCTATCTCCTAATCTTTTCACATCTACGACATTGTTTCTTCACTCCTTATCCACTATTATACCTACACCATTACTAGATCTCGTCTTGCCGGTGTACCAAAACTTAAAACTTGAAGAATCTAATTCTTTTTCCTTTTCTCCTACCCATTTAGTTTCTTGCAGACACATGATATTGATCCTTCTCCTAATCATGGTATCAACTATTTCCATTGATTTTCCTGTGAGTGTGCCTACATTCTAAGTTCCAAAACGGATTCTACCCTCATGAACTAACTTCTTTACCCACACCCGTTCATTAAAGTGTGGGGACCCTTGTCTATTTTTCACTACATCTGGGCGCCGATGCAGCGGCCCTTGCTCTTTTGACACTGCACGCGAGCCATACAGCGTGTTGGGGTTACCAGTAAGGCAGCACCCTAAATAGAAATTCACAAACAAACAAACAAATTTTGATACTATTGACTGACCTAAAATTCAAGGTCCTTTAACTCGTGGGTGACCCATGAATGGTTGTCTAGTGCATTTTGCACCTCCGATTTGAGTATGTCATTTTCTCTTACCGCTGTAGCAAGTTCAGCTTACAGCTGCTCAACTTGGAGCTCTATAGAGTACAGCTTCTATCTTAATATTAACAGACTTGTTACCAAGGCATTCAGCTTTAAGCCCAGTTCTTATAATCTACTACACAAAAACACTAACCATATGACTTAATGGGAAAGAAAAACTAGCCAAGAATACATCAGCTTAAAATGTTACTGAGGGTTAAATATAAATATTAGAGAATTTATAATATTTATTCTTCTAAAAAACCCATTGTTTAGAAAGTTATGGAAGTAACTTACCTCGGATGATTAATCATTCAGTTTATCTAATTTATCAGCATCTATGAACTGTGACTGAAACTTAGAAGTCAATAGACTTGATTTTTCATTCAACAAAGAAGACATCATCTGCAGACTCTTGGTTAAGCCCTCAATTCCACTTTTAACACTCTGAATTTTAGTGTCAGATTCGACAATAAATTGTGCAGCTAAACCATTCTTAATGACTTCCATCTCCTGCTGGGTATCTTGACAAAATCGGCCTCCTTTCCTTTTGATACATTCAATCAACTTTGAACACAAGTAGGACCTTTCGTTTAGCATCATCAGGCCTTGATTATGAAGACAGCAGATGCGGGAAAACAGTTCTCTAGCTTATAAGTCGGAGAAACAATTTCTTTTCCATCACCTTTTGAGCGGTTCAACAGAATTATATTTTCATGGCGAAGAGAATCTACCAGATTCTATTTAAAAATCAAAAGTGTTCAAATATATTGTTAGCAAATTTCTAACCAAAATCTGTTTATGCAACCAGAATTAGCGTGTCAAACATTGTTGGAGGAGAAGAAAACAATAAATTTGATATTGATAATATATAATATTTTCTTACACTGTTAAAGATAACTATAAGATGAAAAACAATATTTTCTAAGGTTCTTGCCACTTTTTGTTAACTATAAACCTTAATAGTGTAATGGAATAACAAACTTTTATAAGAAAAAAAATGTTCAAATTAGTTGTCAAAGTGCAAATATAAATATATTTAATTTTGAAATAAATATAATTATATATTATATTTATAACATTATACATAATATTCAAAGAAAATAATACAAAAAAGAAATGTTACGGAACTTGTTGCAATTCTCACACTAATATCTTAAGCGCACCGTAAAATTTATATATATGTTTACATAGCATGTAGATGGAAGCATTTCTTTAAGCATGTGGAAGCAGATGATTTTCTAATGATTTGATTATCAAGAACAACCTAAAAAGATAACATTGATTACTGGATAAGGTATATTTAGACTAGTAATAATTTATTAAAATATAAACTGCACCAACCGTACTGCTGGCACAATTTTTTTTTTCTTGGACATATTGTTTTGTTTATTATTATTGTTATTATTATTAATTTTCTCCCTGAAATACCTTATTTACACACAAAATCTTGTACCCTTTGAAGCTTCTTTTTTTTTCTTGGCCAATAAAACTAATGTAACCTCTGTAAACTAGCTAGAAGATATGTAGAGTGTACAATTTCTATTTTTTACTGTCTCTCTTTCACTCTCTCATTTCTTTATCACAAATCCATTGCAAGAAAGTTATAGATTTGCTATAGAATTTAGTGAGAGAACATTTTTCTGGCTAATTAGTAAGGGATTAATTAGGGAAAGAAAATCCCTCACTAATTTGAGAATATAAAAGAGAAATGTTTTCTCAATATTCTAAATTTTATAAATAAGTTATTTATTAATTCCTTACTAATTTCTTTTTTAAAAAAAATTATGTTTAGCAAGGAAACTTTTATAGAATTACCTAACTAATCCCTCGCTAAAAATTTAAATAAATTATTAGCATGGAGTTAACTAGGAAATTGCCTAATAGTTTCTCACTAAAACAGTCCACTTCCGCTCTCATTATACTCAATTTTTCACTCTCCCTCACTTTTTCTTTTACTCTCTTTCTCTGTGACCCCCGAGCGGCCCAACAACCACCATCCGTGAATTCTCTGGGCTTGGGCCTAGGTGTTTCTCTCTCTTCTCTACACTCCCTCTATGTCTCTACATAGCAAGGGCATTTTATGCATTTTATCCTTGCAGTTAATTTTAATATTTAATTCATGATACAATTTTATGATTTTAATTTAAAAGCATATATCACTCTTTACAATTGCACTTATACAACTCTGAAAATTTATAGTAGATATATTTGCAAAAAGAAAAAAGAGAATGGAAACCATTGACTTTTAAAATAAAATGGAAAGTCAAATTTATATATCCATCATTATTTTAAATTATGTAAAGAAAAATAATATATTAGTATATTACTTTATTAGGAGACACTTGAGTTATTAGGTTAAGTTGGAACATCTCAATTTAGTCTATGGACAATTAGAACTCTTAAATAAGCAATTCTTAAAACAAATTAAATAAAAGTCCAACCTGACTTAACCCACCTAACCTGTGGGTTAAGTTAGTTGGGTTAATTTTGATTCGATTCAAAACGCATAGCAAATCTTGCAATCCAATTCACCTTTTACGTGGGTTAAGTGAGCCAACCCTTTGGATGGTACTCATTTTGTAGCTTAATTTACTTTCTATGGGTAAGGAATGTTTTAATCGTGGTGGTGAAAATTTGAAGTGTTTCTTTGCAACTCCCTATAAATAAATAATTGAAGGAATTTTTCATTTGAAGTAGGATTAGGGCTTCGCCCTCTCATATATGATATGAGAACTCCTGGATATCTTTGGTCACGTGTTTTCTCATTGTCAAGATATTTTCTTTAATTTTATTATATTCTTTGGTGGGTTTGAGATTTGGGTTTTGTGTTGCTACTATTGTTCTTTTCATGTTTGTCTAGAGCACTTCACAATATTTTCAAGAACCTCTGTGTTTTAGTGTAAAATCATTTAGAGTATTTATTGGCCTTTCCTTTATTTCGGTTTTTGCTTTTGAGACTTTAGAGGTTAATGGAAGAGTGATTAGGGTTCTGATGGTAGATGAAAGATCACAGTGAAAAGGGATTATGGAGTGGAGCTCCTTGAAGTTCAACAGAAGGTCTTGCTGGGTTGATTAAGCTACTAAGTTATGGATCCAAAATTCTACCCACCATGTACTATAGAGGCAATCCTTCAACTTGCATATATCAGGAATTGCATTACCTAAAGTTAGATCCTTATTTGGACTGAAGGGAGCTCTACACCTGTCTCTCTTTCCTCCCTCTAATATTTTGTTTAAAAATGTATGGTTGAATTTTCTTGAGTATTTCTTAGCATGTATTGTAGTTATAATTGCAACTGTTGATCTTCAAGTTCCTTTTAGAAGGTTCTCTTATTTTTGTCATTCTATTAATAGCCACATATTCAACTTTCATTGTGGATTGAGCTACACAATCTTGTTTTTTACTTTTCCATGATATTGTATCTCCACCAAATATAAACAAAAACCCAAAAGTTAACTTTCTTGTATCCACACAACCCTGATAGTCAAAATTTGAATAGCTAACTAGTTATAACTCATTAGCTTGATAAGTCAAAACATATGACTTGGTACATTTCAAGTAGCGAAACACTTGCTTTACCCCTTCCCAATGACTTTTCCCATGATTATATTGAAATCTGCTCAGAACTCTCACTGCATAAGCAAGATCTAGCCTTGTACACATTAAGGCATACATAAGACTACCAACAACAAATGCATATGGAAACATTTACTCATCGACCCTATCTTAGATAGAAACAGGACAATCTTCCCTACTTAGCTTTTTTGAAAAATCATAAGGAAGTTTGGCCTCAAAGCAATAGTCCGTCTTAAATCAATGCAAAAGAGTTTCAATATAGTTTTGTTAAGATAAACTAATTTTTCTTTTTGTTCAATCGCTAATAATTTTGATACCAAGGATGTATAGAGCTTCACCAAGATCTTTCATATCAAATGTGTGAAATAACCAATTTTTGAGAAATCCCTTATGAAAATTCATCCTCTTATGAGAAATCCCTTTACTTTGAATCACTAGTATTTTGGAAATTTACATGTTCAAACTCATGGGTTTCTTCACCAGTTGACTTTTCTCCAAGAAACTAATTATAATTAAAGCAGACTTCAATAAACTTAACATGTCTGCTCTCTATAATTGTTTTCTCTATTGGATCATATAATTTGTATCATTTTGAATGCTCTAGATAACTAACAAACAAGAAATTTTTTTTTTTAACCATAAACTTCTCTCTATTAAGATCAAGTATAAGAACATGTGCAACGCAACCCCAAACTCTCATATAATTTAATTTAGGCTGCTTCTCACTCCAAAGCTCTAAGTAGTCCTTTCTATAGATTTAGAAGGAAATTTATTTAGAATATGGACAGCAGTTAAAAGAGGTTCACCCTAAAAAGAAGTTGGAAGATTGATAAAAGCTAACATTGACTTGACCATTTCTAACATGGTTCTATTATGTTTTTCAGCAACTCCATGTTGCTCCAACGTGTGAGGCATACTAAGTAAATGAATAATACAATTCTGTTTACAAAAGTTATTGAATAAATTAGATATATATTCTCCTCCACAATTAGAATGAAAAAACTTAATTCTTCTTCGAGTTGTTTTCTCTACTTCCAATTTGAATTGGTTAAAAACTTCTAACGCTTCACTTTTCTTATGTAAAAGATACACTTCCAAATCTTGAATAATATATCAATGAATGTGATAAAATAAGAATAACCATTTCTAGTTTGTACACTTATTGGCCTATAAATATCACAGTGAATTATATCAATAATATTTTCACTTTTGATAGCCTTAGTGGGAAAGGACAACTTAGTCATTTTTCCATACAAACAACTTTCACAAATTGAAAATTTCTTCTTTTCAACATTTTCAAGAAAGCCATCCTTGATTAATTTATTGTTCTATCTTTATCAATATGGCCAAAATGAAGATGCTAGAGATAAAATTCATTAGAATGAATAACAGAAGAATTAGAAACTTCGCACACAACATTGCCATATAAATTAACTTGATACATCCTTGAATTCTAAAAGCCTTTCAATACAACTTCATCATTTTTATACAAAAAAAATTTTCCATTTCTAAAGAAAAATGAAAGGCCAAGCTTCTCTAAACAAGAAACAGACAACAAATTTCTTCTTATTGAAGGAACATCAAAACAATCTTATAAAGAAAATAATGTATTATCTTGCAAGTTCAACTCATATATTTTAACCCCTTTTATTAAGGCTCTATTATCATTCCCCATGAAAATAAATTTTTTCCCATATTCAATTTTCTTGATTTCCTTGAATCCTTGGAGATTAGTAGATACATAAACAGTAGCACCACTTGTCTATCCTTTTAGAATGTTGTGTTTTCTATGTTGAGCATTTTAGTTGGTTTAGACTCTTTTTGAATTTGTAAGTTCTTGAAAGTAAGACAATACTTCTTATTGTGACTAGGCTTGTTACAATGAAAACACACTCTTTGTGTAATATTCATCTTACTCTTCTAATTAAATTTCTTCTGAAAATTATGTTTAAACTTATTCTTTCCTTTCTTCTTCTTTGGTTTCAACTCCATATTATTGACTAATAAATTTGGCTTACTAGTTTTCTCAAGTTTCATTACCAATTTTCTATCTTCTTAGCGATCAATTTTATTAATAAGATGCTCAAAACTTCAATTAGATCTCAACAAGGGAGTAGAAATCCTCAATAAATTGATAATAGTAGATACTATAGTTTTGTCATCCATAGCTATACCACAAAACTTAAATTCATCAGATATAGCAATTGTATCATTAACATGTTTTCTTATGTTAGCTCTATCTTCACACTTAGCTCTGGTGAGATTTTTCCATAAATTATTCACATGAGAATCAAACTTCTTTCCATATTTAGATTCTAACTTGTACAATATTTCCTTAGTGGTATGAGTGTGAAAATAAGTCATACGAAAAGTTTTACTAAGGCCACTAAAAATATAGGACTTGAAAATATCATTAGCCAATTTTCAATCATTAAACTTTTTCAAATCTTACTCATATTTCATTTTAACATCAATATCAATAGTATTTTCACTTGGAATTGGTTGGGGTAAAATAGGGCATCTACACAAATAATATCCTTCAAACCATAAAAGGTCAAAAACATATCAACTCTTTGTTTCCAATCCACATAGTTAATACCATCCAATATTTCAATTTTTAGAAGATCAACAAACACAGATCCACTACTAGGCATAGGAAAAGATATTCCTGATGTTTATCAATGTAACAAAATAAAACACTTACCTATTGGGGATTCATGAGAAAATTATATCAAAAACAAATAAACAAGAGAGAAAATTATTTGCATTACCCGTTGGGGATTTTGTAATATGTTTAACAAATAAGAGTATAATAACATTTAACAAAAAGGAAAATGAATTGTAATTCAAGATGTAAGTAGATAAAAGAATAAATGCAAGAATCATATATTGAGTAGAGGATAATGGCTTGTAATTGTTAGAAATATAGGTATGATCTTGCATTTTTTTTTTAAATACCATACCTGATGCTGCTATTTAAGAGTTTGCTCCCCCACTCTTGTACATGATAAAGTGTTCTACCTGCTTCTTAAAATAAGTGTTTACCATTGTAAAATTAATGGCTAAAAAAAAATTCAAGATAGTTTTACCCTCTTAATTTGCTTTCCCAAACTCAAAACCTCAATGTATACTCTTGTATCCTCTATATTCACTCTCTAAATGCCCATTTAGATCTCCTCCTAGGAAATTTTTTTCTCCCAAAGGTATTTCCTAAACCAAACCTTCTAGATCCTCCCAAATTTTTTTTCTTGTGATGCTCCTCTAATCCTACTTGTGGTGCATAAACACTAATCACGTTAAAAATGTCCCACTCTACTATAAGCTTTAAAGTTATAATCCTATCTCTTAATCTTTTTACATCTACCACTTTGTCACTTCACTCCTTATTGACTATTATTCCTACCCCATTGATAGTTCTTGTCTTACTAGTATACAAAAGTTTAAAACCCAAAGTATCTAATTCTTTTGTCTTTTCTCCTACCCACTTAGTTTCTTGTAAGCACACGATGTTAATCCTTCTCTCAATCATGATATCAATTATTCCTTTAATTTACCTATAAGTGTGCCTACATTACAAGTTTCAAAACAGATCATACCTTTATGAATTAACTTTTTTACCCACACCCGTTCACTAAAATGTGGGAACTCTTGCATATTTTTCACTGCACTCGAGCATTGATACAACGGCTCTTGCTCTTTTGACACTGTACTCGAGCTATACAATGCGCTGCTTTCGAGCAACAACCTAGCCATAACATTATCGCTTCGTTGATCTATGCTCATATAGATACGATAAATTTTTATGTTGACTGTCACAAGCCTAACACAATGCTCCTCTTTTATCTGGGCTTAGGACCTACTATGAAATGTAAGTAGAGTTCAATTTTCCTTCTTCCATCCTATTAAATTTCCTTGAATTATATTATAAACTCTATACCCCTTTTCAAAAATATGATGAAAGGAAGAGCAAAGCATTTATTGATATCTCACCTAATATAATTGCCATCCCCTACAAATTATCATAATCTTCTGGTGGCATTGGCTTTGCTAACTAGAGGTCATTCTCTTGATCGAGCTTGCATGCGGTGTCTATAATCATGTGTGGGGCAAGGTATGCTTGTTACTTTACCCATAGACACCATAGGGCCCGCGCTTGATAAAAGGTTCTTGCAATAGTCTACACTGAAAGTCTTAAGTAATGTGTCAATGGCAAGTTACAACCATTTCTCAAAGCTCGTCGAGAATGGGCAAATCTCATGTAAGAAATCCCTTGAGGGTCAAGGTGGACTTGTTGCTTGATGTGTGGAGGTCGTGGAGATTTTCTCTAGTAAAAGGGAGTGTGCTATATTGCCACCGAAAATTCAAGTAATGTCCAAATGGTGAGTTTACAACCATTTTTCAAAACCTATAAGGAATTACCATGACCTTACTATACAATGAATCAAGTTGAGAATAAACTCTAAAATATTGCTTAGCCAACAATGTCTTATTCTTGTAATTAAGTTGATGAAAACTTAACCTGCCTACATGATTAGGCAAACCCCAACACCTACTATTTAATATGCATCTTCCTACATTCCTATCAATCTTTCTATAAAAAATTAGACTGAATACTGTCACAATTATTATTCTTCTTATTTGTCAATCTTTAATAAAGCATATGGTAACTAAGGACTGCTGTTAACGCAGACTTTCAGATTTGTAAGATCCTCTTCCATTTTGTATAAGCTCATGTATAATTATTTGATCCTGAGAATTTTCATCCACATATGTGCCAATAGGTTTAATGATATTCACATGTTTAAATTTAAAAATATTACTCATCAAAATTTTAGTATTTCTCAAAGTCTTAACCCTCAATATAATCTCTGATTTCTCCTTTTTAACTCTCAATCCAAACCAATGATCACAATTATGGAAAGATTCTAAACCATTATATCACAATTGCAAATCTACCCTAATAATCCAAAACGATCATATGCATACGTGAGATGATTAATTGGCGGGGCTTGCTTGTTGAGCTGAATCTTTGGACTTTGCCCACTACCTTTTGCCACCATAAATATAAAGGAAAGCATATTAGGACACAAAATAAACAAGAGAGGAGAAAAAGGACCACCTATTCTTCAAACCCTTTGGGGTTCCTCTTTGAAAACTTCCCATTTCACACATTACTATATTGGGGAATTCATAACTCTTAAGATCCCTGAAGACCCAAGAAAATTTATCATAATCCTTGTATAATTGATCTTAATCTCTAGACTAAACATTTTTGGCATTTGCATCTTCAGATGTAGTGGAAAAGTTCCCCCACAGTGATGAGAATATCTTAAATTAGCCCTTTGTTTGGGAAATTCATTTTGAAATGTAAAAGAAATTGGTCATCCATCCTGTTAGCCAGTATTTCTCAAAACACCAAACACGCAATATTATAGAGGTTAATTGGCCATTAAATTTTAAAACACTATGGATAGTCCGTACAATACTGGTACGTTTCAAATCTTTTAGTATAAGTCCTTTGTTTTAGAAATCAAGAAACCATAGAAAATAGATCACTACCAACACTGATAAAAAAATGCTAATAAAATATTCTATAGGTTCAAGAATCTTCAATTCATCTACTTGAGAAATTGTCGTCTTAATCTTGATTGTGGTCAATGACTTTGAAAATTTTTCTATATGAGAATCCAAAAGAAGAGGAGATTAGAAGAAAACACATTGATCAACACAACCTTTTATCAATTTTCAACCTCCAACAAATAAATCCCCAGGCTTCCCTAAACGCTCAATATGGTATGGTTTAGAAATCCACTAATTATTCAAAATTTTAATTCAGGAAAATTACTTTTTTTGCATTTCTTCTCTGCTTCACAACTGAATGAAAATATTTTGTATTTTATCCTCATGAATCAATCAATTTTGTCTAGCCCTTTGAACCCACATAACTTGTTAAATCTAGACATTTGAAGTTTAACAAAGAATATTGCATTCTTAGAATATATGATTTTAAGATTTGTTATAAAAAACAAGAAGATTTTATTATCTTTGCAAATAGTTAACAAATTTAATAAATGTTTTAGTTGTCTTTTCCTAGTAACAAAATTGGAGAGTGATAAACTTATCTAGAATATAACTTTAATTAAAATTTATTTAGAGAATTAAAATTAAACAATGGAAAAGAAGAAACCGAAAACATAGATGTAGGAGGGAATCCTCACCCTTTAACGAAACGGATAAAGAAAAGGTCTGTCATCCTAAATAGCTGATTTTTTGTTAAGGATCTTAACAATCTACTGATGAATTCTTTTGGCGATATAGATTTTATTAAAATTTGTAAAATGTTTTAATAAATGAATCAATGCTTATCTTTACTATCTAATTGTTCACCTTGTTTCCCTTTAAAAATCATATGTATGCATTACCATAATAACTCTAGCCTCTCTCTTTTGTTGTATAGCAAGAATCTTTGGATAAGTTTGTGTGTCAACTGAGATTAGGTCCGTCAAGTCTTCCAAAAAAAAAACTTCAAGAGAATCTCGTAATTAATTTACACTCACAATTATATACTGACAAAGTATTCATCTTGACCAGGATAACTAATATTGGTTTTGCTTTTGTATTCAATTAGAAATTATATTATACTTTTAAATATAGACATTTGAAGTAAACAAAAAAAACTTTATCGCATTCCTATGAATATATATTTTTCAAAATTAATAAAATATAAATGAGAAGAAAGTTTGTCTAATTTATGAAGAATCACAAAAGTTAATAAATGTTTTCATTTTTTCCTACAAAACTTCAAAGATGTGATAAACTTATACTCACTAATAAAAATATGACATTAAGAGAACTTTAGGCCTATAAAAATTTTAAATTTATAGTGATAGGGATCAACACTAAGATCTGGGGAAAATATATAAGGAAATAAAGAAATATTTGGCATATTCACTTTCATTCCTGAAAAGGAATCTATATGATATTTAGCATTAAAATAATTACCAAAGTTTATAATTAAGTACCGTTGATTACAAGAGGTCATATACATGAAGGATACATTTTTCAATTCTTGAGGGAAAGGCGGAAACCCTATTGCTAGCTTTTGGCAATCTAAGTTACACAAGTTGGTGCTTTTCCTAGAACTATGTGCCTGACATTAGCACATTTAGCTGTTGCTAGAGCTCCATTGAATGTGAGATTTATGTCACTAAGCTCCACATCTTCACATGGTACACTACTGCTGCAAATAAGATTGACTCCTTCCTGAGTTGCAGAAGTTCCCCTAATATTTTTCAATGTGACCTTGCTTATTTTTACTTTTGATGGAGTCTATCATCATCAAAACCACAAAAAAAAAAGGAAAATATTAGTATTGGAAGATTTAGCCTTTGGCATGATAGAACTTTAAATTTCATATTTATTTCATTTTAGGAAAATTGATTTCAGTTATAAATATTTAACATGCAATTTGTTCAAATTGTGTCAAGTGAAATGTAAAATTTGCTTTTAGTTAAGTACCTTTTTTGTGCATTGATTCCATGGGCAGTACTCTTGATCTATAATGATAGGGTTCTTAACATTAACCATTCTAATGTCCTCAAAGTGCAAATAAGTGACAATAGAATTTCCTGGGGTACCAGGCCACGTCTTGACCCTCACACCATTGTCTGTGTTGTCAAACGTGCAATTTCTAATTGTGAAACCCTCTACAGGCTCTTCATTCAAGTATTTTCCAAGGCTTCCAACACTCATGCCATGTCCAGGTCCACAAATGACGTTCAGGACAGAAATCTTTCTGCTACCATCACCTAAAGAGATACAATCATCACCGGTGCTAATGATTGAGTTAGTAATGTTGACCTGAGTCGAACTTCCAATGTGGATTCCGTCAGTGTTGGGGATTTTTGAAGGGGCAGTGATAGTGAAGTTTATAAAAGTTACATTGTTGCACCCCAAAACATTGACATGAAAGTTTTTGCTATCCTTTGAGGTTATTTCTCGGATGATAGAATTGTTCAAAAAACCAGAACCAAAATTTTGTAAGAATTTCACAAGAAAAACAATTAGTTAGGATGTTTGTTGAGAACGTACTAGCACTAGTTACAATATTGAGTTATGAATACGTTACTTTACCATGGAGAGCTTCTTGCAGTTCTTGTTTTTTCCAGTCATTTTGCTTCTAAGCCCTTGCTCCTTTGCCATCAAAAGTTCCTTCTCCAGATAAAGTGAAGAAATTAATATATGCAAATTTAACCCATTGAGCATTTCCATCCAGTTGGCTGGGGTCTGACGGTGCTTCAATTATACCATCAACTTAGACCTCTATTGGACCCCTGCAGGGTCCTCTAAGGTCTACTTGTTTTAACTTGTATGCACCTTTAGGAACCACAACTTTGCTTTGAATCGTTGATGCACATGCATCTTTCCAAGCCTTTTTCAATGCCTTCAGAACAAAGCCAAATAGAAAATTATGAAACGAGAAAAAATATGCAGCTGCCATTCTAGTTTAACGAAGTTTTAAAATGCGTTTGATTTGTAAAAATATTTTCAGCTTTTATTTTTTAAAAATTCTATTTCCATTTGCAAGTTTTCATTATTTATAAAATACATTTGTTTTATGAAGTTGGAAATTCATTCATTGAAATCAAATTGGCAGAGATAGCTATAAATGGTACTGATTTTTGTATTTGATCTTTTGTAGTTATGCTAATACTTTAATTTTTTTTAATAATTGTGATGGACTCTCTTTTAAAATTGCAAAGATATCTCCGGTTATTTTTTTAAAACACTGAAAATATCTTTTAAATGTTTGCTGTTTTAATCTATTTTAAAAAATGTTTTATGAAAACATTTTTCCCTACACTCTACCAAATAGATTTTTGATCACGTTTTCTAGTTTCAATCAAAATGAAAGAAAAATACAAAAATAAAACTAAACAGATCCTTTAGTTGCATGAACTCGATGTGTTGTTACCTGGGTTATATCTCCATTGGGAGGTGCACCATATTTTGTTACATCAAAGATCTCAGATTGACCTTCGGCAAAGGAAGCTAGTAATAACAACAAAGAAAATGTGTGAGCACTCACTTTCATATTCATTTTGATATGTTCTTTTTCTTTTCTCTTTCTCACACCTTGCGACTTAAGGTGGCGTGTAGATTGTGATAAGATACTATTCAGTAGGAGACTATTTATATTGGTAAAGCTTCAAGCCCATGTAACATTTTGAACTAATTTTTATCTTATTGTAGATTGCAGTGAACCATATTTTGTTGGGTGGTTAATTAATTGTGGGCATAAACAACCCAAAGAATTATAACAAAACAACTTAATTATCAGTGCTGCAAAATTTGGAGAAGCCATATAGCTTACACTATATTGTGACGCTAAAAGAATCAAAAGATATGGAGTTTCGTTTTATGACACTATAATTAATAACAAAAAGAGACTATCTTTCATCTAAAAAGCAGAGGTACGTAAGATATCATTGCAAAATAATAATAGTAATAATAATAATAATAATAAGAGAGACTAGATATGGCTTTTCATTAGTAATTAATAACAAGAAAAGAATAGATAACTCAAGTAAAATTTTTACTTTAAGTGTCATCATTTCAGTTAAATGTATTGGAGCTATTTAGCAAATTTCTAACAAAATCTGTTTGTGTAACCAGAATTAGCATGCCAAACATTGTTGGTGGAGATGAAAACAATAAACATGATATTGACAATTGCAATAACTAAAGAGTTATTGCAAAAAATGACTATAGGTCGTTCAACATATGTTACAACTCGGAGGCCTTTCAAATATTTTTGAAGGTAAATAACTTCCCTTGTAGCTATATTAATAGTTAAATATTCAGCTTCCATGGTGGATTGAGGTACACAATTTTGCTTTTTACTTTTCCATGATATTGTATCTTCACCAAACATAAACAAAAACTCAAAAGTTGACTTTCATGTATCCACACAAACCTAATAGTCATGATCTGAATAGCCAACCTGTTATACCTCATAAGCTTGATAAGTCAAAACATATTACTTGGTTCATTTCAAGTAGCAAAACATTTTCTTTACCCCTTCCCAATGACTTTTCCCATTATTATATTGAAATCTGCTCATAATTCCCACTGCATAAGTAAGATCTAGCCTTGTACACATTAAGGCATACATAAGACTACCATCAACAAATTCATATGGAAACATTGACTCATCAAGCCTATCTTAGATAGAAAAAGGACAACCTTCTCTACTTACTTTTTTTGACAAATCATAAGAGAGTTTGGCCTCAAAGCAATAGCCCATCTTAAATCGATGCAAAAGAGTTTCAATATATTTTTGTTAAGACAAACTTATTTTTCTTTTTGTTCAATCTCTAATAATTTTGTTACCAAGGATGTGTGGAGCTTCACTAAGATCTTTCATATCAAATGTGTGCAATAACTAATTTTTGAGAAATCCCTTACGAAAAATTTATCCTCTTATGAGAATCTCTTTACTTTGAATTACTGGTATTTGAAATATTTGCATATTTAGACCCATTGGTTTCTTCAAGAGTTGACTTTTCTCCAAGAAACTCATTATAATGAAAGCAGACTTCAAAAAACTTAACATGTCTGCTCTCTATAATTGTTTTCTCCATTGGATCATATAATTTGTATCCTTTTGAATGCTTTGGATAGCCAACAAACAAGAAACTTTTTGTTTTATCTATAAACTTGTCTCTATTAAGATAAGGTATAAGAACATGTACAACACAAACCCAAACTCTCATAAAATTTAATTTAGGCTGCTTCCCACTCTAAAGCTCTAAGCAGTCTTTTCTACAGATTTAGAAGGAAATTTATTTAGAATATGGACAACAATTAAGAGAGATTCACCCCAAAAAGAATTTGGAAGATTAGTAAGAGTTAACATTGACCTGACCATTTCTAACATGGTTCTATTATGTTTTTCAGCAACTCCATTTGCTCCAATGTGTGAGGCATACTAAGTAAATGAATAATACCATTCTCCTTAAAACATTTATTGAATAAATCATATATATATTCTCCTCCACAATTAGAATGAAAAGACTTAATTCTTCTTACAATTGTTTTCTCTACTTCTAGTTTGAATTGGTTAAAAACTTCTAACGGTTCACTTTTCTTATGTAAAAGATACACTTTTCCAAATCTTGAAAAATTATCAATGAATGTGATAAAATAAGAAAAATTATTTCTAGTTTGTAAACTCGTTGGCCCATAAATATCAGAGTGAATTATATCAATAATTCTTTTACTTTTGATAACCTTAGTGGAAAATGACAACTTAGTCATTTTTCCATACAAACAACTTTCACAAATTGGAAATTCCTTCTTTTCAACATTTTCAAGAAAGCCATCCCTGATTAATTTATTGATTCTATCTTTACCAATATGGCCAAGATGAAGATGCCAGAGATAAAATTCATTAGAATGAATAACAGAAAAATTAGAAACTTCGCACACAACATTGCCATATAAACTAACCTGATACATCCCTGAATTTCGAAAGCCTTTCAATACAACTTCATCATTTTTATACAAAATAATTTTTCCATTTCCAAAGGCAATCTTATAAAGAAAATATTGTATTATCTTGCAACTTTAACTCATATATTCCAACCCCTTTTATTTTGGCTCTATTATCATTCCCTATGAAAATAAAATTTTTTCCATATTCAATTTTCCTGATTTCCTTGAATCCTTGGAGATCAGTAGATACACGAACAGTAGCACCACTTGTCTATCCTTTTAGAATGTTGTGTTTCTATGTTGAGCATTTTAGTTGGTTTATACTCCTTTTGACTTTGTAAGTTCTTGAAAGTAAGACAATACTTCTTATTGTGACTAAACTTGTTACAATGAAAACACTCTCTGTGTAATATTCATCTTACTCTTTTCATTAAAATTCTTCTGAAAATTATGTTTAAACTTATTCTTTCCTTTCTTTTCATTTGGTTTCAACTACACATTATTGAATGATAAATTTGGCTTACTAGTTTTCTCAAGCTTCATTACCAATTTTCTATCTTCTTAGCGATCAATTTTATTAATAAGATGCTCAACACTCCAATTAGATCTCAACAAGGGAGTAGAAATCCTCAATGAACTTAGAGGAGGAAGGTAATAAATTGATAATAGAAGATACTATAGTTTTGTCATCCATAGCTCTACCACAAAACTTAAATTCATTAAATATAGCAATGGTATCATTAACATGTTTTCTTATGTTAGCTCTTTCTTCATGCTTAGCTCTGGTGAGCTTTTTCACAAATTATTCACATGAGAATTAGACTTCTTTCCATATTTAGATTCTAACTTGTCTAATATTTCCTTAGTGGTATGAGTGTGAAAATAAGTCATACGAAGAGTTTTACTAAGGCCACTAAAAATATAGGACTTGAAAATATCATTAGCCAATTTCCAATCATTATACTTTTTAAAATTTTATTTTAGCATCAATATCAATAGTAATTTCACTTGGGATTGGTTGGGGTAAAATAGGGCATCTACACAAACAATATCCTTCAAAACATAAAAGGTAAAAAGCATATCAACTCTTTGTTTCCAATCCATATAGTTAATATCATCCAGTATTTCATTTTTGAGAAGATTAGCAAACACAGATCTACACAAATAATTCTTGATGCTGCTATTTCACTTCTATTAGATCTTCTTTTTGGTATCAAAAGCTTCTTGATAAATCTCCAATCCAAAGATTACAGATTGAAGTGTAAACTAAATTTACACAATTAAGAGAAATAGATAATAATAGAATTTTCTACAAGTGATTAATTTGCTACTTTAAGCCATAAAGTATTTTTTGCATGCCTCACTTGTAGGACCAATGGAGGTATATATAGGAGAGTCTAAGACTTTCCATCTCTAATGTAGAAATATCGTTGGACACAGTAATCTACATCCTATAAATTCTCATTCATTCTCCATACCCATTAATCATGGCTGTTAAACAATGAGTCTCATTAATGATATTAAATATGCTCTTTAGAATTCCATAATTTATTAGATTGAAACATGCCTTTTAGAATTTCTTATTTTAGATTTGTACAATATTGATTTTATTCTTTTAGAATTCTTAAATCATATAAATTGAAGTGTGTCTTTTGACTTTCTCTTTTCAAAGTTCATGAATTATAATTAATTGTTCATGAACTATTATTCATTTTGAAACCATCATAATTCTCACATATTGGATTTCTATAATTCCAAGTTATTAACTAATCTTAAAATTAAATATGCACACAAGGCTTTTAATCAAATGCCTAAGAGAAATTCATAATAATATGTGTTCTTAAGTTCTCAAATTTTCATCCAATAGTTTGGTTGTATTTTTATTCTAAATAAGCGGAGTTTAAATCCATAATGAAATCAAGCTTTTAGTCAAAATCTTATTATTTTCCAACCAAAATTGATTGAAATTTTCCTCATTGTTTAATCCAGTCTTAGTTGCCTGAAAATATATATTCGTTAAATTTTGCTAGTATTGAAAACTCCTTGTTTTTAGTTACATGTTCAATATTTGCTATCGAAAACCATATTTGGGTTTAGGGGTAAATCACCTATAATAATAGAATTTTAAGAAACTCTTTGCTAGTTTGTTGCATGCTGCTCTTAGATTTCATTTCTATCTCATTACCAAAATATAAATCACAAATCTTTTAAAAACAAAAACAAAAATTAAATAATACACGTGTCAAATCCAATAAACAAATAATATAAAATTACACTTGAAGTATTTATTAAAATTATAAATTACAAACATTGTAGATGGATACATGCGTTCAAAGAAATTCCTCACACTATTGTAGCCTTTTAAGTCAATAGTACATAACACCACAATTATGTAACCATGAAACAGCTACAACATCAGATAACTATCAAATTTGACATGGAAATAATCCTAAAACAACATTCGACATATATTACTAGAAAACACAGTAAACATGAAATAAAAATGCAGGATGAATTATTTCTTTGTGCACACAAATTTAGGTAATTGATATCTCCAAATTGAAATGTCTCATCCCCACCACCACGACAACTGACACATATCATCAAGCTAAAATTACAAAACTAGTATAACTCAGTGGCTTTAGCTAACAATATTCATACGAATCACAGCACAGAAAAGGCAACAGATCAAGTCAAGTGGCTGTAAAAGGACAGGCCAATACATTCATCACACCACACTCATCATCCATCAAAATACAAAAGAATAGCAGAATCATCATCCATCAAAATCAAGACATACAAGCAAAAAAAAGGGAATTCTTGTTATGAGCAGAGAAAGAGCAATGAGCAAATAGCATTCATGAATAGAAATAGGTGAAAATATACAATGAGGGAGAAATTGAAGCTTACCTTGGCTGCTAAATGAGAGAGTAGGTCGACAGTTACGAGGGTGAGGAAAGAGGAACAATGGGTGAAGGTTGAGAGAGAATCACAATGGTGAGGGAAGAAGAACGATGGGTGAGGTTCATAGGTGAAGGTTGCCGCGGGTGAGAGTGAGGAGACGATATAGGGTGTACTGAGGGTGAGGAAAGAGGAAGATGTCTGAAGGGTGAGGGTGAGTAAATTTCCCCTATTCGGTTCATAACCCAAGTAACCTCATGGGATAAAAATTTCAACTGATGGGGAGAATATGATAGAAAACTTGATAACACTATCCAATCCTACTGGCACACCAAATGTAAAATAAAAATAAGACATGATATGTTATCCTATCTTATCTTCTTTATCATGTCCACTAAACAGGCCCTTATAACCTTTTACCAAGGTAACTTGAAAATTTTAATTGAATTTTTTTTCAAGATAAAATTTAGTAAAATTTATCTAAATAGGAAAGTGCATTGCTTATATAGCATTTAAACCAAGGCAAACTTTCTGGAAAAAAAGTTAGCAAAATGTAAGAACAGTGGCAAAGATGAATCAACTAAGAAAAAAATAGTAAACCAATCTTGCTGTCTCATTCATGTATAGTAAACCATTTATAGGTTCAGCTAAAGTACATCACATTGAATAGAATTAGTACATGACCAACATAATAGTAACTAACTAGTTTTAACACAGTCACAGTTGCACTAGTTACAAAAATACTCCTAACATTCTCCCTCATATTTGAAATTAATTTTGCATCATCATTCATTCCCCCTCCCTTAATTTGTCAACCTTAAGTTGATCATGAAAATAGGCAAAAGGGGATAATGAAATTGGCTTAGTTAATACATCAGCCACTTGTTATGAACGTGAAACACCAGAATTTGCTTCCCTTATATCTTTTATCTATTAAAGAAAACATCCAGCTGAATATGTTTTGTCTTCGAGTGTAGAAATGGGTTAGAAGACATCAAAATAACATTTTGATTGTCATAAAACACTTGAGGAGGACCAATTGGCAACTACAACTCATTGAGAAGAGATTGCATCCATTGTAATTCTATCACTATATGAGTTGGGTTGTGAAATTTAGCCTCTGTGATAGATTGAGACACCACTGATTATTTTTTTGAACTCCAAGTAATGAAATTTACACCAAGATAAACATAATACCCTTTAGTAAACCTCTTATGATCAAAGTCACTGGCCCAATCTAAGTCACAATAGGTAACAAGTTACAACTTAATAGAATAAGATGCATACTATAAAATCTAGTCCCCTACAGGTACCTTAAGACTCATTTAATAGCTTGCCAATGGTGTCCAAAGGGTTATGCATATATTGACTTACTTTGGTTATACTAAAAGCTATTTCAGGTCTAGTTACTATTAAATATTGTAAACCTTTTCCTATGAATAGAAAAAGATAAAGGTTATGTGTTGGAGTACCATAATCAAAAATTAATTTGTATCCAACAACCATATGTGTAGGAAAGGAATTAGAGGCATCTAAACCAGCTCTTATCAATAAGTCAGAGATATATTTAAACTGTGACAAGTGTAAACCAGCATCATTGATTCTTTTAACCTTAATGCCAAGAAAGTAATTAAGATCTCCAAGGTCTTTAAGGGCAAATTCAACATTAAGGGCAATAATTAAATTGGAAATAACAATGGATGAACTACATGTGATGACAATATCATTAATATAGACTAAGAGATAAGTAGTGGTAGTGCCATCTTTCCTTATGAATAGGGACTGATTACACTCGGATGAACAAAAATTAAGCTGAACTAAGGTGGCTACCAACTTATCAAACCATGACCTTGGGGCATGCTTAAGTCTGCAGAGGGACTAATGTAACCTACAAACAAATTTAGGATTAGAAAAGACAAACCCCTTAGGCTAAGACATGTACACTTCTTATTGCAACACATTATTAAGGAAAGCATTGTTGACATCCAACTATGTAAGTGTCCAACCATTTGCAAGAGCAATAGTGAGCATAACTCGTATGGTCACCATTGAACTAAAAGGTTTTTTATAATCACTGCCAACTTGTTGAAGATACGCCTTTGCCACAAGCCGAGCCTTATGCTTATTAATGGTCCCATCCATATTTTTTCTTAGAGGAAGAAGCACTCAATGCCATGCTTTATTATTCATAAGAGCATTATACTCACTCTTCATAGCAACAAACCATTATGGATGACACATTGCTTCCTTTGCTATGGAAGGTTCAAAAAAAGTAGTAGCAATCAATACTTGAGGCTTATAGATGCCATAGTTCGATTATGTTTGCATTGGATGAATAAAGGTAGAAGAGATAGGTTAAACAGCTACTTGCACTACAATGTTTGAAGCTGTAGAGCTAAAGTCTATATTGGAGGGTTCATAAGCTGACTCTGCAACTATAAGAAGAGATGTAGTGCACTCATTATTAGCATCAGGTTGTAACTCAAATGAACATAATAGAGCATATTGGTTATTGTCATTATTTAGGGAAATGGTAGGTGTTTGAAAAGACAAGACAATTTTAGGCTTATTGGAACAAGAGGACATATACTTGAATGGAAAAGAAGACTCATACAAAATAACATGTTTAGCTATATAGACTTTTCCAATAGAGGGATCAAGACGCTAATAACCCTTATGAAATTGGATATACCCCAAAAAAATACAAGCCTTAGAATGAAAATCAAACTTAGGACAATTATATGGTCTAGTGTAAGGAAATCACTGACATCCAAAAATTCTTAAAAGACTATAATATGGAGTTTTATGAAATAAGACCTCAAGTAGAGAAAATTTTGAAGCACTGGAGTGATCATCAAATTGATAATAAATGTGGAAGTTTGGTAAGCATAATGCTAGCACTTAAGAGGTATGGAAGCATTCACAAGTAAGAACAATTTCAATGACATGGTGATACTTTCTTTTAGCAAATCTATTCTTCTCATGAGTGTGGGGGAAGAATAACCTATATATTATACCATATAGCTTTTAATATAGTTTTCAATAATAATAATGTATATGAATGAAAAGGATAAAAATAAGGATATTTTTTGGCTCATTTAATAATATATGTATCAATGAAAAGATTCAATTAAGCTCAAAGTAGAGAGACTAAGGATATAAAAATTTTATGGGTAAACTTGAAAGGCTCAATCTATATAAAAAAAAAAAATACTTAGATCATCTCCTAAATAATGTGTTAGCCTAGGATTTTTTTTCAAGTAACAATTAAATAAGATTTAGAGTCCTATGAGATCATAAATATATAATTTTTGGATCACATAAATGTTCTCTAAGTATTTAATCAACAAAATTCTCAAGGTTTAAGTGCTCAAAATTTTTCAAGATTCTCGAGTAAAAATTTAAATTACAAGAGAATTAAATTAACACATAATATATTTTTTAACCATCTTTTGAAAGCTAAAAATCTTTAAAACCAATCAAATCATAGGCTTTTAGTGTTATCTACTCGAACAAGTCTTTCAAAACATAATGTTGGAACATGCAATCACACAAATAACACAACTGTTGGTTGCAAGGTATATATACAATGTCTGAACGCAAGTGCACGTATCGTGACCAAGTAATATAGTGATGAGTGAGTATCATCCCATGAGAAGTGTAACCAGAAATTACTATAGAATTTTTGACTCGTGAAATTCTGTAGAAAAATTTTGTTGGTTATTACAATATATAAGGTTCAAGTGCAAATAAGGCTAAACAAAATTAAAAACTTTGAATAATAATTTGAGGCACACTAGGTTACAAAAGATCGAGTAATTAAGTGAACTAGGGTTGCTTCAGCGTTGCCATGAACTCCTGCACTCATTTTGCTCTAGCGTTTGCTGTAGCAATTGCTCAAGTACTTAGTTTTACCTTTTGAATGGGTTCTTTCCAGACTACCATTCCATGTTCTTCTTGGGATCAGTCTCATACATTCCTATATAAAACCAACCTCAAGGGCTACACTTGAAGCCCTGAACTATTGGGTTATATGGAAGAACTATATATTCCTATATTGGTTGTGAATTGGTTTCTTTACCAACCCATAACATTCAAACTTAATCTAGCCTTCACTACTTTTCCAAGTAATGTTAGCTTCAACTTTATACTATTAAGGTTCGGCTAACAGAAGAAGTTAAGAAGTGTAATAACAGTTTTGAATGTCAAGAGCAATGCTATAACAAAATAATCCATTTACTAAAAATATGTTAAGAGTTCACTACAACCCATCTACAACCCTACCTGAAGGTTTAGCCCAGCATCACATCCAATTTAGTTACAATTGTATGCATCGGGACAACCATAATACAACGAAGAATAATATAGTAAAACATAGGCAGCGCAAAAATAACAAAGCACAAAAGGGAAGAAGGGAGTTCTAGGGAAGGATCCTCTTCTTCCACATCCAGCAGCTCTTCTTACTGCGTTGATTCCCAATGAAACAATCTCACCCTTACAGCACACTCCCATTAGGGGTTTCAGGCTCTCCTCTCTATTTTATGTTCTTTCCATGTATATGTCCCTTCTCTCCTCTCTAATTTTTTATATGTAAGCATTGTGGTCCCGATGAGGTGGCTCCTTCCACTTTCTTTTTGTCCCTTTCAGCCTGCACCTTTGGCAGCACCTTTTTCCTCCATTTCTAGTAGTAGAGACAATCTCTGTGCCTCTGTATCTCTACAGCTATGTTGTGTTAGCTGAGTGCTTCCTTTTCTACGCTGGGTAATAGAGGCTGCACCTGCTAAAGCAGCCATGAATCAATTCCACCTGCACCGTATCACAAAAAAATCAGTTTCCAATTATGTGCACCATATCAATAAGATCAAAATCACTTAGCATCCTCGGTTTACCAACTCCTTTTTCATGCATGCACACTAAATTTCATAGTAAGCGCAATGGGTGCTCTTATATTCAGGGGGTACAGACACACTATTACATTAGGGGGCATTAATGGTAATAAACCAAAATGCAGAGTAATAAACCCAAGAAAAGCATACAAAAACTCTAATAAATTAGAGTTATCAATTCCCCCTAAACTTAGAGTCTTGCTTATCCTCAAGCAAATTACTCTACCCACTAAAAAGGTTCTTATTAAGCTCCAGTCCCCTTTTACCAGCTTAGCTCCATGCAGTACTGCTATTAGCTCTCAGCTCTCAAAATTATTTCCAAATAGAAAATACCACATATCAATTTTTTTTCTTTAACCTCAATTGAAACCTCCTTTGTAATTGTGTGTGTCTTATGGTTAGTCTTCCAAGAACTACTTGAATCAAGATCAGTCAAGGTCCTATGATTTTACATGCTAATATATCAAGTCTCTTTAACTAAAGCAGGATGACACACATTAAAGGTGCAAACTATAGTAACCAGGGCAATTAAGAGGGTGAATCAACTTATTTCTTTACTATTTTTGTTTTTGCTTTTTTTTTTCTCTTTTTTTTGTATAGGTCATTGGTGTCTTTTGACGCGAATGCCAACATTTGAGATGAAGGCACCCGGTTACTCAACACTATATCACCTTTAAGCAATATCCTACTCATGCCTCTATGTCACTGTTTTACGCAAAAGTATACATGGAGCTAATGCATACCCCTGATTACTAAGGGATAACAGAGGAATTAGAGTGGCAAACATTTCTCTCTTTTTCTTTTTCTTTTCCCTTTTTCATTTCCTCCTTCCCCCAAACTTAAGCCTTACGCTTATGCCTCTTGTGGTCATCCAGCAATTTGTTTTTAAGAGACTCCGAACATTAACTCTAAAATCCTAGGCCCACTTCCTGAAAAATTACCAAATTTCTCTTGCTAAGATTGACCAAAGCTTTGGGCTCATAAGGGAAGGTTCTGGTTGTATGGGGTTAACATGTAGAATTCTTATTTTTCATCAGTCAATTTACAACCCTTCCTCATGGAGCTTCCTAGAACTGATAGCAGGCCATGAAACAAAATGTGACAAACACATTAATTTTTTTTAGATGTAAAAAAATAAGAACTGACCATGAAAGCTTCCTAATTGCTACTCAATTAACAGACCTGAGCCTACATTTACACACAATCAAACAGGACACAAACATAGGATACCTAGCACAAATTGAACAAAATCATTTAAACAGAACCCGCAACACCAAAGCAAACACCAAAGTATTAATCACTAAACCTCCTCCAAACTTAAATATTAGTAGTGTCCTCACTGCTTTTTTGAAAAAAATACTTTAAAAACAGCAAAAAGGCCGAAAAGATGTGAAATAGACAAAACAACATGCAGTATATATTAAGATAGCAAAAAGGAAAATAGAAGTTAAAAGGGCTTCCCTAAAATGCATGCAGGATTGCTACAGCATCCTTGTGGCATTAACCCCTCAAGATTTTGATCCACTGCAGAGTCCACTTCTCCTTTGGGATGACTTTTGTGGACTCGGGAATTTTCTCTTTCCTTGTTGCAGGGCTGATCTCCTTTTTACAATTGGCTCCTCATCCTCTGAGGATTGCACTGTCACTTGGGCCCTCTGTGTGTTCTTCCTCTTCTCTCTACTGTGGGGGGAGTCTTGGGATTCCTGGTCCTCCTCAGTCTGGGAATCAGGCACCCCCTTTCTCCTCCAGATGTGGTGTTCAAGATGTTCGTTGGGAAGTTAGGAAATGGGAAGAATTGCTTGAAATTCTGCTAGAGTGTTTGCTACAGGGAAAGATCCTTCATGTGTTGGTATTGCCAGAATTTTTGTTGTTGCTTTATGAATTACGCTTGATGTTGCAAGATGTATGCTTGCTGTTGTAGGATTAGGGACAATGTCTTATCTCCTGGCTAGTGGGTTGAAGTTGAAGGTGCTTGGCCTTCAGGGTCTGGAGGTTCTTGTGTGAGGGCTGATGGCTCTGGCTCTCCCTTTTCTTGCACAATGCGCGTTATGGCAATAATTGTTATGGCTCCTACCATCTTGAGTGTCTCTTCGTCCATTGAAATGGGGACATTGCATGCCTGGCATAGTATGTTGATCAAGGAGGGGAACAGTAGACTGCCCTTCTTACAGCTTGCGCAGACTCTGATCTGGTCAGTGATGACTCTCCCTACATTGATGAGCCTCCTAGAAATTATGGCGCACCATAGCTACTCTGTCTCTACTCACATTTTGCCCGTGAGTGGAGGGTAAAAGGCAGGTCTTCAAGAAGTGATACCACACCTTAACCGCTGGCAGCAGTGAAACTCTGTTTACAGTCACAGCACCATAAGAAGATTTGTCCCAAGTGGTGCTTGGTATACACACCCGTGCCAACATTGCCTCCCAATCTTTCTCTTGCAAAGCCTCCAAATGCTTCTCATAGTCATCATCCTAATTGGTTAGCTTGTAGGCTTCATTGATAGTGACTGCGTTGATTAATACCCGAGTCTCCTTGACTTTGACCCAATCCTTGGCATCCTTCAGGAAATTGGCATAAAACTCTCTTACCAGTGGAATAATGGCAGATTGAGGGTGTTTGGCGAAGTCCTGCCATCCTCTTTGCTTCACTACTGTGGACATATACATTAGCCTTCTCAAATCTTCAACTGTAGTAAATGTGAAGCCTTTTTCTGTGCAGAATGTTCGATGGACCGTTTTCTCAACGTGCCTCCTCTGATTCTCCACAGAGGTGAACTTCTTCATCTTACTCGCCTTCCTTGCTATAGTCTTGATCCTCGGCATTGTTTGATGGTGGAAGTTCCCTAAGAAGACGGTCTAACCTCATGCGATGAAGCTCTCAAAATGTGAAGGTGTACGAGAATGTAGAGGGCAAGGGCTTTCAGAGCTTGTAAAAGGCTGATGGGTACACAAAAGTGGGTTGGGGGAGAATGGGGGGTCGTGACTTATGAGATCCTTAAAGTTTTCCCGCCTCCCTTTTTTTTTCTTTTCTTTGGACCAGGCCTTATGTAATAACCGTAAAATTTAACGAAAATTCCAATTAAAGGAAATTTAGAATAAAAGAGAGAATTTTGACAATAGAGATAAGAACCGGTGAAAATATGTATATTTATTACATGGATTAAAGAATTACAAAAGAAATATGAGAATTTATGTTTTGGCGCGCTATAAGCAAATATATTTTTATTTATGTAGATATGATTATGATTTGTTAAAAGTAAGTGGACTTTTAAGTAAAAGAAGTATTGTGTTGCTTAAAATAATTATACCGGCCTCTATTGAATTTTTATGATATTTTTAGAAATATTCTTTATTTTAATATGAATAAAGATATTTGTTTTGAAATTTGTTTTATTATGATTTTTATCAAGAAAAATCATGATTTAAGAGTTTAACTAAAGATTTATGAGAATGAAAATTTTTAGAAATTTTGGGATATTTTATGATGAAAAATGGAATTTATATGAATTTTTATAAAAGAAAATCATATTATTAATTATTTAATAAATATTATTATATTTTAAAAAAAAGGAAGGAATGATAAACGGAAGCTGGGGGAAGTATCAGTCGAAAGAAGAAAAAAATCGAAAATTTTGCATAGTGAGTGAATAGTAATTTCAAACTTTATCTTTCGATCTAGAGTGCCTACGAGCTTCCAATCTCAAAACTGAAGGTGTTATTGGATTCAGGACGAAGAGTACTTCAGTTTTGACTGATCAATTTTTCAAATCAACCGTTGCATCGCCGTAGATCTGAAGTAGAAAATCTCGGTAAAAGGTAAGTTCTGAAAAACCTTACTTAGAGACTTCTAATTAGAAATCTGACTCCGTAGATGGATTCAGAAACTAGATAAACATTAGGATATGAATTCGTTTTGTTGATTTGGTAAAATTTTTGTGATGGTGAATAGTGTTTTTCGGCGATGAATAGTGACAGTGAATAGTATTTTCCAGCGGTGAATAGTGACTAAACTCCCGAAGTCATTTTTCAAGTTTTTGGACCTTTCGGACTCCATTTTGGAGTTTGTTTTACTGAATTCAGACCAGAAACAAGGATTTTAGGGCTATCCAATCTGGAGCCCTTACCTGTGAGTAGATATTTCTTTCTATAGCTTTTTACATGCTCTTCTTGAATTTAAGATGAATTATTGATTATGATTACAAGTGATGTATACTTTTATATGTATTTGAAATGGATTAAAGTATCTGGAAATAATTTCTATCGGAAATGTAGTTCAAGAAGAGTATGGTTCTGAAAATGAGATTTTTGAACTCATTGAATACGTGATTTTAAATGCATTTCTTACCGCATGGTAAATGAAATATATTGTCTACGACGCATTGGTTTATAAAATTATATGATTGCCTTGGAAAAAGGGCATATATATGATAAACCCTGAATGGGTAATTTTTAATAGATGAATTTTGAAATACATTGAACATGTGATTTTTACATGTATTTTTCATTATATGGCAAATAAAATGTGTTATGCACATGATATTGATCTTTACATTAATATGTTTGCCTCGGATATGGGCATATATATATATATGTGATTTCCTGATTGGAATGTTTTGACAGAGGAATATGCTGAGACTGAAAGTCTGTATTATATTGAGAAATTTATACTAAATTCTATGGTATATGTGCATATCGTATTTGTGGAGGAATCCTATTGGAATCACTGTCTGCTAACAGCAGGGAATGTTAGCTCTGGTGCACCTTGATACCTCAGCTAGCAGGGGTGGTGCTAGCCTCGTGTGTCAGCCAACACAGGAGTTATTGTTATTGGGGAGAGCGAGATGCCTCCTATTATTGTTATCGGGGAGAGCGGGATGCCTCATATTATTGTTATCAGGGAGAGCATGATGCCTCATATTATTGATATGTGATTTACCCTCCCTTGATGTGTGCTTGGAATTATTTATTGTATTGGTTCTAATAGGTAAACCTCCTAAATCATGTGAAATCTTTTATTGTATCATAGTATTTGTTTATAATCGTATTGTACTGTATTTGGTTTTGAATATTGGGCTATATTGTGAAATGTGGATATTTGAAATACGGGTTCCATATGGATGTACTTCTGAATTGTACTTTCTATATGATAAACTTTAAAGTATAAGTCATCCATATGCTAACCTAAGAGGTTATAGAGGGTTTTATCTGCTCACTGAGTTTTAAAACTCACTACACATTGTGGATATATTTTTCAGATATGGAGACAGAGTCTGGTCATGCGGATAGGTGATCAGTTAGACTGTCTAGTCTCTAAGTGACCCTATGTTGCTTCCAAGGCTCACGTTATTTGTATTGTATTTGTATTTGTATTCTATAGTATGCTCTGAACGTCACAGGTAGGATCCCTGCTTCTACTGTTTCTCTGGTGTTCATAGACTTACACTGTATATTGTATATGTGTACGAGAACCAATATGTATTGGTTTATATGATAAAGAATGGCATTATGTACAGTTATGGAACATATATGTGTATGATATATGGATTTCACGTGCCCTAAAATTAGGGTCGTGACAAGTTGGTATCAGAGCATTAGGTTTCCCTGTGGCTATCAGAGCAAAGGATTCTTTAGTAGGACCTTTAGTATCGATATGAGTCGGACATATTTATACTTCAGGTGCTGCTGAGGGATTCTATAGGATATTATCTTCCGTTCTATTCTGAGTCTGTTATAGTTCATAATATAAGGTTGATCAAATGTGATAGTATCTTAAAAAGTGTTTTGTTCTGTATAGTAAATGATGCCGCCAAGAACTAGAGCAGTTGTTAGAGAAGAAGCTGTAGATCGTGCACCATCTATTGAAGAGTCTGCACAATCTACGATTCCAATGCAAAGAGGTCGCGGTAGAGGCCGACCTAGAGAAAGAGGTAGAGGTAGAGGTTGAGGACGTACACGGGGTATAAGAACCCTAAGACAAAACAAACAAGTGCCTGTGCTTGACAGAGTTTCTGAGGAAAGAGTAGAACCTCCTCAGGAGCCATATGATAGGACAACTGATATGATAGCGGGTATACATAGAAGTTTAGAGACGTTGGCTGGATTTATAGTAGATCAAGGCAGAAAAGATGGCCAGCCACCAGAAAATGCTCCTGAAGTACAAAAATTAGGAAGAAGAGCTGAGCAAGAGGATAAGGCTACAGGGATTGAGGCGTCATTATCGCAATTTCTTAAGCTAAAACCCCCGACTTTCTCTGGGTCAGATGTCCTGGAGGACCCACAGATATTCATTGATGTTGTAGAACGAGTTCTCAGAGCTTTAGGGTGTGCCTCTAGAAGATCTGTTGAACTAGTGGCCTTTCAATTATCAAATGTGGCCCAAGTTTGGTTTAAAACTCTGGTACTAGGAAGATCTGATACTTTACCCTCAATGGAGTGGGATGAATTTAAAGAAGCATTTATGAATCGCTTCCTGCCAATGAGTGAAAGAGACAAGAGGGCCAGAGAATTTGAAGAATTAAGACAAACACCGAATATGACAGTTTCTGAATATGACATCCGTTTTACCCGGTTGTCCAGATATGCACTATATATGGTCCCTATTGAAAAGGATAGAATTAAGAGGTTTGTTTTGGGATTGATACGCCCATTGTTTAAGTTAGTGGGTCCTCAGATGGATCATTTTTCAACCTGTACAGCAGCTGTGAACTGTGCTAGAATTATGGAAACATGAGAGCAAGCAGATATAGAAGGTCTTAAGAGAAGGAAAAGAGATCGAGATAGTAATGCCCAGACTAGATATAATCCTACTGTTAGTAGGTCAAGATTTCAAAATCCACAGCGTTTTACTCAAACAGGAGCTGGTAGTTCTAATCAGCCATCAATTAACATTAATAAGCAGAGAATGTTCCAAAGAGATATGAGACCCCCGAATCAACAAGGCTTAAGATCAATTCCACCATGTCCAAATTGTGGCAGGCCCCATACTGGACAGTGTCGCAAAGAAACTGCTGCATGTTATAAGTGTGGACAAGTAGGTCATCTGATGAGAAATTGTCCACAACTGCGAAGTTTTAGTCAAGCATCAGTACAACCAGCTTCACCTCCTGCATTTGCACCAGCACGACCTAGTAGAGCAGCCTCAGTCCAAGCAAGTAGTGGTGGTACTGGTAGAGGATCAGGAAATCGAGGGCGAGAACTAGCTCGAGTTTTTGCCTTAACACGACAGGATGCTCAGGCTTCAAATGCAGTTATGACAGGTACATTATCAGTGTGTTCTCATAAAGCATATATCCTATTCGATCCTGGTTCTACACATTCTTATATATCACCATGTTTTGCTAAGAAATTGGGTAGAGACCCCATTAGTTTGCATTGTTCTTTTATGGTTGCTACTCCAATGGGAGAATTCTTGCTGGTAAATGATGTGTATAGATCATGTGAAATTTCGATAGAGGATAAAGAAACTCTTGTAGATTTGATAGTTCTAGATATGGTAGACTTTGATGTGATTCTAGGAATGGATTGGTTATCATCATGTCATGCCATTCTAGACTGTTATCATAAGGTGATTAAGTTTAATGTCCCTGGAGAACCTTCTTTCTCAATACAAGGAGACCGTAATGAGATGCCTAGTAATTTAATATCTGCACTGACAGCTCATAAACTGTTACAAAAGGGATGCCAAGGGTTTTTAGCAGTAGTCAAAGATGTTGATATGAAGTATACAAGTGTAAAGCAATTTCCAGTAGTTAAAGAATTTCCTGATGTGTTTCCTGAAGAGTTGCCAGGATTACCACCAAACCGAGAGATTAAGTTTAGTATTGACCTTCTCCCTGAAACACAACCAATATCCATACCTCCTTATAGGATGGCACCTGCAGAACTTAAGGAATTAAAGGAACAATTACAAGATTTACTACTTAATGGTTTTATTCGACCTAGTACATCTCCCTGGGGTGCTCCTGTTCTTTTTGTGAAGAAAAAGGATGGATCTTTACGTTTATGTATTGACTATAGGCAGTTGAACAAAGTAACTATACGAAATATATATCCTCTACCCAGAATAGATGATCTGTTTGATCAGTTACAAGGTGCTCAATGTTTTTCAAAAATTGATCTGAGATCTGGGTATCATCAATTAAAAATCAAGAAGGAAGATATTTCGAAAACTGATTTTAGGACTCGGTATGGACACTATGAGTTCTTAGTAATGCCATTTGGTTTAACGAATGCTCCAGCTGCATTTATGGATTTAATGAATAGGGTATTTAAACCTTTCCTGGACCAGTTTATTATTGTATTTATCGATGATATTCTGGTGTATTCAAAGAGTTCAGAGGAGCATGAGCGACATTTAAGAATAGCATTGCAAACCCTAAGAGAACACCAACTATATGCCAAGTTTTCAAAATGTGAATTTTGGCTTAGTAGTGTTGCCTTCTTAGGGCATGTGGTTACAAAATATGGTATTCAAGTTGATCCTAAAAAGATAGAAGTAGTGCAGAAATGGCTACATCCTACAACAGTTACAGAGATTCGTAGTTTTCTTGGTTTAGCAGGCTATTACCGAAGATTCGTTAAGGATTTTTCAAAGATAGCTGCTCCTTTGACAAGGTTGACAAGAAAGGGAATAAAGTTTGACTGGTCAGATGAATGTGAAATTTTTTTCAAAAACTTAAAGAATGTTTGACTACGGCGCCAGTATTGACTATTCCTTCAGGTACCGGAGGATACACTGTATACTGTGATGCATTGAGAATTAGCTTAGGATGTGTGTTGATGCAAAATGGTCGAGTCATTGCATATGCATCTAGACAGCTTAAACCACATGAGCAAAACTATCCGACTCATGATTTGGAAATGGCAGCAGTAGTTTTTGCTCTTAAAATATGGAGGCATTATTTGTATGGTGAGACATGTGAAATTTATACAGATCATAAGAGTCTCAAATATATTTTTCAACAAAAAGATCTTAACTTGAGACAAAGACGATGGATGGAATTACTTAAAGATTATGATTGCACAATACTATACCATCCAGGTAAAGCCAATGTAGTGGCTGATGCATTAAGTAGGAAGTCTATGAGTAGCTTGGCTCATATCACAGTGGTAAGAAGGCCGTTAGTTAAAGAGATACATAAGCTGGAAAGTGATGGAGTAGTGATGGAAGTAAGAGAGCCTGGAGTATTATTAGCTCATATACAATTTCAATCATCTTTGATCGAACAGGTGAAGAAGGCACAGAGAGAGGATGCCTATTTGTGCAAGAAAATTGAAGAGGTAAACAATGGTGGTGAAGTTGATTTTACTGTAGACTCTGAAGGGATTCTGAGATTTGGCAAGCGAATATGTGTACCTGATAAAGAAGAACTTAAGAAAGAAATTGTAGAGGAGGCCCATAGATCTATGTATACAATTCATCCTGGAATAACTAAAATGTATCAGGATCTAAAAGAACTTTATTGGTGGGAAGGTATGAAGAAAGACATAATGGATTACGTGTCTCGATGTTTAACCTGTTAGCAGGTAAAAGTGGAACATCAAAGGCCTGCAGGATTACATCAGCAGATAGAGATACCTGAATGGAAATGGGAAAGAATAACTATGGATTTTGTTACAGGGTTACCAAGAACACCAAAAGGGTTTGATTCAATATGGGTGATCATTGATAGGTTGACTAAGTCAGCACATTTCCTACCAGTAAAAACCACATACAATGTAGTTCAGTATGCAAGATTATATTTGAATGAAATAGTGAGGCTTCATGGAGTGCCAATATCAATAATTTCTTATCAAAGACCACAATTCACAGCTCGTTTCTGGAGAGCTTTCCAAGAAGCTTTGGGCACGAAGTTGAATCTCAGTACTACCTTTCATCCTCAAACATATGGGCAATCTGAGAGAACCATTCAAATATTGGAAGACATGCTTCGAGCTTGTGCATTAGAATTTCAGAGTAGTTGGGAAAACTTTTTACCTTTAGCTGAATTTGCTTATAACAATAGCTATCAAGCCAGTATACAAATGGCTCATTTTGAGGCATTATATGGCAGGCGTTGCCGTTCTCCGATTGGATGGTTTGAGATGGGCGAAGCAAAGGTTTTAGGGCCTGATATAGTACATGATGCACTGGTCAAAGTAAAACTGATTAAGGAAAGGTTGTTAGTAGCTCAGAGTAGACAGAAGGCTTATGTTGATAATAGACGTCGCCCATTGGAATTTGACGTAGGTGAACATGTTTTTCTGAAATTATCTCCTATGAAGGGAGTAGTGAGATTTGGGAAGAAAGGAAAATTAAGTCCACGCTATATAGGACCATTTCAAATTCTTGATAGGATCAGTCCGGTAGCTTATCGCTTGGCTTTACCTCCTGAATTGGGTAATGTCCATCCAGTTTTTCATGTGTCTATGCTACGAAAATATTTACCGGATCCTACACATGTTATACGGTGTCCACAAATTTAGTTACATGAATATTTAACCTATGAAGAACAACCAGTAGCAATAGTGGATAAACAAATTAAGAAGTTCCGGTCAAAATAAATACCTACCGTGAAAGTGATATGGAAAAATCACTCTTCTGAGGAAGCTACTTGGGAAAAAGAAGATGAAATACACGCCAGATATCCACATTTGTTTGCACAATGAGGTTAGTATTTATCAGCAACTATGGTGATGAAATTTGGGGACCGAATTTCTTTAAGGGGGAAGAATGTAATAACCGTAAAATTTAACGAAAATTTCAATTAAAGGAAATTTAGAATAAAAGAGAGAATTTTGACAATAGAGATAAGACCCGGTGAAAATATGTATATTTATTACATGGATTAAAGAATTACAAAAGAAATATGAGAATTTATGTTTTGACGCGCTATAAGCAAATATATTTTTATTTATGTAGATATGATTATGATTTGTTAAAAGTAAGTGGACTTTTAAGTAAAAGAAGTATTGTGTTGCTTAAAATAATTATATCGGCCTCTATTGAATTTTTATGATATTTTTAGAAATATTCTTTATTTTAATATGAATAAAGATATTTGTTTTGAAATTTGTTTTATTATGATTTTTATCAAGAAAAATGATAATTTAAGAGTTTAACTAAAGATTTATGAGAATGGAAATTTTTAGAAATTTTTGGGATATTTTATGATGAAAAACGGAATTTATATGAATTTTTATAATAAAAAAATCATATTATTAATTATTTAATAAATATTATTATATTTAAAAAAAAGGAAGGAATGATAAATGGAAGTCGGGGGAAGTATCAGTCGAAAGAAGAAAAAAATCGAAAATTTTGCATAGTGAGTGAATAGTAATTTCAAACTTTATCTTTCTATCTAGAGTGCCTATGAGCTTCCAATCTCAAAACTGAAGGTGTTATTGGATTCAGGACGAAGAGTACTTCAGTTTTGACCGATCATTTTTTCAAATCAACCGTTGCATCGCCGTAGATTTGAAATAGAAAATCTCGGTAAAAGGTAAGTTCTGAAAAACCTTACTTAGAGACTTCTAATTAGAAATCTGACTCCGTAGATGGATTCAGAAACTAGATAAACATTAGGATATGAATTCGTTTTGTTGATTTGGTAAAATTTTTGTGACTGTGAATAGTGTTTTTCGGATATAAATAGTGGCGGTGAATAGTATTTTCCAGCAATGAATAGTGACTAAACTCCCAAAGTTATTTTTCAAGTTTTTGGACTTTTCGAACTCGATTTTGGAGTTTGTTTTACCGAATTCAGACCAGAAACAAGGATTTTAGGGCTATCCAATCTGGAGCCCTTACCTGTGAGTAGATATTTCTTTCTATAGCTTTTTACATGCTCTTCTTGAATTTAAGATGAATTATTGATTATGATTACAAGTGATGTATACTTTTATATGTATTTGAAATGGATTAAAGTATTTAGAAGTAATTTCTATCGGAAATGTAGTTCAAGAAGAGTATGGTTCTGAAAATGAGATTTTTGAACTCATTGAATACGTGATTTTAAATGCATTTCTTACCGCATGGTAAATGAAATATATTGTCTACGACGCATTGGTTTATAAAATTATATGATTGCCTTGGAAAAAGGGCATATATATGATAAACCCTGAATGGGTAATTTTTAATAGATGAATTTTGAAATGCATTGAACATGTGATTTTTACATGTATTTTTCATTATATGGCAAATAAAATGTGTTATGCACATGATATTGATCTTTACAGTAATATGTTTGCCTCGGATATGGACATATATATATATGTGATTTCCTGATTGGAAAGTTTTGTCAGAGGAATATACTGAGACTAAAAGTCTGTATTATATTGAGAAATTTATACAAAATTCTATGGTATATGTGCATATCATATTTGTGGAGGAATCCTATTGGAATCACTGTCTGCTAATAGCAGGGAATGTTAGCCTTGGTGCACCTTGATACCTCAGCTAGCAAGGGTGGTGCTAGCCTCGTGTGTCGGCCAACACACGGGAGTTATTGTTATCGGGGAGAGTAGGATGCCTCCTATTATTGTTATCGGGGAGAGTGGGATGCCTCCTATTATTGTTATCGAGGAGAGCATGATGCCTCCTATTATTGATATGTGATTTACCCTCCCTTGCTGTGTGCTTGGGATTATTTATTGTATTGGTTCTAATAGGTAAACCTCCTAAATCATGTGAAATCTTTTATTGCATCACAGTATTTGTTTATAATCGTATTGTACTGTATTTGGTTTTGAATATTAGGCTATATTGTGAAATGTGGATATTTGAAATACGGGTTCCATATGGATGTACTTCTGAATTGTACTTTCTATTTGATAAACTTTAAAGTATAAGTCATCCATATGCTAACCTAAGAGGTTATAGAGGGTTTTATCTGCTCACTGAGTTTTAAAACTCACTACACGTTGTGGATATATTTTTCAGATAAGGAGACAGAGTCTAGTCCTGCGGATAGGTGATCAGTTAGACTGTCTACTCTCTGGGTGAGCCTATGTTGCTTCTAAGGCTCACGTTATTTGTATTGTATTTGTATTTGTATTCTATAGTATACTCTAAACGTCACAGGCAGGATCTATGCTTTTACTGTTTCTCTGGTGTTTATAGACTTACACTGTATATTGTATATGTGTATAAGAACCAATATGTATTGGTTTATATGATAAAGAATGGCATTATGTACAGTTATGGAACATATATGTGTATGGTATATGGATTTCACGTGCCTTAAAATTAGGGTCGTGACACCTTAAGTGTTGGGCTCTTCCTTTTTCTTTTCAGGCATCTGGGTGCCCTCTCTTTTGTTTCTTCAACCCAGCTTCTTCCTTCTTTTCTTTTTGAATCTAAGCCCTGCGTCCCACCGCCATCTTCATACCAAGGGAAGACTGCTTACTTCAGGGGTAGGAGCTTTTGCTACAGCATTTGTTGTGGCAAATAAAAAAATTGAATTTCACTCTGATGCTTCCATAGGCATGTGAAGTTAACGCAGATGATATTTGAGACATAATTCAAACTACCTAACAACTGTAAAATAAAATAAGAATGTATTAAAGCATAGATTGCCTCCCATAAGCGCTTATTTTATAGTCAACAGCCTGACTACTTTTTTTATCCTTTCTGTAATGGGATTGAGGTGTGTTGGCATTCTACATCACCTCCTAGATAGTGCTTAATCCTCTATCCATTAACGTTGAATGTTCTCCTTGATTTTTCTTCCTCCAATTCGATGGTTTCAAAAGGAAAGACCTTGTTAATGCGGAAGGGTCTAGACCAGTGGGATTTCAGTTTTCTAGGGAACAAAGCCAGCCTAGAATTGAATAGCAACACTTTTTGTCCCACTTCAAAGTTCAGTGACTGTATCTTCTTGTTATGACATTGCTTTGTTTTCTCCTTATATAGTTTAACATTCTCGTAAGCCTGGGTGTGAAATTTATCTAACTCACTTAGCTATAGCATCCTTTTTTCACCTACATCTTCCAAATTTAGATTTAAATTCTTGACTGCCCAGTATGCCCGATGCTCTAGCTCTACTGGAAAATGACAAGCCTTTTCAAATACCAACCTGTATGGGGACATCCCCAAAGGTGTTTCATAGGTTGTTCAATAGGCCCACAATGCATCACCAATCTTAAGAACCAGTCTTTCCTAGTTGAGCCAACAGTTTTTTCAAGGATCTTCTTGATTTCTCTGTTGGAGATTTCAGCCTGCCCACTGGTTTTGGGGATGGTATGGTGTTGCCACTTTGTGTTTTACTCCATATTTGGCCAACAGTGCCCTAAATTTCCTGTTGCAGAAGTGGGATCCTCCATCATTGATGATGGCTCTAGAAGTTCTAAATCTTGTGAAAATGTTCCTTTTAAGGAACTTGGTCACCACCTTTGCATCATTAGTTGGAAAAGCACTTGCTTCTACCCATTTTGAAACATAATCAACAGTTACCAAGATATATTGGTTCCCAAAACTCAAAGGGAATGGCCCCATGAAATTAATTCCCCATACATCAAACAATTCTACTTCCAAAATGTTGTTTAGAGGCATTTCATGTCTTTTGGATATATTCCCTACTCTCTAACACCTGTCGCAATGCAACACAAAAGAGTGGGAGTCCTTGAAAAAAGAAGGCCAGTAGAACCCTGCTTGCAGCACTTTATTTGCAATTCTAACCCCTTCGAAATGGCCTCCCTGGTTGAAGAGGTATGGTTCATCCCAGTGGTAAGAGTTTACGTCATGCAAGAATTTTTTCTTCTGCTGTGAAGTCAAATCTGGTGAAAGCAATCCACTCACTAGATAATTCACGTAATCCACATACCATGGCATACCAACTTGGGTCATGAGGAAAAGTTGCTCATTCAAAAATTTCTCATTGATTCCCTTTGTATTTTCTCTGCTCTATTCCAGTCTAGAAAGATAGTCAGCTACCTGATTCTCAATTCCCTTTCTATCTCTAATTTCTAGACCAAATTCTTGTAGCAGAGTACCCATCGAATGAGAATAGGTTTAGAATCATTTTTCTTGACTAGGTGCTTAATGGCAGAGTGATCTGTATACACAATTACTTTTGTGCCCACCAAGTAGGATATGAACTTTTCAAAAGCAAACACCACAGCTAGCAGCTCCTTTTCTGTCACAGTGTAGTTGAGTTGGGCTCCTTGTAATGTCTTGCTAGCGTAGTATATGGAGTAAAACAACTTATGCCTATGCTACCCAAGGACAGCTCCCAGAGCTACATCACTTGCATCACACACGAGCTTAAATGGTGAAGCCCAATCAGGTGCCACAATAATCGGTGTTGTACTTAGCTTCTCCTTAAGATCACAGAATGCTTGCATACAGTCTTTGTCAAAGCAAAAGACTTTATCCTTCTCGAGTAGATTGCATAGGGATTTAGCAATCTTGGAAAAGTCCTTGATAAACCTTCTGTAAAATCCTTTACGGCCAAGGAAACTCCTAATGCCTTTGACTGAAGTAAGAGGAGGCAGCTTCTCGATGATTTCCACCTTGGCCTTGTCAACCTCTAGCCCATCTTGAGAAACTTTGTGTCCCAGCACAATTCATTCATTTACCATAAATTGACACTTCTCCCAATTCAATACCAAGTTTGTCTCCTCGCACCTTTGAAGAACCTTAGCTAGATTCCCTAAGCATAAGTCAAATGAATTTTCAAAAACCAAGAAGTCACTCATGAAAATCTCCACAAATTGCTCCACCATTTCGGTGAAAATTGCCATTATACATCGTTGAAAAGTTGCTGGAGCATCGCATAACCCAAATGAAATTCTCCAAAATGCAAAGGTCCCATAAGGGCATGTGAATGTGTTTTTGTGCTGGTCCTCGGGTGCTATAGCAATCTGATTGTAGCCTGAATACCCATCCAAAAAACAGTAGTACTCTCTTCCAGTAAGTCTGTCTAACATTTGGTCAATGAACGGCAAGGGGAAATGGTATTTTCTAGTGCTCTTGTTCAGCTTCTAGTAGTCCATGCAAATCCTCTAACCAATCACAACCTTGGTAGGGATGAGCTCATTGTTTCCATTCTCAATCACAGTCATGCCCCTTTTTTTAGGAACGCATTGGACTGGACTAACCCGGAAGCTTTTTGATATAGGATAAATAATGCCAGCGTCTAACCATTTTATGATTTCCTTCTTCACCACCTCCTTCATTATTAGATTAAACCTTCTTTGAGTTTCAATGGACCTTTTTTCATTGTTCTCTAATAGGATCTTATACATACAAAATAAGGGACTAATACCCTTAATATCAGCAAGAGTCCATCTAATAGCTCTTTTAAATTTTTTTAAATATCATGACTAATTGCCCCTCTGTCAAAAGTGTTGAAATGACCACAGGAAGAGTGGCTGCATCACCTAAGTATGCATATTTCAGATGTATAAGTAATGGCTTCAATTCTAAGGTTGGTGGTTCGTCTATTGATGCCTTTGGTAGTTTTAATTCCCATGAGGACATATCTAATGGATCTACCGCCACCTTCTGCTTCCCAACACCCTGTTTTTCTTCTATCTAGGCCCATTCTTCCTTATCTTCTCTTTCTGAATCTAAGTTATCCTAACACACAACTGGTAATGGCCCCCTACAGTATCTTTCAAGTTACTCAGATATTAAGGTATCTAACACAAAGATAACTGAGCATTTTTCCACCTCGCTTAGGAACTTCATGGACTGAAACACATTAAATGTAATCTGCTCATCTTGTACTCTCATTGTCAACTCCCATTTTTGCACATCAATTAGAGTTCGGCCAGTGGCTAGGAATGGCCTGCTCAGGATGATCGACACTTCTGCATCTACTTCATAATCCAGCACTATGAAATCTACTGAAAAAATGAATTTATCCACTTTGACCAAGACATCCTCGATTTTTCCTTCTGAATATGCTATAAATCTGTCTACCAGTTGTAATGAAATCGTGGTAGGCCTGGCTTCTCTTATCCCCAATTTCTTGAAAATTGACATGGGCTTGAGGTTAATGCTTGCCTCTAAATCACAGAGGGCCTTGCCAAAGTATTGGTTTCCAATGGAGCATGGAATAGTGAAACTGTCTGGATCCTTGAACTTGGTTGGCAGTTTATTTTGTAGCACAGCACTGCATTCTCTTGTTAGAGCCACAGTTTCAAATTCCCCAAATCTTCTTTTCTTGGTTAAAATGTCCTTAATTGATTTGACATAGTTAGGCATTTGCTCCAATGCTTCCACCATGGGAATGTTAATGTGCAGCTGCTTGAGGACATCCAGAAATCTTCTGAACTAGTGGTCTTACTGCTGTTTTTGGAATCTTTACGAAAATGATGGGGGTGGCTTTGGTTGCTGTACTTTTTGCTGTGGCAAAGCTGCAACATTTAATTCAGAGTTTTCCTCTTCTTTACTTGTCTCCTCACCTTGCCCTGTTTATCTTCTTCTTCCTCCAAGGTTGCAGTAGGATCTGTTTGCTCCTTTCTCTTAGCTTGAGGTGCTTCCACCACTTTTCCATTTCTGAGAGCTATGACTTTACAGTGCTCCTTCTCATCTCTCCTAGGGACTTCAGTATTGCTAGTGAGTATCCTTGGAGGTTTATTTTTTAATTCACTAGCCAGCTGCCCAACTTGGTTCTCCAAATTCCTTAAAGATGCAGCTTGACTTTGGATCACAACACCATTTCTTGCCATGTATTCCTTAAGCAAGGACTCCAAAGAATTTGAAATCTAATTAGATTGATGCTTTTGTTACTGGAATCCTAGGGGAATTTGTCATCTTGGTGGAGCAAAATTGCTTCCCTGTCTAGCACCATAGTTACTCTAAGAAAAATTAGGATGCTGTCTCCAACCCGGGTTATACGTATTTGAATAAGGATTGTTGCTGCAGTTCATGTTTCCAACGTTGCACACTGACTCCGAATTTAAAAGACAACTTTCAAACAATAAGACCCATTGCACAGAACGCAAGATACTCAAGTTTCCTAAGCTGCATTAGCCCCTTGAGGGCGATTCAGCTGCTAGTTTTTTAAAACATTTACTAATGAAGTTATTTGGACTGTGAGAGAAGTGACTTCGCTCACTTCATGCATACATGCAGACTTTTTTCCAGTTGAGAATCTATCCATAGGCCATTGATAATTGTTACTTGTCATCCTTTCAAGCAACTCATAAGCTTCATTGTATGTCTTGGATAAAAGTGTCCCATTAGCTGTTGCATCCACTATGGTTCTGGTTTGCGCGTTGAGACCATTATAGAAGGTCTCCATTTGGATGCAATACGGGATCCCGTGATGAGGGCATCTCCGTAACAACTCTTTGAACCTCTCTCAGGTGTCATACAATGACTCTCCGTCTAGTTGTTGGAAGGATGTGATGTCATTTCTCAATCTTTCATTCTTGGTAGGTGGGAAATATTTTAGCAAGAATTTCTCCGCTAAATCGTTCCAATTGGCAATAGAATCAAGTGGCAAAGAATTCAACCACGCTCTTACTCGATCTCTTAAGGAATAGGGGAACAATTTTAGCTTTAAAACTTCATCTGTCACCCCATTCATCTTAAATGCATTTGTGACTTCTATAAACACTCTCAAGTGAAGGTGAGGTTCCTCTGTGGGCATTCTACTGAATTGCCTAGCAATCTATAACATCTAAAACATCACTGGCTTGAGCTTAAAATGAAGAGCTTCGATTTTTGGCCTTACTATGCTTGGGTTCAAACCATTTAGGTTTGGTTGAACATAAGCATTCAGGACTCTATCTCTGTCATCCATGTTATCTGCTCCTCTCTGGTTGGCCATCTCTGCTACTTGATGAAGTCCCAGCAATTTTCTACTTCTTCTTAGAAAGGTCCTCTCTATTTTAGGATCTAGTGGCAGTACCTCCCTATCGACCTTGCTCATGCACTGAGTTCACCTGCTCAAAACAACACCAGGATGACTTAGGAATAAAAGTCTTCCACGCAGTCAAATATCTACAAATAATTTTCAAGTTGACAACTTCTCTGGCAATGGCGCCAAAAACTTGTTGGTTGCAAGGTATATATGCGATGTCCAAATGCAAGTGCACATATCATGACCAAATAATATAGTGATGAGTGAGTATCATCTCACAATGAAGTGTAACCAGAAATTACTATAGATTTTTTGACTCGTGAAATGTTGTAGCAAAATTTTGTTGGTTATTACAAGATATAAGGTTCAAGTGCAAATAAGGCTAAACAAAATTAAAAACTTTGAATAATAATTTGAGGCACACTGGGTTACAGAAGATCAAGTAATTAAGTGAACTAGGGTTGTTTCAGGGTTACCATGAACTCCTACACTCATTTTGCTCTAGAGTTTGCTATAGCAATTGCTCAAGTACCCAGTTTTATCTTTTGAATGGGTTCTTTCTCTACTACCATTCCATGTTCTTCTTAGGATCAATCTCATACATTCCTATATAAAACCCACCACAAGGGCTACACTTGAATCTCTGAACTATTGGGTTATATTGGATAACTATATATTCCTATATTGGTTGTGCATTGGTTTCTTTACCAACCCATAACATTCAAACTTAATCTAGCCTTCACTACCTTTCCAAGTAATGTCAGCTTTAGCCTTTTACTATTAAGGTTCAGCTAACAGAAGAAGTTGAGAAGTGTAATAATAGTTTTGAATGTCAAGAACAATGCTATAATGAAATCATCCATTTACTAAAAATATGCTAAGAGTTCACTACAACCCATCTACAACCCTAGCTAGAGGTTTAGCCCAACATCACATCCAATTTATTTACAACTATATGCATCGAGACAACCATAATGCAGCGAAGAATAATACAGTAAAACACAGGCAGTGCGAAAATAACAAAGCATAGAAGAGAAGAAGGGAGTCTAGGGAAGGATCCTCTTCTTCCACATCCAGCAGCTCTTCTTGCTGCGTTGATTCCCAACGGAACAGTCTCACCCTTACAGTACACTCCCGTCAGGGGTTTCAAGCTCTTCTCTCTGTTTTCTGTTCCTTCTATGTATATGTCCCTTCTCTCCTCTCTACTTTTTTATATGCAAGCATTGTGGTTTCGGTGAGGTGGCTCTTTTTGCTTTCTTTTTGTCTCTTTCGTCTTGCACCTTTGGCAGTGCCTTTTTCCTCCATTTCTAGTAGTGGAGACAATCTCTGTGCCTCTACATCTCTGCAACTCTATTGTGTCAGTTGAGTGCTTCCTCTTCCACACTGGGTAATGGAGGCTGCACCTGCTAAAATAGCCATGAATCAATTCCACCTACACCATATCACAATATCAATAGGATTAAAATCACTTAGCATCCTCAGTTTACCACCTCCTTTTTCATGCATGCACACTAAATTTCATAGTAAGCACAACAGGTGCTCTTATATTCAGGGGGTACAGACACACTATTAAATCAGGGGGCATTAATGATAATAAACCAAAATGCAAAGTAATAAACCCAAGAAAAGCATACAAAAACTCTAATAAATTAGAGTTATCAACAACTTGCTTGAATGTAATATCTAGTGCATGTATTGAGAAGAATCAGACTATTTAGTATAAAGCTCAATCATTCATTTATAAAATTCATCCCTAATTTTAAGGTATACATTGTCTTCAATGTAAAAATATAATAAATATTAAGTATAGAGGACTTCCTTGAATTTTGGCTCGTGTGTGTGTGTGTGTGTGTGTGTGTATGTGTCTACACACACACACACACACACACATATATAAGCCTTTATAAATATTATAGCTAAATATATAAATTGCTAAATTTTGGTTTTCCTCTGATTTTCTTCCCTTCTTTAATTTAATTTTCTCACAACTTATTATGGGATACATTCTCTTCTTCTTTTATATTTAAAGATTGAATTAGTGGGAAGAAGTTCTTGAATTTGAAAGTGTCATTTTGTATAATTAACTTCTACCCTTAATTGTTCCAAAATCCTCTTTTATGTTTCTTATTCATATTTTATTTCTCAAAAATTGTAATTAATATTTTGCTTCCTAAAAGAATATTTTTGTTGAACCAAGTTAATCATCTAAGAAAGGGAAGGGTAAAGTGCCTCTTAATCAAGTTAATAAGAGATATGTCAAATGCTTCTTTTACAAAAAGAAAAGAAATATAAAAAATACATGTCCCAAATTCAAGCATTAGTTTGAAAAGAAAGACTAATCTCATCTCTGTAGTGTATTTTCAATCTAATATGGTTCGTCTAGTTTTATAATCCATGTTGCCAATACCATGCAAGACTTTATAAACCATAGGAAACCAACCAAAAGTGAATGTTTCATATATTCAGGAAACAAGATGTGTTCACATTTAGAGGTGATTGGAACCTATAGACTTGTTCTTGATTCTAGCTTTGTATTAGACCTTGAAATAACCTTTTATGTTTCATCTTTTTCAAGAAATCTTATTTCAATTTCAAGACTTTTACTCTATGTTTTTAGTTTCAATTGCATTGATAATACCTTATGTTAATATAAAGACAATGTTCTTATTAGTAATGGTATTATGGATGATGTGTTATTTAAACTTCAATTAAATTCTACCCTTGATTGTAGTCTTACAACTGTGCATGGTAATAATATTGGCATTAAACATTGTGTTATAAATAAGAAATCCTCCATATTATGGCATAGGAGATTATGTTATATCTCTATCAATAGAATTAAGAGATTAGAAAATGATGGAGGCTTTGAGACTTTTGACTTTACTATTTTTGGTACTTGTACATATTGCATCAAAGGAAAGTAAACTAATAAGTCCAAGAAAGTAGCCAAGAGGAGTTTTGATGTATTAGAGATTATACACACTGACATTTTAGGATCTCATAATGTGTGCTTTAATGGTAAAAAATATTTTATTATCTTTATTGATGACTGTTTGTGATATATGTATATCTACTTACTTTATGATAAGAGTGAAGAACTAGATGTTTTTAAGGTCTATAAAACAGAAATAAAGAAACAATCAAGGAAACAAATTAAGATAATAAAATAAAATGGATATGGTGAATTTTATGAAAGGTACACTAAAAAGTGACGATTACTAAGTCCATTTGTAAGGTTCCTTCAGGAACAAGGTGCTGTGGCACAATACACAATGCCTAACTCACTATCACAAAATGGTGTGGCGGAAAAGAGAAACTGAACATTAATGGATATGGTAAGGAGTATGATTAGTAACTCTAATTTTCTATTATCTTTATCGAATTAAGCTATAAAAATTTCGGCATATGTACAAAACAGGGTTTCAACTAAGATAATTCAGAAAGTGTCATTTGATTTATGGAAATGTTAGAAACATAGTTTAAGGCATGTACATGTTTGAGAATGCTCAGCTGAAGTTAGGGTCTATGATCCACAAAAGAAAAAATTAGGTTAAAGAAAAAGTCAGTGGATATTTCATTGGATAAACAAAAAATTCTAAGATATATAGATTTTAATGTCCATCTCGTACAATGAGAATTATGAAATTTAAAAATGCACACTTCTTTGAGAGTGATAAGGTTAGTGGGAGTGGCCATCCTTGAAGTTTAGTTATTGAGGAACATAATAGACTTGAATCTATTCCCACATCTTTGAATATATTGGTTGTTTTTCATGATAATCATCGGGATTCAATTACTTGAAACAAATAATGATTGAAGAACCACTTCATTATAAGGATACTTTTGTAGATTCAGTTATTTAGGATTCTCAAATTGAGATTGTTGATGTAATATTAAGAAGATTTTCAAGAGTCAAGAAACCTGCAATTTATTCATATTATATTGTGTACCTATAAGAATCTAACATAGACATTGGTGTTAAAAATGATCTTGTCATGCTTTCATAGGCTATGAGTGGAAATAAATTCACAATATGGTATGATACCATAAAGGATGAGATGAATTCAATGGCTAACAATCAAGTATAAGATCTTTCAAATTTCCAAAAGGGGGAAAATTCATTGGCTATAAGTGAGTTTTTAAAACTAAAAGAGACTCTTTAGGCAATATTGAAAGATATGAAGTGAGACTTGTAGCTAAAGGATTCACTAAATATGAAGGAATTGATTATCATGATACATTATCTCCTATTTATAAGAAGTATTCATTTCATATAATCATGGCATTAGTAGCTCATTTTGATATGAAGTTACATCAAATGGATGTAAAAATGTCATTCCTCAATGAAAATCTAAAGGAAAAAGTTTACATGAAACAATTAGAATGTTTCATTTCAAATGGTAATGATCACTTAGTTTGTAAGTTTAAGAAATCTATATATAGACTAAAACAAGTCTCCGTCAGTGGTATTTAAAATTCCATAATATTATTTATTCATTTGGTTTTAAGAATAATATTATGGATCAATATATCCACCATAAGGTCAATGTGAGTAAAATAATTTTTTTGTCCTATTGTAAGTGATATTTTACTTGCTTCAAGTGATTTATATCAAAAGGTCAATGGGAGTAAAATAATTTTTCTTATCCTATATGTAGATGGTATTTTATTTGCTTCAAGTGAATTGGGCTAACTTAATGAGGTTAAGCAATTTCTCTCACAGCAACTTGACATGAAAGATATGAGTGAAGTCTCTTATGTCTTAGGCATAAAGATTGAGAGAGACAGATCTCGATAAATATTAAGATTATCTCAAGAGACCTATATCAATAAAGTTTTAAAAAGATTTCGCATGAAAAATTGTTCATCCAATGTTGCACCAATTGTCAAAGATGACAAATTCAATTTGGAACAAATCTCAAATATTTTATATAGGGAAAAAAATAAAAATAAAAACATCCCTTATGTTTCTGCAGTGGGAGTTTAATATATGTTTAAATTCACATAAGACCTGACATTACATATGTAATTGAAATGTTGGGAAGATATCAAAGTAACTTGGTTTAAACTATTAAAGAGCTAAAAATAAAGTTATGCGATACATTTAGGAAACTAAGGACTACAGGCTTACATATAGATGATCTAACTATTTAGTAGTAGTTGAATATTTAAACTACAATTTTTTTTTGCTGCCTTAACTTAAAAAATTTAACATCATGATCTGCTTTATTTATTACTTGAAGGGCTATTTCTTGGAGAAGTGTAATGCAATACTTGATTGCTACTTTTATCATTGAAATAGAGTTTGTATCATGTTTTAAGGTGACATACAGGCTATATGGTTGAGGAGTTTTTGAACTTGTAATTGTTGACACAATTGTCAAGCTATTAAATATTTACTACAGTAATTCCACATCGATGTTTTTGGCCAAATATAATAAGAGCGAAAATCGTAGTAAGCACATCAATATTAAGTATCTAGCTATTAAAGAACATGTTGAAACAAACAAGATGGTTATAAAACATATAAGTACTAAACTGATGATTGCAAATCCTTTAACAAAAGGTTTAACACCTATTGCTTATAAGAAACATGTTGAACATATGAGACTTAGTTTTATTATGTAATCTTATGTGATTAAGATGCCTTTATGTTTGGTATCAAATTTTGTCAATTTGAAGAACTCTATTAAGTTATATTTGTCTTCTCTTATTTAGTTGTATACATAAAGTTTAAGAGAATGACAGTATATGTTTTAGTGACCATGAATGAGCATTTGGAAGTTTATTCATAAAGATATGTACTACATATGGTTCTCATTTAAGGAAATTTAGTTGCATTGTGATACATGGAAGGTAATGCTTATTCTAAAGGACTAACTACTATAATTCATACCATTTAAATTCTTTTGTTTGAGTATAAGGATATTAAGTCCATATGAGAGTTTAAGGATGTATTAATATTGAATTTATACATATTAAGTGTTCAATGGGCTAAGTGGGAAAATAATAATTATATTAAAAATATATGTGACATATTTTTATACAGTGGTTATCTCCTTGCGTGAAAAAGTGGCATTACATGAAAAAGTGACATTATATAAAGAGATGACTTTATGTGAAAATGTATATCTATGTGAAAAGAATATCCCTATGTTAAAAAGTACAAAGTAGTTATGGCAATTGTTTGTCAATTATAAAGACTCATTTGATAGGAAGAAAGATACAATGAAATACTTATAAAATAAATTTTTTTAATATAAGGGTTTATAAACTACAAGAAAACATGTAATTCTTTATCAAGTATATCGATCAAAATCTTGTATATATTAAACAAATTTTTTTTATTTTCATTTATATTTGATGATTGTATTTCTAAAAAGTATGATTACTATGGTTGTTGTACGTTCTTTAGAATTTCACTTTTAGTTTATTGTATTTATACAAATTTATAACTTAGATAAATGATATTAATTTTGTCCATTAACTCATTACTTTTCTACTTACAAAAGTGATTTACTTATTTTATAATTATCTTCATTAATATATTTTTTTTAAAAAATTCTTAAAGAAAGGTTGACCAAACTGCTTAACCTCGAGTTTAACCATGTCAATTGAGCTTCTTTTATAAATATAATAATATCCTGGGGCTAAATTTGTAAACAAATAGAAATGATTTTGAATGTTGCAATATTTTTTGACTACTCAAACTTGATACATGTAAGAATCAAGTGTAAATTTACACTCATCCTTCAATGTTTGATATCAACTTTTTTTATATAAAATTTTCTTCCACAATTAATCGAAAATATAATAATAAAATATTATTAACATTACCATGGTTGCCTTTTATAATTAAACTAAATTAAATTATTCCTTATCATAAATTTTATTTCGTACGGATATTTTTTTATTACTATTGGAGAACAAAATTTACCAATTTGTTGTGGTACATAGGAAGCCCAACACATAATAACTCTAGGGTTTTGTATGGATATATACCAATTTAATTTTGAAAAAACTGTTTTTATCTTTGAAAAAATAAGTTTTTTGGATATATACTAGTATTTTTTTTTATTTTATAAGAGCACCCAATTAAAGGACGAATTACATGTAATTTTTTTTTTCTAAATTGTAGTGTTTGTAATAAAAAAATTTATAATAAATAAATAATTTATAAACTTCAAATTTTTAATTCAAATTTCAAAATTATGAATTTCAAATCTTAAACCTTAAATTTTAAATCTCATTATAACTCTAGGGTATTGTATGGATATCTACCAATTAAATTTAAAAAAAACTGTTTTTATCTTTAAAAGAATAAAATTTTTGGATATATACTAGTACTTTTTAATTTTATGAGATCACCCAACTAAAGGGCAAATTACATGTAATTGTTTTTTTTCTAAATTGTAGTGTTTGTAATAAAAAAAAATTTATAATAAATAAAAAAATTTTAAATTTTAAATTTCAAATCCAAAACTCAAAATTTTGAATTTCAAATTTTAAATCTCTTTTAAAAAAAAAAATAATTGTAAAATTAATATATTTCTATTAAATTTTTTTATAATAAATAAATAATTTAAAATTTTCAAATTCAAAATCTTAAACTCTAAATTCTAAACCCTAGATTATACACCTCAAATCTTAAACCTTTTTTTAAGATAAAAATTGTAAAATTAATATATTTTGAATTAAAAATTGTAAATCAATTATTTATTATGAAAATTTTATTAGAAATTTTTAATTTTTCTTATAAAAATGTTTAAGATTTGGATATTGTAAATTATTTAATTGTTATAAATGTTTTTTTACAAATACTACAATGTAAAAAAAAAAAAAGTAAAAGGCTGGGTAAATTAGCTACTGTAGGCAGTACGTAATTTGCATTGGACGATTTCATAAAAAAAAATATCAGTATATATCCGAAAATGTTATTTTTCAAAGCATAAAACCGGTTTTTTTTATATTTAATTTGTATGTATCCGCACAAAACCCCCATAACTCTTGCAATGCAAGTAACGAAAACATGTGACAATAACTTATCAAACTAAAACCTATATGACTAAAACAGTCCCTTGAGCTATTGAATGCCTGGCGCAATAAAACTCTGCTTCTCTCCCATGAACTAAAGCCTATATGACTAAAACAGTCCCTTGAACTAAAGCCTATATGACTAAAACATATTTCATCATCTGCACATATTATGTATTTAGTCAATCTGTGTATTGAGCTATGAAATATGTTTCAAAGAAAAAAATTCACTGTATCATGACAGCCTTCCATGACCAAATTATGGGAATTCAAAAGGGTGAACTGGAAGATAAGCCAAGGTGCAAGGTAATTTGTTCTGCTAGTTGAATAAGGCGAGAAAAAGTCTCCTTTTATTTAGCAATGTCAGACTTGTTCAATTAAGGGCTTTGAGGACTGAGATAAGACAAGGCCAGGCTGGATATATGCTAGACCAGCCCAGCCCAAAAAGGGTCATAAGCTGTGCCGGGCCAGCTCAATCCTATATTTTTTTTAAAGAAAATACTATCGTGAATCGTAACCGTCATGATTCATAAACCCTTGTTGTCCAAAAAAGAAAAAAGATTCATAAACCCTCAATTTGAATTTGCATGTGCTTTTTCTATCATTGATCAATGAGTCAATGATTTATTCTCATGAAAAGGATGTTCTGTATTTTTCCTTCATTTATTCTTGCTGCTTCTTCAACACCACTTCCTATATTCATATTGATGAAATAAAGGATAATCAATTTCATTATTTCTCTTCCTGTGGTTGAATCTAATGTGTTTGTTAATTACATGCTTCGTCATTTTTTTTTCTTTTGTAAAATAAATGGTGGTTGTATCACTTAAGCAGATTAGTATTGTTTGTTTACATGGCTCTATGCCCAGACTCGGTTCTGTTTATGGTGAGGTCTATTATGGTAATGAGGTGCATTATTGAATAGGAAGGGAATCATAAAATATATGATCCGCCTAAAAGATAAAATATCTTTTTATTTTCCTTCTTAATTTTATGGGTTGACTCATTGATCAAAAATGTGTCATGGAAAATTTAGAATGTGTGTTTTCTATCATTGTTACAGCAAGTGTAAAAATTGAAAACGACAAAGGTGGTTTACCTCATTACATGTGGTTCAAATAAAAAAGTTCTTTCAAGTTTCTTTTCCTATTCAAAGCTATGGACAATGATCTGCGTGTTCATAGTCAAGAAACAAGAACACTGGGTATTCAAATATAATTGAGGTTGTGTAAAGATATTGAAGTTAGTCTACGAATCATGGTATCCAATCATTATATTTTAATTAATTTTAATATAGATATGTTCAGAAAGTGTAAAAAAAAAAGGATCCATATGAGTTAGCCTAGTTCAGTATGAAGGGTAGAGTAGGGCAATAAACTACTTATATACAGGTTTAGTCCACTCGATTTCACTAGTCATTGGACAAGTGAGGAACAGGAGGCCCATTGATTTTAATTTTGAACATCCAGAAGAAACTTCCCATTTCATACATTACTTTTGCTAATACAACAACAACAATAACTAAGCATTTTCCCACTAAGTGGGGTCGGCTACATGGATCAAACGGCGCCATAGTAGCCTATCATGGATGAGATCAATAGATAAGTTATTAACTATTAAATAATTTTTAATAGTTTCACTTATTGTTTTCTTTGGCCTCCCTCTACCTCTAATTATTGGACTATTCTCCATCCGATCAACTCTTCTCATTATGGCTTCTGCAGGTCTTCTCCACACATGGCCAAACCACCTTAAGCGAGTTTCAACCATCTTCTCCACAATAGGTGCTATCCCAACTTTCTCTCTAATGCACTCATTTCTAATCATATCTCTTCTGGTGTGTCCACACATCCATCGCAACATTCTCATCTCTGCAACGTTGAGTTTATCTTCATGTTGTCTTTTAACCGCCCAACATTCCGTACTAAACAATATAGCAAGTCTTATAGCCGTACGGTAGAATTTTTCTTTAACTTTGAGCGGCACTTTTTTATCACAAATGACACTCAAAGCTTTCCTCCATTTCATCCATCCAGCTTGAATCATGTGGTTTACGTCCTCCTTTACTTCTCCGTCATTTTGTATAATGGACCCAAGATATTTAAAACTTGTAACTTGTTTTAATATATAGTCTCCAAGTTTCACGTCGACATTCGTATTTGTTCGTCTCTTACTAAAACTATATTCCATATATTCTGTTTTATTTCTACTTATCCGAAAACCGTGTGTTTCTAAAACTAGTCTCCATGACTCTAACTTCATATTTATTTCCTCTTTCGATTCACCAACTAAGACTATATCATCTGCAAAAATCATGCATTGAGGCCCCAACTCTTGTATATGTTCAGTAACTGCGTCCAAAATCAAGTTAAAAAGATACGGACTCAGAGAAGACCCTTGATGTAGTCCAATAGTTGTGGGAAAATCCTTTGTATCCCAAATTTGTGTTCTCACGCAAGTCGTTATCCCGTCGTACATGTCTTTGATTGCTCGAATGTATGCAATACGTACTCCTTTCTTTTCTAAAGCCTTCCATAGGATCTCTCTTAACACTATGTCATATGCCTTTTCCAGATCAATAAAAACCATGTGCAAATCTTTCCGTCTGCTTTGATACCTTTCCATCAATCTCCGTAGTAAATAAATTGCTTCCATAGTTGACCTTCCTGGCATAAATCCAAACTGGTTCTCTGTAACTTGAGTCTCTTGTCTTAATATTTGCTCAATGATCTTCTCCCATAACTTCATAGTGTGACTCATAAGTTTAATCCCCCGATAGTTGGAACAATTCTGTATATCTCCTTTATTTTTATATATAGGAATTAAAGTACTTCTCCTCCATTTATCCGGCATTTTCTTAGATTTCATTATCACATTAAACAACTTAGTGAGCCAACTTATACCCTTCCTTCCTAAACTTTTCCAAACCTCAATAGGTATATTATCAGGTCCTACTGCTTTGCCATTTTCCATTCTCTTCAGAGCTTTCTCTACTTCAAACTCTTGGATTCTACGATAAAAAGTATAATTACGGTCTTCTTCTGCAATATTAAGTCTGTCAGAGTTGTAGGTCAACTCATGCCCTTCGTTAAAAAGTCCTTGAAAGTAACTCCTCCATCGTGCTTGGATATCATGCTCCCTTACCAAAACATTACCCTCTTCATCTTTAATATATTTCACTTGATCTAAGTCCCTTGTCTTTCTTTCCCTACCCTTCGCAAGCTTGTAAATTTTTCTTTCTCCCTCCTTAGTTCCTAAAGATTGATATAATCCCTCAAAAGCTCTAGTTCTTGCTTCACTCATAGCCTTCTTAGCGTCTTTCTTAGCCGCTTTATATTTATCCCAAATTGCCTTATCTTTACATAAGTGACACTCCTTATAACACTCTCTTTTAAACTTAATCCTATCTTGCACCTCCGCATCCCACCACCAAGATTCTTTACCCTTAGGTCCAACGCCTCTTGATTCTCCAAGTGTCTCTCTTGCTATATTCCTAATCCCTTTGGCCATCTCGTCCCACATATCATTAGCATTTCCTTGGACCTCCCAAAGTCTTTCTTCCTCCACTCTTCTTTGAAAATTCCTTTGTTGCTCATTCTTCAAAGACCACCACCTAATTCTAGGAATTGTTTTCTTACTCTTTCTTTCTACTCTTCTCATAACTCGTATGTCCAAAACTAAAACTCTGTGTTGGGTAGCCAAGCTCTCACCGGGTATGACTTTACAATTTGTGCAGAACTTTCTATCTGATTTCCTTACTAAGAAAAAATCTATTTGAGTACTTGCTCCTCCACTCTTATATGTGATAAGATGTTCAATCCGCTTTCTAAAGCAAGTATTTGCTATGGTAAAATTATAGGCTAAGAAAAAATCCAAGATAGTTTTACCCTCTTCGTTCGCATCTCCTAATCCAAAACCTCCATGTATACCCTCGTATCCTTTCGATTCCCTCCCTACATGACCATTCAAATCCCCTCCTAGGAAAATCTTCTCTCCCAAAGGTATTTCTTGAATCAAACTTTCTAAATCCTCCCAAAAAGTTCTCTTATGATGCTCCTCTAATCCAACTTGAGGTGCATATACACTAAACACATTAAAAGTGTCTCGCTCAACCACAATCTTTAAAGCTATAATCCTATCTCCTAATCTTTTCACATCTACAACATTGTTTCTCCACTCCTTATCAACTATTATACCTACACCATTACTAGTTCTCCTCTTGCCGGTGTACCAAAACTTAAAACCTGAAGAATCTAATTCTTTTGCCTTTTCTCCTACCCATTTAGTTTCTTGCAGACACATGATATTGATCCTTCTCCTAATCATGGTATCAACTATTTCTATTGATTTTCCTGTGAGTGTGCCTACATTCCAAGTTCTAAAACGGATCCTACCCTCATGAACTAACTTCTTTGCCCACACCCGTTCATTAAAGTGTGGGGACCCTTGCCTATTTTTCACTGCATCCGGGCGCCGATGCAGCGGCCCTTGCTCTTTTGACATTGCACGCGAGCCATACAGTGCGTTGTTTCCGAGCAACGACCTAGCTTTAACACTATTACTTCGTTTGTCCATGTTCATGCGGTTACGACAAAGTTTTACGTTGGGTGTCGCACGCCTAACACAACCCTCCTCTTTTATCCAGGCTAGGGACCGGCTATACGAATATAGGCTGGGAGAATATAGCTGCTATTACTTTAATGGGAACCATAAAAGAATTGGTGGCCTCCAATCGTGAATAAGCAGCTCATAATATATAGGCACCATGCAAAAGGTGGCTTGTTTGGAGGTGAATCAACAAGCACCCGTGTAGTTTGGCGTTTACATCTTCAGGTATACTGGAAAAGTTCCCCGCAGTGATGAGATTATCTTAAATGAGCCCTACGTTTGGCAAAAGCATTTTGAAAAGTAAAAGTAATTGCTCATCCATCCTTACCTTTCAAAACACCATATACGCAATATTACAGAGGCAAATTAGCCATAAAATTTTAAAACACAATGGACAGTCCATACAACATTGATAAGATTCAACTCTTTTAGTGCATGTCCTTTGTTTTAGAAATCAAAGAGCCATAGCATATAAATCACTACCAACATTGATAAAAAAAATGCTAATAAAATGTTCCATGGAACTCCTTGGGGCGCAAGAATTTTCAATCCATCCACTTGAGAAAGTGTCGTCTTAGTCTTGATTGCGGTGACGGCTTTGAAAAATTTTCTATATGAGAATCCAATAGAGGGGGAGATTAGAAGAAAACACATCTTGATAAGTAAAATTTTTATCAATTTTCAATCTCCAGCATATAAATCCCCGGGCTTCCCTAAATGCTCAATATGCAATGGTTTAGAAATCCACTAATTATTCAAAATTTTAATACAGTAAAAATCTTTTTCATTTCTTCTCTGCTTAACAAATGAATGAAACTATTTTGTATTTTATCCTCATGAATTAATCAAATTTGTCTAGCCCTTTGAACCCCCCATATAAATGTTAAATCTAGATATTTGAAGTTTAAAAAAAATATTGCATTCTTAGAATATATGATTTTAAGATTTGTCAAACATAAACAAGAAGATTTTATTATTTTTGATGAATTAGCAAATTTAATAAATGTTTTCGTCGTCTTTTCCTAATAACAAAATTAGAGACGGGTTAAACTTATTGAGAATATAATTTAATTAAAATTTGTTTAGAGAATTAGAATTACACAATGGCAAAGAAGAAAGCGAAAACACAGATATAGGATGGAATTCTCATCATTTTACAAAATGAATAAAAAATAAAAGTCTGTCATCCTAAATAGCTAATTTTTAGTTAAAAATGTTAACAATCTATTGATGAATTGTCTTTTGGTGATATAGATTTTATTAAAAGTTGTAAGATGCTTTAATTAATGAATAAAATGCTTATCTTTACTATCTAATTGTTCACCTTGTTTCACTTTAAAAATCATATGAACGCATTACCATATTGACTCTGGCCTCTTTTCTTTGTTGTACAGTAAGAATCTTCGGATCAGTTTGTGTAACAACTAAGATTAGGTCCCTCAAGTCTTCAAAAAATGCTTCAAGAAAGTATCATATTTAATTTTGGCTCACAATTATATACCAAAAAAGTATTCATCTTAACCAAGATAACTAATATTGGGTTTCCTTTGGCATTCAATTAGAAATTATATTATACTTTTAAGTATAGACATTTGAAGTAACAAAAAAATTTATTGCATTCTTACGAATATATGTTTTTTTCAAAATTAATAGAACTATAGGCCTGACATTAGCACATTTAGCAGTTGCTAGAGCTTCATTGAATGTGAGATTTATGTCATTAAGCTCCACATCTTCACATGGTACACTACTGCTGCAAATAAGATTGACTCCTTCTTGATTTGCAGAAGTACTCCTAATATTTTTAAATGTGACCTTGCTTATTTTTAGTTTTGATGGAGTCTATCGCCAACGAAACCCAAGGACAAAAAAAGAAAATATTAGTGTTGGAAGATTTAGCCTTTGGCATGATAGAACGTGCAATTTGTTCACATTTGTATAAATTGAAATGTAAAAATTGCTTTTAGTTAAGTACCTTTTTTGTGCATTGATTCCATGGGTAGTACTATTGATCTATGATGATAAGGTTCTTAACATTAATCATTATAATGTCCTCAAAGTGCAAATTAGTCACCATAGAATTTCTTGGGGTACCAGTCCAAGTTTTGACCCTCACACCATTGTTGGTGTTGATAAACATGCAGTTCCTAATTGTGAAACCCTTTACAGGCTCTTTATTCAAGTATTTTCCAAGGCTTCCAACACTCATACCATGTCCAGTCCACAAGTCACATTCAGGACAATATTCTTTCTACTACCATCACCTAAAGAGATGCAATCTTCACTAGTGCTAATGATTGAGTTAGTAATGTTGACTTGAGTCAAACTTTCATCGTGGATTCCATCAGTGTTAGGGCTTTCTGAAGGGGTAGTGATAGTGTAGTTTATACAAGTTACATTGTTGTGTTAGAATTACTTTGGTGAAAACCATCACCTAACACAAAAGATCATTCATATTAAGTCATCAAAAAACAAAGATAAAGATGCAGAAGCGTACCTGAATCCTTAATATTCAATTGATGTTTAGAGCATTACGCTTGGCCTTCCAGACCAACACGTATTCACCAGAGATCCCTTTAACTTTTCTCTGTGACCTATCTGTAACATGGGATATCAGAAGATAGAAATTGAAATATACGTGATATGTTACATGTGATCTGAGGACCATAACTACCATATATATAAATAACTTTTAGCTCTATTTAGTATTTCTATTTTACCTATCATCAAATAGAAACAACCCCTTAGGTCTCTACACATTAAAGGTCCACAACCTATCAGATACATTAAAGTCAAAATTATTGAAATCTTAGTTTATCATTTTTAATTGGGCTCAATATTATTTGACAATATGCATCACATGATTATTTACATATAAGCCTAACGTTGGATTAATGATCCAACATGTTGCACCTCAAAACACATTGACATGAAACTTTTTGTTTTCCTTTGAGGTTATTTCTCGGATGATAGAATTGTTCAAAAAACCAAAACCAAAATTCTATAGGAATTTCACAAGAAACACAATTTTTGGGCTATTTCTTGAGAACGCACTAGCACTAGTTACAATAGAGTTATGTATATGTTACTTTACCATGGAGAACTTCTTGCAGTTCTTTTTTTCACAATCATTTTGCTTCAGAGCCATTTTTCTTTTGCCATCAAGAGTTCCTTTCCCAAATAAAGTGAAGAAATTAATATATGTAAATTTAAACCATTGAGCGTTTCTATCTAGTTGGCTGGGATTTAATGGTGCTTCAGTTGTGCCATCAACCTGAACCTCAATTGGACCCCTGCAGGGTCCTCTAAGATCTACTTGTTTTAACTTGTATGAACCTTTAGGAACCACAATTTTGCTTTAAGTTGTTTATGCACAAGCATCTTTCCAAGCCTTCGTCGATGCCTTCAGAACAATACCAAAGAGAAAATTATGAAAGGAGAAACAACATGTAGCCAACAATTCTAGCTGTATGAAATTTTGGAGTGCATTTGGTTTGTGAAAATATTTTTAGTTTTTATGTTTTAAAAATCTACTTTCATTTGCAAGTTTTCATTATTTATAGAATATGTTGGTTTTGTAAAGTTAAACATTGAATTTATTTGAAACTATGCATAATTTTTATTATGGGAGCAATAAACATGTTAATTGAATTTGCATGTCATTATTTTGAAACAATGTTTCAAGATCGTAAACAGTTTATAAGGGTGAACATTGTGACATACGCTTGTTATGCCTGTTACACCTAATATATGCTTGTTACACTTGTCATGCCTATTAAGGCCATTATGCCTAGTGTATGCTTGTTATGCTCGTTGAGGCCATTATGCCTCATATATGCTTATTTCGCCTATTAAGGCCGTTATGTTTGACAAACACTTGTTATGTCTATTGAGGCTTTTATGTTTGTATGCCTATTATGCCTGTATAGCTAGGTGGGAAAATTTCCTAACTTTTATTATGAAATACTGACATAAGTTCACCTCATTAAACATTTCTAGATCTCAATATGCATATTTTGAATATTTGAGATGATTGAAATATTATTTTAGAATTATGATACATTGAACTCATTGTTCCATTGCATGATTGAGATGGAGGCCTGATTTGAAAATGTATCACAGACATGAAAAATGTTTCTAAGCATGGATTATTTACATGATTATGTTCTAGTTGCTCTTACAAATTTTTACAAGTATTATATGTATTATTTTCTGTATATACTCATTGAGTCCTTGCTACTCACCCAAATTATCTTATTATTATTTTTCAACTCTAGCTCAACCTAGGTCAAAACCTTAGACTTGCCTATAATACAGCGAGGCAAGCATGCTTTTGATGATGTTAATGATAGAAACTCATTTTTTGTGATTTAATGGAACTTGAATTTAAAGAGAAAAACTAACAATTGAATGATAATGTGGAATTATGAATTATGAAACATGGCTTAAACTTAATGGAAAGTAAAATGTAAGCTAAAACATGAAGGACGCTAGTTTAGGGAGTTTCCATAAACGAAAAAAAATAGTATAGGGCCATTTATGATCTTGGAGATTATTGCCTTTATAGGTTTTATGGGTTTTTGTGTGGCAGCCCATTACAAAGTTAAAGCCCAATGATGAAGAGGTTGAAAAAAGCTTAAAGAGAAAGATAGGTGGAATGTCTAATCAACTAAAACATAGTCTTTTGAAAAGTTAACTTAACTCAATGTTAACACTTCAGTAGACAACTTCTAAAAGGAATGCTAGCTAGCCATGCAAGTTGTCCCAACTTATCGTTCATGCCATATATATTCCTACTTAGATACAATGTAAATCGAAAAGGAAACCATGAAGCAAGTAGTTGTTAACTTGGAATCAAAAATTAAATTCTATTAAAGTTGTAAAGTTGAACGTTAGTGGCTGCATAAACCTTAAACTAGATGTCTAAATGACTATATTCAAGAAGAATGTAAAAGCTTTAGGTCTTCCACAACAAGAACAACACATGGAGAAAACCTAGAACAAGCTTTCAGTTAAGAATTGTCCAAAGAAAAGAAGCCTCGTTCTGTACCAAAACATATCAAGTTTTATTAGCTTTATTAGAAGCATTGCTGCAACCATCGTGATGCATCTTCTTGTCTAGAGGCATTTTCTTTGCACAACCATCATTTTTTGAGTTCTAGGATCTTGTCAAAATCTATAAAATTTGAAAGTTATTCAAGTGCGGTGAAAAAAGTATATTTTCCTTCCTATTTGTAAAGTCACCGATATGGTGTGAAAATTTGAAAGCTAAGCTTGTTTGTAAAGTTTCCTAGAGAGGCTGTAAAGGAAATTTTTCTTATGTTCCTTGTTAAATTTTTGGTATGTTCTTGAGAGAAAAATATAGTGAGTTGTGTGACTAGATAGATTACCCAGATTGGGGTTGTAAAAAGTAAAGGTTGAACTTGTACATTTGGTTATTACCCTTATTGAATATAAATTCTCTTGTTTTCTTGGAGAGTGGATGTAAGATCTTTGTAAAGATATTTAAACCACTATAATTATTGAGGAGTTGTGCCTATATCTCTTATGCTATTATTCGACATTCTGCATGATATTTTTAGTTCATCTTGATAAAAAAAAACTTATTTATTACAATAGTTTCTATATTTCTTTGAAAAGAACTTGCTTTACTTAATTGTTTTTTAGAGCATCTCATTTTGTAGAAAACATTAGAAATAGTAGTTTTCTAGACTTTAGATTTATTCAAAGTCATCTAAGCAAATTTCTTTTTCCACTCAATCTCTTGAAAGATTTTGATAACTTCTTGCTCATCAAAGTTGTTTTGTTGGAGCATACTTAAACTAACTAATCTTCTTTTTTAAGATATATTTTACATCAATTTTTTATAAAATTATAAATCAAGTATTTATTTAAAAAAAATAATTTGCATCATTATATCACAAATTCTCTCTCATATTTTACCCAAAAAAAATTTAAACTTGTTATACCTATTTCAAACTCCCCTTCTTGGGTTTATACAATCTAATGATTACCAAGTTTAGAGAATTATTAAGAATGGATCTCGGATGCCAACTAGCATTATAGAAGGACAAGTTATTAAACAATAAGGAGAATAGGATGAACGAGACATAAGGAAGATAGCTAAATGAAAGAGCCATTAACATGATGTTATGTGTTGTCAATAAAGAGGACTACATGAATATCTCGAGATGTACAGTAATAAGAGAAATATTGGAGAAGCTACAAATAACTAAGGAAGGAATTGATGAAGTAAGAGAAACAAAAGCTAATATAGTCATTCATGAATATGAGCTGGTAAACATGAAGGAATATGAAAATTTTGAAGATGTGTTTAGAAGGTTGTCCTTCATCATCAATGACTTAAATGCCTTAGGAAAAACCTACTTCTCAAACCATGAACTAGTAAGAAAAGTGTTATGAGTCCTTACCAAATCTTGTCAGGCCAAAATTGCAACTATAAAAGAAGGAATAAGTCAGAACCTCATTACTTACAATGAGCTAAGAGGAAATGCATAGCATTTGAGAACAATTTCACAAAAGATGAGGTAGAACATGGAAAAAGGAAGATAATTGCTCTCAAATCAACTTCTATACAACTTAAAGAAGATGACTTCCCTATTGATCCAAACGGTGACGTTGATATGGCTTTCCTATAGAGAAGAATGTACAGATTCTATAGCAAAAGAAGCTAAGGATTACGTAGAAAAAACTTCAAAAGCAATTGTAGGATTAGATAAGCTAGAAAGGATGTCATCACATGATTTGAATTCAAGAAGCATGGCCATGTCAAAACAGATTATCACTTGTTGAAAAATCTATATTTAAATACCTTATATTTCTAAATTAAAGTATTATTTTTTTCAATTCTTTCCATCTTGTTCACATGATTTGAAAATAAGAAAGAAATCCATGTTTGACAACATTTGTGCAAAAAATTTCAAAATGACAGTTCAATGTTTATATGAACTTTTTCCCTTTGTGTACTTTCTCTATGTACAACAAAGATTTGACAAAATTGAAATTAAAGAAAAAATTCCCTTAGGCATTTGATATGGGCTCTTTCTATGTAGTTGACCTTTAATATAATTTCTATCTATGTAGTTGTTGATAAAAACGAATGGATTTGAGTTAGAGAAGAGAGTGGTTGTCATTACCGCAACTAATTGACCAAAAGTATTGGATCTTGTCCTATGTCACCCTAGTTATTTCTCAAGGAAAGTATTTATAGGTGAACCTCATGTAGAAGGCAAAAAAAAGAGTTTTGTTGTACATCTAAGAGGAGTTCCCTTGGAGGAGGAAACAAAAATTGAATGTCATTTGGTTGCTTCTCTCAGCCCTCAATTTTTAAGTGTTGATATCGCAAACATTGTGAATAAAGCTGCTTTGCTTCGTGCTCGTAAAGGAAAAACTCAGTTACCATTTATATTCAAGTCATTGCATTTCTTTTTTAAAATTGAATTTTATGGCTATCACAAATTATCATTATTTATCAAATTGCATCTTACTATATGTTAAAATCTTTGACTATTTATAACTGCTTCATTATGAACTTTTCCTGGCTCACATTGAATGGTGTACTATTTTGACACTTCCATGTGTAAAGTAAGCCATTTGGTGTGGCATAGTGGTGACAAATTTGGACTTTTTGCAAGAGGTGTTAGGTTCAAACTTCCTTGCTGTCATTTGTTTAAAAAAATCTCTGCAGGAGATAAAGGTGATGATCAGTAAATCAAACACTCCATTTAAAATTTGTATGTGGTGAAACTATTGCAAGGAAAGTTATAATGGAAGCTATTGAATTATCAAAGTTTGGAATCGATGAAAGAAAGTTGAGTTCTAGTACAATAAGCAAAAAGTTAGGGAAGATATTACCTTGGATGCCATCATTGATAGATAAAAATGATAGAAGACATGATAAGCTACAAGGGCCACTAGTCTACCAAACATGGAGTTGATGAATGCGTTTGTAAGTTGCATTTGCTTCTATTTATCATCAAATATTTTCTATAGGCATTCTTGGTTTACTTTTTTTTATTAATAAATTTTGATTAATTTTTGAATACCTTAATCTCAATAAATGAGAAGCCATTGTACTCTTACGGAAGAGGGGAACAAAACACATTTGGGCCATCTTAAAGATTGATAAGCACTATACTACTTTAGAACATTTAGCATATAAAATATGAATCAAAAGGAAAATAAAATTGCCAATCAGCTAATGATTTTTATGACATTAGTTTCAATTTTAAATATATATATATATATATATATATATATATATATATATAAGAGTTTAAGATATGTGAGTTCAATCTCCTTCATCCTTTAACATTTACTAGAGCAAAGTTCTAAAGCTTAGAGAAAGCAAGTCTTCTTCTATCTTAATTTGTCATTCTTCATGTTGTGCTTTATTTGGAATATCTCAATTTTTTTTATTTTGGTAAGAATAAAAAACTTCAAGAGCGAGGAAAGGCTATCTCATTCTAAGGCTAGAATATAAAACAAGTTTCAACGATCATTTACAAGGATACTTACAGATTAGCTATTAAGGAGAACAGTTGGCAGTTCAAATTGAATCTAAGCCTTACCACTACAAGAAAAATTGCTTTCAATAACCATTTTTCTGTGAGAAATTTTCAAGTCATCACTGAATACTCCCTTTCAGTGACAACTTAAAAAATTTGTCACTAAAAGCTAGATTTTTAGTGACGACCAATATAGGTTGTTACTAACAGGCAACTTTTCCGTGACGACCTTTGTAGATCATCATTGAAATTCTATCTTTCAGTGAGAAAAATTGTCACCGAAAGTGGCGATTCAGTGACAACCTTTGGAGTTTTCACTGAAAGGGTACTTTCAATGACCACCCAAAGTCGTCACTAAATGCCTTAAACTAGGTAAAAAGAGAAAAGGAATATAAGCATAATGGAATGGTAAAAACAATTTGCATATTTTCTTTCTCCCTTCCACACATAAGACTTCCTACTCTGAAAAACCGAGTCTCTACAAAGGACCTACATTCCCACGGAGAACCTAATCACGCTGATTGAGTATGCTCTACATCACGAACTTGTGTTAGTGGCTGCTGTGGAGGGCCATATTCTATTTTAGTTCGTTGCACTGCCATCGTGAAGCATCTCAAATCACTCTTTAGTTTGCTTCTTCTCTGTATTTTGGGTTGAGTTTGATTATGTTTTGGGGTTTCTCTTTTCTGCAGTGTTGGTGGTTTTTTTCTTTTGTAATTTGGGGGTTTTTGTATTCTACCTGGAATTTATACATTTGGGGGTTTTGTTCTGGATTTGAGTTAGGTATTGTTTAGGTATTGAACTTGTTTATGATGAAATAGGAGCATGAAAATTGTCTAGACATCTCATGCCAATGTTGCTTCAAATCACTTCCTACTCCTCTGTATTTGGTAAAAATGTGCTTTCACTTCCTGGAATTTTTTTTGTGGCCAGTGTGTTTAGAAAGAAGGTGCTTTCTCTCATGCTTCGTGTTTCACTTACTTGCTTGCCTCATGCTTTTTGCTTTCATTTCCTACTCCTTAGTGTTGCTTCAGATTAATCCCTGCTCTTGGATATTTAGTAAAAAGGTGCATGCACTTGCTAGAATTTTTGTGTGGCTGGCATGTTTAGAAAAAAGTTGCTTTCTCTCATGCTTCATGCTTCGTGTTTCAATTGCTTGGTCCCCAGTGTTGCTTCTGAATTATTATATACATATATATGTATGATGGGTCTGTATGCTATCTCATGGAATAACTTTAAGATGTTTCTCACATTTTGGATCTTGGGTTTGCCTCATGCTTCGTGCTTTCACATAATGCTCCCAAGTATTGCTTCTTTTATATATATATATATATATATATATGTTTGATTTGCTTGCCTCATGATTGGTGCTTTCATTAACTACTCCCTATTGTTGCTTCTCAAATATATATAGATGTTTCAATAAACACCAACAAAAGAAAAAAAAAGGTGCAGATGATCACCAAATAACTTATGTAATGTCAAAAAGCCAGGTGAGACTAGCATCCATAATTTATATTCTTATAGAAAATGTTTCTTAGTACAAATATATGGATATTTTTCAGACTAATAACACATAATCATACATTTGAGGCCATAGAGATCATATAGGCTCGAAGTGAATCACTCCATAGCTAAGTAGCAACTAGGATTGCCAAATTCATGAACTTATTTCCTTTTATATGATACGGTTAGACTAGTTTGACAATGGGAACCCTGCTCAAGTGTATATATACATATAGAGATAGAATAATATATATATATATATATATATATATATATATATATATATATATATATATATATATATTCCTATAATAGAAAAATCAGCTTGTTTTGATTCCTAACTAATGGTTATCATGAATTCAATTTCTTCTATCAGTCATAGCTACCGACCACACTTTTGAGAAACATCTTAGCTGAATTTTAGTATTAAGTTTAGTATGGCTTTCATGAAACCTAGCTGGATCGATATATCATCCAAGTCCTAGTTAAAAGGAACCAGTGAAATACTTTTCTTTCTTATGTTAGTGTGTTGGCATTCCATTTTACCTCCTATATAATGTCAAACCAGTTTAACTTAGTGTAATTCATTTTTTGTTTGAAAATTAAAAAAAAAAGTAGATGTTTAGTTTTCAACATAATGTGGTGTATGTGTGTGTGTGTGTGTGTATTTTTTGTTCTATCTCCATAATTTTCTATTTTTGATTCGTATCTTGGCTTGTTCCCATTGTGATCCAAAGTCGATGTGAATCTCTCCATAATATCAAGCCTCCTATAACATCAACGTTGCTAAAGTCATCAATTTATTTCATTTTCTAAAATAGAAGAATTAGCTTCTTAATCTCACCAATATACTGGAAGGAACAAGTGACCTCTTCCTTTTTAGCTCTCTTGTTAAGAACTCCAATTTCTTTTCTTCATCCCACTTACCGTAACTAACCATATACAAATAATTGGTGATTGCATCAAGTGTTTTAGCATGTCTACCAAATTCCTACCACATTGATAATTTCAATCCAAACTGATTGCCAAGAATTAATAAGCATACAACTTAAACCAAACTTGATGCAAGTCAAGTTTCATCAACACCATTCGAAAGGTAGTAACTCTCCCAATTAGGTCAACAAGTCCACCATTAGCTAGCACCCCAGATCCACATAATTTCCGTACAAATGGATAGTCAATATATATATATATATAATAGGTCCACATGCTTTGTATATCATGGAATTTGGCTTTTTGCTTTGATCACATTTTGGATCTTGGTTTCATTTATCGTACACACACACACACACACACACACACACACACACACATTTTCCATACTTTGTATCTAATGGAATCTAACTTTTTTCTTTGATCACTTTTTGGATCTTTGTTTCATTTAGCACATTTATATAATCTCCTTCTAATATAATTTTTTTGAGGTTTTAATGCATTTCTAAAATAGAACCAATGTTTATGTTATTGTTTTCTATCCAAATACTTCAGGATGGAATTATGAACATTTGCCTAGTTAGGAGATATTTTGATCTTTGTTTCATTGGTAAATTTTATTAATCAAATAAAGAAGGAAAACAATATTTTCCTTAAATTTAAAATGCCTTGAATGTTGAAATTTTTTTTTATATATCATTCATTATTTTGTTTAGGGAAAGGACAAAAAACTGTCAAGTGTCATCACCCAAATATCAAGCAAGTTAGGGCAAGTTTCAGGCCAGTTGTTTTGCTATCTTTTTCATAAACTTAGGAACCCAAGAGAATAAGGCAGCACCGCACTACAGGTATGCTATTTTCATTTATTACTTCGCATTGACAATAGTTTGAATATTATGTTCTCTCTTTTTTTCACATGGTCTTGATACAAACAGTAATGTATGATTCATAGAAAACTTATTTAGTTGGCATGCTGAATTATTAGCAAAAATAGTAATGTGTGGTGTGTCCTTAGAATGATTTAAATCTATATATAATTTAACAATAAGGATGAAGGAGGAAAAATGTGACTATTGGAAGGCACTTTGGATTGTTGAACCTTTAGCTTACTGTTCATGGCTACTTTGAGGCCAAAATGAGCTATTATTAGTCATATTTTCATTGGACCAAATTATGCTTTTCATGATAGAAGAATACCCATGACCAAAATAAATATTTATTTTGTTTTCAGCCTTAATGCTGGGTGAAGTAGGGATAAGAAAATAAATATCATTTCTCATAGTCAAAGAATTTCATTATAAAGTGAGAAGAGTACAAGAAGGGTGGCTTATATATCCTTTTAAAGAAACTCTAGCAAAGAAAATGACTATATATAAATATATACACATATATACACATGTATATGTATATGTATGCGCACACGCACACGCACACACACTAATATATATACATATATATATATATATATATATATATACATATATATATATATATATATATATATGTATGTATGTATGTATGTATGTATTTACATACATATATATACATATATATATAGATATATATATATATCTATATATATATGTATATATATGTATGTAAATACATACATACATACATACATATATATATATATATATATATATATATATATATATATATATATATATATATATATATATATATATATATATCTCTCTCTCTCTCTCTCTCTTTGTGTGTGTGTGTGTGTGTGTGTGTGTGTAATAAATCGATCAAAAGGGAAGCCATAAACCTACCACATTCCACACTAATTGTAGATGTAATGAGACATCTTGTAAAATGCAAGCATTCCTTCTAGCCAAATGCACCATGAAATGGGATTCATTTTTGCTGTATGTCTTCGTAGAACCAAGCAGGAAAAATGAATGTCTTTGAAATGAAAGATGATGCAGCTATTTTATGTGTTTAAATAATGTACATTAAATATCTTCAGCCACATTTTGTAGGTTTTCAATGAGTTGATACAAAAAATTGAGTGTGTTAGGTGTCATCAAATTTTCTTTAAACATTTGTAGATGGACCCTTTGGCATTTCAAATTTAATTGTGTTTTGGTAGCAACTAGAAAGTTTTGACTTAACATAAGAGATATTTCTTCTATCTTTATCCTAACTTGTGATCCAGTGGTTCTCTATTTTTTTTATTATGTTTTTTTATGCTGCTTTTTTAGAATGGCCATATATTCAGCTCTATGTGGAATTTGATGTTTCATTTCTAAGGTAAGTTTTGGGTTGGTTTTATAAGCATGATTTTTTTCACTATTATTTGTTGGAAAAAGATGACTTTTTACAAGTATAGTTCTAATCCAGGCTAAATTCCGCACCATATGTTGGGTGTGAATTGAATTAACTCGGTCGATGATCATTCACTAATAAAAGATAAACAATAGAGTCCAAACTTAAATTTATGATTATGCAATTCACGTTTGACTCATCTCTTGCTCTTACATTAGTAAAAAAGGCTATATAACACCATTTAGTCCATTGGATTTTTAGCATAGGACCTAGGAAGTATAGAGTTAACATCCATGCTTACTAATTGACTTTTACTAGCCATTGTTTTACAAGTTATTTATTAGAAGATATGAACCAACACTCTTGTTATATGTCATAATCTTTGTTTGTTTTCGAAAGAGTAACAATGAAGATTTCTAAGATTCAAGGCATGAATAATCTTAATGCCTTCCATTTCTTCGACTTTCTACTCTTCATATGATTCTCTTAATATGTCCTAAACCCTAAGAATTCATTTTTGGTATTTTTGTGTAACTTTCTTCGAATAAGCGCTTTAGGCCACCATGATTTCAATTTTGCTACTTTTGTCAACATGATTCCATTCCTTTCTATCAATACACATACTCTTTATCTCGTCCAAATATGTTTCTTTCTCTTTTCCAATAGCTAACTATCACTCTAACAAATTTCGTAGAGAATGTTATGGACAAAAGTTGGTTAAATTTAAATAATAAAGCTGATCCAAGATACATATAGGGGGTGGATCATTTTCTTCATTGGCCATACAATGAAATAAAGGTAGGAAACAAAAATGGTGTCCATGCAAAAAATGTAGAAATGTGGTATTCAAGGTTGGATATGAAATATGATTCGATCTGTTGAAGAATAGATTTTTGGAGTCTTACAAAGTCTAGGATCTTCATGGAGAAGTTCAAGTGATGACTTCAAATCCCCCTAATGAAAGTAATACTGTTGAGGAAGATGATATGGATAGGATGATACATGATGCATACAGAGTTGTGAACATAAAGGAGCTGAATTCTAATGTAGAAAATAGGGAAGAGCCAAATGTTCATGCAAATAAATTTTATCAATTATTGAAAGAAGCTGAAACAAGTCTATATCCAAATTGTGACAAGATGTCAAAGTTGTCATTCATTGTTAAACTACTTAATCTGAAGTGCCTTAATCATTGGAGCGATAAGTCTGTGGACATGCTGTTGGACTTATTTAAAGAAGTGTTGCCAGAGGAGCCTAAGTACCCAATTCCTACTACGAAGCCAAGAAAGTTTTTCAAGACTTAGGATTAGACTATACAAAAATTGATGCATGTAAGAAAGACTGTATTCTATACATAAAAGAAAATGCCAATACTCAAACATGCCTTAAATGCAAATTGTCTATACAGAAATCAAATGGACACAAAGGCAAAAAAGAAGCACACAAAGTGCTACGATATTTTCAAATAAAGCCTAGGTTGCAAAGACTATTTATGGTAAGACATACTACTAAAGACATGAGGTGGCACAGGAAGGAACATGTTTATGACAGTGTGTTAAGGCACCCTGCTAACTGCATTGCTTGGAAATCATTTGATGAGCAACACCTAATTTCTCAGCTAACCTTATAAATGTTAGAATGAGTTTAACAAGTAACAGCTTCCAGCTATATGGAAACATGAGTACTAACTGTAGTATTTGACCAGTTGTTTTTGTACCATATAACTTGCCCCCTTAGAAATGTATGAAACAACCTTATTTCATGATGAAACTTCTTATCCCAGGCTCGAAGTCTCTGGAAGATGTTATAGATGTATATTTGCAATCAATGATTGACAAGTTAAAGGAATTGGGGACTTAAGGGTTGAGACATATGATACTCATTCAAAATCAAATTTCCATATGTGGGATACTATCATATGGACAATCAAGATTTTCCTACTTATGGTAATCTTTTCGGTGGTCAACAAAAGGGAAAATTAGCATGTCTTTGTTGCCATAAACATACCCACGCAGTATCGCTTAGGAGCAAATTATGTTATATGGGACATCGTTGCTTCTTATCAGCCAACCATCCCTAGCATAGAAATATGAGGGCATTTGATGGTAAATTGAAAAATAATGTCATTCCTATATATTTGACTGATGAAGAAGCGCTTGAACAATTACAACTCTTATCAAGTGTGACATTTGAAAAGGTAATAAGTGAATGCATGAAAAATCCAGCGTTGCTTATAATTGTAAGAAGAGAAATTTCTTCAAATTGTCCTATTGGAAAACACCTTTGTTGTGGCATAATTTGGATGTCATACACATTGAGAGAAACATATCTGACAAGACTATCTCCACAATGATAAATATGGCTAGAAAGACAAAGAACATAGTGAAGAGTCGATATGATTTAACGGACATGAGGATCAGACAAGTTTGCACCTCATTGATTATGGGAACAACATCTTGCTACTGGCAACATGTTATGTTCTATCACTAAAAGAAAAGTTGAAAGTCTGTAAATTTCTGGCTCAATTAAAGGTTTATGATGCATTTTCTTTAAATATTTCAAGATGTGTCAATGTAATATAGAAAAAGAAATTTGGATTGAAGTGTCACGACCATCACATATTGTTGCAATAATTATTTCTAATTGTAATACGTGGGTTGTTTCCAAAGGAGGTGAGTGATCCCATAATAGAGTTGGCATAATTTTTTAAGATTTTGTGCTCAAAGTGTTTAACCAAGCAAAATCTGGATTCCATTGAACAACAAATTGCCATTACATTATGTAAATTGGAAACTATTTTCCTTCTAGCTTTCTTTGATGTCATGGTTCACTTGTTAGTCCATTTGGCAAGAGAGGCAAAGATTGCTAAGCCTGTTTAATACCGATGGATGTACCCAATTGAAAGGTAATATTATCTGACTTAGACTTAAGCTTGAGTTATGCTTAATAGTAGATACCATATTAACTTTCACTCACTTTTGTAGGTATCTACACACACTTAAATCATATGTCCAAAATAAAGTTTGTCCTGAAGGCTCAATCACTAAAGGCTATTTAGCATATGAAAGTATCACCTTTTGCTCAAGGTATATGAGTGATATTCCTAAAAAGTTTAATAGAGCTCCAAGGAATGACAATGGTAATATAACAGCCTGTGAGATGTCAATATTTACTCAAAATAGATAGCTAAGAGGTGCAGCAAAATCGATTTTTCTATCTAACAAAGAATTTGATTAAGCTTGTCTATATGTGCTAAAAAATTGTGAGAAGATTTTTCAATTTATAGAGTGAGTCAACTATAGTTTACTAGCAATTAAAATATTATTTGATTAAATTCTAATAGTAGAAATGACATAATTTGAAGAGAGTATAAAAATGAGCTTTAAACATAAACCCAAGCATCAAATGTCGATTCCAGGCATACGAGAGAGTTTTCCATATGGTTTACTCGCTGAGTAAGTATTTCCCCACGAGGTCAATCAATGTATTATGTTATTAGCCATGTCATAACCTCTCGATCTTGTTTTGTTTCCAATAGGTTATGAACTCAGGTTCACATTTTCAAGGAGACAATGAGTTGATTAGTTTAACCATTGGTCCCCGAAGAGTAGTATATAGATATACAACAATTTTGTTCAATAGATTTAGATTTTATATAAATACCATGCATCCTAAAGGAAAACTCAAAATAGCAGAGTTCTTGTGAAGGGAGATGATTCAGATCCTAAGAAGGAATATTATGGTGTTCTTGAAGACATTTATAAGTTATCTTACATAGGGGATAGGAAAATATACCTCTTTAAGTGTCACTAGTGGGATGTTGCTCATTTGAGAAGAGGATATAAAGTCGACAAATATGGATACACAAGCATAAATACTCATTCTTTATTAAGTACAGACGAGCCATTTGTTATGGCATCACAAGTACAACAATTGTTCTATTTGGATGATATCATCGACAGAGATTGGGTCATTGTTGTAAAAACATCACCTTGTGACCTTTTCAGCATGCCCCATGAAGATGAGAATGAATCTTTATCTACTGAAGATGCATATCAGCAAAGAGGTTGAACATAATGAGTTCATTCACAATAAAGATCAAGATTATGTTAAACCTCAAAGTGTTAGTCATCATAGTGAAGAAAGATGTGTCAAGGAACTCGATTTTATTAATGATGATGAAGAAGATGAAACAACAAATGAGGAAAGCAATGATGGAGAACTTTTATGTGAAGACTCTATGTAAAATGTCATAGAATGTAAAATGTACATATACTGCTTGTCTATGGAAATGCATTAATTTGAATTGTTGTTGTAATATATATTTAGTTAGCACTTGAATTATAATTCTTTTTTGTTTTTCTATATTGAATCATTATTAAAAGTAATATCTTTCATTGAGCTACCAATATGGTTTATTCTTAGAACAAATAGGTTAATTTAAAGATGGCAGAAAGAGGAAGAAGAGCATGTGGTGGCCGTGGATCTAGATATGTTACCTTGGCTACGACTAATGTAGGGACTCCACAGTTGTTGATGTAGCCATATCGAGAGCTAGGTATAACCTACCACACCAATTATTCGACGTCCAATTAGTAGTGCAGGTAATCAAATAAAATACTTTATACCTATTTTGTAATATTTATTGTTGTGTGATTAATACCCTATTTTTATGTGATTCACAGCATCTTATAGCATAGATAAGAATGTAAAGGGATCATACAAATGAATTTCAGTAGATTCAAAGACGAAAAATGGACAAAAAATCCAAATTGAGATTCTTGATGATATCCTTCGAGCAGTGGGAGACGAATTGAAAGAGCTCGTCAACTACATTGGATACATTACACAATGCACTTGTCCTTTAAAGGAGAGGGAATGGAACAAAATTTGGGAACAGTGTGGAGAATAGATCTTGTTGAAAGTGAAGGTAATGACTAGCATAATTATATTATATCCATATTAATTGTTTGAATTTAACACATATAGGCTCATTATTGTAGGAAAAATTTGAGGTTGGTGCAAGTATAGAGTGGCGATTTGATGTATTCATCCATGCCACTGCACAAAGGCTATACAAAAATTAGAGAAGTCGCTTGTGCAAGTTCTACTTCCTGTACAATGATGATGAATGGAGACACTTGGTCAGCTATTTTGGCTCAGATGACTTTAAGGTATTCAATTATAGCTTAGATAGATTTCTAATAAAACATATGTTAACAAAAATGGTTGTGGAGTTCATTGTAGGATAGAAGTTCAACAAATGCACAGAACAGAGCCAAGCTAATAACAAAACATACGTGTGGTTCGCGATCCTTCACCAAAGTCGAGGAATCAATGGTGACATTTTAAAATGACCTATTGTCATAAATATTTTTTATGTTCATGTTTTCATTCAATTGTTGAGTACTCATGCAATTTTATGGTAGAAAAATCTTGAAACTTGAGAGAAGGCACCAGTTGACAAGATATGGGAGATATACCATACTCGTAGAATTAAAGATGGAGAAGTTATATGGTCGTATGCAAAGTTCCAAGAAGTTCATGTATACTTTTATTTTATTAATTTTTATAACTTTTAATTTACATTGTTGTTCTTATTCTAAATGCATATTTGATTAAAATATAGAGCCAATTGCAAGATATTGTAGCTAAACAAACTGAAGAAAACATTCCTAGTTTGAGCAACGAAGAAATCTTGACCTAAGTTCTTGGTCCAAACACAGGGTATGTTCATAGAAAAGGATACAGGGCTAGACCTCCTTCCAAAAGAGCCTATAGCCAAATCACTTCGACGTATCTTCAAGAGAAAAAGAGAAAAATACGTGAAGAGGTTGTTGCAAAACTACACGGGAAGATGTATGAAGAGATGAAAGTACGAGAAAAAAGGATTCACGCACAACTGCAAGCATAGCTACAAGCATAGTTTGAAGAAAGGCTACATACACAAATCAAAGAAAGGCTACAAGCAGAGATGACCTCTTTAATTGCATCTATTCAACTGATAACTATATACATTCATGATTTTATGATGATCAAGTTTCTTGGACATTAATTTTTTGACTAGTTAATCCAATTTGTTTTTGTTTCATTTATTGCAATTAACCATAAAAACATGTACTTTGTTCCCAAGTTCTTATTATGAAGAAGCAAAAATGCATCTAAACAGATAATGGTGGAGAGTATATTAGACCATTTAATGCTTATTGTAAAGAGCATGGTATTCGGCATAAGAAAACGCCTCTAAAAACATTGCAGTTAAATGGTTTAACTGAGAGGATAAATAAAACTTTGATAGAGAGACTTAGATGTTTACTCTCACATACAAAGTTACCCAAAACTTTTTGGAATAAAGCCTTACTTACAACTGTACACATGTTTAATCTTTCACAGTGTGTTGTTCCTCTATAACATGATACACCAGAGAAAGTGTGGTCAGGAAAATGTGTTCCTTATGATCATTTGTAGGTGTTTAGCCACAAAGCCTTTGTACATATCTCAAAAGATGATATAGCCAAGATTGATATCAAGAAACAACATTGTATATTTATTACCAAAAAAGGAAAAGGTTATTTTGGATATAACCTAATTCAACCTCTTTTGTTATTTATGTTTCATTAAAGATAGGTTGCATTATTATAAAGGAAAAAGTTACAAATACTCTGCTTTTAACTTTAGCTCATTTGTAAAACTTCCTTCAACTTTCAAAGTTGAATATACCCCTCTCAACTTTCAATAGCATTTAATACTTTTCATCCATTTTCAATTAACAAAATGAATAGAGAATTTTTTTCTACATGGCATTCCACCATTAAAGTTACATATGATGGTAGGACCACAAATCCATATATTTTGAGGCGAGCAATCTCACATATATGTTACTTTAGTCAAAGAGAAATGGAAGGCATGGTGTTAAATGATGTCAAGTGAAAGTTGAAGGGTTAATTACTAACCTTCAAAGTTGGAGGGGGTATTTGAAAATGACCCAAAGTTTAAATGGGTATATACAATTTTTTCTATCATAAATAATATATTTGTTAATTAAAAGATACATAAAAAATAAATTAAAGAGATAACTAATATTGATTTTTCTTTTGTGTTCAATTAGAAATTATATTAGACTTTTAAATATAGACATTTCAAATGAAAAAAACTCTACCGCATTCTTATGAATATACGCTTTTTCAAAATTAATAAAATCTAAATAAAAAAGTTTGTCTAATTTATGAAGAATCACAAAAGCTAATAAATGTTTCCATTTTCTCCTACAAAACTTCAAAGATGTGATAAACTTATACTCACTTATAAAAATATGACATTAAGAAAACTTTAAGCCTAAAAGAAATTTAGGACTATAGTGATACATAGCAACACTATGATTTGGACACGATATATTAGGAAATAAAGAAATATCTGACATATTCATTTTCATTCTTGAAAAAGGAAACTATATGATATTTAGCATTAAAATAACTACAATAGCTCAAAATTAAGTCTCATTGCTTACAAGAGGTCATATACATAAGGGATGAATTTTTCAATTCTTGAGGGGTGAAGGAGACAGTGTTGCTAGCTTTTGGCAATCTAAGATACGCAAGTTGGTGCTTTTCCTAGAACTATGGGCCTAACGTTAGCACATTTAGCAGTTGATAGAGCTCTATTGAATGTGAGATTTATCTCACTCAACTCCACATCTTCACATGGTACCCTACTGTTGCAAATAAGATTGACTTCTTCCTAAGTTGCAGAAATTTCCCTAATATTTTTCAATGTGACCTTGCTTATTTTTACTTTTGATGAAGTCTATCACCAATGTAACCCAAGGAAAAAAAAAAAGAAAATATTAGTGTTGGAAGATTTAGCCTTGGCATGATAGAACTTTAAATTTCATAATTATTTCATTATTGGAAAATTGATTTCAGTTTTAAATTTTTAATGTGCAATTTGTTCAAATTGTATCAATTGAAATGTAAAAATTACTTTTAGTTAAGTACCATTTTTGTGCATTGATTCAACGAGCAGTACTCTTGATATATGATGATAGGGTTCTTAACCTTAACCATTCTAATGTCCTCAAAGTGCAAATCAGTCACAATTGAATTTCTTGGGGGGGCACTAGGCCAAGTCTTGACCCTTACATCATTATACTATGAAACTCTAAAAATTTATAGCAGATATACTTTTAAAAAAATAAAAAGAGAATGAAAAAAATTGACTTTTAAAATAAAATGAAAGTCAATTTTATGTCTCCATCATTATTTATGTAAAGAAACATAATACAGTAGTATAATACTTTATTAGGAAACACTTTAGTTAGTAAGTTCAGTTGGGACATCTAAATTTAGTTTATGAACAATTAAAATCTTTAAAAAGCCATTATTAAAAAAATTGACTAAAAAGCCAACCCAATTCAACACACCTAACACGTGGGTTAAGTGAGTCTGGTTAATTTTGACTTGATTCAAAATGCATCGCAAATCTTGCAACCCACCCAACATTTTAGGTGGGTTAAGTGGGCCAACCTATTGGATTGGTCTCACTTTGATAGCTTTAATTTCTATGGAAAAGGAATGTGTCAATTGTGTTGGTGAAAATTTGAAGGGTTCCTTTGCAACTCCCTATGAATAAGTAATTAAAAAAATTTCCATTTGAAGTAAGGTTAGGGCTTCCTACTCTCATGTATTGATTTGAAAGGTCTTGGATCTTTTTGGTCACTTTTTTTCTCATGGTCTAGATGTTTTCATTAATTTTATTATATTATTTGGTGGGTCTGAGATCTAGGTTTTGTGTTGTAGCTATTGTTCTTTTCATGTTTGTTTAAAGCACTTTGCAATATTTTCAAGCACCTTTGTGTTTTAGTGTAAGATCATTTAAAGTATGTTTGTGAGTTTTACAAAATTCAATTTAAAGTGTTTATTGCCTTTTCCTTCATTTTGGTTTTGATTCTTGGACTCTTGAGATGAATGGAAGAGTTATTAGGGTTTTGGGTACATAAGTTGAAGTGTGACTAGGGTTTTGATGGTAAATGAAAGATCATAGTAAAAAGGGATAGCGAAGCTCCTTGAAGTCCAATCGAGGTCTTTCTGGGTTGACTGAGCTACTAACTTGTCACAGCCCCTAAAGAAGCAAGCACGTGACCAGAACAGGAATAGGAAAAATCCCACCCCGTGAGCCTCAAACCAACTGACATCAAGATACCATTGTAGCATACAACATATAGGCAGAGACAAGAACATGTATGCCATATGAAAGGTTCAGAAATCATAAATCCATATACATTTGGCATCAAGTCAAACAATATAGAAATCATCTGTTTTTCATGCAACAAAAGTTATACAAACATCCTAATACATAGAGAAGTAGGGATCTTGCCTGTAGTTCATGGAGCTACCCTTACAGTTCAAAATAGAAAATATCCTTAGGAGTCTTGAGGTAATTTGGGCTCACTGCAACTCCCTCAACTTACTACACAATTGGAGCTGGATCTGAGTCTTTTTGACTATCTAAAAAAAAGAAACATATGATAAGGTGAGTATAAAACTCAGTGAATAGATAATCATTACCATAACGGAAACAGGACAAGCAGAGCACAATTTTTTCTTTTCCACAAGTAATATTTTAATGCAAGGAAAAGATGAATGCCATATGTATTATATGTTTGAAAGATCAATTACAAGAAAGTTTAGAGCTTTTTATAGATTGAAGGACTCTCTATTAAAACCATCATCATTCCTCAAATGCACAATAAGGGAACTGTTCACCATCAATCAGGCCCAAAACCTGTACTTCATCGGGCAAAAAACTGTAATCCATTAGGCAAAAACCTGCATAATCCATCAGGCAAAATCCCGCACAATCTATCTGGCAAAAGTCTGTTATATAGAACTCGATGTGCACCAGGGTTAGCACTCACTACTGCTAGTTTGCAATGTTTCCGATTTAGATTTCTCTAAATAGGTACAATAAAGAAATACCAATAAATGCAAGAAGTAAATGAAAGGTCATGACATTTCTAGAAAATCATATCTCCACTGATCATCATTAGCCATAACAATTCTAACCTAACTTACACATTTATATCTATAGGCCCAAACATGTGCCTCATACAATCATTTATCAATCCATGTGAAATATAAAACATCACCATAACCCAACACAATTTTTTGGTATTCTCAATCAGTATCAATTAATATCAATAGAGAAATAAAGTATATATGATGCTTGTCCTGCATTCCTAAGGTTTATACTAGGAGCCATGTTTTGAAATACATAATCATAATTAAAAAAATGAGTTTCACACTGGTAGTAATGTTTCAGGTAGATATATCAAATGAATATCTAAAAATTATGTTATAGTAAGTATTATCTACTCACAACGCTAAGGATTCAAAGTAGTTGAACTCTCTTGATCACTTCCAAAGCTCAATGGTCGAACTGATGTTGAAAGTTATCTTTCACTATCTCAAAACCTAGAAAAACAACTTCAGAATATCAATTTATAACCGAACATCACAAAATCACTATTTATGCTAGTCAAAAACACTGTTCACTGTGGCCGAAAAAATATCCTATAGTCTTAAACTCTCAAAATTATCGTACTATCCATATCTAAGACTATAGCAAATATTTTAGAAAAAGAGCTACCAATCATACCCATGGAAAACTCACCACGAAGGTATTATTCACAACCCTCCAGCATGATTCCCATAATGTTCCGACAAAACCAATTGGTGGATTTTGAAGCTCTCTTTGCCACGAGTCTAACTATCTAAACGATTTGTCAATCAGAAGTCTATAGCCCAAGATATAAGGGTTTAAAGTTAGAAGGAAAAATGGTTGTAGGGGGTTGCTGGTGCTGCGAGGGTTGCAAAATATGCACCCTCTGCATGCTGCATGCCTATATGGGTGAACACAGTTCACCTGGTACAATACCCGAAATATGCATAGGCACTGTTTTTAACATTAACATACACATATCTTGCTTCTTTTCACCATTAATTTGATAGAATTAGATAAAATGGTCAACATGAAAATTGTAGCCTGTGTCTTAACTTTCATTTGCCACTAGAATCACCTAATTTAAAGATAATATAAAGTAGTTAGGTACAAAAGAGTGGGCAAAGGTCCAGACCACGCTAAAACTCTGTTTTGCGGATTGTTTACCCCTTATCACCCTTATTTTGGCCGAACTAGAAAAACTACTAAACATAAAAGTTGTAGCCATATGTCTTAGCTTTCAACAAAAATTGGAATCACATCAATTGGAGATAATATGTGGGAATTATACTCAAAATAGTGAAGAAATGTATGAGCTACTTTAACACTTCACATTCTTCTTAACCTTTTGACATCAAATGTTTTGTAACTAGTCTCCAAATGTACCGTTTTCATCTTAAATCATGTTATAGGTTATCAAAATTATTTTAATACCATCATGTACATATTAACCAAGTATTACAGAATAAAATATAATATGTCGTATCTATACTAGTAAACAATAAACGTAGACAATTGTATTGAGAGTCATTACATTATTGCCCCCTTAAGAAATTTGGCCCTCGAATTTCAAAACTATAAGATCAAAATTATTTGCAAAGCTTACCACTCAAAAAGCTTCGGGTACCTCATTTGCATATCGCTCTCCATTTCCCATGTGGCCTCCTCTATTGGGTGATTTTGCCATATCACTTTTACCGTTGGAATTTCCTTCGACCTAAGTTTCTTTACTTGCCTATCCACTATAGCCTTTAGTTTCTCCTCATAAGTCCAACTTTTTTCAAACTCGATTTCTTGAGGCTGTATGACATGTGAGGGGTCTAGTAAATACCTTCTCAACATTGACACATGGAAAATTGGATGAACTTCACTTAACTCAGATGGCAAAGCCAAATAATATGCCACTACACCGACTCTATCCGGTATTTCAAAGGGTCCAATATACCTTGGACTTAGTTTTCTTTTCTTACCAAACCTCATAATCCCTTTTATAGGCGAAACTTTCAAAAACACTTTATCACCTATCAAAAATTATAACTCTTGTCGCCTATGATCAACATAAGCCTTTTGCCGACTTTGTGTAGCTAGCAACCTTTCCCTGACCAGTTTTACTTTATCCACAGCTTCTTGTACCAAGTCTGGCTCTAAAAGTTTAGCCTTACCTACTTCAAACCACCCAATAAGAGATCGACAACACCTCCCATATAAAGCTTCAAAAGGGGTCATTTGGATACTTGATTGGTAACTATTATTATATGCAAACTCTGCTGAAGGCAAGTATTTTTCCCAACTCCCACCAAAGTCCAAGATACACGCTCTAAGCATATTCTCCAATACTTGAATTGTTCACTCATATTGACCATCAGTCTAGGGATGAAAGGCGGTGCTCAAATCTAGCCTCATCCCTAAGGCCTCTTGGAAGGCTCTCCAAAAGCATGCTGTAAACTATAAACCTCGATTATATATAACAGATGTTGGAATTCCATGTAATCTAACTATCTCATTCAGGTAAAGGCTCGCATATTGTGCCACATTGTATGTAGTCTTCATTGGTAAAAAGTGTGCTGACTTAGTCATTCGATCTACAATCACCTATATAGAATCATACCTTCTTGAAGTCTTTGGTAGTCCAGTGAAAAAATCTATAGTGATTCTCTCCCACATCCATTCTGGTATTTCAATCTGTTGATGCAACCCTGTAGGTTTATAATGTTCTGCCTTCACTTACTGGCATACCAAACATCGGGCAACAAATTCTGCTACATCCTTCTTCATTATATCCCTCCAGTATGTCTCTTTAAGGTCATTGTACATCTTGTTGGTTCCTGGATGCTGATCGGTGAGCTTCCTCTAAAATCTTTTTCCTCAACTCATCTACATGAGGTACACATATGTGCTTCCCACACCTCAAAACTCCTTCCACATCAACATTAAATTCAAAATTTTGATTATTCCTCAATGCATTTTTAAGGTTGCATAGGCTAGTGTCATCACCCTGTTTATCCTTAATTTGTTCAATCAATGATGACTGGAGCTGTATATGAGTTATCCATGCCCCTAGTTTCTTTACCTCAAGTCTTGTCTCCTCACTTTCCAATTGATGAATGTCTATTAAGAATGATCTTCGTAATTGTGTTATGTGAGCCATACTTTCCATAGATTTTCTGCTCAAGGCATCTGCTACCACATTTTCTTTACCCAAATGATATAAAATTTTACAATCATAATCTTTTAGTAGCTCCACCCATCTTCTTTGCCTCAAATTAAGGTTCCTTTGCTGAAAGATATATTTGGGGCTTTTATGATCAGTATAAATCTCACAAGATTTGTAACGCCCCCAATTTACGTTACGTAAAATAAACATTTTTTTCCCGCAATCAAATATTCTCCATAAAGATGCATAATTCAATTCTTTATCATGGAAACAGATACATATAGGATCTCTCATGTATACACAATATACAGACCAAGCCTATAAACATCATAGTATAGCAAAAATGGGGATCCTGCTTGAAGCATTCAGAGCACACTCTAGAATACAACAAAGGTATAATTCAAAAACTGAGGCTTGGAATCAACGTAGACTCACCTAGAGAATATGTCACCTATCTGCCGAATCAGACTCTGATATTCTTATCTGAAAAAAATGTGGAAATAACGTGTAGTGAGTTTGACAACTCAGTGAGCAAATAATTCATCCTATAACCTCTTAGGTCAGCATATGAATGTACTTATATTTTAAAATTTGTCACATAGAAAATATAGTTTAGAAGTACATTCATACGGGACCCGTATTTCAAATATTCTCAAATCAAAAGATATTCAGATATCCAAAACCATATGCATTATGGTATGATCATTAAACAAATGTTGTTAAGCTCAACTGTATAAACTATAGTGAAATATTATGATTTGGAGATAAAATCATCACTTTTAATGCACCTGCCTCACTCGGCGGTCTGGCACACTTAATTTAAAAATGACATGCCTCACTCGGCGATCTGGTCAACCCATGCACCTGCCTCACTCGGCGGTCTGGCACACTTAATTTATAAATGACCTACCTCACTCGGCGATTTGGTTAACCCATGCACCTGCCTCACTCGACGGTCTGGCACACATAATTTTAAAATGACCTACCTCACTCAGCGACCTGGTCAACCCCCACACTCAATGTAAAATGACCTGCCTCATTCAGCGTCTGGTCAATGCAATTTGCTATACACATAGTGACCGATCGACTACAGTCACAATAAGTAATCAGGGAATGTGAGTTCATCACCCTCCTGCCTCCCCACATTACCACTGTTACCCGGTTGGAGCAGCCTTCCCTTGACTCACTCAAGCTAATAGGGCGTCCCTTATTCGGTACCGTCACAAGTCATACAACCCGTCGATATTCATCCATACAAATAAATACATATATATTAATGCATATTCATCAAATACAATGTAAAATTATCAAGCAACTCACCATGACCTTTATGCTTGCCATAATTATCAAGCAACTCGCCATGAGCTTTACGTTTGTCATTCAATCTCATTTATAATATGACGTGCATCATTTTCACAAGGATATAGCTTTACAAATCAATGCATCATGCACATAATATTCACTTTATCAAATAATGATAAATACATTTAGAACCACATATTTAATGAGTTCCAAAATACATTTCTAAAATTATACTCTTCTTGAATTATGTGCCAGTTTGTAAGTATAACAGATATTTTAACACATTTAATAAACTTATAATAGCATAAATAATTTATAAACAAAAACAATAATACATTTATAGTTCAAGAAGAGCATCGGACAAGTCATAAAAAGAAGTATCTACTCACAAGGTAAGACTCCTAGTTAGACAGCTCTAAAATGTACTTTTCCAATCCGAATTTGACCTATTAGACCACAAAAACGTGTCTGGAGGGTCCTAAGACTTATAAAATGACTCCGGGAGCTTAATCACTATTCACAACCGGAAAACACTAATCACCGCCGAAAAATACTATTTATCGCTGGTAAATACTATTCACTAAGAACAAAAAGTTGTCAGATAACTGAAAAATTCATATCCTAAATTTTAATTAGCTCCTGAATTCATCTACGGTGTCAGATTTTCAATTGGAGGTCTCTAAGTAAGACTTTTAGAGTTTACCTTTTTCTGAGATTTTCTACTTCAGATCTACGGCGATTCAACGGCTGATTTGAAAAATTAATCGGTCAAAATCGTAGTATTATTCGTCCTGAATCTAGTAACACCTTCAGTTTTGATATCGTAAGCCAATAGGCACTCCAGATCTAAAGAGAAAGTTAAAAATTACTATTCACTCACTATTTATCTATTCAATTTTTTAGAAAGTTCGGTGTCGTCTTCTTCAGTTGCCTCCCCTTTCCCTTTTTATTTTATTTTTTTAAAATAATTATTATTATTATTTAATAATTGAATAATAGAATTTTTTTTTATATAAATTCATATAAATTCCATTTTTCATCCTAAAATCTTCCAAAATTTTTTAAAAATTCACATTCTCATAAACCTTTAGTTAACTTCTTATATCGTGATTTTTCTCGATAAAAATCGTAATAAAACAAATCTCAAAATAAATATATTTTTACATAGTAAAAGAAAGAATATTTCTAAAAATACAACAAAATTTATTAAAGGCCAATATAATTATTTTAAGCAAAAAAATAATTATTTTAATTAAAAATATACTTACTTTTAGCATAACATAATCCTTTTTAAACAAATAAAAATATATTTATTTGTAACAAAACATTATTATTGAAAAATAAAAATTACGGGATGTTACAAGATTCACCATATAGGTAGTGTCTCCAGATCTTTAAAGCCAAGATTACTACTGTCATTTATAAATCATGTGTTGGGTAATTCTGGTCATACTTTTTAAGTTGCCTAGATTCGTAACATGCCCATTTTACATTAACACACAACCCAAACCTATCCTAGAGGAATCACAATACACTACAAAATTTTCAGTGCCAGATGGAATGGCTAAAATTGGAGCCATGGTCAAACACTTCTTTAATGTCTGAAAACTTTTCTCACATGCATCAAACCACTCAAACTTTAATCTTTTCTTGGTTAACCAAGTCAAAGGTGCGTCAATCTTAGAAAAATCCTTAACAAACCTCCTATAATACCATGCCAGACCTAAAAAAAGTACGAATCTATATTACATTTGTAGGACGTGGCCACTGTTGTACTACCTCTACTTTCTTGGGGTCTACCCGAATACCATCCTTCGTAACTATGTGTCCCAAGAACGTGACACTATCCAGCTAAAATTCACATTTAGAGAACTTTGAATAAAGTTGTTGTTCCCTTAGAGTTTGTAAAACAGTTATTAAATGTTGCTCATGCTCTTTAGGATTCTTTGAATACACCAGGATATCGTCAATGAAGACTATGACAAATCTATCCAAAAAGGGCTTAAACACTCTGTTCATCAAGTCCATGAAGGCAACTGGTGCATTAGTCAATCTAAATGACATCAATACCGAGTTCTAAAAGTTATTTTAGGGATATCTTCTTTTCTTATCCTTAATTGGTGGTACCTTGACCTCAAATCAATTTTCGAGAAGCATTGTGCACCTTGAAGTTGATCAAACAAGTCATCTATCTTAGGTAAAGGATAATTATTCCGTACTGTTACTTTGTTCAACTGCCTATAATCTATACACAATCATAAAAATCCATTCTTCTTCTTCACCAAAAGGACTAGAGCTCCCCAAAGAGAGGTAATAAGTCGAATAAAACCCTTATCTAACAAATCTTATAATTGATTCTTCAGCTCTTTAAGTTCCATGAGTGCCATTCTATAAGGTGGTATTGAGACCAGTTGTGCCCCAAGAATAAAGTCAATATTGAACTCAATCTCTCGTTCAAGAGGTAACCCTGATAACTCTTCTGAAAAGACATCAAAGAATTCTCTAACCGCTGGTATTTGCTCTATATCAATAGCAAGCTTATCAATATCCCTAACCAAGGATAAGTACCCTTGGCATCCCTTTTTCAATAGTCTTTGAGATAAACAACATAAGCACATCGGTTGTATTTTATCTAGTTAATCATTCACCACAGGTTAATAATTCATAATCATACAATTATTAATCCTATTTTCTTTTTAAATCATTGTAATAAAAAATTTGCTCAATATATAAAATTCAATAGTAGATTGAAACAAAAAATATATTAATGGGCCTCCAATCAATCATATAAGCAATCATGGAGAAGAAGAGCAGATGAATAATCAATACTCAATTAAAATTGAACTATTAAACATTAATCCAAATCTCATAATGCATAATAGATCATTAAGGTTTCAATCTTCTTCAAACAACAAAAAAGAATTAGCCAAATAGGGCCATAAGAAAACCTAAGAGAAGAAGAAAATAAGAGAGAATTCTTAAGAATTTGATAATTGGATCATGTTTTCCTACTTGCTTTGCCTCCTATTTATATATTGGAGAGTTCTAAATAAAATATGATTACTTCTATGTTAATTTCCAGCCTTTTGGACATCAATTGGATCCAAAAAGACTTAAAATTGCGTTAAAAATCCTTGCTACTACAGTGGTATAGACAACTTACTCAAAAACTTATGTTATCCCACGACACTGAATTACAGGTGCCATGATGCTTTGCGTTTTCCAGAATCTAAAAAAGTAGTCAACATAAAAATTTATCTCTATCTCTAAGCTTTCTATATCCACTGGAATCACCTTAATCAAAACTAATATGAGGGAGATATGCCTAATTAGTGATGAAAGGTCAAAATTCACCTTGCTGCACCACCGTTTTAACTTTCGAACACCGTAGAGCTCTGATTTCTTCAGAATTTGTCAAAGTGCTCAACATAAAAGTTTTATATTATTGTCTTATCTTTCCACGGGAACTTGAATAACTTAAATTTGAGTTCATATGAGGGATTGATGGTCTTATTTGTACCGAAAGGCCTGAAATCACTACAATTCAACATTTTTTTCATAAATTTCCTCTATTTTTCACCTCTTTTCTTCTGCCTTTTCTTCTACAACACAAAACTAAGTTAATTTCTAATCATATTTTACTTAAATCAAATAAAAATTAAGTTTAAAGGTATTAAAATCATGCTTAATTATTGGCATATAAAAAATCATGTGCAATAATAGTATTATCTTGGTAATTGTAATCAAACCTATAGTAACATTGTAAGCTAGAATGATCATATCTCCCACAAACTTGACAAATAATAGAAAACCAGGAATTAAATTATATCCACCTCTGCCTGTAGCTCTAAAGCCTCTATAACTAGAGAAACCTTTGCCATTGCTACCTTGAAAACCAGAGAAACATTTTCCAAAATTAGAGTTAAAGCATCTTCCTTGCGATTGATTTCTTTGAATCATATTTGTATTTACACTATTGGCATTTACAGTACTTATAGATAAATCATTAGAATTTTTACATTGTTTAAATTTGTAGAATTCACATAATGCACTAATTTATGGTTTTCTATAATTTTGGCTTCATAAGTGAACAATAAGGATTCTATTTTACTTATGGTATAGATGTCTTTCCTAGTGAGAATTAATGTTACAAAGGCATCGTAAGATGAGGATAGGCCATTGAGGATTATCTCTAACGGATCACAATTAGTTAAAGCAGATCCTACAATTGCTAATGCATTAGTAGAACTTTTGATTTTAAGAAGGTAATCTACCAAAGGTAGATCAGTTTTCTTTACCAAACATAATTAGATTTCCAATTGACAAATCTTAGCTCTTGCATAGTGTTAGCCCTATAATCCTATGCTATAGGTTTTGATGATACTAAATGTACTATCATGTGTGCTTATCTATGATATGTGTTGTTTTATATATTATAAGTATGTGTACTTATTTGACTATCTGATAGGCACAAGTTATCTTTCATATGTTATATCTTACCTTTGACTCATGCTTTATGCATCATCTATAAGTTATGTTTGCATATAAGATATACCCAAATATATCTAATAATATTATAAAACGCTTATATCGTACAAAATTGGATATATGCTTGAATTTCTTATATTGCTCTTTGGACTAATTATTTGGTTTGCAAGTTAAACTCTTATCTATGTAGGATAGTCTAAGAAGCAAGAAGCTAGGAGAAAGATATTCCAAGATATAAAGAAAAGAAATGAAGTCTTTCTAGAACTGAAGATGCATCAAGCTATCATGAAGATATCTAAGGATTGTAGCAAAGGCTTACATGGAATTAAGACAAAGGAACCATGCTTAAAGGTTGTCATATCTCTTAAGTTTCCTTAGTCTTAGTTTTATGTAAAAGGAAAACTTAGGGAACCTTAAGCACTTAAAAATGCTTTCAAAACTTTTAAGTATTGATTTTTAAAGTTTGTTGGTTATCTAATTTTTCATAGTACGATAGAATCTTGCTAATTTTAATAGGTACTTATAGGTTATACAATAGCAATTTTACAAAATAAGTTACCAATAGTCCCCTAGTGATGGCCTTAAATGCCTGCTAGCTTCTGGATTTTAAAAAGTAAAAGTCAAAAGCATTAATAACTGCCTATAGTAGCCAGCAAATGCCTATTTCATTCCAAAAATTGAAATTACTGAATAATAGGCACTTATAGAGATTAACAGCTACCTAAATACATTTTGGAAAGCTAAAAATTAGGGATTTAACATAACAACAGGTGCCTAGTACCAAAACGAGAAAGAAATTTATAGCCTTGCAATGGTAAGAAATCATTGATTTTAATTGAAAGTGACCTCCAATAGATATTATTCTTATTTCCCTATAAGATGTCTTGAACATTAGAAAGCAAGGAAAACCATATTTAAGCTTTGTATTCATATTTTAGCTCTAGTTCTCCTTTTTGTTACTGAGAGAGGCTGAAATTTACAATTCATAGACTTTGTAAGAGAGGATTTGTGTCTTTTATATTGTTTCATACATGAGGTATGACTCAAGGAGAGGTTTCTTGAGGTGTTTGGGTGTGGAAACCCAATTGTGATCCAACTTTACATAGTTTTTCTTATGCAGTGGCACACAAATGCTCGAATTAAATTTTTGGTATACTGAAAGATCTCAAATTGTGGCTTGCGGACTAGATGTCAACTCGTTGGTTGAGCTGAACCAGGCTAAATCCTTGTGTTTTCCTTTCTCCCCTTATCCTTTGCTCTTTAATTTACTGTATATCTCTCTTATATATATTCTGCTTTTTTTGCTATTTTTTGGTTTTTCTAAAATATCTTCACCTTGGCATGTACAACCTTTTACTGACAGTTTTCTACAGTTATTCTTATGTTATAAATTGTTGTTTCTGGTTTTTGGTGCATAAAATTTTTATTATGGTTTTGTATTAGTCTTTATGCTTTTACTAATAGTATAGCTTTTCCCATATGCAATCTTGTTTAAATAATGCATTAAGTTTTACTCTTTTCTAAAATTGTTGAAATATGCATTCATCTTCTAGTTATCTTTTGCATCAAAGGCTTTTGATTTAAGTTTCGTGAGAAACTTTAATGTTTTATTGAAACACCCAACTCACTCCCCTCTTAGGTGTTATTTTCCTTGCCTAACATATAGGATTCAAAATACTCAGTTAATTGGTTTCAAACTTGAAATGAATGTTTGTAATCAACAATTCTGGTAAGCATATTTACCGTCATTGATTACAAAAGCCACAAGAGGAGGAGCAGTTCTTGAAGTTCCCATTCTAGAAATCCTTTAAGAACAATTTGAGCACTACATTAATTTATGATATGTGTCTTAGAGGTACGACATTCTAATTAAGAAACTTAAAGACTTTGAGGCCATGACCAGTTTTGAGGATCTTCCATGGATTGATAAAGGTACGACATTTTGTTATAGTCATCTAATTTGATTGATAGCAAAGAGTTAAACATTGTAAGTTTTCCTTTCTAATTCAAAGGCAATGACAAGTTTTGAGGATCTTCCATGGATTCCAAACTTTGAAGATATTATGGCTCTAATACTATGTTAGTGTTTATAGATAAGAGTGGAAAGAGAAAAAATATAGTAGAAAACAAAGTGTAAAGCATAAACTTGTAATTCTCATTCATCATAAAGACTCTATGGTACAAGCTATTTACAGTCATTGCCTTCTGTATACCTACAGCATAACTACTATAACTATCTTTACAACTGAATCAACAAAATACTACTAATCTATATTTATTTCTAACTATAACTATATTCTAACAAAGCAGTGGATTGGAAATTTTTGTGTATATAATTGATATTAATGTGATTATTATATGGCTTGGAAAGATATCATTTAAGACAAATATTTTTATTTTCTTTTCAAATTTTATATTTTGTTGACCCCATTGATGTGCCTTAAAAGGTTTTGATGATAATAAACTTGTAAAAATAGTTTTTTTTTCCAAGAAATGCTTGAGTTTTTAGATGATGCATCAAGCACTCATGGAGTTTATAAAGGAATGCATCAAGCTTTTATGGATTTCAGTCAAAGGAACCTCTAGGCTAAAGTTTGTTTTTATCTCATAAGTATCCTAGACTTAGTTTCATTCCGAAATCAATCTTAGAGAACACATGAGCTCATAAAATGTATTTAAAATTGTTTAAGTTTGGTTTTCTAAGGTTTTTTGGTAATTAGTTTGTAAATTTTCTCATAAAATAATTTTTTTCAAAGTGCAACAGAAGCTTGCTAAGTTTAACAGTCGCTTGTTTACTAAAAATGGATCAAAATCTACAAACTAATAACCAATAGGCGCTTATTGATAATTTTATATTCTTGTTACCTTCTAGAATTTGAAAAATAATAGTCACAAGAACCTATAAGCAACTTTAGCTTGCTTTTCCCACCTATTCAGTTCTAAAATATTTGACAGAAGCTAACTTATAGAGCAAGGGATATAGTAATCAATAAATATCTATGCACGTTTTGGTAGCTTGGAAATCAATGTTTTAAAATAACCACAAGCACTAGTAGACTTTGACAATCCCTTGTTGCCTAAATAGAAAAGAAATTAAAGACCCTACAATGGTTCAATTTCATTGAGTCCGATGGTAAATGGCCTCTAAGGCTATATTCATCATTTCTCTATAAATATCAGGCTTTATTGAATGTTGGGAAGTTAAAAAGCCTATGAAGAAGCTTTTTCCTATCTTTAAGCTCTTAAGTTTTCTCATTTATATAATATAGGTGCTGAAATTGTAATATACACTCTTTGGAAGAGTATACCTTCTACCTTATTCTTTCATGTATGACCCAAGGTAAGGTCCCTTAAAGTGTTGAGGTGCGGGAATTTGATTGAAAGTTGGTTATAAAGGTGTTGTAAGGGGTATGAACCTAGTTTCCAGCTCTAAGGAGTTGTGTGATTGTAGTGGCGCACAAGTGACCATGTTAAATTTATGGGTTATATTAGAAATCTTAAGTTGAAGCTTGGAGACTAAAGTAGGCTTAGTGGTTGAGCTAAACTAGGACAAATCTTTTTTTTCTTCCCTACACCATTGTTTATCTTTTCTAGTTTTCTAAGTTTTAACATCTCTGAGCATTGCTTCACTTGTGCTTATTTTTTTTATCTTTTCCCTTTACTTAAATTCATTTGGCATTGTTTGGAATTGATTTTCTAAGTTCCTTATCTTTACAAGCTTTCTAGTTTTCTAAAATCTTGCTTTTTATTTTGAGCTATTATCATTCCCAAGTTTTGTTTTAATAAAGCTTATTTGTTTTTGCTAAAGTTTGGTTTTGATTTCTCATAAAATATCTTTACTTTGGCATTGTAAAATTTTTGGTTTTAAGCTATGAAAAAAGTTTGTAAATTTATATTCTCACATCCACTTCAAGTTGAAACTTTCTAAAACACCCAATTCTCCCCTTTTTAGGTGTATACCATTCCTAACAAGTAGTATTAGAGCTTGGGTTCATGGCTAAAATAGGTGATAGTGTTTAACCTGAAGGGTATTCCATTAATAAACCTCTGGGTTTTAATGGTCAGAATTATTCCTATTGGAATCTTAGGATGAAAATTTTTATTGAGGCTATTGACATTGATTCATAGGAAGTGATTGAGAATGATCCCTTTATTCCTACTGTTACTGAAGGAAGCCAAACAAGAGTTAAGCCCACAAGTGCTTGAACAAAATATGATAAAGGAAATGTTCAATTAAATGCCAAAGCCAAAAATAGTCTTACAAGTGCTTTGAACCAAAATAAGTATTTTAGAGTTTCTAATTGTAGCACTGCTAAAGAGATATGAGATGCCTTAGAGATAGCCCATGAGAGCACTAGGAAAGTAAGAGTCTAGAATAAATACACTCACTCACCATTATGAATTATTTAAGATGAAATATAGTGAGTTTATCAAGGATATGCAAATTCATTTTTCTCATGTTGTTAACTACATGGTAGCCTTAGGATAGGTATACTCTAGCAAGGATCAAGTCAATAAGATCCTAAGGTCCCTCACAAAGGAGTAGTTTCAAGAAGTTTAAAGAGCCTCTACACAATCTATTTTTGCCCTATTTGGAAACCTCTTGGAATATGAAGCTTACCTTGCTAAATTCAATATTAAAGAGGAGGAAGAAAAGAAGAAATCCATAGCCCTCAAGGCCACATCATCTCACCTAGAAAAAGAAGATGAAAGTGATGAAGGTATTGAATATTATTCTAAAGATTATGAACTAAACCTTGAAAATCTTACTCTTTTGTGAAGAAGTTTGACATATTCATGACAAAAGTGTAAAAAAAATCACCTTTTAAAATAAACTAAGAAGGAAGGAGTAAATATTCCATAACATGCTATGAATGTGGAAAGCCTAGGAACATGAAATAGGAATGCTCAAAATTCTTGAAGAAACAAGAATCATATGACAAAAGAAGAGGGAAAGACAAAGATAATAGGAGAAAAGGATATGTAGCAACCTAGACATATAGTGATTTGGATTGAGATGAAGATAAGGAAGCCAACCCCTGCTTGATGGCCAAAAGAGAGGAAAGTACTTCCTAATCTTCTATGATGACTTGCAAGATGCATTTAAAGAGTAGCATAATGAATATGTAAAAGTTGCTAGAATGCTCACTATTCTAAAAAATCTAACTTTTTACCTTTGAAAAGAAAATTTCAGAATTAGAGAAAGAAAATAGTACTTTAAAAGAAACAAATGCATGTCTAGTAATCCATATAAAAGAAACAAATGCATGTCTAGTAATCCATATAAAAGAAACAAATACATGTCTAGTACTTAAAAGATGAAAATGTTTCCCTAAAAACTAAAAATTCATCTTTGAAGAAAAATGCATGTCTTTCTCATTTTTATTCTAATTGTAAGAAATTAGTAGAGATAATCTGAATATGCTACTTAGTAATCAAAGATGTGTGTTTGATAAGGCTCAATTGGTTATAAACCTAAAATCAAATAGAAATTTTATAAAAACTTCTTTGTACCAGCTACCATGTCTAGTAATCCAAATATCACCTACTCCTATTATTGTAAAAAGGGACATAGTGCACAAAAGTGCATTTGTAAAAATAATCTTATCTATGGAAACAAAATGAAATGGGTACCAAAAGGTACCATAAATGATTCTAACCCCTAAGAGCCCAAAAAGACTTGCGTATCTGTGAAAAAAGAAATGAATTGTCTCGTTAGTAGGACTTGGACAATAGATGCTCAAGGTTCTCTTCTGAAGTTTAGGCCTTTCACTCAAAGGAAATGTGGCCTTTCACTCAAAGGAAGCAGTTATCCATGGTAACTCTAATAGTTATAAAATTGGGTAAGAGCTACTCTATCTTTACTTGTTAATGTCTTACTACTTATTTTCCAAATTTGATTCTCTCCGTTTCAAACCTTTGCTAATCTAATATATCAAGGTTTTATACATAAATTATTTCCTAAAAACATGATTTAGTTTCAATGATGGATGCATTCTATGGCATAGTAGTTTAGCTCTTACATGTGCAAGGAAACTATGCATATACATGTCTTCGGTATAATATTAGCATATGCATACTCCATCATTTTCCCTATTGTTGTGCATATCTTTTTGAAACCTTTATTAACTTATAAGTCAGAGTAGTTTCTAAATTTTTTTTACTGCTCTCTGGTATGCTCACCCTATTCCTCAAGCATAATCATGCTTCAAAAAGAAAAATGGGTCAAGAGGCTAAAAAAGGAAGACTTTGGAAAAGGGTCCAGAGAAAACAGAGGCATATAGTCACATAATCAAGTGTATTCTAGAAAAATAAAAGTAAAAAAATACCTAAAGAAGGATATAGGAACCTATTTATTAGAAAGAGAGGCACTATATGCAAAATAAAAGCAAACAAATGCCTAAAGAATGCTATAGGCACCTGTTTACTTGGGATTTTGAGCTTTGGAGGGAAAATATAAGTAAATAAATTCTTATAAGTCTCAACATGCACTTGGTTCACTTACAAGAAGAAAAATTTTCAAAGAATAGAGAGCAACAGATGCCTAAAGAATTTGATAAGCACCTATTGATGTCTAAAAAATGCATTTTTCATGGTATTTTCCCCGATTTTCTCAGAACACTTAAAGTGCTCTCTCAAAATTATCTTAGCCTCTAACCTTATCTTACTAAATATTTTGAAAATCCTTCACATAAATCTCTGAAACAAAAAATCCATCTTAATTTTACTATTTATTTTGGTTAAGCTTTATTTTCAAGGATTACACGAAACTAAGGTTCAATCTGGGGCTTTTGGGTTTTATGGTATAATCGAGCTCAATGGCACCCAAGCTAGCATCCAAATGTTCTAAAAAATAAGGAGAAGCTTCAAGTTCATCCTAAATGTAGCCTTCATTACTTATCACAGCTGCACAATAGAAAAGGCACTTAGAGAGATTTATATAAAGGACTGTGATGAATGATAAATTCTATGATTTAAAGTTTCACATGATGAACATTTATTGATTGACAAGATTATTAGTGCACAAAATTTGGAACATTTTCTCACTTTGAAAGAATCATACTCTTCAACCATAGTTAGAGCTTTTTACACAAATTTAGAGTTTAATGAGGACAACCAAGTCATAAGCTCTACTATCTGAGGCTTTAAATTTTCTTATGATAGAAACCTGTTAGCTCATATTCTTAAGCTGCCTAAGTAGAGAGTTACAAAGAAACCTCCATTAGTATTCTAAGGCAATGGCACAAAGTAAGCTACATGGTTTTCCCATAACTGAAACTTATAGAAAGGTCTTTTCTAAGGATGACTGCTTTAACTATGCCATGCTCTATTATCTAGTCTGCCATGTTTTGTTGCCCAAGTCAAGAAAATTGAACTATATCAATGACATTGATAAATGTCTTATTTATTGTTTGCTGGAACAAAAAGTAGTTAATTACCCATATCTGATTATGAAGAGAATGATATCATCCTATAAGAAGGTAAATGGTTCATTTCCCTATACATTTTTCATCTCAAAGATTATGAAATTCTTTAGGATTGATGTCAAGGACAATCAGTTTTCCAAACCCACAATTTTCAATGTGTCCATTGTATTAAGAATGGGTTTTGAGAAAAATATGGGAGTTAGGAGAGAAAAGAAGAAATTGCACCAACTCCAAGGTCCACCACCAACTACAGAAACTAAGATCATGCTATAATAGGAATGCTACAACAAATTGATCAGAGTTTTACTAGCATGCCTAAGTATATGGATCAAAGGTTCACAAGGCTAAATTAGAAGCTAGGTAGCCCACACATAGCTGTGGATAGAAAGATTGTCAGCCTTGAAGACTAAGTGGATATGATTATGAGAGGATGAGCAATCTTAAAGGGGCATATTAGAGACAATAACAGCAAGGGTGTCAGCAGCAACCATAATCTTTAGTTGCTTTATTTTCAATATTTGTATAATATTTGACTAACCCTCAGCTATACTATGTTTTTTCCTTTTTCAAGTCGATGACAAAGGGGAAGAAATATGTGAACTTACTTGTAAATATATAGTATCCTAGATATTATGTGCTAGCCATAATTGCTTGTTTTATTTGATATGAAGGGTGTTTGATATTGCCTAACTCATAGCAGGGTTCTAAACTGTTTTTAAAATTACATTGCTATATGATTTTTTATCAGCTAAGAAATATGCATATTTTGAGGGGGAGCTTTTCCCTAACTAGCAAACAAAAATTCTTAGTTGTGTTTACCTTTAGACTTGTTTGTTATCATAAAAAAAAGGAGATTGTTGACCCATTAACGTGCCTTAAAAGGTTTTGATTATAACAAACTTGTCAAAAGAGGTTTTTCAAGAAATGCTTGAGTTTTTAGAAGATACATCAAGCACTCATAGAGTTTATCAAAGGATACATCAAGTTTTCATGTATTCAAGTCAAAGGAACCTTAAGGCTAAAGTTTTTTTTTCTATCTCTTAGGTATCCTAGTCCTAGTTTCATTGTAAAAGAAATGTTAAAGAACCCATAAGCTCATAAAATGTCTTTAACATCTTTAATTTTGGTTTTCTAAGGTTTGTTGGTAAATATTTTATAAATTTACTCAAATTAAATTTTTAAAAGTGTAATAGAAGTCTATTAAGTTAAACAGGCACCTCTTTTCTATAAATCGAGCAAAGTATACAATCTAGTAACTAATAGACACCTACTAATAGCTTTAGACACCTATTAGCTTTTGGAAGTTGAAAAATAACAGCCACAAGAACCAATAAGCGATTATCGCTTACTTTATATGCTTATTCAATTAAAAAATCTTGGACAGAAGCTAACATACAGAGTAATAGATGCCTATGCACATTCTCAAAGCTTGGAATTCAATGTTTTAACACAACAACAAGCACTAATAGACTTTAACAATTCTTGTTGCCTGAACGAGAAAGAAATTAAAGACCCTATAATGGTTTGATTTCACTAAATCAGGTGGTAACTAGCCTCTAATGGCTATATTCATCATTTTCCCATAAATACGAGGATACATTGAATGTTTGGAAGTCGTGAATAAGCTTTGCTCTATCTTTGAGCTCTTAAGTTTTTTGATTATCTGATATAGATGCTGAAATTGTAATATGCACTCTCAGAGAGAGTATATGCTCAATTATGCCTTATTATATCATGAGGTGTAACATAAGGGAAGGTATATTGAAGTGTTTGGGTGTGGGAATTTAATTGAAAGTTGATTGTAAAGGTGTTGTAAGGGATTTGAACCTAGTTTTCAACTTTGAGGAGTTATGTGGTTCTGGTGGCTCACAAGTGTATGTGCTAAACTTATAGTTTATAATTAAAATCTCAAGTTACAACTTGAGGACTACACGTAAGCTCAATGGTTAAGCCAAACTAGGATAAATCATTGTTTTGTTCCCTACCCCCTTGTTTATCTTTTCTAGTTTTCTAGGTGACTGTATCTCTAAGCATTGTTGTAATTTGATTGTTTTTATCTCTTCCATTTTCCTTATTTCATTTAGCATTTTTTGGAATTGGATTCTCGAGTTCTTAAACTTTACAAGCTTTCTGAGTTTTTGGTTTTTCTAATATCTTGATTTTTTTTCTTTTGAGTTATTTGGCATTTATAAGTTTTGTTTTAATAAAGCTTATTTTCTGTACAAAAATTTTGTTTTGATTTTTTCATAAAATATCTTTACTTTGGCTTTGTAAATGTTCTAGTTTTTAAGCTATTCAAATAATTTTTAAATTTATATCCTAACTTCCACGTCTGGCTAAAATTTTCTAAAACACTCAATTCATCCACCTCTTAGGTGTGTACCATTCTTAACATACTTGATGTACCATTCTTATCATTTCAAAATTATTAACGTCTCCTTTACTAAATTATTGGCGCCTTAACTTGTCCCATTCCCATTATACTTTATATTATTTATTAACTAAATTTCCAAACTCAACCTATTTGTTTCTCTAATGTTTCAAAAAAAAGTTTAGAACTTGGTCCATGGTCCAAAGCTTGATTTGAGAAGTGTTCCTTTTTGGTTAAGCCCAAACTTTGGTCACGTAGTCTAGACATTGTTTTTGAATTTAATAATTTTGTATTATGTTATACAAAAATATTCACTAGTGCAAGTGTACATTGTGGTTCTCAAGTAATAAATCTCTAACATAGTGTTTGGTTTGAGGGATTTAGAGGCGAAGGGAGAGGAGGATAAGAACTTTTTTTAAATTACTCTGTTTGGTTGAATAATTTGAAGGGGAGGGGAGGAAAAATGGAGGTCCATTTTCCTTCCCCTCCCCAAAATTCCTTCCCTTCCAAAAATGGAGGGATTTGGAAGGGAAGGAAAGTGTGATAAAAAATAAGACAAAAATGTCCTCAGTTAACTATCTTAATATCCAAACAAAAAAAAAATGATTTCAAAATTTTGTAGTGAAAAAGTGAAAAGGACAAGTTAGAGACCGGTTGGAAACAAAACTTTTAATAAAAATGATTTTAAAATAGTATTATTTTTAGTCAAAATTAAATTAAAGAGGTATAATAGTCATTTTATTTTATTTACCACTACAAGAAAATTGAGAATGTGTGAAGAATTTTCTGTGACCACTAAAAAAGTCGTCACTGAAAATGCCTTTCAGTGATGACCTTGGGTGGTTGTCACTGAAAGGCATACTTTCCGTGATGACTTTTTAGGTTGTCACTAAAAGTATAAGTTTTTGTGACAACTTATAAGAGTTGTAACAAAAAGGTTACTTTCCGTGACGACTTGGTTGTCACTAAATCTAAGAAGGCAAAATATTTCTTGATGTAACATTTTAGTGACAACTAAGTCATCACTAAAAACTGTAAAGAATTCCCAAGAACATGATGAAGGTGTCCCACTTAAACTAAAAGATGGAAAAAAAGCTCCGCGGGAATGAAATACCCGTTGTTGAGGCAAATCATATACACTTCTGATATGATTAAATTGATCAGAAAAGAATAGCCTAGCCATTAGAGAGCTCAGCCCGTGAACTTTAGAAAAAAGCATGGTCTTACTAAGATAGGGAGACATTGATGTTACTTTACACAGAAAGCAATCTTGAACTACTGCAGCATGTTTCTCTGGCTAAGATGCCTCTTGCACTCACAAATTAGTAACTGTAGCACGTTTCTCTAGCTAAGACACCATTCTTCTTTCTCTCGCTAAGATCGCTACACTCACGAGATTTCTCTGCACTCAGGAACCAGTCTTGAACTACAGTGCGGCCATTCTTCTTTCTCTCAATAAGACTCCTCTGCACTCACAGTCTCTCAAACCTCTCTCCACTCGTGAAAGATAAGTGCCCCAGATTTGTGGTGTACATTGATGGAGGTACTCTAATTCTATTTTGTGTTTTCACATTCTCTTTATTCATTTTAGGGTTTTTGATATTCTAGTTAGGATTGATGATTTTAGGTCTTTTTTCTGTATTTGAGCAAGTTTTAGGGGGTTATAGTGACCACTAGGGGATGTAGTGATACATTAGGGATGATGTATTTGATATTCCTCCTAATGCACGAGCATACCACTACTTAGGGTTTACTATTTTGTTGGAGATAGGTACTGATAATTGGTGTAAGTGATGAATGTGGGAGGAGGAGGAGATATTACGGCATTCTAGTTGCTAGCATGCTGTTGAATACTTGACAAAAATGTTACATTATAGAACCTTTGAAATAAAATCAGATTGGCAAAGTGGCAAGCTTTAACTTTGTACATCAGGATCCTTTTCGTTTGAAAAACACAAAATTACAGAGTAGCACATATGTTTGAAAAATAAATAAACAAATTATTTTTAACAATTATAGAAAGTGGAATAATATACACACATAAAAACACAAAAGAGGACATTGTGGGATAAGGAATGAGAAAGATATATGTAATTCAAGTAATTCAATCAGTTTTGCAAGCTATCTTGGTTACTTATCTCTCATGCACAGATTTACCCATAAAATATTGTAAGATGTTAGATTTGATAGTAACCAATTTGTTCTGGGGTCTTAGAAAAAACAAACCAAGAATGTATTTATTGGCATCTCTTTGACTAGACAAAGCCCAAGGATGTTTGGGTTTTAGAAATATGCATTGTTTTAAAAGGTAAGAATTATAGGGTGTGCATTGCATAATTGTTTATGTATTTAAACAGTTTTTCTCCCTATTACATTCATAATAAATATAGTGGTAAAGATTAGCTGCTAAAATTTTATATAAAGTATACTTGACTTAGTCTGTTATATTGGTTTCTTTTTATTACTCTTGTACTCTAGTTTTTTGTTTGGTTTCTTTCTATTACTATTGTACTCTACTTTCTATTTGGTTGCATTGTAAGACACACAGTTTTGGGAGCTCCCATATTCCAAAAAAAGTATAGCTTGCTGAAAAATGCACATTTAAATGGCACATCAGAATATCTATATAATTATAGGCATAGGTTTGCATGTTCAAATTTGTCAAAAAGTGAAATATATTTTGGATCTTTATCTAAGATTGGCAAATCTACATATTAGTTTTTAATAAATCTCTTTTGTTCTCTTGTCTTAATACTCTTCACAAACTTAAGAGATTTCTTTCCAGTGTTGGGATAAAATATTCTTCCAAACTTGGAATTAACTTAGTACGTGGGTTGATAATTATAAGGATAGATTTCAAATTTCTCTATATGTGATTCAAGTAATTCAATCAATTTTGCAAACTATCCTAGTTTACTATCTCTCATGCACAGATTTACCCATAAAATCTTGTAAGATGTTAGAATTGGTAGTAACCAATTTGTTCTGGGGTCTTAGAAAAAACAAACTAAGAATGTATTTATTGAATTGGCAATTTCTTTGACTAGACAAAGCCCAAGGATGTTTGGGTTTTAGAAATATGCATTGTTTTAATCTTGCTTTATTGGCTGCACAAATTTAGATATTGATAGACTTGCCTCAATCTTTACTTACCTAAGTTTTGGGGCTGAATTCCCTTGAAATAATTTAGCTTGGGAAATTGGGGATGGTTCTTTTATTAGTTTAAACCACCATCTTTAGTGAATATTGTAGTTTTCTTCCTTGGAGTAACTTGATTTGGTTAGAGGTCTTATTTTGTATGATAGTTTCTCTTGGAATATTGCTAGTTTTCAATAATATGATTCCTTGTCTTAAACCTCTTAGAAGCATAAAAATGTTATAATTGTGTTCTTTTAGCCTTTGTCATTTATCATTTTTTATTGGGGATTCGAACATTGTTGATATAAATTCAATTGCCTTGGCTTATGTTGAATTAGTATATATGAATTTCTTTTTCTTTGGATACTTTTTGATAGTTATAAATTATTAAACTACATTTATAATAATTGTTATTATTTAATTAGCTTCTACTTTGTATTACTTGTTAAGTATTAATTTGTTTTTATTTGCTATAAATAGGGACAAATTCCAGTAGCTCCAAAGGGGAATGTTGTACCAAATTTTGCAACTAATGCAACACCAACAATTTCAAGAGAATCATTGACTTGATGGTTTTTAATTTGTCAATATTTCACTATGTGTATTATTTTTGTTAACTGATATTTTACAGTTGTCTATCAACAAATATTTGTAGTTCAAATTATTTTAATATATATCATTTTATTATACTCTTTTTTTCTCATTTAATTTCATAATGTATATCGTTTATTTTTAATATCATTTTATTTCTTTGTTCTCATCTATTTTTGTAATGCATGCTTTTCTTTTAAATGCAAAAGTCTAACTTAAAAAAAATTAATAGATAGGATTCAATGACAACTATTTCGTCACTAAATCCATATTTTCATAAAACTTTTATTGATGACCTATGTAAGTCACACTAAAAGTCGTCTTTAGTGACGACTTAGATCGTCACTGAAACTCTAAACATATGCTCCATAATTGCTAAAAAAAATCAAAAATGATTCAGTGACGACTCACTCATCACTGAAAAGGATGCCTTCTGTGACAATCACATAAAGTCATCAGTGAAACATTTTTTGGTGACGACTTTTTTGGTCACTAAAACAATGAATGTACAATATTTTTCCTGACGACTTACTAAGTCGTCACTAAAAACATATTTCATGACGACTCCAATTGCCACTAAAACCCTCTGATGAGACTTTTAAAGTCTATTTTATTCTTTCAGTGACGACTATGGTCGTCACTGAAAGTATACTTTTAGTGATGACTTTGAAAGTCGTCACTAATAACCTTTAGCAATGAAATAAACTAGTTCATAATTGAAAAAAAAAACACCCCAACAAATTAAAGGTTTAAACATAAAAATAACATAAAGAAGAAGAAAACTAAGGTCAAGAGAAAGGATTAGAGGTTTGATTTCTAATTTAGGTTGATTGGTCTACTTCTTTCCCCTTTCTTCTATTGCTAAGAGTGAGCCTAGACTTATCCCTAAGTGTTTTTTTATCAACCCTAACACATTAAATTATAAACCTTGTTATCGTCAGGGAACTAAATTTTCTTTTTTTCCATCAAAACGACCGAAACGTTTCTATTTTCGAAATTACCAATACAAAATAGAGTCGTCGAAAAGAAACAAAGTGTTTGTTAAAAAAATTATGCCATTTCGATTGAAATTATTATGTTATGGAATGTTTCGATGGAAATACTTGTGTTTCGAATTGTTTCGATGGAAATATTTTTATTTTGACTTGTTTCGACGGAAATACTCTTATTTCAAGTTGTTTCAATGGAAATATTATTATTTTGACGAAATACTTTTGTTTTGAATTTTTTCGACGGAAATACTCTTATTTCGAGTTGTTTCGATAGAAATACTCTTATTTTGAGTTGTTTCGATGGAAAAGTACCAAACCAATTTGAAAAATAAAAAAATTGACAATCTAAAAGTAGATGAAAGTAGTATCATATCGCATCCAACACCAAATTATTTTCTCTCACAATTCACAACATCTTTGTTAACTTCTTACACTCCTCCCTCATTCTCATAACATTGATTTCTTTCATTGTTTTCATTTCAAAGAAAAAACTACAAAAATAATGAAAAGATAGATTGAGAGACAAAGAGAGAGGAAGATACCTGAGATAAATACCTGAAGATAGAGACAGAATCATAGTCGACAGAGAGAGACTAAAAGATAAAGGTCACGAAAGAATTAAGAAAATAGAGAGATTGATGCAATAAAAATGTTGTTATTGAATGATGCTGGAATTTAAGTCGAAGTCCTCACGGTAGTAGCATGTTTATTTACTATTCAACTATAAACATTAATTTAAATTAATTTTAACATAATTTTATATATATATATATCATTAATATTATGTTAAAATATTTTAAAATTGAAAAAAATATTGTTTGATATTACTTGAAACATTTCTTAAAAATTCTTCCGTTTTTACAAAATTTTCGAAACGTTTCGAAATGTTTTCGTTTTTGAAATTACCAACACGGTACCTCAAAATGAAATTTAGTATCTTGGTTATCGTACTAGCTTCACAACACTAAGTTCTTTGGTCATTGGAGTTAATTCTTTGTTCTAGCATTGCAAGAGCAAGATTCTACCATCGCAATGCTAGAGGTCAACCTTACTATTGTAATTCCTTCTCCTTTTCTTCACTCTTCTCCAAATCTCACTTAATTTTTCATCTTCTTTCTATCTATAAAATAAACACACAATCACACATAAATCTAAAGGAATTTTCCTAAAGACCAACAAAAATCTAAGCTAAAGATATCTAAGTTATGAGTATAAATCCCACTTATCATATTGTAATATAGATTTTTTGCATATTACGCAAATAGGATCCATGCTTCTAGTTAGGTTGTGTTATTATGTTTTGTTTTGTTGTATGTTATATATATAGGGGGTGAAAATCCAAGTTTTCCATATCATGGGAATCTTTTTTAAATGTAAAAAGATAATAATGTCTTCTATTTTGTCACTTTCTCTTTTATCTCTATTTTACTCATCCTCTCTCTTTCTCATCCATCTCTCTCATACTTTCTCTCTCATCATTCTCTCTCTTACTTTCTTTCTCATAATCTTTCTCTCTTCTCTATTATTTTCTCTGTCATCTCTGCACTCATTTTGAGAAAGTACTACAATTTTCAGGAAAGTTTTATTACAACCAAACATAGTAATAAAAGATTCTCAGATAAATATTTAAAGTCAACCAAACACATTTTATATATTCTCAGTAATCATCATTCCCAGGAATGAAAAATCTTACCGTGTACCAAACGCCCCCTTACTTTCATTTGGATAAGGAAACTAGATGGGGCCCATATAAAGAAAAGACTAAATTGAGTTGGGAGCATTGACTTTTAGAGAGAGCATTAGATGTTTAATGTGGAGGCTTTGGGCTCAAATTACTGCCTCTTGCTCCAAAATTTATTAATTTTTTTCATTTTGATATGAGGTCCCTTAGAAACTTTAAAATAGAACTGGCATGGGCAGAGCACCCATATTTTTAGAAAGTGATTGCTAACCTTTGGATTAATGATTCTTTACCCTAACAAAATAGCCATTAAAGGTTTATGACAATCTATAACACTACAAGAAAGGCCGGGAATGGCGACAAAAATTTAACGACGGTCATAAAAAACCGTCGCTAAAGCAAAATTTAACGACGGTTTCCAAACCGTCGTTAAAATTATGTAATTAACGACGGTTTACACAAAACCGTCGTTAAATACGGACGGTTAAGATCAAACCGTGATGATCTGCCTCGCCTTAACGGAAAAAAAAAAATTATGGAAACTAACAACGGTTTTCTAGAAAACTGTCGTTAAATGACAACGGTTTTCTATAAAACCGTCGTTAAATGACAACGGTTTTCTATAAAACCGTCGTTAAATGACGACGGTTTCTTGGGAACCGTCGTGGACTTCCCAACATTCGGAATTTGAACCGTTGCTTGATATTCGTGTGGTTTAACGACGGTTGGTTTCCTAACCGTCGTTAAACCTAAAATTAACGACGATTTCTTTCGTAACCGTCGTTAAACCCATTTAGCAACGATTTATTTGTGGTTTAACGACGGTTAGAAACCGTCGTTAAACCACGCATCCGCCTATAAATTCGTCAGCCCTCTTCATTTGTATTACAAACGCTTTTCATTAGAGTTTTTTCGAATAATACATTTGCTGAGATTATTTGTTGTGATTTTTGAGTTTTTGTACTGTGGTCTTCTTTGCGACTTGTATTTATTATTCTCAAGGTATGTCATTTAATTTTTTAATTATATTTGATTTTTTTTTATATATTGTATGTTCAAAATATTTTCTTATATTATTTTTTATTTTCTTTTGTGAAGATCTTATGACGTTGTGACGACACTTCGATTTCAATTTTTGTACATTATTTATTTGAAATCATTTTGAAGGTATGTAATCTAATTAATTTTATTTTAAATGAATTTATTTCAAATTATTGTATGTTAGATTGTGATAATATTAGATATTTTATGTACTTACTATTTATTTTAAAAATATATTTTACATTGATAGAATAATATGAAAAAATTATTAAATACACATAGTTAAAAAAAAGTTAATAAAAATTACAAGTAGGTTTTAAAAAATGAAAATAAATATATATAATAACATAAATTTAGTAGATGAATTGAAGTGTGTAATTCATTAGGTAAAATAATAAATTTTAATAAATAGACAAAGTAAGTATTGAAAATAATTTTTAAAAAATTGTGACACTACTTTAAAAATATACGTATATTTTAATATAAATTTAATAAATATATATAATATTATAAATTAAGTATAAAATAATAGTGAATTTAGTTTTAAATATAAGTTATTTACTGTTCAAAAAATATAATTAAAATTAATGCAAATAAATCGAAAATAGTTATTATATTGATAAATGTATTTAAATAATATACATAAATTAGTAATAGTCAAATTCTATTACAGTTGTTACTAAAATATTAAAATATTTATTCAGGTGATGAGGTAAAATAATAAATGTAAGTAAATAGACAAAATTAGTATTAGGAATTGGTTTAAAAAAAATAAAACACTAATTTAAAAATACACGTAATTTTTAAAAAATGAAAACAAATATATAATAACATAATTTTAATAAAAAATAATAGTGCAATAATTTTTAATGCACCATATTCTTACACTAGATTCTCTATAAGAACTAACAAGATCTTAAATGTAATTGAGTAGAATTATTCTTGAATATATGGCCCTTATATGGGCCATTGATCTTACTTTTTCAGATAGAGAATTGAAATTTCAATTTCCTATATGAGTTCGTTAGAAATTTTACCATGTAAATATTATAATTGAAATCCTAGCGACAGATGTAAAATCATAATTCAATTTGTTGCTGCTAGTGGCTGTCCTTTCCAAAAAATTCAAATTCGTAGAGATTCGATCATGAAACTCATCCTTTTAATTAATGACATCAGGAGAATGAAATAAAATTAACACATGACCAAAGACTTTATCAATGGCACTGTTTGAAAAGTTAGAATTTTTGTTCATGGATTCGTAGAGATATTTCAAGTGTTTTATTTCATATTATGCAAGCCAATGTCATCATTTATCTCACTCTCTCTTATATATCTCTCTTAAACTCTTTGGGATCAAGATTCTTTATTTATAGTGAACCAATAACGAAGATTATTTATTTGGTACTTCATTAAATGTCAATTATCATAAAGTTTGTTAAAAAAATTTTACACGTAAAACATTTTAAATCTCTTCAAAATGTGTTGTGTTTTATGCATAACCAATTGCAAATCCCTTCTCATGTAAAATAATCATGTTTTCTTTTAGTTCAGAGTAAGAGTTATTTAGGTTAATTGTTATCTAAATTCATAATTATTTCATAAATGGATAAATCTTGGATCAATAAACCTCGACAATCAATAGAGTACCTGAATGGTTTAGACAGATTTTTAAAATTCGTAAATGCCAACTCTGGGGTCAAAGGTAGAATAATATGCCCATGCCCAAAGTGTAGATTCAAGAAATGGCAACTCATCGAGGTCGTGCGCCAACATTTCATCGTCAAACCATTTTCGGAGGGATACAACTTTTGGAGTTTGCGCGGAGAAATGATTACAGAAGAACCTGCTGTAGGACATGCTATAATGTCAATTAAGGTCTCAAAACCCATAGTTTGAGATAACCCTATGCAGAACATAGTCCGTGATGCATTCGAGATTCACCGCGAAAATGAGAGCATCGATTCTGTGGATATGTCAGTTCCACAGTCAGCAGAAAAGATGGATGATAATGTCAAAGATTTTTATGAGTTACTGAAAGATGGTGAACAACCACTCTATGAAGGGTGTGAAAAGTATTCCAAATTGTCTTTTTTGGTGAATTTGTATCACATCAAGTGTTTATGTGGCCTAAGCGACAAAACAATGTCGATGGTACTTGAGTTGCTTGTCAATGTATTCCCAGATGCCAAGATTCCGCCTTCATTTTACAAGGCTAAAAAAGTCATTAATAAGTTGGGGTTGAACTACAAAAAAATTCATGCATGTCAGAATGATTGTATGTTATACTGGGGTGAGCATGAAAGTAGTGAAACTTGTAGTAAGTGCTCCACACCAAGGTGGAAACCGAAACAAAAGGGGGAGAAGCAAAAAAAGGTGCCTAATAAAATTCTTAGATACTTTCCAATTATGCCAAGATTGCAGAGGTTGTTTATGTCTTCTAAAACTGCTGAATTTATGAGATGGAATTCTGAAGACAAAATTTCTGACGGCATCATGAGGCATCCAAAGGATTCTGAGGCATGGAAGAGATTTGATCTTCTGAATTCTCAATTTGCATCAGATCTGAGAAATGTTTGTTTGGGCCTTGCAACGGATGGTTTCAAGCCATTTGGAAACCTATCTACAAGTTACAGTATATGGCCAGTTCTGCTAATTCCATATAATCTTCCTCCTTGGATGTTTATGAAATAGAGTTCATTCATGTTATCAATGATAATTCCAGGGAAAAAAACACAGGGGAATGATATAGATGTATTTTTACAACCACTAATTGAAGAGTTGAAGGAGTTATGGGTTGAAGGTGTTAAGACGTACGATGCCTTTGGTAAAGAAATGTTCAATATGCATGTAGCTCTTTTGTGGACAATCAGTGATTTTTCTGGCCTTAGATGTTTATCAGGTTGGAATACTCATACTGGATTAGCCTGTCCGTACTGTAACTTTGACTCCACTCCAGTCCGTCTCCCTTACAGTCAGAAGTGGTGTTTTATGGGACATTGCCGCTTTTTATCTCCGCGTCACAAATTTAGGATGGCCCACAATAGGTTTGACGGAAAAGATGAAAGAAGAAACCCTCCTCCACAACTAAGTGGTGTAGACATTTTAAGACAAGTCGATGATATTGAAGTTGTCTTTGGAAAAAATGTGGAAACTGATGTTGGGACTCAACAACGGCGTTCCCGAGGTCAAGGTTCGGTTGATGCTAGAACTCAACAATGGCATAAGAAAAGTATATTTTTCAAACTTCCATATTGAACGAATAATATGTTGCGTCATAATCTTGAAGTCATGTATATTGAGAAAAATGTCTGCGACAACATCATTTACACTTTACTTAATGATTCTGGCCGTTCAAAGGATCACGTAAACACACGGAAAGACTTAAAATAGTTTGTGTGAGGTCTGAGCTGTGGCCAGATGATGACGGTAAATATCCACCTGCTTTGTTCACGTTGACAAATGCAGGCAAGGAAGTCTTTCTCAAAACACTTAAGAATGTATCTGTATCTTACGGTTATTTCAGTAATATCTCCAGATGTATTGACGTAAGACAGCGTAAGATCAAAAGACTAAAAAGTCACAACTGTCACATCCTTATGGAACAACTGTTACCATTAGCCATAAGAAAGACACTTCCCAAGCCGGTATCTGTAGTTCTGATCGAGTTCTATTCATTCTTCCGACACTTTGTTCTAGATTTTTGAATGTTAATGAACTTGATCAACTTCAAAATCGAATCATTATGACGCTATGCCATCTTGAAATGTTATTTTCACCGTCTTTCTTTACAATCATGGTACACTTGACTATACATTTGGTCATGGAAGCGAAGTTAGGAGAACCAGTCCAATATCGTTGGATGTATCCCATCGAAAGGTAAAACATTAAAAACACATAATTCAAATTTCTTGCATTATTGTTAATCCAATTTTATTCATTTAATCTATGTTCTCTAGATACTTAGGTAAACTTAAATCTTTCGTGCGGAATAGAGCAAGGCCAGAAGGCTCAATAGCAGAGTCGTACATTGCAGGAGAAGTTTTATTATTCTGTTCCAGGTACATAGATGGTGTTGACACTGTCTTCAATCGTCATCCTCTTGTGGATGATCGACCCGATGTTGGGACGTCTGATAGGGGTTTGTTCCCACCAATAGGAAGACCAGTTGGTGGATTTGATTATTTCACCCTTTCTCCCCGGGAAAAATTGTAGGCTCATCGGCATGTCTTAACAAATTGTAAAGAAGTTGATCCTTACTTACAGTAAGTTAACTCACACTTAGCTACATTTGCATACAATTTTTTGTCTTTGTGTAGCATTAAGTGTTTAGACAATGTTTACTCAACAGGGAATTTAGAGACTATGTACGGCATAGTTTAAGAAGTTAGACGCAATCATTTACCGAGATAGATAAAAAAGTCCACAGAGAATTTGTCTCTTGGTTTTCGCGTCTTGTAAGTATTTCAACATGGTCACATTTAATTCATATGTCAAATATGAGTACAACTCATCCTTTATTCGTTTTCCAGATCGCAATTGATGACGATGGATCGTAGTGTGCTAATTTAAAATATCTTGCACTTGGTCCACTAGATAGAGCACATCGATACAGTGCTTACAATGTAAATGGATTCAAATTTTGAACTTTAGATCGAGACCAAGGGATGACATCTCAAAATAGTGGAGTTTACGGTACTTTCGGGACGAGGAGTTATGCAAGTAGTAGTGACACGAACATGCAATTTGGTGGCGTCCTATATTACGGAAAACTATTAGACATTATCGAATTAAACTACCATGGCCATTTTACAGTCGTATTATTTAAGTGTATGTGGGCCAACACAACTACAACGAGAGGAATTGCAATTGATGAATTCGGGGTGACATCGGTTGATTTTTTTCAGTTGATTCACACTGGTGAAAATGATGATGACGAGCCATACATCCAGGCATCTGAGGCTCATCAAGTGTACTATGTACAAGATGAGCTGGACAAGAACTGGAGTATAATGATGCATTTAAAACACTGTGACTTATACGAGATGGACGATGAAGATGAAAATCTTATATACGACAGCAATCCGTTACACACGTAAAATTTAGAAAGATTGTTTCCAGAAGGAGAAGTTAATTTATGCTTGTTACGATATTAGTTTTGCTATTGCCGCCTATTTATATATATTTTAGACTAATAATTACTGTACTATTTTATTTATTTTCATAACTTTTATTAGACAAAGTTTATTTTATAATTGTTTTATTAATTTCATTTTGCCAGGAGCGGTGACGATGAAGAAGACTAGATCACTCTACACGGGCATGGCAGGGGCGTCCAATTCTCACACTCCCACGCCCCGTGGGGCGATCAGTGAGGGCAGACAGCCTACTATGGAGTCGGAGGCTGTCGCGTCATCAGTCCCTAGTAGCGACTCCTATCTACTGGATTCGTAGGCCGTCCCCTGCACACTCCCCCCACCTGATGCTCAGGCACTGGATGACGATTATACCTTCGATTTTAACGCGATCTTTGCCGATGTAAAGGAGGAGCATCAGCCCGTTGAGCAGGAGCGCAGACGCAGGAGGAGTTGGACAGTTGATGTAGTTAGTGAGTATTGTAAACATGTACACTTTATGCGCTTAATAATTTTGTCTTAGTAACATAATATATAATTGTCTATATTATGACAGACGGGACCAGGCAGACGACGTCCAAACAGTTGACTGTCCACGATGTATGGGCCCTACTTCAAGGGTCAAAGGTTGTTGTCCAGTTCAATGACAACCACCAGGCTATTGGAGACAATGGTGGTTTGCTCGGTGTCTTCCTCGGCACCATTGGGGATAACTTTCGGTTATTCCCGATCTCCTACAGGGCCTGGAGGAGCATTCCTCAATAATCGAAGACGAATATCTTCGTAAATAATATTTAAGTATGAAAACATATATCTTTTGTAATTAATTATATTTATTTGTAATTTAAGTGCAATTTATGTGTAACTAATTTTTTACTTTCATTTGCAGACACATTTTAATGTGACGGATCAACACAAGAAACTGATCATGCAGTCGCTAGGAGCGAAATGGAGAGCGGCACGATACAATTTATTTCACCTAGCGTACGATGGTATGAAGACTAGAGATTAGTTGCGGAGTTAAGTCCCAACAAGCATCCCACCTGATTAGTGAGCAATTTTCATAGACTATCGCCTTGACGCGAAGTCTAAGGTAAGTTGTGTATATTAATATATTTATAAAATTTATTTTTTAAATATTTTCACTAATTATTTTTTCAAGAGCCTTGCGCGTAAAAAGGCGTAGATGGTAAGTTTAAATCTACAAATATCTTTTTTTTTAAATGTTAAGAAGACTATAATATATATAACCATAAATTGATTAATTATTTTAATTTTCAGGAGATTGATCTTAGCGGTCCAGTGACTCGTGGTGATGTATGGACATCAGTTCATAAAAGAGCTGACGGATCATACATCAACGACGAAGCTCGGGGTGTTATGGTAAGTAATAAAATCTTATCAACCGTACGTGGGTAATTATTTAATTTTTAGATAATGTTTAATATTATTAATTGTCTGTTATTGAATGTTAGGAGAAAATTGCTTTGATCCAGTAGGAGAACAGCTCGTCCTAAGAGCTCTTGACGGCTAATTCGCTTACGAGAGCTTTTCGCACTAAGGAGCACTCCGGCCGCGTTCGAGGATTTGAGTTGGGTGTTTGCCCAACTCAAGTCTTCGATCGTGGTTCGTCTGGGTCGAGCTCACAGTCTGGGACGTCATACCACGACTTACAGAATGAAGTGGAGCGCCTAAAGATAGTTATGCATGAGCGGGACGTCGAGTAGCAGCGACGAGACGCTGAGCACCAGCGACGAAACGCTGAGCTCGCAGCACGGCAAGCACAGATGGAGGCTGCTATGGTGTTCCTACTATAAAAATTTCAGGGTCAACTGCCACCTGAAATTTCAGGATTTCATAGTTCTGAACCTAGGGTAATCTTTTAATACATAAAAATTATTGGTATAATTTTGTTTATTTTGAAAATGCTAAAAATTCTAAGAAACAAAATTTATTTTTCAGGACCCCAGCGACCGTGGTAGTGGGCATTAGCGTGATCAGCATCCGCAGGGTCTGAGAACTTGATTTAGTTATTATATCTGTATATATAATTTTGTTACGCTCGTTACTATTACTTTTTGTGTACATATATTTTTTTATATATAGATTCATTATAATTCAATAATTTATGCATATTTAGTATCTAGTTAAATATTAATAAATTTTAAAATAATTGTTTCAATTATTAAATAATTCACACATTTAATTATTATATAATAAAATAAAATGTGTCTAAATTAATTTATAAAACATTAAAAATATAAATTAATTTTTATTATGCATAATAATTTAATAAAAAAAATTTAATCATCGTTAGTATTATGGATAGCACAAAATATTATATTTTAAATTAAAAATAAAATTGATATAAAAAATTAAATTAATTTTATTAATAAAAAAATTTAAAAAAAAATTATAAGTAACGACGGTTTTTAAACCGTCGTTACTTTTAACGGTGGTTCAAAACTATTGTTAAAAAGGGTTTAACGACGGTTTTTAAAACCGTCGTCAATCCAGTCATAGCAACGGTTGTTTCTACAATTGGCTGAAACTGTCGTTATGTCTGTCGTTCCATGACGGTTTTAAAATCGTCGTTAAAGGACATAACAACTATCAAAACTGTTGTTATACCCACTTAAAAACTGCTGTAATACGGCGGTTTTGTTATAATGCTACATGTTGTTTGGACGACTCTGTTTGATTTATGTATGAGATATTTTTTGTAATAACTAAGCAGTAGCACTATCAAACGGGCTAGACCTCTATAAGAGTGCCCATACCGCACAATGTGGCCCGTGAGCTAAAAACAGACTAGTTCGTGAGGTACATGTCTTTTTTAATTATAACTTGATAACTTAGTCAATATTAGATATTTATTATCATCATTATTAATTTCTCTTCTTTGTCTAAGCAAGAATTTTATACAAATTTTAATAGCATCTTATTCATGTTTCTTTAAAGAAGGTACCCCCTTGTTTTATTTTGTTCAAATACTAAGCAATTTAAACCAGTATCTCTTAAATGGTCTTGTGATGTTATTATTCCTTTTTCTCCATCCTCATTCTTTGCTTAATATGGGTGAAAATAGGCCACCGCTCCATTGTTTTCCGGCAAATACTCATATTTTGCATGTAACTTTTGTAATTTTTTGTGTACGAATTTTTTGAGTCCTTCATCTTTTATTATTTTGATAATAGAGTTATCCTTGCAGACAGCCAATTAATGATAAGCAATATTTTATTATTCATGGGTGATTGTTGGTTGCAAAATTTTTTTATGAACAAAATTTTAAGTTGAGGGGAAGGCGCTAGGTCTTCGAGATCATTGAACAGTTACAGAGAATTTACAAATAACCTACCATTGGGAGGTAAATGGCGAGATTTGGATTCAAACTTGCAACTATCAAGTTATGAATCCTTCTACTTAACGAGCAATGCATTTAAAATGTATCTAACATATACTCTAATTTTATAATTTTTAAAGTTGTTATTAGCCTATCAATGCAACGGTGGATGAGATACATTCATTATTAATTATGATGTAACTAATCCTTTTGGGGTTTTAGTATAGAATTAAGAACACTACAAAAAAATAATCACTCTACAACAATACTAAAAGAATTATTATTCTAAGTTAGAGAATCCAATTTAGAAATAAAATTAATTTTTATTAACCAATATTCAAATAAAGAAAATATAAATAGGAGACCTATATACAGAGACAACTGAAATAAGAAATCATAATTTTAATAAAATAATTAAATCTAAATTTTAATCTTAAATGGTTAAATCAAGCAGTCTTCTCTTATCAATTCATCTATTTTTGAATCAGTTTGAATTTTACAACATTGATTTTCTATCTATACAACCTATTAATTATCAAAAAGACGTTGCAGAAAATTTTACAATTTTTTTTTTTTTTTTTGCAAAACTCAACGACCTTAGGTAATTGTAAATAGAAGTCAAATAGCATTTGTATTCATTTTCTTTTGTGACATAAAATTTAAGGTAGCTACTTATTTTAGGACTAGTATATATTAAAAATTTCAACGATATTTTATAACGGTACTTACAAATTGTTTATTATCGTAATTATTTAAACACACATTTTATTAGTCAAATATTTTAATTTTTATCTATTAAACCATCGACAATAGTGTTTTTATTCAACTTAAAATTCTTGAAACAAAAGTTCCCATAACCAAGGAAGGAGAATAACGTAAAATAAAATAATAGTACAGGTAGAAAAGTATGTAGACTTCTAAATATCTTGTCCCTCTCTTTTTATATATTATCCCTTAAGATTCGCAAAGATTCTCCCAACATTTTCATTTTCTATTATTTTCTCAGCGGAATTTCTCATCATTTGACTGTATTCACATTCCTACAAACTAGGATTTCCTCAATAAGCACATGTTCTAAATGGAAGATCTTGTATTTTTCATTGACTTGATCTTTTAAAAAATGAATATTTCCCATCATAATTTTTAAAATTTTTTTTATGTAATTAATTAATAATTGTCAATATTAAGTTTTTATATATACTTAACAGTTAAAAACTTCAACCGCTGAAAGGATCAAACTCTTCATAAAATCGGGGTTCCTTCCACGGGCACCAACTTTTGTTTACATTTAATAATAGGTTGTCGGCGTTTGGATTTCTGTGTGTCAAAATGAAGGAATCTGTATGGAATCTTATTCAAAGGCGGGCGAAGAAATCAATAAATTGGACTTTTATTTGTGTCTGTAGTATTGAAATGACATCAGAGTTTCTTGTCAACATGGTTTTGTTTACTTTTCCGCTGGAAGTCACTTTCCAAGTTGAATTTATTCCACTTTTGCATGTGCTTCCCAGGTACCTGTAAATGGCCGGAATCCTACCAACTTGGTTGCTATGAATTTTCTGAGAGACAAAACTTCTAATGTTCTTCAATAAAATATAAAATAAATTATAATCATATTTATTCAAATATTTAAAAACTATATTCATATTTTTAAATTTTAAATTATATAAAATTTGTTTCCATTCATAAAACTATTAATAAAACTTATATTTTATAAAAATTAATAGATAATCTTATTCAATATAGTAAAAATTATCAAAAAAATTAAATTAATATTTATAAAATCTTGAAATAAAAAAATCAATGTAATTGTTTAAAAACTTGAAAGGTGTGAGTATAAATTTTTAAAAAGATTCTATCTCAATTTAAAATTAAAAAAGTATAAATATAATTTTTATAAAATTTAAAAGAATAAATATGATTTATTTTAATATATATTAACGCAGTTTCACATTTTAACTTCTTGAAAAGATTTCTTTCATGTGTTAAAGTTCAATTGAAATTGTTGATAATAAATACTTAAAAATTACATGTAAATTTATCCTTTTCTCAACCACTTATTTGTTTTTCTATCCTTTTCCCAACCACTAAAAGAAGCCTTTAATCATGATCTATCACTGCCACATATATTGGGGTTATCCCTAACATCTAGTGCTTGAGGCAGCGCGCATTTGAAAAAGAAAATTTTAATTCCTGTCTCACATGTCTTTTTCATTTTAAGAAAAGCTTTTTGACTAGAGATTGTTTGAGTGAGACACAAAGGATTCCATCTTCCTAACATTTGATTGGCTTTGTTCAATAAGTTCATATTTAATTATGATTCTGAATAGATTATTTTAATATATGTTGAACATTTTAAAAATTGTAAACTAACCCACTAATTGCCGCCTGTATATAATTTATAAAAAAAATTTCAGAGAAAAAGTATTAATGAAACTTTCACATCCTTGTTAAATAAAGCTTAATTAGGGCATATATAAAAGATATTCTGATACTTCAGCAAGTACTAAAAAAGAATAATAGAGTATATAACATACTTAAGAGGGAAGAAAGTGTGAGAGAGAAAGAGAGTATATTCTGATAATAATATTTGATTAGATAGCAATTAATAATTGGCTTTGTATTTTATAGATACAAACAATTTGTACAATAAATGTGAGTAAAAATTTTTGGGTATCATTATTTGTAATTTGATTCTGGATGTCAAGTATAAATTAAGCTCATTTAAAATATTGGATTTTGATCTATGACACTCGATTAGTCTATTAAGCACATTTTGGTCGAATAAGATTAGTCTAAATCTAAATATCATATGATCAATTAATATTTCATGGATTTCTTGATCATTAGATGGGACACAAAACTATGTACCACTTCTTGGTTTTTAAAATTTTTATATCTTTTACACACATAGAATGATAAAATATCAATCTGCTTAATAAAAATATGGTAAATAAATGTCACAAAATAATCAAGTCCAAATTGCCAACCCTAGATGAGAACTCTAGTTAGCTGTCTATGTTCGACAGATCTATATTCATTTTTCTTGGAAAATGTTTTAGATTTTAATATTTAATGTATAACCTAATTTGGCTATCTAGCTCTGATGCTCTATTCAATTTGTGTCACTTAATTCAAGTTCAAATGCAAAGATTATAACTTGATTAATGTTTCCTTTCTCTTTTTTGGATGTTGAAATATGTACAGAAATTAATTGAGTCACTTATTGTGGTAAGGTTGGCACGCACTAAAGAACAACTTGGCAAGTTGGTACGAAATGTGCAGCTCATTTTGAGTTGTCATATTAAAATATTTATAGATTATGATATCGTCAGGTCTGAGCCTAATTGGGGGACAAATAAATAATATCTACACAATTTTTATAATAATTATTAAGAATTTCTTAAATAAACCCTATATATATATATATATATATATTTGGTTTTTTTTAGTAACTTTTCATTAAATTAGCTTTACGTAAAATAAAATTCATAGTTAGTTATAAACGAAGCAGTGCATTTAAGATATTCTTAAATATATTCATCCAATAAAATTTATAAATCAAACTAATTATAAATAAAATTTTCTTATCAAGTGGAGAAACGCAATTTTATTCCTAAGACGGAACTTGATGTATGAATATTTTAAATTTCTAATATTTGAAAATTTATATATTAAAATTTGAAAAAAAAAATTATGTTATTTAGGTCATGTCCAAAACATAAATTTTAAATTTTCTGATATTTATTACATTCAAACATCTTTAAAATATTTTTTAAAAATGTTTGAAAAATTAAAATTTCCATATACCAATAATTAAATAAAATTTATTAAAGAGATCAATTATTCTCCACAATCACAAATTGGAAAGAAAGAATGAAGGAAAAGGAAGACGTGTAGGGAATTTTTGATGGATAGCGAGATTTGCATCTAATCTCCACAATCACAAAAGAAAATAAAGAGAGCCGTATAAAAATCAACATCTATTTACATTTGACTTATTCCTTCTAATTTATTATTTCTTATTTTAGATTCCTTGAAATAAAGGTAGCTTGCGTTTACCAATTTGCAAGCGACCATTTTTCTTTTTTGACCCTTCTATGGAATCTTGAAGCATCTGGGATTGAGATTCGAACTTGACCCTATCACTGATTGAAAATATACGAGTAAATTAATATTTTGAATCTTAAAAAACGTGAGTAAAAGTAAGAATGAAATTTTTTTCGAAAAAGCTGTTTGGCCCGCGCCAAGTACTTTTCCGTGCCTACGAGCATGCTTTGGAGTTCGGAAATCTGGTGCCATCGTAGTGTCTGTCGTTTGTTTGTGTTCTGCTTCATTGCTGCTTTTTTTTTATGTGCTTTTTGTCTTTTAGCTATATGGTCATTTTTAATGGAAATTGCTTAACCCTCATTGAATTCTTTAAGTCTGACACCAATCTTAAGTGATAAAGAGAGAGAATAAATTTTTAAGCACTTGTTTCTATAAATAACAGTATTTAAATAAAATATTATATATTTAATATAGGTCTCATTTAAGTTCTCTTCACCGTTGAAATGCTCTAAGTGATGTTTGAGATTATTTTATCCCTCTCTCTCGGTTTTGCAAGCAGAATGCTCCTGTTTCTTCTTACGGAATGAAATCCTATCTTTTGGCAAAGAAAACAAAAATGAAAACTTCAAACGTGGATGTGTATTTAGCTCAATAATAAACTTGATGTTTTTTCTATATAAAAAAATGATGTTCTTACCGAATGAAATCCTATTTTTTGAAAATTTTGAAGATAATAAATTAATAAATTTAGCATTTTGAATTAAAAAACAGTGATATTTTTACAATTAATTCAAAAAAAAAAACAAAAAAGATAAAATGTAGTCTTTTAATAACATCTGGGAGATTCATGCCGTCCAACTAATTATGATGTGGCCAACAACACTCCTGAATGGGCATTGCTTGTTTATTTAAAATGCATTAGAGGGAGGGAGAGAACAAATTTTGAAAAAAATAAAAAATAAAAGTTGAAAATTATATTTAAGAATGAAAATAGAAAACATTTTCTAAAAGAAAACACATCCTTAATCTCCTATTTATCAACGGAAGCGATTGATAAAATGTTGCTGCTAAAGTTAGTGATAGAGTTTGCTAATCTTTCTTTTTCATTGCTCTTAGTGGAGACAGAAAGAGACTAAGAGAGATAATTAATCCTAAGAATTCAGGTTCTACTAATTCTGTTCTGAAGTTTTACAGTTGGTGCACATCACGTCAATGTGTCCAAATCCATTGCATCCTGCTGGGCCAGTGTCACTGTGATAGCGACCTATTGGCCAATTACAGGATGTAATTTAATTATTTTTACAAATATATTTTTGTATTATGACGTAGGCTATTTTCAGATTTTATCTGAAAGTAAATTCTCTTCCCCAACGTTATTAGGATCTCTCTTTTTTTTTTTTATAGGTAATTTTAGGTATATAAAAATTTTAATTTTCAAGTCCTTAAAAATTTTATATTTAAGATGAATATAATAAATATAAAAATTTTAAAATTGATATGTTATATATAACTTAAATAATATGAAAAAAAGATATATATATATATATATATATATATATATATATATATATATATATCATTTTCAAATTTTTATATATAAAATTTTAAATATATAAAAAATTAAAATGCCCGTTTGATAAGATTCTACTAACAAAATATTTCTTACATATATGGAAAGAAAAAAGATATCATTTCCCTCGTGGTGACTTAATTATTATTATTATTATTATTATTATTATTATTATTATTATTATTATTATTATTATTTATTAAGATAGATAATTTCATTAAAAAATAAAAGAGAAAAAAAAAACTTCAGAACAATGTTTGAACAAAATATCGTTAACCCAAAGAATAGGGTATCTTTCTTACTTAATTAACACGCTTGTATTACATCATTTTTATATTTAATTATAGTTATTCATAATTATATCAAGTGGACTCCATTTGAATGCACACATTATAGAGGCAATTTTATTCCAATATCACAAGTAAATATACCATAAGGCACATTTCATCACACTACAGAATTCTCTAATTTGTACGAGGTGGAAAATCCTGTGGCTTCCATGAAACATTATTATATCTTGGTTTATCCATTTAGAGAACTGCAGCCTTCAGTCTCCTACCCAGTTCCTTCCTGCGTACAAAGAAATATCAGTGTCAGGTTAACAATAAGCAACTCTCTTTTGCGCCATTGATTAGAAATTGTTACTGAAACTTCGAGTGTTACCTCATTAATTTCCTGTCAAACCCTGAGGCAGCCAAGATCCCTCTGTTTTCTTCAGCCCTTCTCAGGAGATAGGGCATAACCATATCCACAGGTCCAAAGGGCATATACTTGCTGACCTGAAATCCTGCATTGCTCAAACCAAAGGAAAGTGCTTCTGACATTCCATAGAGTTGCGCAAATTCAAGCTTGTGGTTCACCTTTCCAATCCCCAACTCATATGCTTTTGCTGCAGCCAATTTCCCTGCACAGCATTTCACATCAGATTACCATCAATTGGGTTCCATGGATTCCCAGAAAAAGTTATCTTTTATAGACTAAGTTTACCCAAAAATCCTAGTCTAAATTATTTACCTGATTCAATATTATGGGTTGCAAGAACAACAGCACCAGAACCATTGGCAATCTTCTCAAGCAGCAAAGATGCGCAATCATTGAAGCATTTGTGTGTGTCCTGAATGGTGTTGTGAATTGGAGATGCATGTCTCAAGGAAGCAGCAAGTCTTCTTTCGGTTGACATATAAGCACCCCTCACCAATTTGAACCCCATTGGGATTCCCATTTTGTCTGCAGTCTCTGTCGTCATTAGCAACCTCTCCTTTGCATCCTTCAAGTAAGTTTGAATTGTTCCAAACACGATGGGGTTGTCATCCTTGTTGTGCACGATTGCAGAAGAGTATGTGAAGTAATCGATGGCTGGCTGAACTGCTGTGTGCTCTGCATCAACCAACAGAGGAATATTGGCTTGCACACATCTTTGGCAAAGTTCTTGGAGCCTCTGATGGGCAAGTTCGAGATCACTCTCTTCTTCTGGCGTTAGAGGCTCTGGTCTAATTCGAGTGTGATATAAAGGACTGGATTTTGAGAAGATGGGAAGGGTGTCTTGCTTCCATGGCAAATTGAAAGAAGGGTCTTTTTGTTGCCATCTTAACAAGTCACTAACTCTCTCTAGCAGCCTCATGGGGCATATTGCAGTGATTTTCACGATAACAAAGCTCACCTGTTACATCAAAATTGAATATGGACCCATTAATTAGTCATGCAGCTAGAACATATCACTATACGGTATACACATACACACCACACAAAAAGTGGATCAAACACACAATCAACCACTAGAGTTCCGTGGTCTAATAGTGCTTTTTTGGCAAAAAATTTTACTATGAAATTATTAATATTCTAGTGACCATGTTGTCATGAAGTTGGAAGCAAACTTTGTCTGCCCCAATTTCAAGAGTGGCATCAAGCTTGTTCCCTAGATGAATATCACTACTTGCCATTCCAATCATAATCCATGAGAGGGACCACGGAAGATAATGGCAACGTCCTTTGCATTTGGGACCCATCCACAAGACGACAGGCCCACCAAAATGGACGGTCCACAGCTAGCGAACCCATTCAATCACGGGACTAGCACTGGACTTTGAAGTATTCTAGAAGTGAAACGAACCACATTAAAAATACCCAGTTATACAACTTTTGGATATTTTTTTAGACAAAGAAAACAAGAAGCACAACTGAATTTCCATTGGCACAATACTATGAATAGTCACCAGCACGACAACAGTGGTGATAACATTAAGTAGGGGCAGATGCCATATGGTAGCAACTTGCCAAGAACTCGCAGCTTGCACGGCCTCAAAAATTTCCATTTTCCAGTTGTATCGCACCATAAGGGGGACCCACAGAAATAATTATATAAATATATCAACAAATTTTTTGTAACTGAAATTTAACTCTAATATGCTTAACTCCCCTTTAGTCTTTTTAAATATGTGGGACCCACTTACCCTTTTACGTAGGTGGGACCCATCAGCTCATTTTGAAGAACAGAGACAAAACACAACTAACACAGCCTCAGAGGCAGCCACCCTTTTCTCATGCAGAATGAGCGTTAAGGACGCGTGATATGTGCCACTGAGTTTGGGGTGGACGTGTCTGGTTTGATGGTCCAAGCCGAAACCCGTGGCACATGGAGAACCCAGAAAGACACGTGGCACGCCTAGAGCGCGTCTATTTTCAGTCTGTTGCAAATTTGAGAAAACAAAGATAAAAATTGTGCAAAATTTAGATATTAGGAAAAAAAATGGAAAACTTACGGAAGATGGCGGAAGCGATCTGCTAACGTCAACGGTGTGAAGAAACCCATTTAGATTACGATCACAGGCTTCGTTGTCGTGGACGTCTTCGACCCCATAAACAAGCATGCCTCGCAAACCAGCGTCGGTTAAGGACTGGATGCTCCGGCCAGCGGTGACGGCGTCCTCGCCAGCACAGAAGTGCTCGTAGAAGGTGGGTCTCATGCCGGCCAATACCAGATTCCTGAACGCGTTTATCTCCATGAACTTGGACTGCATGACCCACATTCCGAGATCCACCATGGGCTCCAAGGCCGTGGCGTGGAGGACAGCGGAGGAGCGGAGAAGCTTGGTGGTGGGCACGAAGGAGAAGAGCTTTTCAACGTTGTCGAAGTTCAGAAGCGAGTCAGTGGTGGCGGTCGCGGGTGGTTTCTGCAGGTGGGTTTTGTCAAGAAGGAAAGGATCAGCAGATGATGCGGCAGAGGCGGCTGCTCCGGCAGCGGCGGCGGTGGGGGAGAGAGAGGGGTGAGCGGTGTTGAGAGGTTTAGTGGCGGTGTTGTAACGGAGGTTCCTAAGGATTCTTGGAGGGATTACACGGGTGGCCATCAACAATAGCAACGACGCTAATAAACTATTATTCTCTCTCTCTCTCGATTTTTGACGACTCTCTCTCTCTCTTGAAGCCTCTTTGTTAGGTTACTCACCAAATGCAATATGCGAGGTGGGCAGTGGGGTTTGGGGTGTCTTTATAGGCAAAAAATAGCCTCAAGTTGGGTTGAAGCTAAAAACAGTAATTGGGTAGTTGCTAGCTGTGACCAGGATTATAGACTAGTCAATTGGCTTTACTCTTTATTTATAGTACTCTTATTTTTTTATTATTTATCATTTTAGATTCTTTCTGTTTTTTGACCAAAAATAAGATTCTTTTTGTTTTGCTTTCACAACTTGTTAAAGTAAAAAGGGTTTTAAAAAAATTAACTAATGTAGATATTATTACTTTTTTTTCCTTTCCTTTAAGTCTCTCATAATTTTATAACGATAAAACGTAAGTGTAATTCTTAGATATTTATTATCAAACATACTATAAATTGGAAAAAAATTCAAATTTTCATTAAAAAAATATAAATCCCTAGAAAATTTAATATCATGAAAAATTTTATCGGATATTCTTAGCAAAGAAAAATATTCAATGTGTTTGATTCTTTGAATAATAGTTTTATCAACAAGAAATTGAACCAAATGAATGATATTAATTTATTATATAATGGATTTTACCTTTTTTCAATAGTAATTTGGGTAAAACTATAAAAAAAGAAATTAAAGGCATGAGATGGGAGAAGAAGCCAGGGAGCGCTAGATCTTCGGCTGAGAGTAATTGAATAAATCCAATTACACGCCGACGTGAGCTGGCGGTTAAGTCACTAGGTCCAAATTCTAGAGAGAGAAAGAGAGAAAGATGAGGCAGATCCAACGTGGATCCACGAAAGAAATCTCAATCCTAACATTCAAAGGTGGTCACCGGTCACTGATGACGTGTAACCTCGGGATAAGTTTATTTTATTGAACTTTTTTAAAACTAATATTAATCTCATTTTATTATTTGAATATTAATTTCACCGCGATATCTTAAAATTTATTCTCAAAAAGGTAGAATCTATAAGTAGGAAGATTCTAGGAAAAGATACGACAGAATCTGCGATTGGCACATGCGGTGCTGCTTTCTTTGAAAACTAGCAGTAAAGCAAGAATCTCCAACCTAACTGGGTTTTCAATTCTTTATTTCTCAGATGCAGCATTAATTAAAGGGTAATTATTTCATATTTAATATATTGTTATATTTATTTAATTAATAATAAAATTAAATTATATATATTTTTTAATTTATAAAAATTATACACACTCCTTTTAATTTAAAATTGAAACAATAATTTTGTCCAAAATTTATAAAATATACATAAATATTTTTTACGTTTTTAAAAAATATGTTAATTATTTTAAAATATTTTTGTGTAAATTAAAATTAAAAATAGCCTTAAATTTGATATAAATATAATTTAGTTACTCTAATAATAGTTATCACTGTCAGTTATATGAAAATTCAACTAAATTAACATGGATACATTATTTTTTATTCCGGTTGATATAAGCTTGTGTTGATTCATTCCAAAGTCTAAATTATGTGTTTAACACGTTTTTAAATTAAAATAAGTAATTATACATAAATAAACCATTTAATTCAATGCACTATTTAAATTGTAATTAAGAAAAAGATTTTATTTTATTTTATATCATTTAATAAGTTGTTATTATGAAGTTTACGTTTCAAATCCCAAGTATCAAGTCACTCAATTCGATATTTTTTTTCAATTAACCTAATAATCACTTGTATATAGAAATTTCTTTAATAGCACACTTATGAGATATAATTGACTATTAAGAGATTCAGATTCATAATCGTTATGAGTTACAATTTTGTTATCAAACAACCAATTTAAATTCCTTCAGGGGAGTTTATTAGGTATTATAAAATTTGATTACAAATTATAAATTGATTTTATAATGGAATAAAATCATATGAAGGTTATAAAGTTGAAGGGTCATTAGCCTAACCTCTATATATGTGTGTGTACAACTAAATCATCCTAAAACATTATAAAAGCTATAGGCTATAAGCACTCTGAAACAGTACTCTCTCTCTCTTCTTTTGATATCCTAGCAAGATTATCGTTGGAGATATGTGTGTTAAATCCTATGAAGTTTATTAGAAATTTTTGTTATATTTAATATAAGAGCTTGAACTTATCTTTAAATAGTCAATAGTTTTTCACGTGTTGTATAACAAATCTAGCTAGTTATTGGTTTGTTTATCCTAGATCAGTTTTGAGTAAAGTCTTCCCCTTTGATACCATTTTTGATAATGCATCAACGAAGTCGTCTTCTAAACAGACTTATTCTTATGTCCTATTATATATATATATAAAGTTGATTTTGAATTGTTCAAAAGCTAATCTGAATTTTAAAAATTATGATATTTCCATTGACAAAACTTGTTGGAGAACTTTCGCTCCTTGAAACAAGGATTAAGGCTATTTCTTGGCTTATCCATACAATGGCAAACTCAAGTTACAATTTTGCTTTAAGAGGCTTTGGCATAGAACTGCGATATATGTGGTAGTTTTTTGGTGGTTCCTAGCATATAATTCCAAGGAGCTTTTGTTAGGTGAATTTCAAAATGGAGCTATTACAGCTAGTAGTAACAAAAGAAATTATATGATTTTAAAAAGGTGAAAATTTGTGTTTTTCTATAGTTGCAGACAAACAAAACTTCGATGGACATCTAAACTTGGAAAACAATCCTTTTTTTTCCTTACCGTTGCAGCCATATAGAGGCTATTTATTCAAAAACCTTCATTGTATGGCAATAAAAATCAAGTTAATCGCTTATTAAATTAAGTCATTATATGGCTGTTTTACAATGGGCCTGAAATAGATTCATGGGCATAATGTATTTGGCCGTTTGGCCACAACGTTTCTCCAAGGTTTTCCTCATCTCTTACTTTTCAATGTAGCCATGAAGATATTAATAGGGAAATGGATCCTTTGCTGCTCCAAAATATTTTTAAAAAAATTTATTTTAATAATAATAAATTTATTTCAATTTAATTAAATCACCAAAATTATTTTTTTATTTAAAAAATTATTTTTAAATTTATTTTAATAAAAGTATTTTTTTAAATCTTACTTAAATAATTTTTTAAAAAATATTTTTATCAATTAAAATTTAATAAATTTATTTAATTAATTAATTATTTAAATTATATAAATTTCAATTATAATAAATAAAATTAGACTAAACTACATCTTCACTAATTAAAATAATTATTTTTAATTAAACTATATCTTCACATAAATTATGTAATTATAACAGATAACAAATATATTAAATATTTATTAATAGAGTAAATTTAAAAATATTTTTTTAAAATAAGATAATATTTAAAAGATTACATTTGATAAATTTAAATTTTAAAAATTAAATTAAAAATGTATATGTCTTTAAGAAATCAAAAGAAGTATTTATTTTAAAACAAACAAAATAAAAAATTCATTGTTATTTTAAGTAAAATGTTTAAAAAATTAAAATTTAAAACAATTAAATTAAAACACATATTTTTCAAATATCAAAATAAAAATTGGCTCTTTTAATTTTAAATTTTAAAAAAATTTGATGATTTAATTAATCAAAATAAATTAAGAAAAAAAAGAAGATAAAAAAACCAAAACGTGGCAAAAAGCTGTATTTTGGCCAGACAGCATCCTCTGTTGTGCTTTTGGCGCAGCAAAGTATCCATATTTTATTAATAGTTTAAAGAAATGAATAGCCTTAAAGGCTATTAAGTTTTGTTCTTTAATTGGCCAACAATAGGAAGTCTAAGAGATTACTTCTTATCCTATAAATATGTGTGTTATGTTACAATAATAAGTGGGATATAAATTTTAGAATACATTAGTGAGTTGTCTTCCTTCATTTTATCCTCTGGCTGGGGTTGGTTGGGATCTTTATTGTGATTCTTGATTCACCTACTTCCGTGCATGCGAATGCCATGGTGTAGTAGGTATGCCTGTGGCTGTGTTGTAATGAGAATTAATTATGATGCATGTGTTTCTTCAGTTAATTTCTGGAAAATAAACCGCGTACAATTTGTCAAGTGTTATATTTGAAAGTCCAAACTTTGGCCTCCCTTATTTTAAACAACATACACGTTAGTCTATGAGAATATACTATTTCATTAATATTTAAACATATTAAATAAAAATAAGAAGTTAAAATGACTTAACTAACCTTCTAATTTCGAAGAAGGGAATTGTGATTGAATCAACAACAAGAAGGGGATCATAGATCAAAAGGATTAATCCAGTTTGTTTGTTTCTTTTCCAATTTCTTGTATTTCCTTTTTGTCTATGGTTATGCTCAATAATTTCAAAGTCTTAAGGAAGAAACCGAGACCAAGCAAAGTTCTTTCTCTTCCATGGTCTAATTCTCGTCCATTTACGGTGTTTTTGTTCCATTATTTGTCTTCTATAGTTGAATTTGATTGAATTTATATCTGGGTTTGTCTAATTATATTCAATCTACATTTTAATACTAGTTAATTTTCGAAAATCATTTTGGTATACTTTAGCCTACAGAACTCGAGGCATATGCAAACTATGCAAAGAGGAAAGACACCAACAAAGTCACAGTCAAAATGTTATAGAAACAACATCAGATAATTTCAAAATTAATTTTACAGAAACAACTAGGATGGTGGATAATTAACAGAATACTGAATGTAGAAGAAGAAGATAAGAGGGAGAGAGAGAATGAGTAAAAGAACGTATTATTTCATGCATAATCAATGTACCCTTACATGCTATTTATAATAGCGTAGACGTTATAAACTCTAACTAACCTTTAACCAAAGTTAACTACTAACTGTTAACTAAACGTAAACTGATCTCTAATAGCTTCCCTTGAATCTGATCTCTACTTTATTCAATGTAAACTGATCTCTAATAGCTTCCCTTGAATCAGATTTCTACTTTATTCAAGCTTTAGTAGAATGTATACATTTTACTGTAAGCTTGTCTCTAAGACTTTGAAATCTTGTGAGAGCTAATGGTTTTGTGAGACAATCTGAGAACTGTGCTCAAGTTGTCACACCAGACTATGGGAGGTTGAGATAAACGTATATTAAGTTCTTGAAGTAGGGACTTTAACCACATAAGTTCAGCAGTTGTATTTGCCAAGCTTCTGTACTCAACCTCGGTACTTGATCGTGATACAACGGTATGTTTCTTTGATGACCACGAAACCAGATTTGAACCAAGGAAAATACACATTCTAGATGTTGATCTTCTGTCATTCGGGTCTGATGCCTAGTCTGCATCGCAGTATCCTACTAGTTGTAGAGAAGAGGGTGAGCAACGTGTTAAATGTAGTCCATGAGAGATGCTGCTTGCCAGGTAAAGAAGAATTCTTTTGGCTACTTTCCAGTGAGCCTCTGTTGGGCTATGCATGAATTGGAAGATTTTATTTACATTAAAGGTGAGTTCAGGTCTCATTATTATGACATATTGGAGAGATCCAACTATTGACCTGTATGTATGTGAATCTGGCATAGGATCACTATCTTCAATTGAGAGTTTTGTTGCTGCTGCCATTGGAGTAGGAATGGGTTTTTCTTTATTCATCTTACTTTTGACTAGGAGATCTTGTATATATTTACTTTGAGAGAGATGTAGAGACCCATCTGAGAGTTGTTTAACTTGAATTCCCAAGAAGTAACTCAGTGGACCAAGATCCTTGAGTGCAAATTCTTTGTGTAAAGCTGTAATGAGTTTGGAAATCTTAGTTGATGAATTGCCTACAATTATTATATCATCCACGTAAATGAGTAGGTAGATGGAATGATGTGTATTGACTCTTGAGAACAGAGATGTATCACATTTACTAGAATGAAAACCTATTTGTCTCAAAGTTGCAGCCAACCTATCGAACCATGCCCTAAGAGCTTGCTTGAGCCCATATAATGATCTATTAAGTTTGCAAACTAAACTCTTGTTGCTGCACTCAAATCCCTGGGGTTGCTCCATATAAACTTCCTCTTTGAGTATTCCATTTAGGAATGCATTATTGATGTCCACTTAGTGTAAATGCCAATTATTTGTCAAAGCTAGAGTGAGCACAACTCTTATTGTTGTTGGTTTAACTACTGAACTGAAGGTTTCATCAAAGTCAAACCCCTGCACTTGATGAAAACCCTTAGCAACTAACCTAGCTTTATGCTTTAGTATTGAGCCATCTGGATTCTCTTTTAACTTGAAGACCCACTTGCATCCAATTGCTTTCCTATTTGGAGGTAACTCACTGAGAGTCCAGGTGCAGTTTCGTTGGAGTGCAGCAATTTCCTCTATCATAGCATTCTTCGATTCAGGTGTTTGAAGTGCTTGCTTTACTGAAGTGGGTTCTTTAAGAATGGAGAAAATCTTGGGCTTGAAGATCCCAGCTTTGCTTCGAGTGATCATGGGATGTGCTCCCAGAATGTTAGAAGGTTTCTGCATCAAAGATAAATTTTTAGCATTTGTTTGAGATGATGGATGTACTGGAAAGCTGGAGTTTTGATTTTGTGGAGATGAATTGTGAATGTCAGTGGGTGTAGTCTGAGATGAAGAACACTCAGATGTGAAACCAATATGATTTTGATGATAAAATTCTAGAGGAGATGTTAGAGACCGAGAGTTATGTCCAGTAGTAGTGAGCCTCTATTGTATGTTTGGATATATCATTGGTAGAGTAGGGTTAAACTGATGAGGAATAGGTGTGGGTCTGGTGTCTACTAAATTCTGACCTTGTTTCGAGTAGGGAAACTCTTGTTCATTAAAAAGTACATCCCTAGATATTTATATTCTTCTAGATGTATGGAGGCATTTGTAACCTTTATGGTGTTGAAAGTTGCCGAGAAACACACACTCTTGAGATCTAAATTCCAGCTTGTGTCTATTGTATGGTCTGAGTAATGGATAACATATACATCCAAAAACTCAAAGATGGCTGCAGTCTGGTGGGATTCCATGAATTTTTTCAAGTGGTGACTTGTTATGTAAAATTGCTGTGGGAAGAAGATTAATAACGTGGGCTGCTATTAGAAACGCATGGTCCCAATATTTCTGAGGTACAGATGCAATAGCTAGGAGAGAGAGAGTTGTTTCAGTCAAATGCCTGTGCTTTCTTTCTGCCATCCCATTTTGCTCATGAGCATAAGGGCATGAGACTCTATGGATAATTCCATTCTGCTGTAAGAACTCAGTGAATCTTCGGTACTCCCCCCCAATCTATTGAAGACTCTTTATTTTGTAGTTAAACATATTCTCTGCCATAAGTTTAAACTTTTTGAATGTGCTGAATGCTTCTGATTTGGACTTTAATAAGAATATCCATGTGAACCTACTGAATGCATCAACGAAGCTTATGTAATATTTGTACCCTTGGGTGAAAATTATGGGTGTTGGACCCTATAGGTCAGTGTTTATTAACTGAAGTGGCTGTGTGTAAATGGATTTGGAGTCAGAATATGGCAGCTTATGTGACTTGCCAATGCAACAAAACTTGCAGAACTCTTGATCCTTTTTATTGATTGCAGGAATATTACAAGATTGTAAAATCTGAGAAACATCTTATGGAGCACAATGAGCTAATCTTTTGTGCCATATACTGTAGGTAGGCATTACACTATGGGAACTATTGACAGATACATCAGTAAGAAAATTCAAATGTTCAGGATTACTGAAAACTGTGGACCCAGTCGTATTAGACTTGAAATCTTGATTTCTCACACCAGTTGCTGCTGCTGTTGACCTCGACTGCAGATGCTTCAGTTGAAAATCTTTGAACACATACAGACCCTGCTTAACGGTGCCTTCCAAAAGTATGCGATGTGCGACCTGATCTTTGACAAAGCATTTAAAAGGATGAAATTCAAAAAACACAGCATTATCTTGAGCAAATTTTGATACACTAAGCAAGTTTTTAGTAATCTTTGGCACATGCAGTAAATCTTGTAAAGTAAGAATGTTTGGAGAAAATGGAGATGAGATCAGAGACTGACCAATATTTTCTATTTCTAATCTAGCCCTGTCACCTATGTGTACCTTCTCTTGTCCCATATAGTAGTTCTTATTCATCAGATTGCTGGACTCTGGAGTTACATGATTTGTGGCTCCAGAGTCAATGTACCATGCTGAATTAGTATGAAATCCATCAGCTGTGGCTATGTTTGCTGTATAGTTTCCTTGAGGTTTGAAGTATTGATCAAATGATTCTTGATATGTTTGGTCTAATCTATAGTAACATTGTAATGTTGAATGCCCATGTCGATTACACACTTGACATATGATCGTGGATCTATTTCCAAGAAACCTTCCTCTTCCTCTGCTTCTGTAATTACCTCTGTGATTTCCTCTAAAACTTCTATTCATGCTACTTCTAAAATTTTGATTGTATCCTCTGCCTGAATATCCATTGAATGAATTTCCTCTGCCTCTGTTGTTTGCATGACTTGCTATATTTGCACTTATATTGTCTACAGAGTTCGAATTTGTAACAGAATGTACTGATATTGAATTTTCTGCCTTGTTATTATCTTATATTCGGGCTGCTTGGGCTAATAAAAGGGATTCTATTTCTGCTAAGGTGTAATCATCTTTCCTGGTAACTATACTTGTAATGAAAGCATCATATTCCGAGGGGAGACTAGAAAAGATGATCTCAAGATTGTCAGAGAAAGATAATGGATTACCTATTGCAGCTAGTGAATCAACAATTCTTTTTATCTTTAACAAATATTCAGATACAGAGAGATCATTCTTTTTCATTTGCCTTAACTGAATCTTTAATTGGCACACTTTCGCTTTGGTATGAGCTTCAAAATATTCTAACACCCTATGCCAAACTTCAAAGCTATGTTCGCAGTCTACTATGCGGGTTAGCATACTTACATCCATCAATGACAGGAGCCAAGAAAGCAAGAGTTGATCCTGAAGTTCCCATTCGCAATATTCTTCAGAGATTTTGTTTACCAATGCATCTCCTTGAGAACTATATTTGTCTGGCACATAATTTCCATCAAGAAAACCGGTTAATCGAAGACCCCTCACTAATGTTAGGATTTGTATTTTCCATAGAAGAAAATTGGTATTGTCTAGTTTTATGGATAAGGAAGAGGAGAAGGTAGTGATCTTTCTTTTCTGGTTATTTTCCAGAAGGGTGCCCAAGATTGGATCTATGGCTGCCATGTCTTAAGGCTTGTGCTCTGATACCATAACAGAATACTAAATGTAGAAGAAGAAGATAAGAGGGAGAGAGAGAATGAGTAAAAGAACGTATTATTTCATGCATAATCAGTGTTCCCTTACATGCTATTTATAATAGATTAGACGTTATAAACTCTAACTAACCTTTAACCAAAGTTAACTACTAACTGTTAACTAAGGTTACGTAAATTGATCTCTAATAATAATTAACAAAGTGAAAGAAAAGGAAACAAAAGAACAAAACAAATAGAAACTTTCAGGTAGAAGGGTATTTTTAGAGAGGATATCAAAGTGTTATTTTATAAATTTTATCACTAGATTCATTGATTTTGGACTGGTAAGAGAAAAGTTAACAGTTGTGTTACCTAAAAATTAAGTTGTAGTGTTTTTTTTTTTAAATAAAAGGGAGGTTTAAGTTTTCAAAATAGAGGGAACGTATGTGTATCTAACACAAAATACAGAGAATATAAGTGTATTTTACTCAAATATAAATTATGGAATGGTGATTCTCATTTCACAGATGGTGGACAATTTTATTTCGTTAGCATATTAACAACTTAGATGTTGAAAATTTTTTTTAATGGACATAAGCCATTAATGGAGACATTTAAGAGGGAAGGCTATATGTAATTAGTTAACAAGACAATAGCTAGCAGAGTATCAGTTGTTCTCTCTCTCTTTAGATGCAAGCAGGTCAGTTTGTGTTGAGTTTGATTAAATTATTTATTGTGTTGGGCCCTGTAGACGATTCAGGCAAGGCCTTAAAGGCCACTAATGTGTCAATAATAGCCATGAAATGCTAATGCGATTATTATTACGGTTTTTGTAATAGCCATATAATGGTTGAACATTAATGTTATAAAAGGTTGGTACCTTAAAGCCCACAATAGTCATGTGTTCATCATAATTTTTGTGTAAGATAATGTGGCTGAAACTGAAATGTATTTTAAAGGCCATTAATTTTGGTTTTAACCCAGCTATTAGTGCCTTTAAAGAGCTCGTATATGTTGCTTTTTCGATGGAATATTCATGACTATCTTATGAGGCTAGTTTATGATCATAGTTATAATATAAAGCTGGCCATGCAATAGGTGACTGAAAAGGTTAAGTTTCCTTGGCATACATTCATATATACTCATGCTCTTTGGTGAGAAGAGGGATAAATAAAATGGTGCAAAAAGAAATGAACAATATGCATATGCATTAGATTGGAACATCTTATTTTAAGCATTATTGTTTTGCAGTTATTATTGTTACATGTATATTTTACGCAAAAATTTAGTTATGAGGGAATTTTATATTTTTCATAAAGGCCCATAAATTATCAATATATAGAATACTGGTTATTAAGTTAAATTGCTTATGGTTTAGGAGTGGCTAAAACATCTTAACCATATAGCATTACCAAAAAAAAAAGACTTTTAGTGGCGATTAAAGTCACCTTTAAACATTGTCACTTATACTGCTATTGCCAAAGGTTTTCGATGGAAACTTTTAGAGTTGCCATCAAAAGTTAACTTTTTGTGATGACTAAAGTTACCATCAAAATTATAATAGTTGCTATTGAAAGTCATTTTCAATAGCAATTTTAATAAGTTGTCACTGAATCTCTTTTTTAGTAGTGACCAATTAAAGTCATAATCAAGCCCTTAGTTATGCTACCATTGATATTTAATAACTTTTGATGATGATTTTCCTTGGTCACCATTGAAAGTACTTTCAGTGGTGAATTTCTATGGTTGTCACGAAAAGTGGATTTTTAGTGACAACTAAAGTTGCAATCGCAATTCTAATATGTAATTTTTTTTTCTTTCCTTTATAATAATTTATTTGTATATTTAACTACAAACATAATAATTTTAAAAAATTGATAAATTAGTTATCTTGCTAAAATTATAGTAAAATGTCACGTCCCTAATTTTAGGACAAGTGAAACACATATACTATGAACATATATTTTTCATAAATAAGAGTATTCCAATCCTTTATCATGGAAACAAATACATATAGGTTCTCCCATACATATACCATATACAGAACAAATCCATAAACATCAGAGTAACAACAAAAGCAGAAATTCTGCCTGTGGCGTTCAGAGCATACTCTAGAGTACAAGTACAATATAAATCAAAATATATGAGCTCTGGAAACAAAATAGGCTCACCAGAGAGTGTAACACTTAGTTGATCACGTATCTGTAGGACCAAAATCTGTATTCTTATCTGAAAAAGAAATTTAAGTATTGTGTAATGAGTTTGACAACTCAGTGAGCAGATAATCCCTCTTATGACCTCTCATATCAACATATGGATGTACTCATATATTAAAATTTATCACATCAGAAATTACAGTTCAGAAGTACATCTATATGGGACCCGCATTTTCAAATATTCTCAGTTCAAATCACATTCGAATATCTATAACCGCATATGATACAATATGATCTTAAATCAAACTTGATATGCATTTAAACATTTCACATGAAAACATTAGGAGGATCCCATATCAGAACCACTATATCAGAGTTTAACCCCTTCCGTACTTTGGTGGTATATAATTTGCCTAAACTCAGCATCCTGCTAAGGTTTGCCCTACTACCATTCAAGAGAACACGCGAAGGGACTCTATATGGGTATTTCCCAAGCACATAGCAAGGGAAGGCAAATCACATCTCATATAGTTGGTATCTCCCCCATATAGGAGTCATCTCGCTCTCCTTCATATATCATATCTATGTGTTGACCCTCACCCGAGGCTAGCACCACCCCTGCTAGTTGAGGTATCAAGGTGCACACCAGGGCTAACATCACCTGCTGTTAGCAAACAGTGTTTCTAATAAAATTCCTCCACAAAATTATCATATGCACATATTCCATATTATTCAAAACAGAGCTTTCAGTATAATAATTCAGAATCTCAATTTCAATATAGCTCATCTGTCATAAATTACTCATTCAGGATTTATCACATATACAAACCCTTTCTCAAGGCAATCATATAGCTTTATAAATCACTTTCATGTGCATATGTATTCATTTCACCATTCTATGAAAAATACATGTGAAATAAGATATTCCATGGGTTCAGAAATCCAGTTTCAAAACTATACTCCTCTTGAACTATATTTCAAAATGTAAGAAATTAAGATAATTTTAATACATTTCAGAAACATATAAAAGTGTAAATATCTCATAAATATAATCATATACATCTTTAAAGATCAAAAAGAGTATAGGACAAGTCATAGAAAGAATCATCTACTCACAGGGTAAGGACCACAAATTGGACAGCCCTAAAATGCACTTTTTCAATTTCAATTTGATCAAATAGACTTCAAAAATGTGTCTGGAGGGTCCAAAAACTTAGAAAATAACTCCGGGCTCTTGGTCACTATTCACGGTCAGAAAATACTGTTCACACCGGTCAAAATTACTATTCACCATCGAAAAATACTATTCACGATGAACAAAAAGTTGTCAGATGGACGAAAAAAATTCATATGCTAAGGTTTATCTAGCTCCTGAATTCATCTACGGTGTCAGATTTTCAATTTGAGATCTTTAGGTAAGAGTTTCAGAGTTTACTTTTTTCTGATATTTTTTACTTCAGATCTACGACAATTCAACAGCTGATTTGAAAAATTGATCGGTCAAAACCGTAGTATTCTCCATCCTGAATCTAGTGGTACCCTCAGTTTTGAGATCGGACGCCAATAGGCATTTCAGATCTAGAAAGAAAATTGAAGGTTACTATTTATTACTATTCATAATTCTGCAACTCCTCTCGGTTTCTGTCTCTCCCTCCCCGTTTTCTCTTTTTCATTTATAATAATAATAATTATTATTTAATAATTAAATATTTAGATTTATTTTTATTTATTTCATATATATTCATATAAATACCCTTTTCATCTTAAAATATCTCAAAAATTTCTAAAAATTTACATTCTCATAAACATTTAGTTGAACTCTTAAATCAAGATTTTTCTTAATAAAAATATTAATAAAACAAAGCACAAAATAAATATTTTTATGTATAATAAAAAAAAGAATATTTCTAAAACTACAACAAAAATTTATTAGAGGCCAATATAATGATTTTAAACAAAACAATAATTATTTTAAACAAAAATATATTTACTTTCAGCAAAACATGCATAGTCATTTTTAAAAAAAATCATACTTGTTTATAATAAAATATTATTTAAAAATAAAAATTTTGGGATATTACATAAAAGGAATAGTATCATGATTTAAACTTATATTCAACTACAATTAGTTCAAACACAAATATTCAATGTTATGTAAGTAGTTAAATTTCAAAAAAAAAAAAGAGTAACTAGTTATAAATGAAACTAACTAATCCTAATAGAATGAAAATTCACCATAAGTACCATAGGTTTTCCTAACAAGCTTCCTCCTCTTCCTCTGGGGTAAAGTCATTAATGTTAAAGGTCTTGTGAATTTCCTTTGGAGTCTTTCCCTTGATCATGTCAGCCTCAATCTAGCATATAAGGTCTAGCAAGCTCTTAATTTTTAACTAGTTTATAGCCTAAAAAACAAAATGTCATATAACAAAGTAGCAATAACTGCACTTGATGCAAAATTACATTGCCAATATAATTAAAACGAAGAAGCAAGTAAAATAGCAATTCTATGAAAGTGAACATAATGCTTGAACATACAACAAAATAGTTCTTTTATTGCCAATGGTATCATCTGATTTACTAACAACTATCCAACCAAGCTTTCTAGGATTATGAAATGAATCCATAGTTAACAAGAACCAACACTATGTTTCACCAAATACAAAAGGAAGACAGTACAAGTCTCTATTATAAACAAGAGCAAATAAACCTCTTGGGAACTTTTTGAAGTTGACGGTTGGTTTTCTGATGTGCAGGTGGCTTTCATATATGTGTGTTCAAGTGTTTCTCATTCTTCATCTTTCAAAATAGGATAATATGAAATGTACATATTTGTAGATACTTAAAAATACCTTGACTAGTTGAGCTGTAGCTATCTTAATCTTACTCCCAGTCACATTGCTTCCAGTAAAGGCAACCTGTAGAAAACTTAAATAGCAGCCAGGATGGCAGAATAGCTTTGCAAACTTAGAGACTTCATAGTAACATTATAACAATACTTGCAGGAGAGAGAACAAGTTATAGCCTTATATTATTTCAATTCTATTACAAACTTAAGGCACCTAAACCTTGTCTACATCAGGATGGGATGCCAAAAGAGCACTAGCATTAGGGTCTAATGCAATTTAAGTAGAGAAGTAGCAGATACCACGGAGTAATTAATGTAACAACTCTAATGGGCTCTTTAAAAATATAACACTTAAAGGTGTCCATGGGAATAGACATGGAAGCCTTGAGCTTTGCATCCAATCCTTCAGCAAGGTTAGCACAGTAGTCAAAGGTCCTAGAGACATCATCCTAGATGAAATTGTACATAAACATAAGCAAACATGCATGATAGAAAATTATTTTTTTCCCAAATGTCAATACTAACTATGTCCAACACTGTTTCATCTAGTGGTTTTCCACGATCTATTGCTTCAAGTTTTGCTAGTTTATATTTCCTTTCTTTAATATGTGAGTATGAACTATAGACTTAGGGATCAAGACATCCACAAAGGGATGAATCAAAAACAAAATACCATTATAATTTTTTATTAAAAAAAATCCAAACGTAGCAGTGATAGCTCCTAGAGAGCTCAAACTACTTTGAAAGTCTTTGCCTAATTTGACCTTTTATTCCAGGGAAAGGCTCTTCTAGTAGCAACTATTGCGAGGTCCACATCATCAAAGTGGAAGTTGGAATATCCCTTAAACAAGCCAAAACTTAGAACTCCTTAATGAAAGAATTAGAAATGATAAGACCAACTATGAAGTAAAAGAAAGGTTTCACTTATGGTTATCAATAACAACGGAAATTAATGAAATTTAAACAAGTTGAGACCCACAAGAGACTAGAGATTCACTTATGGATAAAACAGTGTCGTTGAGGTAGTACAATAGAGGCCCCTAATAGGAAAAGTTGGATTATATTTGAATGTCACGCAAATTTCAAGGTACCTTAGCTAAAAGAATGCAACAAGAGGAACAAAGGAAAATCCTAAAACTTGGAAAAAAGCAAGACTTGAAAAATAAATAGTACTAGTGATTTGGCTGCAGTTACCTCGTTAAAATGTACTCCTTTGCAAGGTCATATGTTAGAGTTTGAAAATTGGAGGAGTAATGTGCCAACGTGTAATCATAGTCGAACCCATAAACTTGTAATTTGTCTAACCTTAAGTTTTCATTTGCATATATGCCTAATCCAACACAAAATAGAAATCGATCAACGTCATGAATAATGCATCCAATGCATTACTAGCAGAAACAATAAATCTTCAAAAAACCTTTGGGATTTAATTTCAGCATTTCTTTTAGTGCATTAGGAACCTTAATAAATCTATATTTCATATATTCAAATTCACACCGAAGCTCAGATATCTCTTCATCGAGAAGCAAGTTAGCTGTTTCAGCTCGCCTAACACCATATCAGGTTTTAACATACACTCTGTGTTGACGATGAAAGCACATTATAGCTTTGAAAGCTTCCTGAAAACCCTAAACAATGGAAGGCTAATTTCAATTATTTCACTCAATTAATAAACCAAACTATACTCCTTTGCTCCACAAACAAAAAGGTAGAAAGCATTACTATGAATTAGTAAATGCATATTTGAGAGTATTAAACTTCAAAATATTAAAAAAAGAACCTTCTTGGAGCCCAAAAGACGATGAAAGGGTTGTCCTCTGTAAGCAAGAAATATGGGTTGGTCACATTTGAAAGAGGGAAAATAAGGGAAGTAAGGGTTTCAATAGAAATGGTGAAAATTTTGGAAAAATGAAATTTTACCTCGTGTTCAATTCTTTCTTTTTTAATTTCATGGCTACCCATATAGGTCACCACTAAATAGAGTTTTTAGTAGCAACTTTCTTATGGCCACTAAAAAGGCACAAACGAAAACCCTTTTTTTGTAGTGTAGTGGTTATTTTGTGTTAAGTTGAGCATTTAAAGTTTGCAATTATTTCTTAAAGAATAATTATTTGGCCCCACAAAGAGGTAATTATTATAGTGATCTAAATAAAATAATATAAATGATTCAAGAGTTAGATATTAAGGTATTCCTATACTCCAAGGTATGAACTAACTTAATCTTTACATTGGCCCTTTTATAAAGAATATTGTACATTCATATGTGATGTAGCCTCTATTGCAAGGAAGGTTTGAGCATTCAATATATATTTGATGGATAAAATTATTCATCTCAAATATTTGGTGATAATAAAGTTCTTTTTTCTTTAGGGTGCATAGACCTTGATTTGGCATTATGTGAAAATGAACCATCACAAAATCAAGATGAAAATTAAGAAAACTTTATATGAAAGGTAGGAGTGATATAATAATATAAGTTTTATGCTTACCAAGTCACATTTAAGCAAAAGTTGTGAAGGGTCCATTCTTAACCATGACAAGGTTAAGAAATCATTAAGGTCATTGGACGACAATTGTCAAATTTGATAAAGCCCTTGCTATCACCTTAATGAAAAGATTTTCATGGAAGCTTATAATGGAGACCTTGTTGTTCAAACTAAGTAGCATAAATGTTTTGTTTCATATAAAGGAAGTCACTAAATGTACAAAGTAAATTGATCAATATATGGACTTAAGCTTCTTGTCAATGGTATACAAAATCTCATAGTATTCTTACTACACATGAATAAAAAACATTGTTAATCGATGTGCATAATTTTATATTAATGGGAGCATGTTCATATTTTTGGATTCTATCTGTAAGTAATTATTTACTTGCATATAATTTTTGGATTTGGTATATAAAACTAAAAGCAAAGTTCACAACATGCCATGAAGCCACATCACAGGAAATTTGTTAAAAAGTGTTGGATTGAGCACTTATCATTAGGTCAAAAGTTATAGTTGGTAATCAAGGTACAACTCTTTTTGCTTAACCATAACAACCTAAGCACCATGTGTCGATTGTGTCTTAACCACCACTTGGGCCTCTACCATAGGACAAATGATACCATAGCCTAGCCAATAATACCCCCCCAGCAATTGCTCCCATTGGAATCAAACATGCAATCTTACCTTATATACCAATTTTTGAATTAATCACTTACTACTAAGGTAAAAGCTATAACTAGTAGTCAGAGTGCAACTCTTTCTACTTAACCATAATAGCCTAAGCGCCATGTGTTGACTGTGACTTAGCCCCGCCTCTGCCATAAGAAAATTGCTACAACAACTTAACCAACAAGGAGGTTTATCACAAGGCCTAAAGTTATAATTCAATCTCAAAGCAATAAATATTTTACTACGATAACTTAACTACAAAATTGTTTTTAAAGAATTAAAAAAGTGAAAGCAAAAACAAGCGTATCAATATAAAGTACTTTGTTAATAAAGCTCATATTAAAGAGTATAAATTTTTATTGAATATATTAGTATCAAGCTCATGATTACAGATTCTATGACTAAAAAATTGTCAACCAAATCATATAAGGATTATGTAAGACATATGCTGTTGGTTAGCTCTTAAAAATACTTGCCTAAAACTTTAATGTATATTTTCGAAATGTAAGGTGTAATACAATTAATTTTGTACACATAAGGTTTAGCTGTATTCATTCCATGAGTACATTAAAGTTTTAGACCCTAAATGAATGTGTTCATTAATAAAAAGGGCCATCTAAAGGAGTTTATTTGAAATTTATTTAATCTTTGTTTCATGGATGAAAATGTATAAATTTTGAACACAACAGACATGATCCATGGTTGAAGATTTTTAATTTGGAGCTAATTGTAAGTATGTAACTGAGTTAAGATTAATATTATAATTTGGCCATATGGAATCACATAATAAAGTGCCACGTGGGCCAAGTGGACGGGTTCTTTTATGAGATATAATTGACTATTAGGTGATTCATATTCATTATCAATTATAATTTTGTTATTAAACAACCAATTTAAATTCCTTCAAGGGATTTTATTAGGTATTATGAAATTTGATTACAAATTATGAATTGATTTTATGATGGAATAAAATCATATGGAGGTTACAAAGTCGAAGGGTTCCTAACCTAGCTTATGTATATGTTTGTGTACCCATCAAGCAAGGCATCCAAAAGGGTTCTAAAAGCTATAGGCTAGAAGCACTTTAAAATAGTATTGTCTATCTTATTTTGATATCCTAGCAAGGCTTTGGTTGGAAGTATTTGTCTTCGATCCTATGAAGTTTATTAGGAATTTTTCTTACATTGTTTAGATCAATTCATAATTTGCAATCCAATATAGTTTTGAATTTAGGAAAAAAAAGTTGTTAATCAACTCTAAGAGATTGACGTAGTGATGGAAAGAAGCATGTACTATGCAATTATAAGTGTAATGTCATAAATTAAAATCTTTGCTAATTTCTTAAGCATAGGTTATATTACTACAAGAAATCATATATTCAATGGAAAATTTTTATTTGTGACAAGAAAAGTTACCACTAAAAGTTGAGTTTTGATGGCGACTTTGTAAAGTCACCATAGAATATATTAGTTCAATACCTTTTAGTGGTGACCCCAAAAAGTTGCCATAGAAAGAGAACCTTTTGTGGCTATATTTGTGGGGTTGCCACTAAATATTTTTTACCTATGTATGCTATAATCAAATAAAGAAGACATTCTATGTCGAGTTTCAATGATGACTTTTTTAAAGTGGCCATAGAACATAAATAATAAAAGAAAAAAAATTAAACTTACCTTTTGGCTAAAGCTCCAAAAAAACTAACAAAGCACACTTACTGCCAAAACAAAAAATAATCTCACTTCTCACTCATGAAATCCTTCCAAAAATTTCATTTATCCCATTTTTCTCCCTTACACATTAAATGAATAAAGCATTAACCAAGGCCAAAACCCCATTTCCCCTCATCCCTAATTCGTTTCTCCCTTCCACCACCCACTCTACATTTTACCCCTTAATATAGGGGCTAAGTGACCCTTTTAAATCCTTATGCATCGCAACAATCATTCACCAAGGCCAACAAAGAGTCTACATTTCAACACCCCCAAAAAAAGCCTTACCCTGCGATGGCCTCCTGGTCATTCAATGAAGGCAACAAAACCATTCAATGAAGGCAACAAAAAGAAGGTATTTTTTTTATTCCCTAATATTATAGACCCTCAAGTGCTAAGATAAGATATCACATATCGTGAAGCCACTACTAAGAAAATGTTATTCTCTTCTCCACCATCTTCCACATCATATATTTTGTCTCAAATAAAGTCTTCCACAATGGATAGTAATGATTGTTGTTTCTTCTTAGATTTTTGGGCTTTAAGCGATTGCAATAGGAATTCACTCACCATATCTCTATATTTTTTTTCGTTTACCATATATTAGCCCATATTCATGCCTAATAGTTAATCATAGCTTAGCTTTTGGAATTTCATTCCTACGATGGTTCAGAGGGCGCATGACTTTGACAAGCTTCTTATGGTGGTGATTTGATGCATTTAGTTTCAAAAATTACAATTGATGGGTTAGCGACATGAAAGGAAGCTAAGTTAGGATCTCCTATTAAGGTTTTCAATGTCAAATTCATCAATTTTGTTATACAACTGGCTTTATTTTGATTAAGAGGTAGAATTATAACTAAAAGGGCAATAGCCAGGGGTATGTAACTTGGCAGCCTTTGATTGGTCTATACAAGGAGTAATTAACCTTGTTAGTCTGTTAGAGTATAAATAGCTATCCCTTATATTAGTGGTTAAGTTAAGGACCATATTCTGCTTGTAACATTAGATTCTGTAAATTTTGGAAAACCATATTGTGGCTAGCCTTGTGAAGCAAGGCAGTGATTAATATAAGATAATTTTCAAAAAATTTGTACGAGTCTTTTATCATTTGTGAGTCTTTATGTAATCTTTATACTGAGAGAAGAGTCTTTATGAGTTTTTAGATTGAATCACCAATAAGTGGTATCAGAGCTACAGTTTTAAGAGGATCACGATGGATTCAACTAAATATAACATTAAGAAGCTCACCTAGAGCAATGAATTTTTCCTTTTGAGGTTATAGATGAGGGTCTTGTAGGTGGAGTAAGGACTAAAGGAGGATCTTAAATAGGAGAAGAATCTACCTTATAATCTTGGAGAAAAAGAAAAGGAGAAGATGGACAAGGCACACAATGCCATCATTTTCTACTTTGTAGATAAAGTGTTGAGGGAGATTAGCAAGGAGAAGTTAGTAGCTATAGTTTGGTTGAAGTTGGAAAATCTATACATGACCAAATTCCTTACAAACTTCCTTTTCTTGAAGTAAAAATTGTACACCCTTAGGATGGCAACAAAAACCTCTCTAAAAGACTATATGGGTTACTTCAACAAGGTCTTCATCAATATGGAAAAAATTGACATCCATATTGAGGATAAGGATAAAACTTTATTATTGTTAAGGACCTTGCCAAGTGAGTTTGACTTTCTTGCTAACACCTTAATCTATGTAAGGGGGAGAACCAAGGAGAGGGATAACAGAAGGAATATCAAAGTAAAGAAACAAGAATAAGTGTTTCTTGTATCTCAAGGAGGGTCACTTCAAGAAATAGTGCCCTAAAAGAAAGAAGAAGGAAGATGACAAGCAGATGGTGTATGGTGATGTAGACATTTCCTTATATGGGTATGAATGATCAAACTTACTATGTGTTTTTGGTTGAAAGTCTCAAGCAAAATAGGTGTTAGATCGTGGATGTTTATTCCATATAACCTCTAATAAAGATTAGCTTCAAGATTTTAAAGAACTTGATAGAGGTCAAGTGCTTCTTGGAGACAACAAGACTTATAAGGTGAAAGGGATATTATTAGTGATGTTGAAACTAGCTGATGGAATATGGAGAATGCTATAGAATGTTAGTTTTTTATTTATTTAAAAAGGAACCTAATTTTCCTTAGGATGCTTAACAATATAAGGTACTACTATAAGGCTAAGGGAGGAGTGTTGAAGGTAGTTAGGGGTTCTTTGGTGTTCCTAAAAGGCACACTATAGAAGAGAATGTACCTATTGCAAGGTAGAGCCATTTCTTAAGCTGTAACACTAGCAAAAATCCTGTAGTAGTCTAAAGCTCAGCTATGGCATAGGAGGATAGCCCATATTAGTGAGTGTTAGGGAAGCAACCAACACCCAAGAGAGGGTGAGTTAAGTGTTTCAATAAAGTATGTAAATTTTTTATAAACCTAATTCAAAAACCTTTGAAGCGAAAGATATCTTAAAAGATGAATATAAATTTCAAACATATCAGAAAATAAGGAAAACTTAATCCATCGTTTAAGTAAATTGACACAAGGAAAATATAACTCTTACAACAAAATACTACAACTAGTGTAAAACTATATCAGAAAGCTTATGTAGCTATACACTAGATACATGAATGTATACTAGCCAAAGTTATATCAGAATAATACTCCAAAATATAGCAGCTAAAGTACAAAGCCAAGATTATATCAGAAAATCTAAAAAACCAAGAAAGAGTTATATCAAGAATCATAAGCCAAACAAAATATCTTAAGAGAAGAGATATGTTTAAATGCAATTCAAACACTCAAAGAGTATGAGAGGATAGGGAACAAATTACACAATCAATTCATCTTGGTTTAGCTTAACCACCAACCTTACACTTAGTCCCTAAACCATAACTTAAGATTTTTCACTATATACCATAAGTTTAACACAAGCACTTATGAGCCACTATAACCACATAACTTCAACGAGTTAGGAGCCGGGTTCTTTCCCCTTTACAACACCTTGCAACAACTTTTTCACACCTAAACACTTTAAGGGACCTCCACTGAATCACAACTCACGAAAATAAAGGTTGAGGTTAGTAAAACTCTGTTAAAAGAGTGGATAGATACAATATTAACACTTATATCATAAATTTAGAAACACTCAAGAGCTCAAGCATTAAACAGACACTTAGATAAGTTTCTAATTCTTAATGTTCAATAGAGCCTGGTATTTATAGAAAAATGAAGATTATAGTCGTTGGAAGCTATTTGTAAGAGGATTGAATGAAATATGACCATTGTAGATGCTTTAATTTCTTTCTTGATCAGATAGCATGCAACAATTAAAGTCTATAAGAACTTATTGTCATGAAAAATACTTGAATCCAAGCTTTCAGAACTTGAAAAGGTAACAATTGAAAACTATAGGTGCCTCTTATCATATAAAATAGCTTATTTTCAATTTTCCAAAACTGAACAGGTGGTTGTTACCTCAAATAGTCACCAGTTGGTTCTAGAAGCCTATGGAGAATATTTCTTTAAGATTCTTGCTTTAGACCAACGTAAACAAAAAAATGTTTAACTGTCAAACTAAGTAGTTAGTCTAAAGAGAAATATACATGATTCAACAATATAAACAATTTCATTATGAATATGAAAAATGGTGTGCTATTGCAGGCACCCAAAGATAATGAAACCTTACTATTTGAAAACAAATGAAGTAGCAGGAGTAAGGGTCAAACCCACATAAAGTGATTAATTAAGATTTATACTTTTGTGAACATAATTAGAGGGATTGAAGATAAAAACAATAAACAACTAAACATAAACCAAAAGTGTGATACAACATAATTAGAGCATTGGCTAGAGTCAACTTCCACCCTCAAAATTTACCCCTAACCATTGATCTATAGAATTCAATTCACATTTGAATATTTACTATTGGAGCTAATTTCCTAACCCTCATTAGTTTTAGTTAATTAGAAACAAGTGATCCAATTAACCCAACTAAACAACTCCAGAAAAGAGCTAAGGATCTAATCTACTTGAAGAAATAAGAATTAAAGGAATCAATAAAGCTAAATAACACAAGCACAAGTGGTTGTATTCAATTTAATCAATTATTTTTTCTAAGTTTAACAATTTCTGACATAGTAAATCATTAATCCTAGTTTCTTTGTAAATTAGAGGGATTAAATAATTTTGTATTTGATATCTAATTTAGTTGTAGATTATATCAATTAATTAACTAGTAGATCCTTTCTAACAATTAATTGAAATAATCATAAGCTGAAGAATAGAATAAAAACTGATACTTAAATCATAAATTCAATGATTAAAACATAAAACCTAATCTCACAGGGTAATTAACTCTAAGGTTTTTGTTTCCTCGAACCAATTAAAATTAACTAGCCACACAGTGCCATAGTAAACCTAAAGAGAAGAATAAGAAAAGACTCTACTCTAGAATAATTTTGAAGATTCCTAAACTAAACCTAAGTTAATCTATTTAAAAATAAATATGCCGCAATAGCATCGCAATGCTAGCTTCCCACCATCACGGCACTAGTGGTTCTGAAATCCTTTGCAAACTCAGTCTCTTTTTGGCCCCACGATGCTAGGTTTCCATCATTGTGATGTCATTGTTATTGGAATTCAAGGTTGCTACTTGTCTTTCGGACGTCATGATGTTGAAGCTACTAGATTTTGACTATATAATTTCATAGTTTGGTGTCATAGCACTGGCTTCTCATCACTGTGGCATTGGAGCTTTTGTTTTGATTTTTGTGTATTCTTAGCTCGTTTGCTCCAATTTAGCTCCAATTTTCCTCTAATACCTCTAGATGCTTCCTAAATCATACTACACGCTTAACGAGTGTAATTGGACATTAATTAAGTATAAAAGACAAAGTATTAATGAGGAAAAACATAACATATTATAGACACATCAAATACCTCTACACTTAACTTGTACTCGTCCTCGGGTGGGCACATCTTAATTTTACCATTATGTGTAGATTGCAATGCCATTAACAAAGAATAATCAAACTTTTCAAAAAATTATAACACATCATGAATTAAACATTCCTTTCAACTATTTAAAAAGCAACTTCTCTTGAAAGATGATAATGAACCAAACATGTAAAATCTCACTAGAATAAGCTCTATTCTCTTATGTGTTTGAAAGGTACCTGTTTCACTCAAATTCTTTCCAATAGAAATTCCTTACCATATGCTTGGAAATTTTCTCATTTTCCATCATTATGATCACATACATTCGTAAACCATAAGGAATTTTCAAGGGTTGTAATGAGGCTTAGGATTAAGGTTGTAAGTGTTTATGAAAGGTAGCTTAAAAGCTATTAATAACAGTGGATCAAAAATAAATTAACTCAAGCTCAAAATATATATGTAAGACATATAAAAATTGATCAATCCATTTATTGGCTTCTTCACCTTGGCTTTTAGCTTTAAAATTATGTAAACTTTTGCAAGATTTCAGACCTTTTTTGTTTACAACAGAAAATTCTTTTTCATACTAACTTCCACCTTTTCATACTTGTTCCTCTCTTTTCCCTTTTTCTTTTGCTTTCTATTCTTTTCACTTCTCATTGCAAGGAACTTTTCAATTTGAAATTTTAATTCAAATTTTCTTTTCACCAATCACAACCACACCACCACTTTAGACACCCCCACACTTATTTCTTTTGCACCCCTATACATATCGTAAGTTTTGAAAAATGCTCCTTCTAGCTTTATGGCTCAGATGTTTTTCTATATGCTTGTATTGAGGGTTTACAAAAATAAAGGCAATTAAGCTCAAGGGGTCAACAAATGAAAATTAAACTCATGGTGGTCTATTTGGCTAAGTAGATTACAAAGAATGCCTTAATCTTATTTGTGTATGCATATGTTAATGTGATTTTGAAAAGATTCAATGGAAGTTCTAGAGAATAAATCCATGGAAGAATATCTCATGAAAGAAAAATGAGACTACAATAGATAATTCAGTCTATGGTTCAAAATCTCATATCTTATGTCTATTGAATTTAGTCGCTATTATTCTTAAAAAAATTACTAATTAAATTGTAGAAAAGATTGCTTGTTCAATCATGTTATGAATTATTTAGGCTTGATTGAAATTTTCTTATGGCATAAACATCTATTTTCTATTAAAAACCATTAAAAGCATAGCAATTAGAGTAGTGGAATTTTTTTATATTTACCTAAGAACTCTTTAAAAACACCTAAATCTAAACCTAAACCCCTCCCCCACACTTAAAACTTAGATTGCCCCCAATATAAAGTAAAATGCAGAAACAGGTTAAAACTAAAAAGTAATAACTTGTAAATGCAGAAAATAAGATAGGTGGCATAAACTCCCTTTGGGTTGCCTCCTAAGCAACATCTTTGTTTATTGTAATTGGCTTGACATAAAGCTCCTTTAATCAGGCTCTTCCTTAATCAGCAATGCCTTGAAGGATACCAAGCTTTGAAATTCCACTATATCATGAGGGCAAATATTAGTAATAATTGAAAGTTCAGTCAACTTACCCAAAAATAACAGAAGCCTTAAATAGTGTTTCGCATAATTTTTAATCTTATATTTTTGCGACTTTACCAATTCAAGGGTAACCTTTCTCTCTCTTTGAAATTCTAGAGACGATCACTAGAGGTGATTCTCCAACTATCATATTCTTAAGATAGCTTTAAATCTGTATTATGATCTTATAAAACAGTAGGTATAGATAAACTTATTAGAAATTAACAACTTAATATGAGGATCTTTACCTGTTTTTTGTACTTTTGGGGTTTCCTCCACTGCTTAAATTTTGTTTAGCACTTTTATGTCTAATACTAGCTTCTTAGCCTCTTTCTCAATAGGCTCACTAGTGTTAGCTTCCCCTTTTTCTTTTCTATCAAGTGCAACACCATCCTATGCTAAGAAACAATGACATTAATAGCATAGACTGAATATAAACCAGTGCCCTTCTACTAAGGTATATTATCACTTTTAGGAGTGTTAGTCTTCTACTCTTTTTACTTTGATGGAGAAGGGATTGGGCTTTCAACCTCTTTACCACTCATTTAACTGATTGCACTTATATTTTTTATTAGGTTTGCTATAGTTTGAAAGGTAAATTGCTCTAAATTTATAGCTTTTAACTAGCTAAATGTAGCCATCATTTGGCTCACCTTATTTTCTAACTTCTACTTGTTGGTTCTCTTCTCCTATTGAAATTGCAAAGTATTACTATTGAGAAGAACAACAAGTTCTTCTAAAAGCATACTTGAATTTCTATCTTGAATTTATTGTTGGATAGAGAGGTATAGCTGATAATATTGCTAGGGGTAGTTTTGAACTTGATATGCTTTTAGATTTTATAGTTAATATAAGAATGATCCCTTAATTTAGGATTATCCATGTTTAAATTGGGATCATAATCACTTGTGGTTGTCTAGGAAAACCACTTGCAAAATTTACCTACTCATATGGCTATTCTTAAAAAGTTGGGTACCTATCAGTAGGATACCCTATTGCTGAATAGTTTCCATAACCTTTACCCATTTGCATAGTTCCTACAACCAATTGGCAACACAAGTGCAGTCAAATTTGCAACTTGTTCAATAGATAAAGCACTTACCTCGATAACATGCCTTAATAGGGTGGCTAGCCTAGCACTAAACTGTTGAAATATGGCTACCATGTTATATATACATATTGCTTCCATTATAGAGCATTTAGGCCATAAGACAAGCCTCTTTTGTGAATTTTCATAAGCTTTAAGTTGAGTTGTATTAAGGGTATTTGATATTGGAATTTTGAAAGCAAGTCTTGTTTGAGATTCTTGGATATTTGAAATATATTTTTGAAATTGTGAATTTTATTAAATTATGGTTTGATTTGGATCCCAGCTAGCGAGAGTGATGTTAACCCTATGTGATGGCCAACACATGTGTATAGGTTGGCCTAGGAGATGCATAATGCCTCCTATTTATGGCCATAATGCCTGATTGATTTATAAGTAGAATGCTTTATTGATTTATGGACTATACGTCTGATTGAAATAATGACTTACCCTTACGAACTATGTGTCTGATTGATTTATGATTTTGATATAGAATCCTCCTAACTAATCCTACTTAATTTGGTTAATTGAATTTATTCTATTGTAGGTTTATTTTATTTTATGTTAACCAAATTTTTAAAAATTGCAACATGTCTATAATTCATAATTTTTGTTCTCTTTTGTTAAGAAACTTATGTATCAAAAATTTTTATGGTATTAAAATGGTGATTGTTTGTAGCTATACTGTTGATTAAGATTTCATTTTGAACTATAGTTTTGTATTGTATGGAACTATTGATTCTTATTGAACCGTATATGGTATACCAAGAGTATTTTGGATGTGGTAGTATGGTATAGCAATTTTAAAATCTAAGGTTGTGTGCACATTCTTTTGATAAGATTATATTTCCAGATATGGCTATATCTCATTGAAATTATAAGACTTCATGGTAATTTTTTTCTTAAAAATCTATTGCATTTTTTAGAACGATTAAATAGTTTGACTTGGTCGAGGATGTTTTATTTATCTAAAACCTAGCTAAACTACCAAATAATCTAATAAGTATGAAATTATGGATTTAAATTATTATCTTGGAGGACCTGCTAATTTAATTTTGATAAGTAAAAAAATAAAATATTTATCGGTCTTTAAACTTAGTCGTAATCCAAATTTTTGATAGACAGATGTTATAGACCTTAAACGTAAAATGTTTTAATAGTAACTCCACATGTTTTATGAATTATTCTCTTCATCTAAAATTTTAAATAAGAACTTCTGGTTTATAATAAATCATTTTGGTTTTATGCCAGGAAGGTCAACTATGGAAGCAATTTACTTACTGCGGAGATTGATGGAAAGTTATCAAAAAAGGTAGAAAAATTTGCATATAGTTTTTATTGATCTAGAAAAAAACATATGACAGAGTGCTAAGAGAGGTTTTATGGAAGGCTTTAGAGAAACAAGGAGTACATATTGCGTATTTTTGAACAATCAAAGACATATATGATAGGATCACGACTTGCGTGAGAGTACAAAATAGAAACACAAAAGATTTTTTCACAACTATTGGACTACATCAATGGTCTTCTCTAAGTCCATATCTTTTTAACTTGATTTTAGAAGCAACTACTGAGTATATTCAAGATTTGGGACCTCGTTGTATGATTTTTACAGATAATATAGTCTTAATTGGTGAATCAAAAGAGAAAATAAATATGAAGTTAGAGTCATGGAGACAAGTTTTGGAAACACATGATTTTCATATAAGTAGAAATAAAACAGAATATATAGAATGTATTTTTAGTAAAAGACGACTAAATACAAATTTAGAAGTAAATTTGGAGACCATATTTTAAAATAAGTTACAAATTTTAAATATCTTAGATCTATTATACAAAACAATAGTGAAGTAAAGGAGGACGTAAACCATAGGATTTAAGTGGGATAGATAAAATGGAGGAAGGGTTCAAGTATCATTTGTGATAGAAAAGTGTCGTTCAAAGTTAAAGAAAAATTCTACCGTACAGCTATAAGACCTGCTATATTATATGGTATTGAATGTTGGGTGATTAAAAAATAACATAAAGATAAACTCAATGTTGCGTTGGATGTGTGGATACACCAAAATAGACATGATTAGAAATGAGTTCATTAGAGATAAAGTTGGGTTAGCACCTATTGTGAAAAAGATTGTGAAATCTCGCTTAAGGTGGTTTTGACATGTGTGGAGAAGACCTGCAAAAGCCCTATTGAGGAAAATAGATCAGATGGAGAATAATCCGATAGTTAGAAGTCTAGAGAAGTCAAAGAAAACAATAAGTGATCTTGTTCTTAATTTTTTAAAATATATTACAATTACTCATCATTATTGGGGGTTTATCTTGTAAATAATTACTTTTATTTATCTCTAACTTGGTTTATAAGTAATTTAGGGCTCAAGTTAACAACTATAATTGTTGAGATAAATAAAGAGGTAAGGATAAGAGTCAAGTAAATTGATAAATGATATTGATATTCTTAAATCATCATTCATTAATTGTTAGCTAGTTGGTTAGTTAGATTTGCATATTATTTGTAGTTGCATATTAGTTAGTTAGTCAACTTTAGTTTTGCACATTAACTAAAGAATTAATTGTTTGTTTGGATAAAGTTAGGAGGCTGAGAGTTGATTCTTAATTAGGATTTTATTTGGTTATCTATGGGAGACAACCTACTACTCATCCACAGAATTTTAGTTGTGATATGTAAACTTGTTTAGTAGTTGTAATTTTAACTAACAAATTCCAATATAAATTGGACCTTTAAGGCTTTTGACTAGAATCTTAAGCACATTTTTTTGGGAGTTCTCTTGAGGATAAATGACTATTGAACTAATAGGAATTTGTGAGCGATGAAGGAGAAACGTTTTAGGATTTTTTCTAAGGATTGCAAAATTCTCATTCTTCTCTTCGATCTACTCCTTTCTATCTTTTGATTTTGTCTTTTTCATATTTTGTTGATATGTTGTTTACCTATTCTATGGAGTAGTTTTTTTTTATATCTAGGTGTCTAGGGGATGTTAATTATGTTGTTCGTTGAACTATTTTACTTTTCTATGAATGACATATTTGAATTATTTGTTTAGTTATGTTCTTGATGCATTATAGTTAATTGGCCACCATTTAGATAGTTAGAGTTCAATTGATTATGTTTGAATAAGGTAATTAATTGACTTGAACATTGAATTGAGCAACGTAAGATCAATCTTAATGGCCAAGTCACAAATAGATTGATTTGTAGGTTAGAATAACAATATACCTACATACCTTGTGTGATCTTATTCAAACTTTGTACCTAGTTTTTGAATTTCTACTCAATTACTTGCATTTTCGAGAGTTTATCTTTTAGGTAATTACTTTTTTTTTTATCTCAAAAGAGATTTATAAATAATTGTGAGCTTAATTTCCACTCAATTTCTACTCAAGTTTTTTTTTATTTAACCTTATTTTTCTTAATTATTTTTAAATATACCAAAATAATTATCATCTAACTTCTTATTCTTTCCTTTCTATTTACTTAAATCTATTTTCTTTTCTTTTCAATCCACCTTCTAAACCTTTTTTTTTCTTAATAAGGATCCATTGTTTAGGTTAGGTGTCCAATATACATACCATTCGAAAGGGTAATAAACTAAGTCTTGTAACCAACTCCTAGTATCTAGGTTATGAATTTCAAAGCTTAGATATGATAAGTGAGACTGAAGATAACGAACATCAAAGCTACGAGCAAAATAATATTTTGGAGCAACTTTGCCATCTTTGAGCAAACGTAGATAGTGCTTCAAGGGAACCAATATTTTCAACACGCCAAATGATGTTTCCCCTAGGACGATCAAAAGTTGGAGAACCCCTTCAAGAATTACCTGCACTATTGGTTTATCCTATGTAGCTTTGTATATAGTAGTAAGGGTGTCACAAATTAATAAGTATAACTAAAAACTCCAAACATCCTGCAGTTCTTCCTCTTAGATTTACTTCATACCACTACAACCCCAATGCTTTGTGACATGTTACCAATGAGGGATGATTTATTAACAACTTATCCTCTTTGTTTATTGTTGGTGTTATATGTTCCTCAAACTATGGTGATTATGCAAACAATTAAAAGTTTGAAGTACTAACTCGGTTGATGGTAGTACTTGTTCAAACACAACTTGGTTGTGATGGTCCTAGCCACACTTAAGTATAAGCGTAACTCTTCTAGAAAAGAAAATTCCTCAGTAAATCTCCATTCTTTTGCAGCAATAGAAGAGTATTTAACTAATATAGAACTAATTGTGGGTAAATACACTTAGGGCTAATGGAATAATGAGTTCCAAACCATACTACCCTTGCATTCATTCTTCTCAACATGAATCAATTTTTCATTTGAGCTATGGCTAAGTCAAACCAGAAAAAAAAAGATGTAAATATTATTCAATGTTACATTGACACATCTTGAAATATTTGAGGAAAATGCATTCAAAACCTTTAATTGAGTCAAAAAATTACAAAATTTTAACTTCTATTGTGACGATAACACATAATATGTTTCTAGTAGCAAAATATTGTTCCCATCATCAATAGGTTGCAAACTTGGTCTGATCCCTAAGTCTACTAAATCATACCGACTATTTACTATGTCCTTTATCTTTCCAGTCATATCCATCACCATGGACACAATGTTGTCTGATACATTTCTCTCAATGTGCATGACATCAAGATTATGCCACAACAAAAGTGTTTTCTAATAAGGCATTTCAAAGAAAATACTCTTCTTCTTCCAATTATAAGCAACACTAGATTGATCACATATTCGCTTGTTGCCCTTTCTAAATGTCACATTCGGTAAGAGTTGTAGTTACTCAAGCGCTTCTTCACCAGTCAAATATGTAGGAGTGGCATTATTTTCCACTTTACCATCAAATGCACTCCTATTTTGACGCCATAGATGATTGGCTAGTAAGAAGCGACGATGTCCTATGTAGCATAATTTACTTGTCAACGATGTTCTATGGCAACAAGGACATGCCAATTTTTCCTTCATTGACCACCCTGAAAGATTACCATATGCAAAAAATTATTTATTATCCACAAGATAACGGCTCGCATATAGAAATTTGACTTTGAATTAACATCATATATCTCAACTCCTGACTCCTACAATTCTTTCAACTCCTTAATCATTGGTTCCAAATATACATCTATATAATCTCTAGAGACTTAGACACTAGGATAAAAAGTTTCATCATGAAGTACGGTTGTTTCACACATTTCCAAGGGGACAAATTATGGTACAAGAATAACTGGCCAAATGTTATAGTTGGTACTTATGTTTCCATATGGTTGAAAGCCATCACTTGCTAAACTCATCCTAATATTTCTAGGGTCAAATGAGAAATCAAGGTGTTGTTCATCAAATGACTTCCAAACAACGGAGTCAGTTAGGTGCCTTAACACACTATCATCAATACGTTTTTCTTTGTGCCACCTCATGTATTTAGTAGTGTGTCCTGCCATATACAATCTTTGCAATCTAGGCCTTATTGAAAAATATCATAGCACTTTGTGTTCACTTAATAGGAATTTGTGAGCGATGAAGGCGAAACGTTTTAGGATTTTTTCTAAGGATTGCAAAATTCTCATTCTTCTCTTCGATCTACTCCTTTTCTATCTTTTGATTTTTTCTTTTTCATATTTTGTTGATATGTTGTTTACCTATTCTATGGAGTAGTTTTCTTTATATCTAGGTGTCTAGGGGATGTTAATTATGTCGTTGGTTGAACTATTTTACTTTTCTATGAATGACATATTTGAATTATTTGTTTAGTTATGTTCTTGATGCGTTATAGTTAATTGACCACCATTTAGATAGTTAGAGTTCAATTGATTATGTTTGAATAAGGCAATTAATTGACTTGAACATTTAATTGAGCAACGTAAGATCAATCTTAATGGCCAAGTCACAAATAGATTGATTTGTAGGTTAGAATAACAATATACCTACATACCTTGTGTGATCTTATTCAAACTTTGTACCTAGTTTTTGAATTTCTACTCAATTACTTGCATTTTCGAGAGTTTATCTTGTAGGTAATTACTTTTTTTATCTCAAAAGAGATTTATAAATAATTGTGAGCTTAATTTCCACTCAATTTCTACTCTCAAGTTTTTTTTTATTTAACCTTATTTTTCTTAATTATTTTTAAATATACCAAAATAATTATCATCTAACTTCTTATTCTTTCCTTTCTATTTACTTAAATCTATTTCCTTTTCTTTTCAATCCACCTTCTAAACCTTTTTTTTCTTAATAAGGATCCATTGTTTAGGTTAGTTGTCCAATATACATACCATTCGAAAGGGTAATAAACTAAGTCTTGTAACCAACTCCTAGTATCTAGGTTATGAATTTCAAAGCTTAGATATGATAAGTGAGACTGAGGATAACGAACATCAAAGCTACGAGCAAAATAATATTTTGGAGCAACTTTGCCATCTTTGAGCAAACGTAGATAGTGCTTCAAGGGAACCAATATTGTCAACGCGCCAAATGATGTTTCCCCTAGGATGATCAAAAGTTGGAGAACCCCTTCAAGAATTACCTGCACTATTGGTTTATCCTATGTAGCTTTGTATATAGTAGTAAGGGTGTCACAAATTAATAAGTATAACTAAAAACTCCAAACATCCTGCAGTTCTTCCTCTGAGATTTACTTCATACCACTACAACCCCAATGCTTTGTGACATGTTACCAATGAGGGATGATTTATTAACAACTTATCCTCCTTGTTTATTGGTTGTGTTATATGTTCCTCAAACTATGGTGATTGTGCAAACAATTAAAAGTTTGAAGTACTAACTTCGTTGATGGTAGTACTTGTTCAAACACAACTTGGTTGTGATGGTCCTAGCCACACTTAAGTATAAGCATAATTCTTCTAGAAAAGAAAAATTCCTTAGTAAATCTCCATTCTTTTGTAGCAATAGAAGAGTATTTAACTAATATGGAACTAATTATGGGTAAATACACTTAGGGCTAATGGAATAATGAGTTCCAAACCATACTACCCTTGCATTCATTCTTCTCAACATGAATCAATTTTTCATTTGAGCTATGGCTAAGTCAGACCAAAAAAAAAAGATGTAAATATTATTTAATGTTACATTGACACATCTTGAAATATTTGAGGAAAATGCATTCAAAACCTTTAATTAAGTCAAAAAATTACAAACTTTCAACTTCTATTGTGACGATAACACATAATATGTTTCTAGTAGAAAAATATTGTTCCCATCATCAATAAGTTGCAAACTTGGTCTGATCCCTAAGTCTACTAAATCATACTGACTACTTACTATGTCCTTTATCTTTCCAGTCATATCCATCACCATGGACACAATGTTGTCTGATACATTTCTCTCAATGTGCATGACATCAAGATTATGCCACAACAAAAGTGTTTTCTAATAAGGCATTTCAAAGAAAATACTCTTCTTCTTCCAATTATAAGCAACACTAGATTGATCACATATTCGCTTGTTGCCCTTTCTAAATGTCACATTCGGTAAGAGTTGTAGTTACTCAAGTGCTTCTTCACCAGTCAAATATGTAGGAGTGGCATTATTTTCCACTTTACCATCAAATGCACTCCTATTTTGATGCCATAGATGATTGGCTAGTAAGAAGCGACGATGTCCTATGTAGCATAATTTACTTGTCAACGATGTTCTATGGCAACAAGGACATGCCAATTTTTCCTTCATTGACCACCCTAAAAGATTACCATATGCAAAAAATTATTTATTATCCACAAGATAACAGCTCGCATATAGAAATTTGACTTTGAATTAGCATCATATGTCTCAACTCCTGACTCCTACAATTCTTTCAACTCCTTAATCATTGGTTCCAAATATACATCTATATAATCTCTAGAGACTTAGACACTAGGATAAAAAGTTTCATCATGAAGTACGGTTGTTTCATACATTTCCAAGGGGGCAAATTATGGTACAAGAATAACTGGCCAAATGTTATAATTGGTACTTATGTTTCCATATGGTTGAAAGCCATCACTTGCTAAACTCATCCTAACATTTCTAGGGTCAAATAAGAAATCAGGGTGTTGTTCATCAAATGACTTCCAAACAACAGAGTCAGCTAGGTGCCTTAACACACTATCATCAACACGTTTTTCTTTGTGCCACCTCATGTATTTAGTAGTGTATCCTGCCATATACAATCTTTGCAATCTAGGCTTTATTGAAAAATATCATAGCACTTTGTGTTCACTTAATTTCCATTTGAACAGTTTGTACTTAGGGCATGATTGTACATTGGCATGTTCTTTCCTGTATAGAATGCAATCATTCTTATATAAATCAATTTTTGTGTAGTCTAATCCCAAGTCTTGAATAACCTTCTTAGCTTAGTAGTAGGAATTGAAAACTTGGGCCCCCTCTGGAAACACTTCTTTAAATAAGTTTAATAACATGTCTACAAACTTATTGCTCTAATGATTAAGGCACTTCAAATTAAGCAGCCTAATGACGAATGACAATTTTGACACCTTATCACAATTTGGATATAGACTTGTCTCGGCTTCTTTTAGCAATGGGTAGAACTTTTTTGCATGTACATTTGGCTCTTCGTTGTTTTCCACATTAAGATTTAGCTCCTACTCCGCATGCATCATGTATCATCCCAGCCATGTCATCCTCCTCAACAATATTACCTTCATCGGTAGGATTTGAAGTCATCTCTATAATTTCTCCATGAAGATCTCAAACTTTGTAAGACTCTAAAAACCATTTTTCAACAAATCAAATCGTATTTGATGTCTTACCTTGAATACTACATTTCTACATTTTTGGCATGGACACCTATTTCTGGTTGCTACCCTTAATTCAATGTATGCCCAATCAAGAAAATGATCCACCCCTTGTATGTATCTTAGATCAACTCTATTATTAACATTTAACCAATTTTTGGCCATAATTTTCCCTACAAAATTTGCTAGACTTAAAGTTAGCAATTGGAAAAGAGAAAGAAACATATTTGAATGAGATAAAATGTATGTGTATTGGTAGAATGGAATGGGATCATATTGGCAAAAGTAGTACAATTGAGATCATGGTGGCATAAAATGATTATTAAAATGAGAATATGTTACACCTAGAGACTGTAAATGAATTCTAGGACATATCGAGAAAAGAGAGCATAACTAAAGAACTTGTTAGATAATGCCTTATACTAATATGAAAATTAAGGAGAAAAGAAAAATGGAAAAAGAGGACTATTCAGTGTTTAAATTACATATTATTCATGGATTGGGACATCTTGCGTGTGAGGAAATAGTGATAAGTGCTTTTTTTTGGTGCTTCATTTTTTCCACAGAAAAAGAATTTCAATAAGCAAGAAGAGAATTGCAAACATCGGAGGATAAGTTATCCCTTACATTAAAAGTACTCAGAGAAGAATACAATATAAGTCAAGAAACAAAGCTCAAAGTTAAACATGCACAACATCAACCCAATCTCTTTGCAAATCTTAAATGGAAATTCTGTTAAAAAAATCATGAGCCATATAGAGGATAGTTGGTTTATCATGGGTTATAAATAATATACTCATAATAATGATCAATTCTTTACAAGATCAATCATTTAATTAATAATAACAGGATAGTTGGTTTATCATGGTTCGTTTTAGTTATTTTCTCATAAAAATAGAAGACATAGAGAAAATTTGTTGTCAAAAGCACACACAAAAGAGTACAGAACAAGAATGTATAGAGCAGGGTTTTAAGTTATCCAAATGTTTGGGTCAACAATGCTGGGAATTGGTAAAGTAGCAGGAAGCATAGCAAAATTGGAGCAGCACGCTGAATGCCAATCTTCACATTAGCATAATTTATTAAGTTATTTATAGATTTTAATCATAAATAAGTAAAAAAATAATTTCCATTTTAGATTTTATGACATTTACAATATTTAACTTCTGCCTCATTTTATGAAGAGTGAATAACCTGAAACAAAATTCATGCAAGTTTTTTTCGTTTTTTGATATTTTGTTGATATAATTTTTATATGCCAATAGATACATATGTGGCATCCCAAAAAGGTATTCTAGTTGGTTGGGTTCAGGTCAATAATTGAGATTCTGAAGTTTATCTTGTGGTCCCTTGTATATTAAATTAAACCTAATTGAGGTAGGGAATGTGTGGTTTTGATTTTTATGTCATCAACAGGTTTGAGCATTTGCTTTAAATTATCACTGACATATATTTTATAATTATTCTATTGATATAATATCTTTCTAAATGTATATGATTGGTTTTAAAACTAAACTGCTACTAAAAGAGAAAACTATGGGTAGTTTTCCATCTATGTATTGATATTATATCTTTCTCATTCCTTATCCCACGATGTCCTCTTTTATGTTTGTGTGTGTGTATATTATTCCACTTTTTATAATTGTTAACAATACTTTATTTATTTAATTTTCAAATATATGTGCTACTCTGTAATTTTGTGTTTTTCAAACGAAAAAGTTCCTAATGTACAAAGTTAAAGCTTACCACTTTGCCAATTTGATTTTATTTCCAAGGTTCTATAACGTAACACATTTGTCAAGTATTCAACAGCATGCCAGCAACTAGAATGCCATAATATCTCCTCCTCCTCCCACATTCATCACTTACACCAATTACCAGTACCTATCTCCAACATAATACATCATCCCAACGCAGTGGTATGCTCGTGCATTAGGAGAAATGCCCCTAGCCAAGTCTACCCCAACCCATTCTAATGCAGTCACTACAGCCCTAGTGGTCACTACAGCCCCCTAAAACTTGTTCAAATACAGAAAAAAGACCTAAAATCATCAATCCCAACTAGAATATCAAAAATCCCAAAATGAATAAAGGGAATGTGAAAATACAAAACAAAATTAGAGTACCTCTAGCAATGTACAAAACAAATCTGGGGCACCTTTCTTTCACAAGTGGAGAGGGGTTTGAGAGACTATGAGTGCAGAGGCGTCTTAGTGAGAGAAAGAAGAATGGTCACACTGCAGTTCAAGAATGGTTCCTGAGTTCAGAGGAGTCTCGTGAGTGTAGAGGTCTTAGCAAGAGAAAGAAGAATGGTTGTGCTACAGTTACTGGTTCGTGAGTGTAGGAGGCATCTTAAGGAAAGAAACGTGTTGCAGTAGTTCAAGATTTCTTTATGTGTAGTGTAACATCAATGTCTCCCTATCTCAATAAGACTATGCTTTTACATGTTTTTTTTTAAAGTTCACAGATTGAGCTCTCTAGTGGCTGGGGTATTCTTTTCTGATTAATTTAATCATATGATAAGTGTATATGATTTGCCTCAACAATGGGTTTTTCATTCCCGCGAGGCTTTTTTTTTCGTCTTTTAGTTTAAGCGGAACACCTTAATCGCGTTACTGGAAGTTCTTTACAGCTTTTAGTAACGACTTGATTGTCACTAAAAGGTTACGTCCAGAAATATTTTATCTTCTTATTTTTAGTGACGATCAAGTTGAAAGGTTAAAAGAAAAGAATTTCATTCCCCAACTTTCAATGACAATTTTTTGCCTTTTTACTTTTAGTGACAATCAAGTCGTCACTAAAAATTTAGAAATATTCCCCAACGTTTAGTAACGACTTAGTCGTCACTGAAAATAATCTTTTTGTGACAACTTTAACAAGTTGTCACAAAAACTTATCATTTCAACGAAGACTTAAAATGTTGTCACTAAAAATATATCTTTCGGTAACAACCATTTAAAGTTGTCATTGACAAATATTTTCAGCGACGATTTTTTTAATCATCATAAAAAATTCGTTATAAATTCTCAATTTTCTTTTAATAGTTGTCATATAATAGATATGTCACTGAGCATATGTTGGATAACTTATTTTAATTGTATGAGTTGTTATTCTTTTATGTATTATGGTATCAACAAATACTATTATGTGTTTATTGATAAATCATATGAAACTATGTCGGAATTTTTTTTAATATTTTAAAGAAAATTAATAAAATTTATGTTTTGTATAATAATGGCACTGTAATATTAGTGATAAAATTGATGGTAACAATAATGATGATAATAATAATAATAAGAGTAATTACATTCTACTCTTTTAATATTTGTAAAAATTATCTACACTTTTTAGTTTTAAATTAAAATCAAAATCTTTTTTGACGTTGTACTTACATGTTTAATTTTTAAAAATAATTATACTAAATTTTTTTATTTTAAATTTTTATAAATATTAAGTCACTTTTTGATAATTTATATTATATTAAATTAAATTATTTATAAAATTTTAAGAAAAAAACATATAAAATATAAATTTTATTGATAATTTTGTACATAAAAAAAGAACAATTTTGTATGGCCTAAAATTAAAAAGAATGTGAATAGTTGATGGCAACGCTCGCAGTGGCAACAACTATTATGACAGTGATGGGTACGGATAACGGGCGGTGGTGTGTTGCTCAATTGGCGGTGAGAGCCAAAAAATAAGGAATTAATTGTTTTCATGAAAACTACATTATCAATTAATATATTTTTTTTTGAAGCATAGTGTTTATATTATGATAGTTAATATAAAACGATTTTAATTATTAAAATACTTTATAATTTATCGTGTACGTAATATATAATATAATATCAAATTATTTTTAACTTATACTATGATATCTTATTGTCTATGCCATGCACAGAATAATGTCTAAATATTTAGTGCTATGATGGTTTGGAAGTACGGCCTGTGGGCTCCGTGGCCAGAAATTAACAAGGCCAGAGATTATATTGACAGCTCTGCAGTAGTGGATCCTTTATTGCCTTCAATGGTTCTCTTTCTATTTTGATCTCCTACCATTTTGTGCAACCATCTTATCGTGTCGGGACATAATTAAAAATGCTCAAAGATAGAGACTTGTCACGCAACGTAGAGACTAAATGAAATCAAATCAAAGATGTACAAGTTTACCAACAATATCTTATAACATTAGCAATTGTTTGAATTTTAGAAAATGAGAAATGTTTGATTTTCAAAGACATTAATTTAAATAGAACTTTTTTTTTAGTTTTTACTAAAAATATCCTTCTAATCAATAATTAAAGTCCTGTTTAATTTGTAAAAATAAATTAATAAATTAATAATTTAAATTTAATTTCATCAATTCATTGATTAATAAAATTATAATTTTTATAGAATATAAATTACCTCTCATAAAAAAATAGTATTACCTCAAAAAAATAATAAAAAATAAAAGAACGAAATGAAATAAAAAGAGAGACTAAAATATCATTTAATTAATTAATTAATTAATTAATAATTTTTAAGTTAACATAAAAATGCAATAAAATAAATTTTGTCATCATAATTATATTTAGTTTAAATTTTAAATTACTAATTATTTATTTAAAATATTTTTTGTTAAAATAATATTATTTTAATAATTTTATTATTTAAGATATCTTTATCTTTTTTATTTTTAATTTTATTTTTTTTGTATTATTTATGATATACCAATGTATCAAAATAATAAAAATTTTATTTATTTTTATATCTTATCAAACATAATTTTATTTTATTTTATTTTAATTTTTTTTTTTACTAATAACCAAACGGACTAATTCTCAATTTAAACAAAATTAGTCAAGAGTGATATTTTTGTAGTCACCAAAAAAATAAAGATGCAGGAGTTTTACGAGTACACGATATTGTTTGTATAGTGTGAAAATACCATTTCTCTTTAACAATAGGTAGACATGTTTTTTAAAAATAGAAAAAAAGAAGTTCCAATTATTAGCGGTTAGCCAGTTACAAAAAAAATAAGAAATAATATAGGTGTAGTACAAGACGTACAGTCATGCTTTTTCTAACGAGTCTCATTTCCCAACCAACCAGCAGAAAAGACACGAGGAATCAAAAAACATAAATTACATATGTGAAGTATAAACCTACAACCACGCATATCTAAGGCTTATTTCTCAATACAAAATTGAACAAAATCAATTTTAACTGATCACACCAAATTAAATTGATTTGAAATTAAAAAAATAATTTAAATCAATTTAAATTAATTTTTTAAATTAAAAAATCTACTGGTTACTCAATTGGTTAATTAAAAAAAATTTCAATCCAATTAAACCAACTTAATAAATTATATTTAATATTTATTTATTTATTTAAAATAATATTTTTTATTAAAAAAATTAATTAAGAGTCAAAATTTTTTATTTTTATAAAATTTATTATAAGTTCTAAATAATAAAATAATGTATTTAAATTTTTAAGTTCAATGCAATTTTTTAATTCATTAAACAATTGCATTTTATTAATTAATTAATTTATATAAAATATTTATTTAATATTTTATAATAGAGTGTGATAATTTATTTGATTGTATTTATAATATATTAGTAATAAATTTTATAAATATTTATTAACACTAATATGATTAATAATAATAACAAAAAATATTGATATTAAAATAATATGTTTAATATAATTATTATATTTTAAAATGAATAAAAAGGAAACAAATAAAAAAATAAATAAAAATATATTAATTATTCTATATAAAAATAAATGGAATCCCATTTTGAACGTTGAAATAATTTTAAAATTTTATCTACTAACTCTATATATACAATGTTCAAATTTCAATTGAATTTTATAAAAAATATTTAAAAAATAAAAATTATAGTATACTAATAGATAAGAGATCTCTCCTAATAGAATATATTTAAATTATGAAAATATGTTGGATAAATATATAAAAAAAACTAATAAAACTAATCGAATCAAACTAATTTTTGTTTAGCTCGACTTGATTCAATTTTATAATTTTAAACCAAATTGATATGTTCACATTTTTCAAATTCTTTTGTAATTAATTTGATTCAGACTCAAAAATTGATCAAACCAAACGTATGTATACCCTCTTTTCCAACTAACCAGCAGAAAGGACACAAGGAAACAACAAAGTCCACAACAATTCCTCAATAACAAAACCAAAATGGGGGAAACTGGAAACTGAATAAAAATGCTATTGTAACAGATTTGAGAACTAAAAATAAATAAAAAAATTATTACAACTATTTAAAGAAAAAAATTATATTTTCAGACACAAATTTTCAGTTTAATCATTCACTGATAAAAATATCTAGATAACTTCTTTTTTTAATTAAATCATCAATCAAAATTAATGCCAAACTTATTAAAATTACTATTTTTTTTATATTTATGTGACTTAAAATATGATTTGACATTTAATTAATATTGATTTATTATTCACATGAAGCTCATAAACAAAATTCTTAATTTTCAATTATATTTAAAGATTCTTTCAAAAAGTGTCAATTTTATGTTAAATAAATACTAATTAATATGTAAAGTTAAATAAATGTGACAAATTTTTTTAATTTAAATAGTTAATTAAGTATGATGATAAATTTTAAACGATAACTTAATTAACAAGTTATTTTACAAACACTTTTATTTATAAAAAATTAAATTAAAAATTTTAATGTGAGATTAAAATAAAAATTCACCTATATGCCAAAAGAGGAAAATAAGTTTTCCTCGCGATTTAAACAAGACGAAAAGCTTCCATTAAGAATTGATTCTATATAACGTGTAAGGATTGCAGTCTATATAAGCCAATTGACAGTAATGTTGCCAAGCCATGTGAACACTGGGAACTGAGCCAAAGCAATGAGGAGCAAGAGATAGTGGTGTTTGGTTGATTCATAGCTCCTCACCTCGGCAAAAAGGACTCTCTTCATTGTTTTTACCAAGAATATTCCCATGCATAAGCAGGTCCATGGCATCAAAAAGTAGTAGTACCCCAACAAAATTCTTCCAAGAACAGCCAAACACATGCCGGTGAAAGTATACCCAGCATAGGCTATAATGTCCAGCAGGGGCGCCTCCCCACTACCCAATGAAAGCAACGTCACCTTGAGTAGCGTTGCTTGCATAAACCAACCAATCAATCCCTTGATGAACAGCCAATTCAAAGCCTCGGGACTAAACCTGGCCATTAATAGAGTGTCTTTTAAAACTGTGACCAATTACAAAGAGAATGGAGACAGAAAGAGAACAAATAGAACTATAGTAGTGTGAAAAATAAAATAAAATAAATTCTCTGTAACATACCACAAACATACCACTAGATTTTCCAAAAAGAAAATTATGAAATGCAATTAGCAATATCAAAAACATGTAAGAAGTTCATTATTTATGTGGCTTCCATCACAGCTCAAAAATCTAGTTTTAAGTGGAATTCAACATAAAAGTAATCAAGCAGATGGGAAAAATAAAAACAACAGCAAATGATCATCTATAGCCTACCCTCCCCACCCTAAAAAAGGGAAACTGTACAACCAGTTATTGCCTGCATCTTATAATGCCAAGTTCCTAGCAAGAATTTCCATTGTTCAACTCTCTGCATTTTAAAAATATGAAGTAACAAGTTTACTATTACAGCAGGTAGTTGGTCATTTATTATTATTATTTTTTGATAGAAAAAGATAAATTATAAAGAACGACGGGAAAAAGATACATGAGTAGAGGATGAAGTATCCTCCTAAGAGAAAGTACTAGAATAAAAAATGAATAACAGGAAAGAATAAAAGATATAAACTTAGATATGCAGCAAAGCTGCCCAATCCCTCTGCACATCTGATTAATTACTAGCACCCTTAACAGTCACTTTTGAAATACCAAACCCATTAGCAGGTGCCTTAGCAAGAGCAGGAAAACAGAGACAATAAAATTTGTACAGGAAAAAGGTACAACATTTCACACTGAACATAGTGCACAGATATACTCTTGCACAAACAGGTTGGGGTGGAGGGGTAAAATTGCTGATTACAAAAATTTAAGGGAAATACAAATGTCTCAGTATTATAGAATTTCTTAGTATCATGGGATTAAGAGAAAGTAGTCATAACGTAAGAGACCATATTATACTTACTTTCCACAAAGACCCAACGAGAGGCCAGCAAGAACAACATAGGTACCAAATGCCATTAATGGAATGTACAGGTCTGGTGCATTTATGTCATGAAATGGTGGTTTATAGGAGAGCCGACCTCCCACTGGCTCAGTTATTCTTGTCCAATGATCCTGAACCAGAAAAGAAAAATACAAGGGCAAGCAGGTTCATAAAATAAGATAATCAAACCAAAGTCTGAGTAGGGGACTGCCAAAATAATACAAGTAGATAGCTGCTTACCCGGTGCAGGAATGGGAACAAAACAACCTTCAATTTGTTCTTAACATAATGATTATTCACTTGAAAATAGTATTGGGGATCAGAGAAATACCCACTTATCTATCATTCAACATAATTAAATAAACGTTAGTTTGAAAAGAAAAAATAAATTCTTGCCTTCAGATAACATATACAATCAAGGTAAGCAAAGAGAGAAATTCAAGGTCCAATTAGCTATTTAATGTCATTTCTCAGTTGCATTAATTTGTCCCCCCAAAAATCAGTCAGGCCTAGATTAATTGATAATTAGATATTTACAATCATTATTGAATGTGGAGGCATATGCCATATATGGAATGGATTTAGAAGGAAATTACAGAACAATTACACATTTCAAAAAAACAAAAATCAAGGAGCTTCATATATTAAAATGAAAAGTTATGTCGCTATAATAGTTTGAGTATCAATATATAATGTACAAAAAGAGTAAAAGAAAATCTTCTCTAATAATCTTATTCACTGCTAACAGTTGTAATTTATAGGAAAAACTTGATAAAGTCTATCAATGAGTTTCCAAAAATCAAGTACAATCAATCCCTAAATTTAAGTAACAATAAATTTTTAGATTTAAGAATTAGAATCATAGATAAAATAGAAAGTAAACTATCACAGGAAATAGGAAACTGTAGAAATCTGGGATAGACTGATCAAAACTAATCAACCACCATTACATTAAAATCAGCAACACCCCGCTCAAGCTCAGTTTCCAAGATTTAACATGCTCAGATTGTCAATATGTTTTTTTGAATGACTTCCTTGATCTTCTCTAGACAGATAAGTTATGTATAGGATTCCATCCTCAATCTTTTCTTTGATAAAGTGTTGATCCACTTCAACATATTTTGTTCGATTATGATGAACCGGATTATTAAAAATACTTATGGCTACTTTGTTATCATAGTAGATTTTCAAGAAAAATATTTGCTTCATCTCTAGTTCTTCAAGTAGCAGTGAGTTATAGCTCGTAATTTAGATTCAGCTCTACTCCAGGCCACAACCAATTGCTTCTTGCTTCTAAAAGTAACCAGATTTTCCAACATACAATACCTTAAAGTAGACCTTCTATCCTCAACAGAACCAGTCCAATCCGCAATTTTGTATCCTTCTATGCTCTTGGACTTGTTTTTACCAAAGAATAGCACTTTTTCAGGGGATCCTTTGAAATATTTTAGGATCCTAAGAATAGCCTCCATGTGCTCTTCATAAGGAGAGTGCATGTATTGACTAACAACACTGTTTGAGAAAGTAATATCCAGCCTAGTCTGGGAAAGATTGATGAGCTTTCCAACTAGGCGTTGGTACCTTGTAGTGTCAGCTAGGATTCCTTTCCCCTTGTTCCCATCATTGTTGTGGGGGTCTGTTGGTGTATCAATGGATTTATAGGCAAGCATTCCTATTTTCTTTAACAAACCTAGGACATATTTCCTCTGAGTGACCGATATTCCTTTCTTATTTCTAGCCACTTCCATACCAAGAAAATAGCTCAAGGAGCCTACATCTTAATTTCAAATGCAGTAGCAAGTCTAGCTTTTAATATAGACATTTTAATAGTATCATCTCTAGTCAAAATTATATCATCCACATAGATAATAAGTATAGTATTCTTACCATCTTTATGTCAATAAAAAAAAGTATAATAAGTATGAGCTTACTTATACCCCTGTTGTAAGACAACATTTGTAAATTTGCCAAACCAAACTCTTGTAAATTGTTTCAACCTAAAGAGAGCCTTTTTTAGTATGCAGACTGTCCCATTTCTCTAATCTTGATCAAATTTGGGTAAGAGAACCATGTAGACTTCCTCCTCTAAATCACCGTTAAGAAAAGCATTTTTCATATTTAGTTGTTGCAACTCCCAATCTAGATTGGCTACAATGGAAAGGACCTGAACTATATTTAGTTTTGCAACAAGAACAAAAATTTCACCATAATCAATGTTACGAGTTTGAGTGTAGCCTTTTTCAACTAGTCTCGTCTTGTATGTCTCAATAGTTTCATCTAACTGATACTTCACAGAAGATACCCACTAGCACCCAACTAGAGTTTTCCTTGAAGTTTTTTTGACAAGGTTCCAGATTACTTTTTTTCAAGTGCCTAAATTTCTTCCATTACTGTCTTTCTCCATTCGAGTACACAAAGCCTTTTGTATGTCTCTAGAAATTTTTTCTTCAAATAGTTTGGTTATAAAAGCTTGGAAAGGAGAAGAAAATTATTGTAGGAGACATAATTTGATATAGGGATATAGGGTGCTAAGTGCAAGAGCAAGGTAATAGGGTAATCAAGAATTCAAGATCACTAACCTCAAGAGATGAACCCACCTGGTTAAGGGTGTGATAGTGTGTTCAGTCCACAACGTTTTCCATTCTTTGGAAAGAATTTCTCTGAGAATAAACAAGTAGTTCAGGCTTTAAATCATCTTTTCCCCTAGAGTTGGCATTGTTTGTGGCATCAGTTTTAGGTACAAGCTCGGCACAGGTAGGAATGCCAGGTGAGGCAATTTCGGGTATTAGATCCAGTGTGTGTTTAGCATGAATTAAGGGAGTTTCAAGTATGGGTTTGGTATGTGTCAAAGAATCCAAGGAAGAGTTGTGGCATTAGATTCCTCAGTAGGTTCACTAGGTTCCCCAATAGCTTCACTAAGTTCCCTAGTAGGTTCTCAAAAAAGAGCTTCACACCCAAGTTCTCCTTGAAGTGGATTTTTTGAATGGTAAGGCTAATTTTTTTAAAAAAAAAAAAGTGGCATACATAGTGACAAAATATTTGTGTTTGGCAAGAAAACAACACATATATCCCCTTTGGATGGCAGAATATCTGAGTAATATGCAAGGAAGAGGACGGGAATCAAGTTTGTTTCGGTTATGGTCATGTATGTCAACAAAGGCTTTACAACCAAACACTTTGGTAAAAAACCAATTAACCTTGTTTGAGGGTAATTTTGGAGAAAGAGTTGAGTAAAAATTTTGTAGTTGAGTACACAAGTAGGTAAGCAATTTACGAGGAAGCAAGCTAAAGGAATAGAATTCCCCTCTCCAAAAATTTAAGAACATTATTAGCAATCATAATAGAACAAGCAACTTCAAGGAGATGTTTGTTTTTTCTTTCAATTACCACATTTTGTTGAGGGCTATTGACGCAAGAGCTTTGGGGAATAATGTCATTGTTCAAAACTAATATTAATAGTACTAGTACCAGCAATAGTTGCAAATGAGAAGCAATCTTAATTTTCAAATTTCTTGAACTAAATTTATAAGAAGAAAAAAGACTAGCACAACCTACCATATGGTACCTCACCCCAGAATCTATTACCCAAGGTTCAATAATCCCATAATTCCCACTAAGAGAAATTAGGAATGTGTGTTTTTGTGCCAAGAGAAAGGTACTCGAGACAGATGGAGAAGTTAGTTCATGAGGGTAGGATCCGTTTTGGAACTTGGAATGTAGGCACACTCACAGGAAAATCAATGGAAATAGTTGATACCATGATTAGGAGGAGGATCAATATCATGTGTCTACAAGAAACTAAGTGGGTAGAAGAAAAGGCAAAAGAATTAGATTCTTCAGGTTTTAAGCTTTGGTACACCGGCAAGACAAGAACTAGTAATGGTGTAGGTATAATAGTTGATAAGAAGTGGAGAAACAATGTCGTAGATGTGAAAAGATTAGGAGATAGGATTATAGCTTTAAAGATTGTAGTTGAGCGGGACACTTTTAATGTGTTTAGTGTATATACACCCCAAGTTGGATTAGAGGAGCATCACAAGAGAACTTTTTGGGAGGATTTAGAAAGTTTGATTCAAGAAATACCTCTAGGAGAAAAGATTTTCCTAGGAGGGGATTTGAATGGTCATGTAGGGAGGGAATCGAAAGGATACGAGGGTATACATGGAGGTTTTGGGTTAGGAGATGGGAACGAAGAGGGTAAAACTATCTTGGATTTTTCTTTAGCCTATAATTTTACCATAGCAAATACTTTCTTTAAAAAGCGGATTGAACTTTTTATCACATACAAGAGTAGAGGAGCAAGCACTCAAATAGATTTTTTCTTGGTAAGGAAATCAGATAGAAAATTCTGCACAAATTGTAAAGTCATACCTAGTGAGAACTTGACTACTCAACACAGAGTTTTAGTTTTGGACGTACGAGTTATGAGAAGAGTAGAACGAAAGAGTAAGAAAACAATTCCTAGAATTAGATGGTGGTCTTTGATGAATAAGCAACAAAGGAATTTTCAAAGAAGAGTGGAGGAAGAAAGGTTTTGGGAGGTCCAAGGAAATGCTAATGATATGTGGGACGAGATGGCCAAAAGGATTAAGAATATAGCAAAAGAGACACTTGGAGAATCAAGAGGCGTTGGACCTAAGGGTAAAGAATCTTGGTGGTGGGATGCGGAGGTGCAAGATAAGATTAAGTTTAAAAGAGAGTGTTATAAGGAGTGGCACTTATGTAAAGATAAGGCAAATTGGGATAAATATAAAGCGGCTAAAAAAGACGTTAAGAAGGCTGTGAGTGAAGCAAGAACTAGAGCTTTTGAGGGATTATATCAATCTTTAGGAACTAAGGAGGGAGAAAGAAAAATTTACAAGCTTACGAAGGGTAGGGAAAGAAAGACAAGGGACCTAAATCAAGTGAAATGTATTAAAGATGAAAAGGGTAATGTTTTGGTAAGGGAGCATGATATCCAAGCACGATGGAGGAGTTACTTTCAAGGACTTTTTAACGAAGGGCATGAGTTGACCTACAACTCTGACAGACTTAATATTGCAGAAGAAGACCGTAATTATACTTTTTATCGAAGAATCCAAGAGTTTGAAGTAGAGAAAGCTCTGAAGAGAATGGATAATGGCAAAGAAATAGGACCTGATAATATACCTATTGAGGTGTGGAAAAGTTTAGAAAGGAAGGGTATAAGTTGGTTCACTAAGTTGTTTAATGTGATAACGAAATCTAAGAAAATGCCGAATGAATGGAGGAGAAGTACTTTAATCCCTATATATAAAAATAAAGGAGACATACAGAATTTTTTCAACTATCGGGGGATTAAACTCATGAGCAACACTATGAAGTTATAGGAGAAGATCATTGACCAAAGATTAAGACAAGAGACTCAAGTTACAGAGAATCAGTTTGGATTTATGCCAGGAAGGTCAACTATGGAAGCAATTTATTTACTACGGAGATTGATGGAAATGTATCAAAGCAGACGAAAAGATTTGCATATGGTTTTTATTGATATGAAAAAGGCATATGACAGAGTGTTAAGAGAGATTCTATGGAAGGTTTTAGAAAAGAAAGGAGTACGTATTGCGTATATTTGAGCAATCAAAGACATATACGACGAGACGAGATAAGGACTTGTGTGAGAACACAAAATGGGAATACAAATGATTTTCCCACAACTATTGGACTACATCAAGGATCTTCTCTGAGTCCGTATCTTTTTAATTTGATTTTGGACGCAGTTACTGAACATATACAAGAGTTGGGGCCTCAATGCATGATTTTTGTAGATGATATAGTCTTAATTGGTGAATCGACAGAGGAAATAAATATGAAGTTAGAGTCATGAAGACAAGTTTTAGAAACACATGGTTTTCGAATAAGTAGAAATAAAACAGAATATATGGAATGTATTTTTAGTAAGAGACGAACAAATACGAATATAGACGTGAAACTTAGAGACTATATATTAAAACAAATTACAAGTTTTAAATATCTTGGGTCCATTATACAAAATGACAGTGAAGTAAAGGAGGACGTAAACCACATGATTCAAACTGGATGGATGAAATGGAGGAAAGTTTCGAGTGTCATTTGTGATAAAAAAGTGCCGCTCAAAGTTAAAGGAAAATTCTACCGTATGGCTATAAGACCTGCTATATTGTATGGTACGGAATGTTGAGCGGTTAAAAGACAACATGAAGATAAACTCAACGTTGCAGAGATGAGAATGTTGCGTTGGATGTGTGGACACACCAGAAAAGATATGATTAGAAATGAGTGTATTAGAGAGAAAGTTGGGATAGCACCTATTGTTGAGAAGACGGTTGAATCTCGCTTAAGGTGGTTTGGCCATGTGTGGAGAAGACTTACAGAAGTTCTAGTGAGAAGAGTTGATCGGATGGAGAATAGTCCAATAATTAGAGGTAGAGGGAGACTAAAGAAAACAATAAGTGAAACTATTAAAAATGATTTAATAGTTAATAATTTATCTATTGATCTCATCCATGATAGGCCACTATGGCGCCGTTTGATCCATGTAGCCGACCCCACCTAGTGGAAAAATGTTTAGTTGTTGTTGTTGTTCCATTTATTCCAACTTAGGAACAAAGGATTTACTTCCGCTTGACCGAACCAACTAGGTGATCATATCTCCCTTTTCCATGCACTCCACGAACTGTGACAAAGATAGGCAAGTGTTTTCGATAAGTTTGTGTGAGGTAATTTGCAGAAAAGAATTATCAAAATAGGTGGTATTAAGAGTGGCAGCCATCATTGAGGTCGACTGCAAGGAAACAAAAGTTTCCTAGTTGCCATTCCCTTTGGTGCTGGTCATGCTTGTCCCCCGAGAAAAAGTCAGCTACGGTCAACCTCCCATGGAGTTTAAAGAACAAGTGCTGCAATACTAGTTGTAGACTCTGATACCATGTAGGAAAGAAGTAAAAGAAATTATTCTCTAATAATCTTATTCACCGGCTAACAGTTGTAATTTATAAGAAAAACTTGATAACAAGTTAGTTTCCTAAAATCAAATACAATCAATCCCTAGACTTAAGCAACAATAAGTTCCTAGATTTAAGAAATAGAATCTCAGATACAACAGAAAGGAAACTATTGCAGGAAATAGGACACTGCAGAAATCTATTCTGATTGGCCACCATTATGTCAGAAACAAAACATAAAAGTGTTGTTCAAAAGGTATGAAAACTGGTTTGAAGGGGAGACGGTAAAGAAATTATATCAAATTTCCCCTGAATAAGCAAATTCCAATAAGAATTGAGGAAGACAGGGAAAAAACTAAATGAAAATAAAAGCATTTGAAGTCCACTTTAAAAGAGGGTACAGGAGGGATAAAGAGGTTACATCCTTAATGTGCAATTTTCCAGAAACATATAAGATTTGAGGAAGGCAACTGATGGAAAATACAAGGGTTTGAAGTCCATACAACAAATGACAATTTGGCCAAACATTAAATAATATATATCTTATCATGCCTGAATCAGCATGGTGAATCAAAATAATCAATAAAAGAAAAGAAAAGTTAGCATGCTACTTACATTGCTTTGGACATACTCAGAGCTTGATCCTAATATTCTTTCTCCATATGCACCCAATCCACCTCGAATGAGTCCTGAACCAGCTACATTAAACGCAGTCCCAAAAGGATAAGGTTGTGAGCTTGTTGGGGGTTGAGGTACCCCATTTTGGGATCCGACATTATTGTACATTCTTACTGCTATCACAAAAGACAAAAGACAAATGAAATCAGAAACAACTAAATGGACAACAATCAACAAAAGACAGATAAAGAAGCTCTATTTACATGAAAGCGTCTCACTAAAACATATCATCCCCAATGATACTGAGATCCATTTCATATTTAAGAATGTAAACGCGCAGGTTCAGGGAGGTGATGTTTACCCCATTTACAAACAGTGAGATTCACAAAATCATAGAAATCAACATTTTAACCAATCAATAACAATAAGATGATCAGAAGGATAGGGGTGCTTCATAGGTTAGAGAAAGAATATTTTCTGAGTCTAATTTTAGTAGAAGAAAATTATTAACATGAATGAAACAGACGCCAGCTCCACCTGGAAGCAACCGTAGAACCCAGGAAGAACGTACAGACTCTTTAACCGAGTTTCACTTATCAATCATTTTGATCAACTGCTAAATTAACATATACTCAAGTAAATACTGAAACACGTAACAGACCCATCAGAAAAATTATTGTAAATCAGCCAACAGCACAAAGAAGAAAACCGCATAACAAAGTGAAAAATGGCAAGCTTTAGCCCAAAAACAAAAATTTGTGAGAGACCCCCAATCTATTTATATACAGAAAAAGGGACAGAGTCGAAGCAATAATGAGGAGAAATCGAGAGACAAAAAAAAAACAGTTTTCAATCTGTTCAAAGTTTTGAGGAGGAAGAAACGAACCTCAAACAGCGATGGAGATTCTCCAGTGGAATAACGGTTGGTCGACAATAAACGGTCGTAGGAAAGGAGAAGAAGAAGACGATGGGATCACCCTGCCTTGCAGCTGACACCGTGGGAAAGATTTTTCTTTTTGTCAATCCGCAGCGTTTTGCAGCTCGGTCTTCTTCATTAGTATTGTAACTTGTTATTTTTTCAGAAAAGGAGATTTTTGGAGATTTTTAAATGACCCACTATAATTTTAGTAAAAACTAAAGAAAAATATATTTTACTACTCTGACCTAATTACAATTTTTATATATTATCTTTAAAACATAACAAATAACCCTTCAATATTTCACAAAAAGGGAAAACATTAAACTTTTATTACTTAAAATGTCCTAATTGCATAAATAGCATGTACTCCTTTACAATAACATCTAAGCGCAAGTTTTGTGTTCATTTTTGCATTTTCATCTATCAAAAACTAAATTCCAAGAATCTCATAAAATTGGAGAAATTTTCTTAAAGATTGATGGTGGCTGAATGCTGCTAGTATCAAATTTTATGTAGAAAGAAAAACTGAGGGCAAAACTCCTGTGTAAATGTTAAGGTAAAAAATTATATATTGCTCATGTATAATTAAGACATTAAAGGTTGAAAGAACTTAACATTGTTACTTTTTGTGAATAACAAAAGTGCTTTTTAAAGTTTTAAAATTGATGTATAACTTGAAGAAACAAAATGTATTTTTTCCAAAAATTAATGTGTACTAATGATTCATTTTTTACTACCAAAATTTGGGATTTAATAACTTACAAGCAAAGTACTAAATTTTATTTTGAAGTATCGTTTCGATGATTTTAAAAACGGAAATATTTTAAAATATTTTGAAAATTTCAAAGAAACGGAAGATTTTTTAAAAAATGTTATAAATAATTTTACATAATATTTTTTTCAATTTTAAAAGATCTTAACATAATATTAATGATAGAGATATAAAAAATTATATTAAAATTAATTTGAATTAATGTCTATAATTAAATAGTAAGTAAACATACTACTACAGTAAGAATTCTAACTTAAATCTTAATAGTATTCAATAACAATCTCTCTGTTGCATCTATTTCTCCATCTTCTTCTTAACTCTTTCGTGATATCTATATTTAAGTCACTCTCTCTGTCAACCATGAATATGTCTCTATCTTCAGGTATCTCTCTCTCTCTCTGTCTTTTAATATCTTTTTTCATCATTTTTGTAGTTTCTTCTTTAAAATGAAGATAATAAAGAAAAACAATGTCATGAGAATAAATGAGGAGAGTAAGAAGTTAACAAAGATATTGTGACTTGTGGGAGAAAATAACTTGTGTTGAATGTGATATGATGCAATTTTTATCTATTTTTAGATTGTCAATTTTTTTATTTTTTAAATTAACTTAGTATTTTTTTTCATCGAAACAAATCGAAATAAGAGTATTTTTACTGAAATTTTCACTAAATAAGAGTATTTTTATCGAAATATAGTAATTTCAATCGAAATAACATAATTTTTTAATAAACGTTTCGTTTCGTTTTGATAACTCTATTTCGTGTCGGTGACTTAAGAAGCTGATATGTTTCAGTCATTTCGATGGAAAAAAAAAATTTTAATTTCTTGCTTACAAGCTGCAACAAGCACCAATCTTTCATGGGCATGGCAAAGTTTACTTGCAGGAAGAAAGATTGTGCTGCAAAGACATTGGTGGCGTCCCATTTGATTTGTAAATTTGAGGGGATAGAATAGGAACCATCGTTATATTCTCCTTATTAGTTAACAGAATTGATAAAAATATATATATAAATTTTACATAACTTTAAGTACTTTCTTTAAAAGAATTGACACTACTTAAAAAAATAGGTAAAAAATAACAGTACAATAAAAAAATTAAAATATCTTTCAACATTTGATTTATTTATAAATTTTTTATAATTAAAAATATATATATATTTAAATTAAAAATTTTAATACTATTAATAAAATTTAATTCAAATTTTTATATTACTAATAATTTATTTATTTTTAATTTATAATATTTAAAATAACTTTTTAGAGTTAAAAATATATTATTTTAATAATTTTATCTTTTTTAAAAAAATTTATTTTATTTTTTTATATCATATAAAACATAAATTTAAAAATAATATTATATTTTATTCCATTGGATTCTTAATTTTCAATTCATATTTCTTCCGCGGACCAAAAGACATGTTTGTCTTTTACATCTTTTTTTTAATGGATTACTTCGAAGATCCCTCTTGCCTTATATGGGCCTGACCTGGAACCAGCTATAGAAGGTTTAGTGAGGCAACTTACTGACCCGAGCACATTATTTTGGATTGAAAACAGGTTCTTGATATTTTTTATGAAAATACGGCAAGTTGTATCCTGACAAAACAACCACTAGGAGATGATGATAGTCTGTTTGGTGCTATGCAAAAAGTGGAAGTTATACTATAAAGTCAGGCAATGGTGTTGCTTGGGAGCTCTCGTATTCCAGTTACAGTACTGTGATTAATAGAAGTACTAGTAATAGCTGCAAAACAATTTTGGAAGGTGAGAGTGGTTGATAAGATCAAGATCTTTGTTTGGAGTTGCCTTTATGAAGCTACAACAGTCAAGGACAATATATGCAACATAGGTATCCTTCTTCAAGATCCAGACTACCCCGTCTGTGATGGAAGGGGTGAATCCTCATTGCATTTATTTTCTCAATGCCCCTTTGCAGTGGCTGTGAGGGGTGAAGCTCGGTTTGGATTTCAGCCCAAAGATCGGCCATCAAGAACTCTACATCAGAACAGGGAAACTTAAAGCTAGCTTGCTATATCACTTGGTCTATTTGGAAGAGAAGGAATGACAAGATATTCCATAATAGTTTTTGGAATCCACAAGTTTTGCAGAAAGCCACGGCTCGTTGTGCTGAGTTTCTTTCACATGTTTTATGTTTTCTGATATATTGGCTGCTTACCTGAAATTTTGTCGCTCTCCTTTGCTTCTTCCTTGAGTTCTCTCTGTTTCTTCTTCCTTGCTCTGCATTCATGTTACGTCATGAAGCCATCCAAGTTTAGAATTCAGGTCTAAACTCGAGCACTTCGCTTCCTCTATCTGAAACCCCACGATTCCATAATTCCCAAAAACCTGTTCCCACCCCCTCTCTCCTTTAGCGCTTTATTAATTGCTTCACTTTGATTCTGCCATGATGTCGTATCACCCTACTTGTAACTCAAGGACCGAGATCCATCAAAATCGATACAAGGTAGCCACGGATGCTGAAGGGGGTCGGAGATAGTGAGAAGATGCCATGGTCGAGATTAACAAGAGCTGTAGTAAAGAGAGTTTGCAGAAGAAGAGACGCGAGGGCCTCCGAGCTCAGTAGATACATGCTTTAATCCCATCTGCTGTTGTAGAGAAGATGGTTTAGTTATGTATTTAGTATACTATGATTGTTCAATTAATTTAATATGTAGGAGTTCTTCGTGAGTTCGGCATCATCGATGATCTTCCAAGTTAGCTCTACGGGCTTTGAGCCAATAGAGACGATATTACCATGTTGTTAATATGCTCTTTTCTTTTATTTTTAAATGAATTTTGAATGTGGTTTTAGCTTGGATTGTATTAACAATCGTAAACTTACTCTACTACATTCAAAACAGAACTTTGGTTTTGAGATTATAGATTTTGTGTAGTTTGTATTTAATATAATATTTGTGATTTTAATGTGTAATAGTTTTTTTAACACATTTAACTCACGTTAAGATGGTCTAAACGATTTATCTTCAAGAGTCTCAAATTTTTTATGCTAAATGGCTTTCAATGGTCATTATTTGGTGTTAAGTGGTGACTCTCCATGTTCTTGATGGTAAAATATTTAAAATGGAAGAGTTTTGATCCTTGAGTCTACTTGAAATTCTTACGAATTCTACACCATCTTGAGTGAGGGAGACCAGACTTGAAGAATCAAAACCATTGAAAACTTGACAATAAAAGTAATGGCGGAAGGTTGGTGTAATATTTATGCTGATCAATAGAACTACGTATACCAGCAGTAATTTTTGTCTTAATGAACATCACGCTGAGTCGAGTGGATTGCTCTCATAGCTCATATAGCGTATTTTCAACCGTATTCAGTGATTACACATGATTCGTCTTTTCTAATAGTATAATCTATGTCCATCTACCCTAAATAGAGGAGTATTCTCTCTTTTCATATCTTATAGTTATCTCTTCTAAATTTGAGAATATCACAGTGGATATCAAAGAAATCAGCATATTGAAAAATTGTATAAAATCTAAAAGCTTATGTCAAAATTTTGAAGCTCATTAGTCTAAATTTTATATATTACCAATATAAACATGTATATATATGAATCTAGTGACATAAAAATTGCTTGTGAGCTAAATTTTTAATTCAAGTAGATTCATATTAGGGGTGTAAGCAGGTCGGATTCAGTCGGGTTGAAATAAAATCTCAACCCCACCGAACACTAGTCGGGTTGTCTTCTCTTCATCCGAAATCAACCATCCACATAGGTGAACTGAAGATATTGGGTTCATTCAGGTGGAGTAGTTCTTCGTCGGATTACCTGTTTCCTTCGCGTTCATCAGGTTGGACAATCACTCGAAATTGGCAAAAGTCATTCAACAAAGGATTGCATAAGAATTCCAAGGAACGGACTCCACAATTTCTAAGCAACCAGCATTTATAGATTCAAAGAAAAATAGAGAAATTACAAAATAAAAATAGAAAAAAAAATAAAGGAAGATGAGATGAGGAATGAGAAAGAAAAAAAAGGGGTTACATTCTACATAATTCCAAAAAAAATTATACCAATGCGAATGCAATAATATACTCAATGATTACATTGAAAAATACTTTCAAGAAAAGGGAGGGAGAATTATCGGATAAATTTTGTTTCAAATCTGCTCCACAATAGTTGTCGACGGCATAGTTGGTGGAAGCCTGGAAGGAGGTAAACGACAAGCTGCAACGGAGGAGAGAGGCCAACAAAGAACGAGAGACCAGAGATAGAGAGAGGCGCCAAGGTTGCATCTGTGTAGTTTGCAGATTTGCTTCATAAGTCTTCCAGAGACTTTCGCTTCTAGAGACTTCTGGAAGATTGAGAAAGAAAGAGAGGTGAGAATGAGATATTGTGGAGAGAGAGTCTAAGAGGCAAAGGGATTAAAGGGACGAGATGAGGATCTGCAATTTTTATTTTCTGAGTGATAGTTTCAGCTTTTGTAATGTGTGGAGGAGAAAAATGTCATTTAATTTTTTTAGCATCAAAAGTAAAAAGCATTTTAGCATAAAAAGTGAAAAGAAACTCAATGTGTTGCTACTCTAGATTCGAACCCCAGACTTTCCAATAGGAGCGTTAAAATCTTGCCACTAAGCTGCAGGTGCTGGCTTAAGGAAATTTAGTTTTAGTTTAATATATATCTTCAGTCGGGTTGGGTTAAACCGGTTTAAATACTTTAAACCCTACTTGAACCGATAAACCTGATTTTTCCTTCAAATTTTACTTGATTAAACCCGCTAATCCGATTCAATCTACCCAAATTGATTATATTTTACCGGATTGAAGTGGACTGATTCGGATAGGTCAAATTATGAACACCCCTAATTCATATGTACTTTACGATAGAATTATCAAATAATGTATTTAATTTCATATCTTATGGATACATTATGAAAATAATTTGATTTTATATCCAAATATCTTTATGATAAAACTATCATATTATGTACCAATTCATAATTCCTGTGGGTAAATTATGAAAATAATATAATATTTTATCTTAATTAATTATATAAATATAATAAAAATTTATGTGGGATAAAATTTATTATATTATATATAATTAATCACAATACTATGTCTAATTCTATATATGATCTTAAACAAAACTTAATATATAATTTTAATTAATTAAAAATGTTGTGACTAATCCCTGATTAATTAATATTATAAGGATCACTAGACATATAAAATTGTTTATGTACAAAATTAAGTTTTATGAGAATAATTTTAAATTACATACATTCTAATAATATCAAAACTTAATGATATATTAGAGAATATAAATAAACATCTCATAAATAAAACAAAAATTGCATAATTAAACTATAATATTATTGACAAAATATACTCATTCTTAATAGCATGAAAAATAAACATAACATTTATTCATGCATCATATGAGTATTTAATCCAAATTGCATATATATAAAATAACAAAATAATATACATACATACCCATAAAATAATTTAAAGAATTATAAATCATAGCAATCAAATATTAAAAAAAAGTTATTCTGTGCATTAATCTCTGTTAACAATATTTTTCTACCAATTTTAAACTAATAAGCATCCACAGCCCAGTGGCAGAACCTAAATAGGCACTTCCTAGTCATGGGTTCAAGTCCCCATGGATGCAAACTTTTATGTGCAATTTTACAACCAAACTTTAAATATTAAAACAAGCACTTATAAATACTCAAAGCAACACTGGCTCAATGGTTGAACATCATGCCAACATGCTTGAGGGCGCGGGTTCTGTTCCCACTAATGCATTTTCACATAATATAAAAGAAGTGAATATATAACTGAAAGCAACTCTAGTTTAGCGGTTAAGCATGGATGCATCCATACCAGGGATGCAGGTTCTACATTGGGCGTCTATAGCTCTCTTTTTTCTTGTATCTAAGAAATATTCTCTTTGCATTATGTTGCCATTAGTTTCTCATTTTGACTTTGAGTTGCAATAAATGAATGTGAAAACAATATTTCTTAATGGTGATATAGAGGATGAGGTTTATATGAAACAACCTAAAAAATTTTCGTCTAGTGATAGTGAGCACTTGGTTTGTAAGCTTAAAAAATTCATATACGGTTTAAAACAAGCCTCTCGTCAATGGTATTTTAAATTCCATGGAATAATTTTTTCATTTAGATTTGTTGAAAATCCCATGGATCAATTTATATTCTAGAAGGTCAGTGGGAGTAAAATCTGTTTTCTTGTTTTATACGTGGATGATATTTTGCTTGCAACTCACAATAAGGGTTTGCTGCATGAGGTGAAATAATTCCTCTATAAAAATTTTGACATAAAGGATATGGGTGAGGCATCTTATGTCATTGACATTAATATCCATAGGGATAGACCTCAAAGCATTTTAGGTTTGTCACAGAAAACTTATATAAATAAAGTTTTAGAGATATTTCAGATGAAAGATTGTTCACCAAGTGTTGCTCCCATTGTGAAGGGTGATAGGTTCAATTTGAATCAATGCCCGAAGAACAATCTTGAGAGCAAATCTATGAAGAACATCCGAAATACTTCTACCGTCGGAAGCCTTATGTATGTTCAGGTTTGCACCAGACCTGAAATTGCATTTGATGTGGAGATGCTTGGGTAATATCAGAGTAACCTAGGAATGAACCACTAGAGAGCTACAAAGAAAGTCTTGAGCTACCTACAAGGAACCAAAGACTACATACTTATGTATAGACAGACAGACAATCTCAATGTGATCGGCTATTCAAATTCATACTTTACTGGCTGTGTTGATTCTCACAATTCAACATTAAGATACATTTTCATGCTAGCCCATGGAGCTGTTTCTTGGAGAAGTGTTAAGCAGACCTTGACTGCTACTTTTACTATAGAAGTCGATTTCGTCTCTTGTTTTGAGGAAACTTTCCATGGTGTATGGTTTAAGAATTTCATTTCGGGGCTTAGAGTTATGGATTCAATTTTTAGGCCATTGAGAATTTTTTATGATAATTCAGCTACTGTATTTATGGCTAAAAATAATAAAAATGAAAGTCGAAGTAAACACATCGATATTAAATACTTAACCATTAAAGAACGTGTAAAAAAAAGAAAGTGGTTATTAAGCACATTAGCACTGAAATGATGATCGCAGATCCTTTGACTCAAGGTATGCCACCACTAAAATTCAATGATTATGTAGAGACAATGGGACTTGGTTCCACTTTATGATTGTATACATATAGGTAATTAATGAAATTCTTATATATTGTGATGTTTTCTCATATTAATGTGCACTTTAATTCATTTGAGAAAAACATATTTGTTTTTGGACCAAGAATAAACATAGGGTTTATTCATTAAGTTTCGTTACCACATTAAGTATAACACTTGAAAAATTAAATACATTGTAATACATAGTTGATATTACTCGCTTTTAGAGCACTTATCACTATGATTCATGTATTTATTTCTTAAGAAAGTTATTTGGTGACTCATTTAAGTTAATAGGTTAAATGTATGGACTAAGTGGGAGAATGGAACTTTTTTTTAACACATTTAACTCACATGAAGATGGTCTAAATGTTTTCCTTTCAACAGTCCCAAAGTTTTCATGCTTAATGGCCTTCAATGGTTATCATTTGGTGTTAAGTGGTGACCCTCCATGTTTTTTATGGTAGAACATTTAAATGAAAGAGTTTTGGTCTCTGAGTCTACTTCCTTAAAATTCTTACGAATTCTACACCATCTTGAGTGAGGGAGACCAAACTTGGAAGAGTCAAAACCATTAAAAACTTGAAAAGAAAAGCAATAGCGGGAGGTTGGTGTAATCCTTATTTATTTTGTGTTTCATTGATTTATACATGTTGTTTTGAGTTTAGAAGCATATATAGATCATTTTGAATATTTTAACCTTTCTTACACGTGTTGGTTTGCTTTCACTTAATGCAGTCTACACAAATCTCAAAGTCAATAAAATTTAGGGTACTAAGTACCCCATCTTTTACTAACCTCTTAATTCTCTCTATGAAAATATGTCATAATCTTCGGTGCCATAACATAGAGGAATCATCATTAATATTACACCTTTTAGAACTAGTTTAAACTTGCATTGAACAATAAGTAGTATGGCTTTATAAATTCAGACGATAAAGACCATCAAACAAAATATCATTCCCAATACAATCTAAATTATATAATAAACACAATGTTAATAGAGGCTTATTGAAAATGTGATATTTATTTTTGTGATGTTTGCATTCTAGGCTTATTGAAAGTACACACACATTGACGCTCTTCTTTGCCCCAAGAAGTCAGACAAATATATAACCTCTTTGTTAGAGAGCAAGAAGGAGAAAGGGATCAAAAAGTGGAAGAGATTATGAACTATAGGCTAGTGAGGAAATGGGTAACAAAGATTAGAAAATGGATAAGAGATTTTTTACATGTGAAAACATGATTGAAATTTGCATGCTATCAATACTGAAGGAAGAATAGATATAGCAAAGACATTATTTTTTCTTGCTTAACTTGAATCTAATGTGTATGTATTACCTAATAGAGTAGTGATGTGTTCTTATATGGTTGAGTGGTAGTAACAGTATCCAATGTTATCTTCTATATATAAGTGTTGTGATAAAGGGAAAATTTGAGTGTTTAATGGTTATATTTTATCTCCTAATTAGTAGTAAACTTGTGATTATTTCCCCGCATTTGGTTATGCTTTGCTCTGAATACTGCTTTGGTTTGTTTTATGTTTTTAAGAGATCAAAAGAGGCCAAGAAGCAAGGGAAAACACCCATGAGAAGTGCCATATGGATTTGGAATATGCTAAGGAGGAAGCAAGGAAGCAACACATCAAAAATTGGCAAGAAAGGAGCATGGCAGCCCCCAACACGGCCAGGCCGTGCTTGGTGTGTTTGAAGCACGCCAGGCCATGCTCTGGGCAAAAGATGCAGAAACTTCCCAGAATTCAGCCCGAAGCACGGCCAGACCGTGTCTTGGAACACGACCGTGCTTCGGGTCTGTACACACCATCTTTTTTAGGGTTTTGAGCAGCCAAAGTGATATATATGCATAGGGAAACGCAGCCAAAGACATCTAGACACATTCAAACCTTCTTTTACTAAGTTTTAGGCTTAGAAAACACCATTAGATTATGTTTAGAGTATGATTAATGTTTAATTCATTTTCTTAGAGTAGATTTTACAGCAATTTAAGTTTGTATTTCATCATTACATTCTTCATCTAGGTTCTATCTTTCTATCTCTACACTTATCTCTTCTTCTACTCTTCCTTTTAGTTTGTATTGAACATTGATGATTACTTTAATGAATTTGATTATGTTTTCTCCTTTAATTATGCTTGAGTAGATTTGATCTAGAGTTTTGGTAAACCCACTTATGATGTGATGATACATTGTGCTAATTGAATTGTTGGAACCCTAATTGTGTTATCCATGGTTAATTAGGATTAGCTATTATGCATTGATTATATGAGTTGATGAATATCTGGCCAACGTTTTATCACGTCTTAGGATATTAATTGATGAACTGAAAGGTGAAGAGTAATACCGAAACTTAGTAGTTAATTAGGGATATCTTAATCACGAAAGTAGTTTAAGATTCTTTAGGAATGAATCAATTAGTGGGCAAGAGAAAACCGATTAATTGACTTGCAATGTTGGCATAGAACTTAATGAACCTAGGTTAAATTAAGAACCACGAAAGTAGGCAATTTGATTAACCTAGGTATGATTAGTAATGCTTGAAAGAGATTGCTAATTAATTAAGGCTAAACCATCCCCAACTAATCTAAATAATTGCAATTAGATATATAAGTTGAATGTTGAATATCATAAGTGTGGTGAACCCTAACCCTAGGCTTTTATTAATTGAATTACTTGTTAGTTTAATTGTGACAAACTTTCTATTGCATTACATCGATTTGGATAGCATATTTCATATTATTCTAGTAATTGACATTGTTCTCTGTGGGATACAACCCGTATTCGCCGAACTAACTACAGCTACGCCATGCGCTTGCAGTTAATTATAAAACAAACACAACATGTTGTTGTAATGAATGATAAATAGCCATACATGTTATTCATGGCGCCACACAAGATAAATATTAAAGACGGACCAGTGTGCTTAGAGATAATTTTGCAAGTATTTGTTTCATTGAATATGCATTGGTTTTACTAAGTGATGCTTGATTCCCTAAATGTTGTAGTATTCTATTTCATGGGTCATATATCTTTCTTTGTTTTTATAGGTTAAACCTGCACTTCCGGCTCTTTCCTGTCTTATCCGTTCAAATGATAAAGTCTTGGCTGATGTCTGGTGGGCACTTTCATATCCTTCTTATGGGACAAATGACAAAATTCAAGTTGTAATTGAACTTAGTGTATGTAGTCGACTTGTTGAGCTTCTGTTGTGAGTACTATAGATTTCTTGTATGGTTGTACAACAATGTATATATCCCAATGTCATTATGCAAAATTCAATCAAATATTGATTCTTCTACTAATGCAATAACCCAAGATAGAACTCAGTTTGCCAAATGTTTCTGGAGCATATGCTAATTATGTCTCAAATCCTGCAATTAATTCCTAAGTTGTTCAGAAACCTAGAGAGAAAAAGAAACACCATGGACCTCATCTAAGAGCTTTGTCATAAAGGAGCAATCGATGCCTAATTAGGATGGAGAGCTTTGGAGCACGATAAAAAAAAAGTTGTCAGTATGACTTTTGAATGTGGAAATTTCAGTTTGTACCTCGTCAATGTGAAATTTTCTGTTTGTACACATTTTATCATTTTTATTGCGTAAAATATATTTTTTTTATTTTGGTGGATTTTCTTAGATCTATCTGAGTATTTTTGTAATTCTCTTATGTTACCTACTAGGTATTTGACAAATTGTCAATATGGATTGGAATTTTACATTGTAACATATTGAAGATGTTTACAACTAGTTGAAAGATGTTTAGAACAATTAAAGTTATAGAATGCCTTGATATAGTTGTGGCAAGGCTTGTATATTTTATTATTCGGTAAATAACAAACACTAAATAAAACAAAGACATCAATCAATTAATAATTCCTAACTCTACTACAAATTGTAAAAAATTTCCTTTTGAATAATTAGGGGTGTACAAAACCAATATAGACTGAACAAAACCAACCAAACCAAGATAAAAGAAACAAAAAACCAATAAAAAATAGATGAAATTGGTTTTTTTAAAAGAAAAAATCGATCAGTTCAGTTTGATTTCAAAAAAATCTGAACCGAATCAACCGATTTTATAATATATATATATATATATATATATATTTAATATTATTTATTTTATATCAAGCACTGCTTCTCGAGACTCAAAAACTACTAACCTCTCACAGCGCCTTGTGACTTCTTTCTTTTTTCAAAGGCAGCCTCTTTCAGGGTTTGCCTTTTAAAGTCATCAAATATTCACATCATGCTAGCTTATTGATTTCTCTTGCTTTGGTTTCCAACATTTTAAAAGAAATTCGAAATTTTTTTATGACAACAATGATTACTTAATGAGCTATCATTTGTAAGAATGCTTGCTCAGGCAAATTAGAGAACGAGATTAGCAAGCCTAAACTCCTGCCAAGGGAGAGCTTTGCACCGCACTCTCTCCACGCCTCAACCTTGTTCTCTCTCTTATACTTCTCTTGTGCTTCCATAATGCATCTTCGTTCTCACCCAATCTCTAAATCTCATTTATCTTTTCCATTGAATCCTGATTCTCATTCAATTCTATCTATCAAATCACTCATCTCTCACTTCTCCTTTGTCCCCTCCAAAGGTTCACCTTCAAACCTCTCTCTGAAAGGAAGACAGAGAATAATGATTGAAGACCCCATCTTTAGATTTCTAATCAGATTCAACACACCATTCACAGAATAATTATTCCTTTTCTCTTTTTCTCATCTCTAAACTAAAAGTACCCTCTAAAAAATTGATTCTAGTCCAAGCAATGTTGTTGCTCTCTGTGAGGTGCCCTCTTCACTAGAGAGACGACAACGGACTAAGCTCACACCGTTGGCTAAGTATTTAAGATGTGTTGTTAGAGATGGAAATATATCTTGCCAATTTCTTCTCGTGGCTTGGTAAGTTGGAATCATGCACGATGATCTGGACTCAACCAGTAGCTTTACGTTATTCTTTTACTTCGTTCCTTGAAAAGAAAATTGATTGGCCAAATTGAACCAAACCAATTATCAATTGGCTTAGTTTAGTTCAATTTCTTTTATTTAAACCAAACCGATAGGTCCAATTTTTTTTATATATTTTTGTAATCGGTTCGGTTTGGTTGAATCTCAAAAACCAACTAAACCAAACAATTGCACCCCCTTATGAATAATGGCATACATTTAAGTAAAACATAGACTGTGTATGCTTGCAATGTTATTACTTGTAACAACAATTACAATTGGAAAACTATCAACAAAAAGTAAAAGATAGCTATACTAATGACACTAGTACAATATAAAAAAAATACATAAAATTCTTTTAAAAGAAGAGTAAAATACTCTCACATGCATTGATTAATCTCTTTATTACACTATATGTAACATCCTTAAAATTCTAACTAACTTAATTTAGTATAAAAATATTTTCTTTATTTTTGGAAATATAAAGGGAAAGGATATGAGAAATTATTAATAATAGATTAAATAGTATCCTTTCATGAAGTAGGATGAAGTATATTAGTTTTATTAGATTAAAAAAATATAATATAATATAATAGTATTTGTTATATATATATATATATATATATATATATATATATATATATATATTGATAAGTAAGAGGGAAGAAATACACATCATCATAAAAAAGGGAACGTATAAGCAACATGAACCGGCATTATCTGAGGAAAATATCCTCAATTATCATCATTTCATGTAGGAGGCTAGGATAGCACATTCCTCTCCCACAGTAAATGTATAGATTGATAGCAAGTGAAATGTTAATGAATGGACAGAGGGATATTTATGTTCTCCTTCCTCTAGGAGAAAAGCTACAGGAGCGTTTGGTACACGAATTATTTTTTGTTTCCTAAAAATCTCAATCTGAGAAATTAAAATTCTCATGTTTGGTACAAGCTTTTAAAAATTAATTCCTAGAAAATTAGAATTCCTAGGAATCGTTTTCTTAGTAAGTTTTCCACAAAAACATTCACATGGAGAGGGGTGAGAATTTTAGTTTCCCATGAGAATAGAAATCCTCTTATGATGTTAAAACACAATTATACCCTTCATTACATAATTGTAATAATAACAAAAAAATATTCTCTCTCCACTTTCACTCTCTCTCATCTCTTTTCCTCTTCACTCTTACTTTCACTCTCATAAGAATAAGGGATATTTTTGAAAAATGTACTAAAATTTCTTGAAAATAAAGTATAACCAAACAGAAAAATAAAATATTCTCAATAATCTTAAAGGTCAACCAAACACATTTTATACATTTTCAGAAATTATAATTTTCATCAATTATATTTCCCAGAAAATATGGTTCCTGAGAATAAAAAACTTTACCGTTTACCAAACGCCCCCTACAAGAAACAAGAGTAGAAAAACAGCTGGGGGGAAAGAAAATGCAGGAAGAAAAGGAAGCTGGAACCAAGGTTAAGAAAGGAAAAGCTAAGAGAGACCTTCAGGTTGGATTTATTGTAACTTTCTATTAAAAACCAAGGATGATGATGCAAGATTTTAGAAAATAAACTCATGATATCCTGTGAATCAACATTCTTCTCCTCATAGAAGTTCTTTCTATCTATGTATCTAGAATCCATGGTCGAACTTTGGTTGGGTGTGTTGTTCTTATTTTCGTAAATTTTTTGGTTTGCTTTGCTATCTTATGTGTTGAAAATATGTGAAATTGCTAGTGTGGTTTGATTATTATGGAAATTAACTTGGCTAAATATTTTGATGGTTGAGGTGAAGATTTTGCATACTCATAATAGTTTTGATTCAAAAATAATTGGTAAAACTAACTCTAATATAAAGGGAAAGAAGTATCTTTGGGTCCAAGGGTGGAAAAAATGAGAAGAGAGATAGAAAGAAAGCATTTTCGGATAGTAGGGGCCCAGAACACAGCCAGGCTATGTTCTGGGCTACTTCAGGAAAATTTTCCCTCGAATCAACACGGCCAAGCCGTTTGCACAGAACACGATCGTGTCTTGAAACACGGCTGAACCGTGTTCTGTGTTGTTTTGAAGATTTTCATGGATTTTCATGAGCTCAAGCATGGCTGTGTTCTGCAACATAGGCAGGCTATGTTTAAGGCTGGATATCAAGTTAGAAGCTAATTTTTTAATGGAAAAGTGGCATACAAGTTATATCGTAAAAATAAGAAAATGTATAATAAAGAAAGTAGGCAAGATATAAACTTTTAATTAAGTATATACATACATGTATATAAGTCATAAGGTAGACATGAAGGAATTGTAAGAATATAAAGAAAAGATATAGTACTATGGTTACATAAATGGTAAATAGAAACCAAAAAGTTAATATGATAGGTTACACAAAAGACTTTGTAAAGAATAAGCAAGACCAAACCATAAGCCGATAAATTATTGTCAATTGGGTAATGTATGATACTATGAGTGCCAAATACATACTTTGCCTAGAATTTCGTAATATTTGCTTGACCTTATTGGAAATATGCATAAGGATTAATTTAAAACAATTATGAATGTTAAAAGCAAGTATGTGATTCTATATTATGAGGTATTGGTGGTCGAAGAAAATTTAATATCTAAACTTGACTAGTTTTATGAAATAAAAAAAAAAGGATTTAGCAAATGGAATTACCCTTGTTGTAGCAAGGTGACATGAGATAGTTGCATGGTCTCCGTACTGGTACCAAAATAGGGAACGACCCATTCATGAATTATATATATATATATATATATATATATATATATATATATATATATATATATATATATATATATATATATATATATATATATATATATATATATATATATATATCATATGCCATGTCAGGATGATGTGTAGCAATTGCATCCAAAAGTGAGTTGGCTGCTCATTTGACTTTGTGACCGTGACTTGAAGCTCACACAGTTTTAAAATTTGTAAATTCAATATGTTACTAATAGACTGTAATAAATATGTGTGCATTATGAGTCGGTATATATATATATTATTGAGAAAAATTGTTAGTACTCTATATATTAAATGTTACATCTGCATTAGCATATTACTATGATTAAGGCTATTTGCCCTGTAGTTTATTTAACTAGACATAATAAGATATTAAAATTATGTATGCATTATAATTACTATAAAAGCTACTAAGAATTTTTATTCTCATTATCATTTTTTATTATGTTCAGATTAATTGACTAGCATGTCTAATTTTATTATGACTTTAGTTATTGTGGTTTATTGGGTTGAGCTACCATACCTCGGCTATGTTCCAATAGTCCAAGAGATTTATGTGGCTCACCTAGCTGAATTCCTAACTTTGGGGTTGCCACCATCAGTAGCACCAAAAGGGCCAGATGAGTAGAATTGTATCAGATGCATAGGTCAATAATTTTGGTACTAACTTCACCCAGAAAATATATTTTTGAATAGTGATAGGGTAATAGTCCATTTTTGTTAGTACCCAGTTACTAGAAAGTGACTCTAATGTAACAACAGTTTACTGTCATATATGAAAATATGTGCCAAAGTTGTTACTTCCTTTTGATAATTTAAGAATTTGATTAGGGGTGAAATTCCAATAGTAATGTCCCTAAAAAAATTGATTTTTGAGGTTGTTACACTATCATCCTCTATATTATGAAAATATACATGAATCTCCCTTAAAAATAAAAAAAAATATCTACTACAACTTAACTTAAATCTATTCATTATGAAATATATTTCCATTGTGAACAGTAAATCCATTAGGTCTTACCTAGAGAACAAAGGTAATTCTAAAATTATATATCTTCCTCCCTCCTTCTTGTGAACCAACCCACTTCCCCCAACTGTCTTTAGGTCATCTATAGCACCTTGTAAGTTATGTTAACCTTCCACCGATTTCCCTTTACTATCACTCCTCTCTACTTTATATTTTTTATTTTGTAGTTTAATCAGAGTTTCTCTAACATTTAGCATATACTCCCTTAGAACTTCTATCTCATCCCTCACTCCATGCATCTCTTTCGCCAACGCTTCAATTTGTCTACCTATTTAAGTAATGACAATTCCCCAAATTGACCTGCTTTAAGAACAAAATTGATGGAAACCAATTCCAAAAAATAGTTGAATAAACTCTTTTTGGTAATATATTTCCACTAGGCTATGAGGTAAAGATAATTTTTAATATTTGAAAATTAAACAAGAAAATTATAGTAGCAACTTCTTCCCACAAAAAGAAGAAAAAATGCAACAAGGAACGAAGCAAAAAACACACACACCCACCAACACTCAAGAATCCAACAGTTTTCCAATACCTTAATATAATGGTTTTTTATTGCCTTTTTCTACTCTCCTCTATTACCTCTTAACCTCATCTATAACTAAGATTGGCTTCTCACTCCTACACATCACTCAACCCTTCCATGCAAACCTAATCTCAATTCGTTAAATATCCCCCTCACGTGTTTTCTTCCTCCTAGAGTATGTGACCACGGCCTTGGGCTTATTTCTTTCATAATTTCCTACCATATACTTGGATAATTGGTGGCCCATTAAATATAAGCTCATAATTGTGCGACTCAAATATTCTCAACTTATATTGATGAATAAAATATTGATTTTAATTATGGTATTTATCTCTGTTTTACTTTTTCTAAATTCCATATTGTCTTTAAAAGATTTTAATCTTCAATAGAACCATGCACCACCACCACCACTAAACATGAGGCATTTGTTTAGAGACTTGCAACGAATCTTGATACTAAACTTAAGACTCAATCACAATTCAGCCCTCAATATTAATTTAGTTGAAGTTGACACAAAAATGGAAGAAAAATTTTCCTTATAAAAGAAAACATTTGTTCAGGAGGTCTAGGGTCTAAGGTTCTAGATGGAGGTCTAAATAAAAGTTATAGAAAGTAACTATATTAGAGGGTTTAGTCAATAAGAATAAGGAACTAAACCAGGCTTAGTAAGACAAGATAAACTTTAAAGACTAGTTTACCACAATCTCATCTTAGTAATCATTTCTCTAGGTGAACAAAGACATTTCTTTACCTTAAAACTTGAGGACATAGGAATTTTTTTGCATGAATGTAAGTAGTAAGGTCCCCTATGTATTATATGAGATCAAAGCTTAAGGGAAATCTTTAATAGAGAAGATTTGTTTTGAGTAAATTTTGGTAGAGTTTCAATACTAGGCTGGTGAAGAAGTGTGTTTATGAGCTAAATACAAGGGTATTTATAAAGGAAAGAAGATCTCAACATGCTTTGCTAGCTCCACCCAAAGTATCCCTTTTACCCTACAATGGTGGTAGGCTTATAAATGCTTACTTAAATGTTCTTTAAAACTCTCTACCTTTTAAGGGATACTAAGTACAATATTTCATTAAATGGCAAAAAATGGCCATCATGAGCACCATGGTCTGTGAAGGGTAAGCTAGTGATAATTCTTGAACTAACACATAGCCCTAACATGGTGGCTCATTAGGGTTAACATAGGACTAATAATCAGAAAGGCTAACCATATATGTTCATGCAAGAATATATTATTTCTCTTATTCATTGCTCATACTAGCATGGTTATTAAGTGATCAACCTGTGGCATAAAGGGAACTTACATTCGAAGTCAACCAAACAACTTTAACTAATCAGTTCCTAACAAACAACTAAGGTAAATAAAAACTTACCTAGGGCACTCTTAGCCTTGTTTCTACTAGAACGCCCTTCTATAAACATGCATGCACACATATAGCTAACAAGTTTATATAAAAGCTATGCAATGGATGTGAGGAAATTATGGCAATCATTATGTAAAGATGCTATATCATACATAAGACGAATGCTAAAGCATAAAAATTCTCAAGGACTTGCTCTTGGGTTAACCCTCTCTATGACCTCTCTCTTACCTCACATTTCTATAAGGTAAGTCACACCACTCAAATTGCTAAGCACTCAACTACTTATGGGGTAATCTTAGGAAGGAACTTTTACTTTTGTTGGGTGCTTGCTATGCCCATTCTTTAGTCTACAAGAAAGGGTGTACCATTGACTAGGTTCCTAGTTGTGCACTTAAGGTTACACAATGTGCTTATTGGGAGTAAGTCTATCCTTGTCAAGGACACTCAATGAGAAATTGTTGAGTGACTCTGTCCCTTTTTAGCCTTCCATTTTGGTCTCAAAACACATTAACTGAGCCCCAAGATCTTCACTTCTCTTAGATTCCCATTGAATCTCAGGTGCTCAACCTCTAAAAATTTTAAAGATTCCCTCATTGACTCATTTGATCTCTAAGTCAACATGTCTCCGCCTCAGGCTATTAACTTTGAGGGCACTTCACATTCCTTCTCTTCTTTAAGGTCTTTGAGCACTTGAAGTCTAAGTAGTCTTCTATTTGTTTCTTTCCTAAGTGCACATGTCACGGCCCCAAATGATGGAACACATGACCGGCACGGCATAAGGGATTCCCCCTAGCCGTAAGCCTAACACATAGCATGCACAAACATTCAGCACACAATCCAGTGTACATAATAAATATAACTGGCCACATATGCCACATCCAATATAAGAAAATACTGTATATATATATATATATATATATATATATATATATATATCTCATGAATCCAACATCCTTGATTCAACTTGGCTCTTGGCCTCATAATACAACATCGTTGTAAAACATAAAACCATTTTCCAAACAACACATCAAAATATGCAAGAAGCGAGGATCCTGCCTGTATGTTCATGGAGATACACTAGACATAACTAAACTAAACAACCAGTACAATGGAGCCTTGCCCAAACTGGGGCTCATCAATGCTATATTCAGCCTCCTTGGGAGCTGTAGCTGGATCAAAGTTTCTCTGACTATCTGTGGGGAGGAAACAGAAGAGGGGTGAGATTACCACATCTCAGTGAATGGGTAAATCATACTATAACAGAAACAGGGCAAACCAAGCACAAGTATTTCGCAATGAGTTTAATAATTGAAACATTAAGCATTTAACCATAATTTATTGAAAGAAAAGCTAAACAATTCAAATGTATGTTTCAAAAGATAAAATAGGATTAAATAAATAGCCGTAAAGCAAATCAATTATGCATGGTAAGTAAGAAATGAAGTTATTTATGCAATAACAATGATGAATGAGAATCTTTAGAAACATTTAATTTTTAAGAAAAATGCACTAGTGTATTGGAGGTCTTTCCTAACAGATCTATCATCTCCCCCAAGCACAAAACAAGGGTAGGGTAATCACTGTAGGTGTAGACATAAGTCCACCCTAAATCCCCCAAACACACAGCAAGGGTATGGTAATCACTGTAGGCGTAGACATAAGTCTACCCTAAATCCCCCAAGCACATAGCAAGGGTATGGCAATCACTGTAGGCGTAGACATAAGTCCACCCTAAATCCCTGTGTCTTAGGCAGTCATATGCCCGTCACAGTATCCTAGGCCGAAGCCTTCACATGACCATGGTGCACCAGGGCTAGCACTACCTGTGGCTAGCTAACAGTGATCTAAAAGGGTCCCTCCAATAGAAAACATTTGAAATATGCTATTCAAAGAGTTTAAAGTAAAACATTTCAATAACTTTACAATAAAGCTATAATTCTCCATCTAGCTCTTTTCATGTATAAAATTTCGTTCTAAAATATATCTCATCCATGAATTCCTATGCAGACCTTTATCATCATAAACTTTTCCTTTAAACATATCGTCCGTAGACGTCATATAGATGCTCATCGTGCATCAAATCATTTCATGGCTAACTTAATTCATTTCTATGACTAAGTTCGCATTTCTATAAATCTAGCTCAAATGGAGAATTATCAGCCTAGATGCTTGCCCTGCATACCTAGAGTTCAACTAGGATTTAAATTTATAATTTCTAACATGGTTGGAATATATTGGTTTTCAAAGCGGTAAAACAATTTAGCATACATTCCAACTAGTTAAAATTATACGAGAGAGTTATAAATCAAATTCTTAAAACATGCGTTATAGTATCAAAAACCCACTCACCTTACTAGGAGTCCAACAACGAGAATTTTACCTCGTGATGGTTCAACAACCTAGAAAACATAAACATAACATGAGAATTGAAAAACTCTAAACGGCACTATTCATGACGGAAAACACTATTCACTCACCGAAAATACTATTCATGCCGAAACCTAAAAACCCTATATTCTAGTATAGAAACTAATTTTAAGACTATCTATGGAAAGAAATTCGGTAAAACGAAGCCTAAAACGCGATTAAACGGAGTTTTACCTTGGAAGTTACTATTTATGCAATTTTCCGGCGACAATCTGGCGACTTTCAGGCGAAATTGATCAGTGAGATTTGTAGCTCTTCTTCCCACGAGTCCAACGGTACCTTGCTTGCTCAAATCGGACGTCTGGATGATGAGATATCTTAGAGAGAAGTTGGAGAAAAATTTTAGAGAGAGAGAGGAAGGTCCAGCAATGGAGGAAATGAAGGAAAAAGGAGGGGGGACCGCTAAAAATGCCTATCTGACGAATCTCGCCGCCGGCGAACTCATTCTCGCCGCGATTTTCGCCGCGGCGAGTTTGGGAACCAGAAATCTCATGCTCTCGGGAAAATGCTGCAGCATTCTCGCCGCGGCGAATTTATTCTCGCCGCGGCGAACTTCATTTCGCCGAATTTGACAAAATGTCCAACATGAAAGTTGTATTCCTTTCTCTTAGCTTTCCGTAGCCACTTGAATCACCTAATTTGGAGTTCATATGAAGGAGTTATGCATAAAATAGTGAGCAAAGGTCCAGACCACACTATGTTTCGATTTTTGCCTCTTCTCACTATAATATTCACGGAATTTGCAAAAGTTCCCAACATCAAAGTTGTAAATATATGTCTTATATTTCATTAGAAATTGGAATAAATTAATTTGGATTTGATATGAGAGAGTTAGGCTTATATGAGTAATGAAAGGTCAGAAGAAAAGATCAGAAACGCTCTAAAATTTTACATTGTTCTCAACGTCCTTGTTTCAAATGATTTGTACTTAACCTTCAAATGTTTGGGTTATTACATTCTCCCCTCCTTATAAAAATTCGGTCCCCGAATTTTACAAAAACCAACAACATGAAAAACTTCCCACGTAGCTTCCTCTTTGGAATGATTCTGCCAGATCACCTTCACTGTAGCGATATTCTTAGACCTCAACTTTTTCACTTGTCTATCAACAATAGCCACGGGTTTCTCTTCATAGGCCAATTTGTCATCCAAAAGGATTTCTTGCGGTTGAATCACATGAGATGGGTCGGGTAGATACTTCCTCAACATCGAGACATGGAAGACTGGATGCACTTCACTCAAGCCAGGTGGTAGGGCTAGGCGGTATGCCACCGTTCCTACCCTATCCAGAACAAAGGGTCCAATATACCTCGGGCTTAACTTCCCTTTCTTACCAAATCGCATGATTCCCTTCATGGGTGAAACTCTAAGAAACACGTGATCGCCTAGAGAAAACTCCAACTCCCGTCACCTATGGCTCACATAAGCCTTCTGACGACTTTGTGTAGTTAAAAGCCGTTCCCTTATCAGCTTGACCTTCTCTATGGCATCTTGCACCAAGTTTGGCCCTAGTAGCTTGGCTTCTCCAACTTCAAACCATCCAACGGGAGGTCAGTATCTTCTCCTATAAAGAGCTTCAAAAGGTGCCATCTGAATACTGGCTTGATAACTATTGTTGTATGCAAACTCAGCTAATGGCAAGTATCCTTCCCGACTGCCACCAAAGTCCAAAATACATGCTCTAAGCATATCCTCCAGAATTTGAATCGTGCGTTCTAACTGGCCATCTGTTTGGGGATGAAAAGCGGTGCTTAAATCCAACCTCGTCCCCAAAACTTCTTGAAAAGCTTTCCAAAACCTTGCCGTAAACTGTGGACTTCGGTCAGATATGATGGATACAGGGACTCCATGCAATCTGACGATCTCACGCAGATACAGGCTTGCATACTGAGCCACACTAGAGGTAGTCTTCACTGGTAAGAAGTGGGATAACTTGGTCATTCGATCCACTATCACCCATACTGAGTCATAACCTTTAGGGGTCCTTGGTAACCTTGTAACGAAGTACATAGTTAGGCTTCTGGTGTTCAGCTTTCACGTGCTGACAAACCAAGTACTGAGCCACAAAATCTGCTACATCCTTCTTCATCCCACTCCACCAATACAAGTCCTTGAGATCACTGTACATCTTATTTGTTCCTGGGTGGATAGTATTGGCTGATTGATGTGCCTCCTCCAAAATCTGCTTCCTCAAAAGAGTGATTTTTCCATATCACCTTTACTGTAAATATTTCTTTTGACCGTAACGTCTTTCCTTGTCTGTCCATACCTGTTGTTCCTCTTAGATTAAATCTTTCTGTAACTGAATCTATGGACACTGTATTACATGTGTAGAATCCGGTAAATATTTTCGTAGTATAGACACATGAAAAACTGGATAACCATTATCCAACGCAGGTGGTAAAACTAAACAATAAGCCACTGAACCGATCCTATCAAAAATTCAAATAATTCTACATACCGAGAGGGTAACTTCCTTTTCTTTCAAAATCTCATTACCTCTTCTGTGGGTGAGTCCTTCAAGAATATATATATATATATAGTCACCAACTAATACTTTCTCGTGCTCAACATTCATAATCCTTATAAAACTTTTGACTTGTATTGAGTTTCCCATATATTCTTTTTAATCAAATTCACTTAATCATTAACATTTTATAATAAATCTAACTCCACTGAGTCATTTAACAGAACATTTTTAACACCTCTTACATAAGGCTTACTTCTTCTAATATCATTTTATTATAAACAAATTCTGTTAAGAAATCTCCTACCTATCTCAAAAACATATGCTTGAAGCATGCTCTCCAAACTAGCATCATCAATTTAGATAATTCATATGCTATTTATTGCATGTTATTCCAAATTAGATTTCTAAAGTTTAACTTTTCTCAATTCACTCACATATTAAGAAACCTATGATATTCATGTAAAACTTCAAATGATACCATTGTATAGTGGCATGATAATTACTACTATGAGCAAATTCAACTAAGGACAATTAATTTCTCCAACTTTCACCACAATAATATAAAGATACTTAAAGCATAACTTCTAATGTATAAACACATTATTTAAATTTAGTATCAATCATACTATTATCTAATAAAGATCTTTAGACTTCCTGAATAACTCTTTTGAGATAATATATTCAATTCGTACTTACCAACATACCAGCTAATGAAAAATTTCACTTGTATCTTCTTTTTACCATTATACTAGTAAAATTTTTTAATCTCAGTATATCCTTATTACCTCGAGTAATCCATATTCACAATCTATGGCTTCTTTTGAAATCTCTTTTCTCAACAATTATTCATACGTGAATTTCCAATCTCAACATAATTCACATCTTAAATACTAAATTCAATTTAGCATAATATAAACCTTTAACACAAATATCTTGATTACTTACATTATTTTCGGACATGATTCTCATAATATTCTCCATATTTCCAAATTAAAGATCAATTTAAATCCTACTTTCTATATTTTATCCTTCAAGAACTTCAGTACCACTAATTCAATTTATTACATACCTCAAAGCACCATAAGGCCATCATTTTTTTTATTCCTTTCATATAAAAATTGTTATATAGTTCGGTGTCCAAACTCACTATTTTAAGTTATATTCTTCCAAGATTCATTCATTAGTCACTTCTAACCAATTGAAATCACAAATTTCCTACTTTTGTCTTATCTATCTTCCAGTAAACCCAATATGTTCACATCCTCCTCTTATAACATTTTTCCACCACTATCCAATCCTTAAGCAATCCTAACATATATTACTTTCACTATTCATATCATGTCTGCCTCTTATCCATTTCAATTCACTTTTCACACATTCATATATTTTCATGACATACTATCCAAATATCAAACATCACCCAAGTCACAATCTTGACAAACGAAATAGTCATTTATTCACTCACCTATTAGAAAATTTACGGTATTTTATGTAAAACTTCTGCCCAAAACTTCTTAAAATGCTCTCTAAAAACAATATGTGAACTATAGTTCTCGATCAGATATGATCGATATCAATACCTTATGAAGTCTTACTATCTTATTCAAAGACAAATTTGAACCTATCAATAATCACCCATTTTTTATCTCTATCTGATATTGTAATCTTGCAAGTCTTTGATGTTCTACTTTTACCTGTTGACAAGTTAATCATCGATATACAAAATCAACTATATCTTTCCTCATACTGTCCCACCAATGAATTTCTTTTATATCTTTATACATTTTAGTTACCTCAGGATAAATTGTATATATGGATCTATGGGCTTCCTCTAAAATTTCTTCCTTAAGTTCTTCTTTATTAAATACACACAATTGCTTGCCCAATCTCAGAATTCCTTCAGAGTCTACTTTAAATTCAATATCACTGTCATTCTTGACCTCTTAAATTTTCTTACATAAATAGGCATCATCGTCCTGTGCTGTTTTCACCTACTCAACTAAAGATGATTGAAACTGTATGAATTTTACATGTATCACCATACAGATAATGCCTCCAAGCTTTGAGAGTAAAACTACTGCTGTTATTTCCAAATTATAAGTCTGACAATTTTTTGCTCATGTGACTTAAGCTGTCTAGATACATATGCAATGACTCGACCATATTGCATCAACATATACCTTAATCCCATTCTCTATGTATCACAAGATACCGTATATCCTTCAGTGCCTAAAGAAGTAGACAGTACTGGCACCGTAATCTAACATTTCTTAGTTTCTAACAATTTCTTTCACATTCACCTTACTAGTCAAATTTTATTGCTTCCTTTATCAACCTCGTCAAAGGAGAAACAATTTTTTTTTTAAATGTTGAGCACCTTGTAGCTAGTCAAACATATCATCTATATGAGGTAATGAGTATTTATTCTGCACTGTCACTTTATTCAATTGTCTATAATCTATGTATAGTCATAGTGATCCATCTTTCTTTTTCACAAATAGAACTAGATCAGTTCAAGTAAAAGTTCTAGGGCTTTTAAATCCATTGTCTAACATGTCTTGTAACTACTTCTTTTTCAGTTCTTTAAGTTCAGTGGGTGCCATTCTATATGAAAATATAGATGTTGGTTAGGAAATAAATCAATACTAAATTTTATTTATTATTTCGGGTTAATCCTGGAAATTCCTCAGGAATTATATCAGAACATTCTCTAATCACTGGAACTTGATTTACAGTGGTATACTTTATATCAGCATCTCTCACTACTGCCAACTATTCTTGGCATAATTTTTGTAATCACTTATGAACTGCTAAAGCAGAAACTAGGTTACTGGGTATCTTACTAAGATTTCTTTGTATCAAGAGAGAAAATTCTCCAAACATATTGAATTTAATCACCTTCTAGTGACATTTCAAAATGACATGACATAATTCCAACAAATTCATTCTCAATATCACATCACAATCTACCATATCTAGACAACCGGGTACAACAGATGTCACATTCAGAAACCATCATATTTGGTATCTGTCTCAATTTCTTAAATTCTTTAAGACGCATCTCGCTATAAAACAGAGATAGCCCAACCATCACTTAACCATGCCAACATAGCATACTATAAACTGATTTACTTGAACAAAAAGACAACATCCTATCGAACCCCTTTAGCAGCACCGTGAGTATAAGCATGTCCGGATTCATACCCATATTCAAAGTCCTACCTAAAGGTCCATTACTCCATGAACACAGAAAAACCTAATGCTCTGATACCACTCTGTCACGGCCCCAAATGATGGAACACATGACCGGCATGGCATAAGGGATTCCCCCTAGCCGTAAGCCTAACACATAGCATGCACAAACATTCAGCACATAATCCAGTGTACATAATAAATATAACTGGCCACATATGCCACATCCAATATAAGAAAATACTGTATATATATATCTCATGAATCCAACATCCTTGATTCAACTTGGCTCTTGGCCTCATAATACAACATCGTTGTAAAACATAAAACCATTTTCCAAACAACACATCAAAATATGCAAGAAGCGAGGATCCTGCCTGTATGTTCATGGAGATACACTAGACATAACTAAACTAAACAACCAGTACAATGGAGCCTTACCCAAACTGGGGCTCATCAATGCTATATTCAGCCTCCTTGGGAGCTGTAGCTGGATCAAAGTTTCTCTGACTATCTGTGGGGAGGAAACAGAAGAGGGGTGAGATTACCACATCTCAGTGAATGGGTAAATCATACTATAACAGAAACAGGGCAAACCAAGCACGAGTGTTTCGCAATGAGTTTAATAATTGAAACATTAAGCATTTAACCATAATTTATTGAAAGAAAAGTTAAACAATTCAAATGTATGTTTCAAAAGATAAAACAGGATTAAATAAATAACCGTAAAGCAAATCAATTATGCATGGTAAGTAAGAAATGAAGTTATTTATGCAATAACAATGATGAATGAGAATGTTTAAAAACATTTAATTTTTAAGAAAAATGCACTAGTTTATTGGAGGTCTTTCCTAACAAATCTATCATCTCCCCCAAGCACACAGTAAGGGTAGGGTAATCACTGTAGGCGTAGACATAAGTCCACCCTAAATCCCCCAAACACACAGCAAGGGTATGGTAATCACTGTAGGCGTAGACATAAGTCCACCCTAAATCCCCCAAGCACATAGCAAGGGTATGGCAATCACTGTAGGCATAGACATAAGTCTACCCTAAATCCCTGTGTCTTAGGCAGTCATATGCCCGTCATAGTATCCTAGGCCGAAGCCTTCACATGACCATGGTGCACCAGGGCTAGCACTACCTGCGGCTAGCTAACAGTGATCTAAAAGGGTCCCTCCAATAGAAAACATTTGAAATATGCTATTCAAAGAGTTTAAAGTAAAACATTTCAATAACTTTACAATAAAGCTATAATTCTCCATCTAGCTCTTTTCATGCATAAAATTCCGTTCTAAAATATATCTCATCCATGAATTCCCATGCAGACCTTTATCATCATAAACTTTCCCTTTAAACATATCGTCCGTAGACGTCACATAGATGCTCATCATGCATCAAATCATTTCATGGCTAACTTAATTCATTTCTATGACTAAGTTCGCATTTCTATAAATCTAGCTCAAATGGAGAATTATCAGCCTAGATGCTTGTCCTGCATACCTAGAGTTCAACTAGGATTTAAATTTATAATTTCTAACATGGTTGGAATATATTAGTTTTCAAAGCGGTAAAACAATTTAGCATACATTCCAACTAGTTAAAATTATACGAGAGAGTTATAAATCAAATTCCTAAAACATGCGCTATAGTATGAAAAACCCACTCACCTTACTAGGAGTCCAACAACGAGAATTTTACCTCGTGATGATTCAACAACCTAGAAAATATAGACATAACATGAGAATTGAAAAACTCTAAACGGCACTATTCATGCCGAAAAACACTATTCACTCGCCGAAAATACTATTCATTCCGAAACCTAAAAACTCTATATTCTAGTATAGAAACTAATTCTAAGACTATCTATGGAAAGAAATTCAGTAAAACGAAGCCTAAAACGCGATTAAACAGAATTTTACCTTGAAAGTTACTATTTATGCAATTTTTCGACAACTTTCCGGCGAAATTGATCTGTGGGATTTGTAACTCTTCTTCCCACGAGTCCAACGGTACCTTACTTGCTCAAATCGGACGTCCGGATGATGAGATATCTTAGAGAGAAGTTGGAGAAAAATTTTAGAGAGAGAGAGGAAGGTCCAGCAATGAAGGAAATGAAGGAAAAAGGAGGGGGGGACCGCTAAAAATGCCTATCTGACGAATCTCGCCGCCGGCAAACTCATTCTCGCCGCGATTTTCGCCGCGGCGAGTTTGGGAACCAAAAATCTCATGCTCTCGGAAAAATGCTGCAGCATTCTCGCCGCGGAAAAATTATTCTTGCCGCGGCGAACTTCATTTCACCGAATTTGACAAAATGTCCAACATGAAAGTTGTATCCCTTTCTCTTAGCTTTCCGTAGCCACTTGAATCACCTAATTTGGAGTTCATATGAAGGAGTTATGCATAAAATAGTGAGAAAAGGTCCAGACCACACTATGTTTCGGTTTTTGCCTCTTCTCACTATAATATTCACGGAATTTGCAAAAGTTCCTAAAATCAAAGTTGTAGATATATGTCTTATATTTCATTAGAAATTGGAATCAATTAATTTAGATTTCATATGAGAGAGTTAGGCTTATATGAGTAATGAAAGGTCAGAAGAAAAGATCAGAAACGCTCTAAAATTTTACATTGTTCTCAACTTCCTTGTTTCAAATGATTTGTACTTAACCTTCAAATGTTTGGGTTATTACAGCACATCCTTTTAAAGATTTCCTTAAAAGCATTCTCGCTAACTTGTTTTGGCTTTAAGCCAACATTTTGATTACTCAATTAATCACTTAAGCCATCTTAATTAATGTATTAAAATTAGTTTAAGAACAATTTTCGAAGAGCTATGAACTTACTTACAAGCATGTAACTTAAATGATAAGTAAAGTTAAACTCAGCAATTGAAATGCCACTATAATGTCAGGAAGAACTTTAAGCTTTGGTACCCCAAGTAACTTAAACCCAAAGGATATGGAAATACTCATGTGCTAGAACCAAAAAAAAAAAAAAAAAGAGCCATGAACTTCTCAAGTGAAAAGCTTAAAGTAAAAGCAATTATAAAGAAAACAAATCACAAAGTTTTAACCTTAATATGAAGAAACCCAAACTTGTAGCCATCTGACTGACTTGCTTTGATTATGCTCATCTTACCCTGATACGAAAACTCTAGGGTAAAACTATCAAGAAGTGGAAAGTCCCTGAGCTACTAATGCTTTTGAAGGGTAATAATGTTCTATAGTCTCCAGTTGCTCCAGGAGCCTCTAATATGTAAAAGACCTAGTGATAAGCCCAAGCTAGCGATTATTGTAGTCGGTCAAATTGAGGAGACAATTAACAAACCAACTTCCTTTACATTCAATATCCAAATATACACAGGGTACATTGCCAAAGTCATAAAATAAAATAAAATGCTATAGTTAGAGAATGGCCACTTTGTAGTCAAATAGTTTCTGTTATTATCTTAGTTCCCAACTCATCGATTAAGAAGTTACTGACATTAGTTTGATGAAGCAGTTCTCTAATGTTTGGAAAACAAACGAGTGAATTATGATATGAACTGAAAAAACAAACCTTAATTCTAAAGGACTAGGCCAAAGTGGATGAAGGACTACCAAATCTTAATAACCAAGTGACAGATATAAGAAAGATTTCATCTGAAGATAGTTAGTTATTGTTGTTTTTTTTATATAAAAAAATTTTGTAAAAATTACACTTACATCTATATAACCTTAATTTATACAAAAAATTCTGTTCCATTCATAAAATTGTTAATAAAGTTTAATTATACTTTATGCATTATTCTTCCTAGAAACTCATAAATAATTTAATTTAATACAGTATAAATCATTAAAAGATTAAATTAATACTTAAAAATTTTAAAATAAAAAAATTATTGTAATTTTTTAAAACTCGATAGAGTGTGAGTGTAAATTTTATAAATTTTAAGAGAGATTGTTTTAATTTAAAGATAAAGAGTGTATGAATGTAATTTTCATAAAACTCAATGTTAATATATAATTTACTTTTTCTATACTCAAGAATCCTAAAATGGTCCTGTTGATAGTGAAGCACTATCAATTTGAAACGATGCCATGTTACCCATCTTTAAAGATGGGTCAAACATTTGATCTTTGCTATCTGGCGTCTTCTAATTATATTAAATTTCAGTACAACGACAAATTTCGCCAAAGCTCTCACATTCCGGATACAAGATAAAAAGCCGTAAATTTAACTTGAGATATTTTAAGAGAGATTGTTTTAATTTAAAGATAAAGAGTGTATGAATGTAATTTTCATAAAACTCAAAATGTTAATATATAATTTACTTTTTCTATACTAAAGAATCCTAAAATGGTCCTGTTAATAGTGAAGCACTATCAATTTGAAACGATGCCATGTTACCCATCTTTAAAGATGGGTCAAACATTTGATCTTTGCTATCTGGCGTCTTCTAATTATATTAAATTTCAGTACAACGACAAATTTCGCCAAAGCTCTCAAATTCCGGATATAAGATAAAAAGCCGTAAATTTAACTTGAGATATTTTAAGAGAGATTGTTTTAATTTAAAGATAAAGAGTGTATGAATGTAATTTTCATAAAACTCAAAATGTTAATATATAATTTACTTTTTCTATACTAAAGAATCCTAAAATGGTCCTGTTGATAGTGAAGCACTATCAATTTGAAACGATGCCATGTTACCCATCTTTAAAGATGGGTCAAACATTTGATCTTTGCTATCTGGCGTCTTCTAATTATATTAAATTTCAGTACAACGACAAATTTCGCCAAAGCTCTCACATTCCGGATACAAGATAAAAAGCCGTAAATTTAACTTGAGATATTTTGATTAAAAAGGAGAAAACCTTTGTAGCACAAGATAATTACTCTTAATAAGGGCATATTATAACTATAATTGTTTTTTCAAAGAAATTTCTTCAATCAAAATCAATAAAATTAAAGCCATTGAGACACTTACATAAAGTTGATAAGAATCAATTCACAAGATGAGTAAATTTGAGTCAGTGGTGTCTTTTATGGCCCATTAATTTCTTGAAGCTTCACTAAATTAAAGTAGAATTAAAGTAGATTGTTGAGTACCTACTAGCACCAAATACTTTTAAACAAATCTACAGAAAAAGCTGATAACATAAACAAAATAAAGCTGGCCAATAAATGAAAGCAAAAGCAGCGTTCTTTCGTTGCTTTATTTCTCTTTTTTAATTGAAACGTGGACCTATTAAAATATACCTGCACAATTTGAACATCCAATAGAAAATCCATGCCATCCATGAAAATTAAAGGTGATTCATTATCCATTCATAGACTTTAATTTGTTTTTCGCTTCATTGTCTTCGTTCAGAAGGAAACTGACAATGATAAATCCCCTTCTGGCTTCTCTTTGTGGGTGTGGTTCCGAGAAACTGATACACAAACGCAACAAAGAGAGACAAGGATGTATGTAACTAGGCCTATGTCGATGTACCGGAGATCTCCTAGTACTCTGTCAGTACCAACACCTGATGCTCCGTATTCAGGTTACCTTGTCATCACAGACGAGGAAGCAGAAGGAGAAGACACATACTGCTGGGGATTTTGCAGACGCGACAAGGTTAAGAACCTACCTTTCCCACAAGACAAGGTTTTGATAATTACTCACTCATCAGAGTATCATCAAACTTCAGCCACCAAGGTTCTGTTCATCCCTGTCCCTGGTTACCCTCTCTCTTCCAACCGCTACTATATCATAAGAGCACACGGCAGATACAAAGGGTATGCAATAAGCTCGTGTCTTTTCTTTCTTTTCTTTCTTTTTTTCTCTTTTTTGACATGGTGAAAAAAATTTAGACACGGAGTATAAAAAATAGATAAATCAAATTAATCATAATAAATAGGCACATAAGTACACACACACACACACACACACACACACATATATATATATATATGCATATTTTTTTCACTGAGACTTACTTCAACATTCTTACATTGACTTAGAGTATTGGATTTAGCTAAGAAGCTCTCTTGACGTAGTGAACTAGATTAAGTCATATGAGCTAAATGACCTTTACTATTATATTTTTCCTCTACTGGGTTTTGATCTACAAACAACTAACACTGCAACAAAGGATTTATATACAAGTCGAACACTTATATTAGACATGAGGCGAACTTCAATTTACACTCTGGCAATTCAGACTTTGGCAATGTCCATGCCCGTTTTATTGTTCATTCTTATTAGATTTGATCATATTGCATAAGCTGAAGTATGAAATATATAATCTATCTTAGTAAGCAATTACTGCTTGTCTGTTTTTTGATCATTCGTGTGGTCTAATCTGATTTTATAGTCACAATCCTGAAGTTTTTTTGACATTGTAGGAAAGCTTGCAAATGCGCAAGAGAAGGGCAAGTTATTAATTGCTGCTTTACTGAAATCCTGAACGACAAAAGCCCAAAGCCTTTCAATCTCAAGGACTTGTACCAAATATTCAAGATTCATCGTCACCAGAGCGGAGGGTTTTTTGCAAGGTCCATTGCTCCTGATGGTATTGCTCCCTCATTCCTTAGGAAAAAAGGATGGAGAGTTAAAATATCAAGATCGTACTACAGATCTTTTAAACTGAATGAAGCTCTAGGTGTTGATGCTCCTCTTCGCTCACAGCTCCCACGATTTAACTTCCCAATCTGTAGACAACGCTCTTCTCCCGTGATTGTAGGAAAATGGTACTGCCCATTTATATTTGTGAGGGAGGGAAGAAGACTTAGGAACCAAATGAAGAAGAAGTCAATGTTCTACAGCATGACACTTGAGCAAAGGTGGGAGGAGATTTTCTCTTGTGGCAGAGATGAAAGTGAAGGAAACATTGTGGGTGTGAATGCAGATGTGGAGAGAGAGGTGGTTTTAGTTTCTGGTATGGAAGCAAGAAAGAGTGACAAAATTGACCCTTACGGTTTCTTTTGGTATAGAGCTTATAACCCGTATAAAAGAAGAAGAGCAAGTGTGGGTTTAAGCTCAGCCATTGTTGACAATATGAGATGGGTGCAAGAGGATGGAGGCAGGCCTCATGGGAGAGAAAGGGTAGTGAGAGTAAGAGAAGAAGTAAGAAACGACGAGGGTGAATGGCAGAGGTTTAGCTGCTATGTGTTGGTAGAGAGCTTCTGTCTGAGGAGACTAGACGGGAGATTATTGCTGAGATATGACTTTAGGCACACCCACAAGATCAAATACAAATGGGAGTAAAGTTTCCCCCAATGGATAATTGCCTTATTTTGTCCAGAAAAGTTATGTTCTCTCTATCTTGAGCCTTGTCTATTTGTTGTAATTCAGAACAAGCTGCATTGGCTAGCCTTGTGACCCTTTCTTTTACTAATTATAAGTGGAAAGTTATGGACTTAATTAAAAATATATATATAGGGTAGGAAAAAAGGAGTTGGCCCTACAAGGAGATAAATTTTTTAAATATGAGTTTTAATAGGCCAACACATATTAATTATTAACTCATTCATTATTATTTCATTCTTTGTTTCTCCAATTATATCTATAACTATGATCATGAAACATAACGTTATAACTAAAACAATTTAGGAAAAAAAAATTTTACATTTAGTTATAATCTTTGCATCTAATTACAAGTTTTTCCCCGGCCCTACCCCAATATAATTATTAATTTTTATAAATAATCTTCTAATTTATATGACACATTATGTTTAATCTTTACAATTTAAATGAAATATTAACAAATTAATTATCATTCTTTTTGCTTCATATCCCATTTTTTATCTTCCTCATGAAAAAATATTTTAATAATTTTACATAACTATTATCAGAATTAATGTTAGGTTGGGAGTAATTATAAATATAATGAGATAAATAAATTAGAGATCAATTATGAAAATTAATTAATTGGAAGGAATATCACAATTGGTATCGAAGATCAAGGTAGAAAAATGTTTTCTCAAAAAAATTAACATGTATTGATAAATAAATAAAAAAGACAATATAAAATCTAGAACCAACTATGAACCATATTTTGACTGGTGAATTAAGAAAGAAAAAGGTTACACATGTTATAAAATTGATAGAATGAATTAAAAAGAAAAATTAGAACCACCATTACTAGAAACAGAGCGAAATAGACGGTCAGACCAATAAACTAATAACCTGGCCCCCAATTCTATTCATAGAATTGGAACACATTACACAGTCTTTCTTAAACTATGGCCCGTTTTAAAATTGTATGAATTTAATTTTACATATAATTTATTAATTTATAATAAAACTACTTTTCATTAATGTTGAAAAATACAAGTAATATTATATTAAGATTTGAATAAAATAGTGTAAGACTAAAAAAAATTAGTGTGACTTATATATTTCTTTTTTTATATTTTTAGAAGAAAAAGAAATTACCATACTTCATTCGCTGGACATTCGGTCCAATTTTCTTCATTTGGCTGCTGTATTCCTTTGGTCTTGCTGGTGTCACAGCCATGATTTCTTGACACCATGATGTTATAGTTCCTATCCAAAATCACTAAATTTTTCTTGCCTCCAATCCTCTCAAAATCAAACCAAATGCAATCTTCTTTCACCTATAAAATTAACATAAAACCAAATAGTCCAAAACAAGATCTAGCCAGTGCAATTCAATCGATCCCAGTGTTAGGAGGTACATGCTACGACTTCAACTTATGAGGCAAGGCCTTCATCTCCTCAGCGTGCACGTCCATCCTCTTCACACAATGATGGTCCTCCTTCTTGCTAGAGATGACCAAATGTTCGGATCGGATTGAAAAAAAATAATCTAAAATCGTTTGATTTTTAATGTTATTCAAAAAATTCAGATTAATTTAAGTCAGATTATTCCGGTTCAATCAAGTTATATCAAATTATTCAAGTCAAATTTAATAAATATTTTAAAAGATATTATCTTATCAACTTTTTCTTCTTTCGATTTCTGTAGTGATCTGTCATTTATAGGTATGCCATCTAGCACATGTTTTTCTCAAACAAGGGAAATATCATTTCGTACACAGGAATAGTGAGTGTATGGATGGTAGCAGAATCTAAACACTGATCCTGGTGCTTTCAGGAAACCACATTGTCCAATACCACAGTACCAATCACATGGTGTAGGTTTGAGTATGGAGCATGGTGTTCCACCACTTGAACATGCCCAACATGATAATGAAGCTCAGGATACATAGGAAGAGGAGCAACATGGTGACGTGACGTACGATCGAGTAAACCGGCAAGTTAGAAGGCCTCCATGCATCACTGGAGGATGTGTCACTAATAATTTTATGTAAAACAAATAATTCCCTCATTTCCTTGTATGTTTTTGAATTTTATGGAAAGTCTGTGATTCATTATCTTCCAAAAATTTTAAATTTCTTGCAAGGTACGTAATACTGATTTTCTTCATATTTATTAATTTTTATACAAAATAACTAATTCTTTTCATGCAAAATGTTCATACACAGCATAATTATTTGTAAGTTTTTGTGAGAAATTTTTCATAAATTTTTTGGAAGTTTTTGTTTGCATAAAATTTGAACAATTGATTTCAAAGCTCTTTGCCTGGAATTTCAGTTCTGCATGGTTGTCTTTCTATTTGTTTTTCTTTAAGCCAGCAACACATCGCATTTTAACTTCTGCCTTAAGCTTTTTTGAGCCTTTGTTCCTTGTAAACACTAATTAATTCATAAGCTGCCACGTAAACAAATTAAACGAATCATTCTAGAATTTAGTACATACTTACCCCATAACCTAACTACTAAGTAAAAATATTCCATAGAAAAAAAAAACTATAATATTACATGGTAAAAAAAAACAATCTTCTTCTTACAAGATTAAATGAAAAAAAAATATGACAAAATCAATAAAATTTTTATTCTTTCTTAACTTTTTAAATTATTTAATTATTTAGTACATACTTACACCATAATCTATCTACTAAATAAAAATATTATATAAAAAAAAGTGAGATATTTTTACAGGACTAAATGAAAAAAAAAACTACATGACTAAATAAATAAAATTTTCATTCTTTCTTATCTTTTTTTAAATTAAATAATTTAATTATTTAATTATTTATTACATTCTTACCTCCAAACCTAAATAAAAAAATGGAGGGACTCTCATCCGAAGATATTATTCACAGAAAAAAAAAGACTGCACCGACAAAATACTCAAAATAAAAAAAAAATGGAAGGATCAATTGTTCGCAAAATTTGGCCTGGACTTGTTTCCCTTGAAAACGAATTCAGACCAAATTTTAAAAAATAAAAATTATATATATATATATATATATATATATATATATATATATATATATATATATATATATATATATATATATATATATATGAGTTAATCCTATCATGCCTAACTCGTTTCTACTAAAATGAGTCCGGATTACTAAAAAAATAGAGTCCTAGACATTGCGCAGATGAATACGCTGGGAAAATTTTAGGAAAAATTAAAATTTTCCCAGCATACACCTTACTATAATGGCTGTACATGCTAACTTTCAAGTAAGGTACTAAATTTTGTTTTGAGGTACCGTTTCGGTGACTCCAGAAACGAAAACATTTCGAAAATTTCGAAGAAACGAAAAATTTTTTAAGAAATATTTTAAATAATTTCAAATAATATTTTTTTTAATTTTAAAAGATTTTAACATAATATTAATGATATAGATATATAAAATTATATTAACATTAATTCGAATTAATGTCTATAATTGAATAATAAGTAAACATACTACTACAGTAGGGACTTCAACTCAAATCCTAACAGCATTCAACAATAATCTCTCTATTGCATCTATCTATCCTTTTTTTTCTTAACTCTTTTGTAACATTTATATTTAAGTCTCTTTTTCTGTCGACTATGATTCTATCCCTATCTTTATGTATATTCCTCTTTCTTTGCCTTTCAATCTCTCTTTGTATCATTTTTGTAGTTTCCTCTTTCAAATAAAGATAATGAAGGAAAATAATGTCATGAGAACAAGGAGGGAGAGTATGAAATTAATAAAGATGTTGTGACTTGTGAGAGAAAATAACTTGGTGTTGAATGTGATATAATGTTATTTTCATCTACTTTTAGATTGTCAATTTTTTTATTTTTTAAATTAGTTTAGTACTTTTCCATCGAAACAACTCGAAACAAGAGTATTTTTATCGAAATAATTCGAAATAAGAGTATTTCTATCGAAACAACTCGAAATAAGAGTATATCCACCGAAATTTCCATTGAAATAAAAGTATTTCTACTGAAACATTTCAAAACATAGGTAATTTTAATTGAAATAATTCGAAATAAGAGTATTTTCATCGAAATAATTTGAAACAAGAGTATTTCTATCGAAACAACTCGAAATAAGAGTATTTCCACTGAAATTTCTATTAAAAAAAGAGTATTTCTATTGAAACATTTCAAAACATAGTAACTTTAATTGAAATAACATAATTCCTTAACAAACAATTCGTTTCGTTTCGATAACTCCGTTTCGTATCGGTGACTCAGGAAATGGAAACGTTTCGGTCATTTCGATGAAAAAAAAAGAAAATTTAGTTCATTACTTTCAAGATTTATTTTATAGTAACATAAATTTGATTGGAGATTCCCGCCCTTTAAAATAAATTTTCCAATGTTAGTAGCCCATCGCTGCACCATTATCATGGGTCGATGTGATAAAAGTTGTACACGAAGCAAATACTCACACTAGACATATACACAATTAATTCTTATATTTAGTCTTTTAAATGAATTCCTAATTCGTCATATCTTATTAATATTCTATTTAGCAATAATACTATAGATTCAGGAGAAAGATGTCAAGGCCACAAGAGGTCAAGCAAACTAGAGGTTTTAAGAAGTATCTAGGTGCCAATTTGGTATTTAGTAAATTTAATAGAGAAAACCAGCATGCCTTCATGGAGAAACTGGAAAGTAGTCTTAAAGTAAGATTGGTTTTTGGAAGCCTGCACCAAAGACCGTTTTGCTTGGGGAGGATGCTGCTAATGGCAGCTTCCTCCCCCACCCCCCTCCCCCCTCGTGCCTCTCTTTTTTTTTCTTTTTAGTAGAAAAGTTTTTTTTTTTCATTTGAGAAGTCTTTTTTATTTCTTTTAGGTAGGTTTATTTTCTTTGTTGAGAAAAATTTCCCCTCTTTCATAGAAATTATTCAATGCTCACTAGCTTTTGAATATCTACATATTTTGCTTCAGATCTACAACATTTTAAGGTTAGAAGAATTTTTAATGCCATAAATTATTATTTTCAGAGAAGATTGAAGAGTATGTTACCTTTCTTTAAAAGACTCGAATTTTTTTTGTTCTGTTTTTAAAATGAGTTGTAGTTGGGTAAAATTTGTATTTTTCTACGATGTTGGTAGTAAATGTTAGGTGTGTTGCCTTGTAATTTGAATTTTTTCTATTTTTCAGAAGTACAGGCCGATCTATAATTTTTATCTTATTGTGTCTTGCTAAAAGCTTCTGTAAGTTCAGGTTTATACCTGTTTTATGAATATTATAATCTTTGATCTGTTTAAAAAAAAAAAAATCAATGATAGCCTACTCCACAGTTTACGAGCTGTCAACAATGAAACTTTGATAGAAGAATACAGAGAAATGTGAGAAATTTATCATTAGAAACTTCTGGTGGGGATCACAAGAAAATCAGAAGTTAAACATGATTGTATAGAATATTGTGTGTAATTGGTGTGGCAAGGAGGTCTAGGCTTTAAACTCTAAAGACATTGGGAGTTTCAATATGGTCCTACTAGCAAAATAGTATTGGAGGATTCTGACAACTGAAATCCTTAGTCAGTAGGGCCATGATAAAATGCTATGGTGAAGCAATTTCCCCTTGTGAGCAGGGGAGAATAGGACTTCGGTGAAAATTTAAAACTGGACAGAATGCAGCTAGGACAGGGAAAGACATTCGTCAAGCGAGCAGGAAGCTTATTGATCCTCATATAAAGTGAGTGGTGGGGGCAAGGTAATAAAATTGGCATACCGGATATGGGTTGACAAGGGCACAAATCCAAATGCCCTGAGCTTGAGAATGGTCGGAATGTTCCTTCTGTTTGGACTATGGATTACATATTGTGAATTGCATATTTTTGATTCCCCGATGATTTGCGTATTTAAAGTTTTGCTTAGGTATATTTATAGGACACCGACCCGAGTAAACTAGCCGAGAAACTAGTAAATAGGTCTTTGCCACTCCCTCTCCTCCCCCCCCCCCCCTCCCCCAACACTTTTGCACCTCTGTTCAACCTTAGGAATTTAGTTATAAATAGGGGTCCATCATACTATTTAATCCCAAATAAAAAAATTATATTTTTCAATAACTATAAATTATTCAAGGCGAAAAATAAGGAAGACAAATAAATGTAAATTTAAGATATGATTAATTTATCTAATAAAAACTTCCAAATCTTGATGCTACAGCTAAATGAAAAAGCAATGACGTTGCCATGGTATGGTGCAGACATGTTAACGTCTGCACCAAAGGTGTTGGTAGCATGCCCACTACCGTACCACCATATGCTCTATTATTGTACTACTATAATATTGCAAGTCTGCAAGGGGACTGTATTGAAACTTTCACTTCAGTCTAAAATTATTTATAATTGTTAAGGAAAAATGTTACTTAAATTGACAAATAAAGAGTCCGAGGATTAAATTATCAACCTCTAAAGTATAAGAACCTAATTAAAAATTGACAAAATTATGAAGACTAAATTATACATGTATTTGCTTATTGACAACTGAATATTTATCACATGCATAACTTATTTGCGGTGTCATCACTTAGTAACAATGAAATTACAAATTTTTAAAAGTTTTAAAACTAATTTAAAAATTCAATAAAATTATAAAGGGCTACAGAGTAATTAGACCTATTTGAAATAAGAGGCACCATAGGTGTATACATACAAAGCAGATACCTAGCAGAGCAGCTCTACATCAGAATTAGTGAATATATTTGGTTTCAGTTTCATAATACATTTTGCAATTGAAGATTCATACAGGGACAAACAGATTCTAAGCCAAATATTTTACATACTGTATCTTCAGATGACCATAAATATTTATACCTCTTTTTTACATAATAATAACTCCATAAGCCCTTTACAAAAGAAATCGTCTCTGAATTAGCAAGTGTCGTAAATGGTAAATGAGATGCAACTTTACATACAAAGGCTACAGTTAAACTGTGCAGATATGACCCGGAAAGCCAAGGGTGAGGGAATGGACTGAATTCAAAGCTATGAAAACCGAAACTTAGTGGCATAGCTTGATAACATGAGATACTCTCTCAAAGAACATGGGGCACATGGTTATGCTGAACATGATGTCCTCCCTCATCCATTCTGGTGCTACTCTTTCAAATGTTCCTAGAGATAAAACATGGTACAGAAGCTCTGCTTCCTCTCCAGGTGAATTGCTCACCCAAGTTAAACTGAAAGAGTAACCTACCATGATCAGAAGCAACTGTTAGCCAGACTCTTGCTAACCCTCAAATGTCGAGTGACAAGAATTCTTCATTATCTATAAGTTAATACAAACAAACAAATTCTATATAAACTACAACTACAAATGAACTGCTTTATCCTAATTTGACCCAAAAATAAAAATCAAAATCCATATTTGTCATAGTTACTGAAGGTCTTACTGAATCAAGAATAGAAGCAGTAGCTTTCTATCAGAGTTCAAAAAGAGGATAAAATACACTTTGCTAACCTATGATTTAAGCTATTTTCACTCTGTTAGCCCATGGTTTAAAAACCTTGAGATTTGTGCTGTAATCACAACACTAACCTGTGTTATAATTCCGTTAAATATCAAACAACAATTCCCAAATCCTATCTAATTCCCCAAAATTCTCTCAGATCTATCTCAATCCCTAACCCCTCTTTCCAATCAAGCCCTACACTTTACAAATTCTTGCCCGTTCCCAAATCTTATATGATTCTTCAATTTTCCCAAATATTTTCCAATTTCATCTAAAATCCCCAAACCCTCTCTTCCCAAACCCACACTCCCCAGATTCTTGGCCCATCCTCACATCCTTGCCTAATTGTTCAATCTTACATCTCTAATTTCCCCAAATTGCTTACAATTCCATTTCAAAATCTCTAACACTTCAACCAAGGACCATACTCTCCAAATTCTTTTCCCATCCCCAAATTCAATCAATAATCATTGAATATAACATCATTTCATTTTTGCCTCATCCATAAATTCTTAGTTCAAAGTGTTTTTGAGATAAAACTGAGAAAAATTTGAACAAATTAGTTTGGATTTGAGCTCTGTTTGATATTTAACAAAAGAAAACCTCAAGGTAGCAGAATGTCAACTTTTAAACCACAAGGTAGCAAAGTGAATACAGCTCAGACCACAAGAAGTAAACAATATTTTACCCTTAAAAAAAACCTACAATGGAAATAGAAACTCAATACTGTTCCACAAGTAATTCACTATACACTACCAAAGCATCTAAATATATATCCAATAAGTGGTTGATTAATAACTAGATAAAACAGAAAATGTTGTTGCCCCCCTGTCATAGAGGTCAATCCTATGAATCAGCTTTATCGACATAAAAGATAGTGCTTAGTAACTAGTGACCCACCAAAAGTCACTACTTTCCTAGAACTATCTGTTTCTCTGGCCGAATTTCAATGTATCCTGTAAAAAAAAAGAAAAAAAAAAGAGAGAGAATCCTTTGGAAAGCCTGATATATTGAGAGGCTTGTGTTACATATACTTATAGTAGAGTGAATGTTGTGTATCTTGAGATACAACCAATGTGGGACTTGTATAGTTAATAATTTCAACAGCCCCTCTCAAGTTGAAGCATATCCAAGCTTTAGCTTTTTACAATTAAACCCAACTGAAGAGAAAAACATCAAACTCAAGTAAAGGAATTCAATAATAGAAACTAGATAATATTAGAAACTAATAGCTCTCCCCCTAAAGACAAAATTTTTCTATCATGTTTACTTTTCAAACAAAGGCAGCCCAAGAGATGATCTAGAATAAAGAACACAAATCTAACAACGGCTAGAACATACAAAAAGTTAACACATCACTAAGGAGGTCACAGAAGAGAGCACTGCTGGTTTGATAGACAGCAGGTACAGTGGCTAGAGTGACATACAACCAAAGAAAGGCACCACTTGTATGATGCACAGCGCGAAGTGTGGCTGGAGTGACAGAGCCGGAGAAGGATGTCACTGGTACAATGAATAACAGGAAGAGAATGACAAGAAGTGGTAGGAAAAGTTATCATAAAGTTGTCATACAACTGATGTAGAAGTGGGTGGTAAACTACCGAAGAAGTCACACAAAAATTGAACCAGAAAAGATGTCATAGTTTTGTCAGAAAAGTGGCCAAAGAATCACTAGGAAACCGTCAAACAACTGGCAGAAATGGGAGCAGCTCCCTCAAAGAAGTGCACTGAACTCCATCCTTGAAAACTACGCAGCTAGACTTATGCTTCTCTCTTCCCAAGCTCTGACACCATATAAAGAATAAATGAAAGGAAGAGAATGTTATGAAAAGCCTTGATATATTAGGAGGCTTGTGTTATATTTATTTATAGTAGAGTGAATGTTGTTTATCTCGAGATACAACCAATATAGGACTTATATAGTCTAATAATTTCAACATAGCCCTTGAATCCCAATACACTAGGGGGAAAAGGCCATTTGGCACCTACAAGATATACCCCAGTGGCTACTACACTTAGTACAACAACACATTTGACAGTTCCAACACTACATACTACACAATACTTTGATGGGGCACTAACAAATGTGGCATAGCAAGATAACATTAACCACTATTATGCTAACAAATGAGAAGTAACCTTAGAATCTTATAAAGATAATTCAATACTCATGTTTCCCATTTCTTCCTTTTTCAAACTATCTAAATTAAAGTAATCTTCACATAACCTCATTTTATTATGATTACACTCGTATAGGAAGTGTTTGATACGTCTTCATCTTCATCAAAGCATCTAGGATACTTAGGTACATGCCTGTGTTGTAACACAGGTATCCAAGATGCTTGAAGGCATAGAATGCAATACTTCCATTTTACAGGAATCTCATATCTCCCAAAATACATGGGAATCTCTTCACAGCCCTGAGTTCTTATCTTGGTTAACTTCTATAAATTATCAATTGTATCATTTCTTCAATAACTTTAAGTTATCATATAAAACATGGGACTCTTGAATGCCATGGGATCTCTTGTCCAAGTATCCAAGATACTTGGGAATGCAAAATACCAATGCACCAAATGCCCCTATAAATTTACATGGCATATAGACATGCCCTTTGTATAACAGACCATTGCAACCCAGTGTACCAGAACTTCCTATGAAAAAAGAAATCCATTAAGAAAGTGACAAGTAATCAAATTAAACAGATTGCTAATTTTCAGACTTCTCCAACATAAATTCATATTAAAATCATGTAGCCAAGCATACTAATCAACAGGGGAGGCAGATATTTTCTCTAGAGAGGCCAAGACTATAGGTTATAATACATAATATTCTTTAAAAGAAATTATAAATTTATACAATACATGTATACCATATGAAAAAGACCTAATTAAGACTTACATGATAAAAATGTATACAATATTATATAACCAATATTAGAAAAAGAAAATAGTGTATTAAACCCAATGTTGTTAATAACATGCCATGGCGTGCATTGTCATGGTAGTTTGGACAACACCATAGCATAAGCATGCAACATTAAAAGGAACATTAATGAAGACTTAGATCTCCATCAGGAAATTTACTAAGAAAATAGAAGAAAAAGACTGAAATTAAACTAAAAATATAGAAAGATACCAAAATTCCTAGACCTTTGAGACTGCTAGGTGTCTCCCCACAATTACCACCCAATTTCTGCTTACCTCTCACCTCTTCCCACACCCCTTATTTGTACTAAAACCCTAACAAACTACCCTAAAACCCCTCCTATTACAGGTTGCCACGTGTCCCTAGCCCAAACCCCTTAATCAGACCCATATTCTTCCTTTCAATCGTAGGATTCCATCATTACCCCATCCTCAAAATTTCACCCTCAAGATGAGTGGTGTGAAGCTGGTTTCCCTTCCCTTCCCCTTATACTTCATTCTTTTTTCCTTTTTCATCCTCTAAAATATCAATGCCGCTATCACTTACATTGCTTTGGCCCAACTACAAATTCCATAAGCTTTTAGTGAATTTTCCAACCAGCCCATAACTCAAATTAAGTCCAATAGGATACTCAGACCATCTCTTCTCAACTCTTATTTCAACCCAATTTTTTTCTTCTATCTCATAGGCCCAATTCAAAATATGGACTAATTTTTGGACCCCAATTATCTCAGTTTCAACCCTAATATCCCCAATGTATCCTTTTTACAGATGACCCATAACCAACCCATCTTCCCTTTTGTTGAACAGCACCTTCCAGTAAACCAACATTGTTGCACGTTCCCCCAATGCAATTCCAGTCAGTTTCACTTCTCTCCATCGCCTCCTTACTCTATTTCTATCTTCTGTGAGTCTTTCTCTAAATAGTCAGGTTCCGCAACCATCAACTCCTCCTCCTTCCCAGCATCTGTGTCTTGTTCCCCTGTTTATTCAATCGATACTTTCAGCAGCTAATTATGGCAGGGGCTTTGCTTCTCATCATCGCTACCTTTGCCTTAATTAGACGCCGATAAGAACCCCCTCCCCTGTTCATTGGCATTGCGTTACTCAGTCTAGCCTTGGGCTTTAGGGCTTTGGTTTGGGCTCAATATCATGGCACTCTAGGCCAAATCTAGTTAAACCAAAATCCAAGAATAACTCGGCTTCCTTTTCTCAAATTTTAGCACATCCTCAGCTTCTAATAGTCGATGGTTACGGTACTCTATTTTGGAGGTGAAAGATGTGTTGCGCCTCCCTGTCTTGGACTCCCCATTGGTTTGCACCTACTATGATTTTCTCAAGTTGACAAAGGTGATGCTTCAACCTGACCCCTCGAACCCAATTTGCAATGGATCTCCCATCCCCTTTACTCCTCTGTTCACCCTTGCCTTCCTTGCCTTTTCCAAAACCTTATTCCATTCCACAACCTTGTGGGCACGCTCCATTAGTTGCTTAAGATTTGCAACTCTATCCATATGAATCCCAACTCTGATTTACTCCTTCGAACCATGCTTAAATGCCTCCATTAATACCTCCTTGCTAAAATTCTTTAATGGAGCAGACAACCACTTGAATTGCTTACAATATTCTATCATAAATCCATCTTGCTTCAACGCCCATAGGCTACCTTCTAGATTTCACAATTCTGTTAGCCTCTAGTTTAGTTCGAGTATGTGTTCATTCACTATGCTCATCTTTCCATTCATCAACTCGATTTCTCCCCTCACTTCCTTGATCTACTCCAATTTCTCCACTCTTCCCTACAAATTTTCCTTGCCCAGAACTATGCTCTGATGAAGACATAGATCTCCATCAGGAATTTTACTAAGAAAATAGAAAAAAAAAATACCATAATTAAACTAAAAATATAGAAAGATACCAAAAATTCCTTGAAATTCAAGAATGCTAGGTGTCTCCCCACAATTTACACCCAATTTCTGTCTTCCCCTCCCCTCTGCCCACACCCATTATTTATACTAAATCAGTAACAAACTACCCCAAAACCCCTCCTATCACAAGTTTCCATGTGTACCTAGCCCAAACCCCTGAATTAGACCCATATTCTACCTTCTAACCATGGGGTTCCATCAGACATATTTTTGAAATAAGCCCCCTTTCATGTAGTTATTGGCCAAATCTATAAGAATCGTATAACTGATTTCAAGTAAAAATAGATAAAATTTACTCTTAATTTGATAACAAATAATAAAGTAAGGAAACTTATCAAACTTATAAGTGAGATGAGACTAGAGAGTTGTAGAGGCTAAATGCAAATGGTAAGCTGCAAAACATTAAGCAACAAAAAAAAAGAGAAAAGAAACCTACATAAAACATAGAAAGGGTGAATATCCAATGGATTGGAAGAATAAGGAAATTAAAAGAAAATAAACAAAAGATATTGCTAGACAGTGGTTAATCTAGTGATTCTCACTCTCTCATCTTGGTCTAATAACATGGAAGTGAAAGGAGAAGCCTTTTCACTTTCCAATTTTTTAAACTTTTCTAAGACTAAAGAGTACAAAATTGTGTCATCTATAGGGAGATTAAACTCATGAGCCATATTATGAAATTATGAAAAAAAATTATTGAGCAAATATTAAGACAAGTGACTCAAATAACAGAAAATCAATTTGGTTTCATACCAAAAAGGTCAACCATAAAAGAAATTTACTTACTGCAAAGATTGATGAAGAGTTATGAAAGGAAGCAAAAAGATTTACATATAATTTTCATCGATTTAGAAAAAGCATATGATAAAGTGCTATGAGAAGTTTTATGAAAAGTTTTAAAGAAAACAAGAGTATATATTCTTATATTCGAGCTATCAAAAATATGTACGATAGAATCACAACTTATGTAAGAACACAAAATGGGAACACAGAATTTTTTCACAACTATAGAACTACATCAAGGATCATTTCTGAGTCTATATTTTTTTAATTTAATTTTGGACACAAATACTGAATATATCTAAGATTTGAGACCTCGATGTATATTTTTGCATGATATAGTTTTAATTGGTGAATCAAAAGAGAAAATAAATATGAAGTTAGAGTTATGGAGACAAAATTTGGAAACACATGGCTTTCGAATAAGTAAAAATAAAATAGAATATATATAATATAATTTTAGTAAAAGGCAAACAAATACGAATTTAGAAGTAAGAACACAATACCATCTATTAAAACAAATAATAAGTTTTAAATATTTTGGGTATATTATACACAATGATAGTGAAATAAAAGAGAATATAAACCATAAAATACAGGCAGAATTGATGAAATAGAGAAAGGTTTTGAGTGTCAATTGTGATAGAAAAGTGCTATTCAAAATTAAAAAAAAATTCTACCATATAGCTATAAGACCTAAAATATTATATGATACTGAATGTTGGACAGTTAAAAAACAATGTGACGATAAATTCAATGTCGCAAAAATGAGAATATTGCTCTAGATGTATGAATACACTAGAAGAGATATGATTAAGAATGAGTGTATTAGAGAAAAAGTTGAAGTAGCACCTATCGTAGAGAATATAGTAGAATCTCGCTTAAAGTAGTTTAATCATGTGTGTAGAAGACCCGCAAAAACTCTACTGAGATGAATATATTAAATGGAGAGCAACTCGATAATAAAATATAGAGGGAGGCTAGAAAAAACAATAGGTGAAACTATTAAGAAAGATTTAACAATTAATAATATTTCTATTGATCTTATTTATAATAGGCCACTGTGGCATCATTTGATCTATATAACTGACCCCACCTAATGGATCAAAGAAAATAATAAGTGAAACTATTAAGAAAAATTTATCAATTAATAATTTTTTTATTGATTTTATTTATAATAGAACACTGTGGTATCGTTTGATCCATATAACTGACCCCACCTAATAGACCAAAAAAAAATAATAGGTGAAGCCATTAAAAAAAATTTAACAATTAATAATATTTCTATTGATTTCATTTATAGTAGACTACTATAACATTGTTTGATCCATGTAACCGACCCCACCTAATAGAAAAAAACTTATTTGTGTTATTGTTCTAAGACTAAAGGGTAGAAAATCTTCTATTAGGTGTTTTTAGTCTTTTTTAATCTTCTTAAAGACTTGCAATGGTTAAAGTAACTTCTTGTTCATAAAGAGTAACAATCAACTTATTGTCATTTAAATATAAAATATATTAAATGGATATGCAATTTGTCATTCATTTTTTCATCAATTGTTAGTTATATTATCTTTTCTCATACAAAAATTATATTTTATTATAATCAACTTCTCTTTTTAATTTAATGCCGGACCATATATAAGGTTAGCTTTTTAGGGGAGCCATATCTAAATTTCAATACATGTAATAAAAAAAATTTAAAACTTAGAGGGTTAACGGTCCCCCTGGTCCCCCCTCTCCCTCTGCCTCTGTTAATCAACAAAATGGTAGATTAGAATCAAGATTTAGGATATTAAAAGACTCCAAATTTCAAAAAATCAGTTTTTATCCAAAATAATGGAATTACCACTTGATTGATGCAGTGCTGAAATGCATACTCGTCCAGTTTGATAGTCAGTGGATAATTTCATGCCCAGCACATGCTCAAAAAGATCTTGAATTAGCCAGTTACAATGACCACTTTCCTGCAAATTATCACCTGCAGAAAGCAATGAAGTATAAACAAATATGCCATGAAATAATTCACTTCAAGAAACAGTTTAACATTACCTACCAACACCAACCTGATTGATCATTAGCCACGGTGCAGAAGTCCAGCTGCTTTTTTACACCAAAATGTCAGTGCATTGAGGCACTCATAATTTCCACTCAGATGTGTGAAATTGAATTGTGCATATAACTTTAAGTATATAAATGTATTATGCACAAACATATTTATGCACCTATTTTGCGTTACTCAGATGTAAAAGGCTTACCTCACCAGAAGCAGTCTCCTTGCATAAGTTTTGTGCTGACTTTCTCACCACAGAATTATATTCATTATTTCCACACAGTGTAGACCTAACTTCTTTTTGCGATGCATCAAACCTACTGTGTTTTCTTGTCTTTCTTATGGATGATCCATTGGAAATAGCCATAAAATGATCATCCTCAAGCATGTTATTATTGTTTTTCTTTAAATCGCCAAAAGTTCCCTCCCCATGAAGCCTTCTGAATTTCTCAATTTCTTCAAAAAGAGCTTCATCTGCCAAAAAGTTCACACTCCTAAGTCCTGAATACGAAAGAGGCATTGAAGAAAATGAAACATACAAAAAAAGGGGCAGGGCAGGGAAGGAGGAAAGAAGAGGTTATTATGGAAAGTTACACACAATGCACAAGAGAGAATAATCACAATCCCGCATTGAGTCAACATTCCCATCGAGATTCTGAAGACAAAGATGGACTTAGGTAGCTATAAGAATGGTAAGCCATGCTTAATCCCTTTAATAAGGATTTAACCAGCAAGTGTGAAAAGTCACCAATATGGTTTCAGACTCAGAGTGACATGCTAAAACACTAAAGTAAATCGCATGCAATATTAATATGCATATTTTGAAAATCAATCACGTACAAGTTTTAAAGAATGATGAATATCATTTCTCTAAAACAAACAGATTCATTCGGATGAACAAGGAAGTGTTTGGTATAAGAAAATTTTGATGACCTAACTAATACCAATGCCTCTATCGGTGTCAAAATAAAAGATGATTCTGTTATTCCCAGCCTTCTTTCAGGTAAGTAAATGGCTAGCCAGAAGGCCAAGGGAATGCAACCCATGTACATGAGTAAGTCCACAATAATACTACCACAAATCCAGAAAGCAAGAATGCAAGTGAAGAGACTTACAAAAGCAGTAAAAAGGAAAGAATAATTTGACATAAGTGAGACTATTAAATTTTACTATAATAAAATTGTACACTGTAAATGCACTTTTGTTCCCAATACCCCTCCAGGGAAGTATTACACAAGTTTTTAAAAACAAAAACAGAGAAAGATAAAGAAGCATTTTAAATTGTGTAGTTCTTTCACTTGACAAATAAATCCTGCTTTTGACGAAGATGAAATTTAAAAGAAAGGAATAGAATACAGCTAAAATTTTGTATTCCCCATTATGTAACTGTCATCCAATATATTTTGCAAAATTCATATACAGAAGCTCATAATTCAAACAAAAACTTGTGTGAAGATGTTATGCAACATCACTAAAATGATTCAAATGCCTCACTTTTCTTGCTTTCCTCCATTACAAGCCTTTGATAATCAGCAATTTCTTTGTCTTTGGCAAACCTGACATAGTTAATGTATTTTAAGTCTTCCATGCAGGATACACCAATATGAAGAAATGAAAGAAATACAACAATGAAACCAAGGAGTAAAAAATCCAGAAAACAGGGCAAGAAAAAAAAGTTAGAATGTGGAAACACATGCCTAATTGATGCCAGTTCACTTCTCAGATCATTGACCTGTCCATGCAGCTGATTATTTTCGCTCTTCAAGTGCTCTATCAACTCCTCTGCAACTGCAATGTGGAGAATGACATTGAGACAAGGATATACATTAGTGCTTAAGTTTTTTGAACCAAAAGAACCAAAAGCAAATTTCTAAATAAAAAGAACCAAATTATACAATGCTTTCTACTGAAATCAAAACCTATGCCCTAACCAACTACTAGACACAACTCAATACACTTAACTATCTTGTTTCACACTTTTTAAAGATTTATAAGCCAAAATTAAAGAAGGAATAAGAACAAGAACAGATAAAAGATCATAGTCAGAACAGAAACTAGGAAATCAAACACAATATTCGTGAAAACCTCCTGAACATGGGTTTTCAGAAGCATGAGTATAGGATTGAACCTCAAAATGTATTTCAAATTCTTCAGTACAATCAATCAGGTTATAATAAATTCATAATTGTGGTCTTCTGCAACTTCAAGTAAGCAAAACTAGCGATAAGCATAAAGAAGATACATACCAGACAAATAATTCATAAATTTAACTTCTTGGTCTTTGTTTAGCTGATCCAACTCAGACAGTTTCTTAGCCTGGAACAAGAAAGAAATTATGCATTTTTCAAAAAAAAAAATAACAACTCATGTTTGGTTGCTGCTTCATCACCAGATGAAATATCAATTTTATTCACAATGTTTATTCTCAAAGATTTAATACTTTCACACACAAATAAAAAACTTCAAATAGTTTCCTGAACCAATGAACAGAAAAAAGTAAATATTAAATACCTCAAAATACCTTCTCTTGATGCTTTGATGCTATTTAAGTATAACTGATATAAATTATGAGCATGAAGCTACAAAACTATGCACTTAGCATCAACAAAGAATGTAAGACACCTTTAGTTTGATATACTTGTCATAGAGCTTTGAGTACAAAGCCTCCATTTATCAAATGGCAATTATGGTTGCTGGTGCAGTGACAGAGACCAAAACTAGCTGCAATTAGGGTATGAGTTGGGCCCCAATGATATTTCAAAGCTAAGCCTCAGTGAGTAGTTCTGCTTGCAGCTTCCCTTTGGTCCTACTGAAAATTAGCAAAGCAATAAAATGGATAAAATCTTACATTTGAAATAAAATAATACTGGGAGACAGAAGAAAACCATTGTTAATCCAAATGAAGAATCAGATATTCATCAACTAAAATCAATTTAGTCAATTGCATAACAACGTTCCAACTACTCCAAGTGATTGAAGAATGAACTTCTATCCCTTGAATTAGGTCTAAATTATTCCATACCACCCTTCTTGAGTAAGTGTGATAATCACACAACTCGCAAGTACAACGCCCTCCAAATGAGCAGCCTCATGATTAAAACAATAGGATGAATATTCTAATTGAGTCAGTTGTCATTTTATGCTTTTACCATTCATAAGTATACAAAACCAAACTAACATCCTTACTTTTTATTGATAATGACAAAAGCGTTGATATTTTGATGGTCACTAAACAAAATCAATTTTTAAAAACAACAAAATAACAACCTCATAATATCTTGCAGCTAACTCAAATTTGTCAAACAAACTATTTCCCTTACTTTCCTAAACTTCTCCACCTGAAAGTGTAATTAAATAGGAAACAACAGAAGCACATTAGCATCCAACAAATTGCGCAAACAAAAGTAAAACTCTAAGCAAATATGGAATGCACATAATATCAGAATGAGAAAACAGCCATAAACTGAGTGAACAGCTAAAGCAGTTATCAGAAGAATTGAAGCAGACCTCTGATACAAGGTTTCAGGTGGGTGAGATTTTCAAATGGTTGAGACATTTCGCTTTTCTCGTGAGTTCAACGCTAAGCGCTCCATTTAGAAATTGAAATCACAACCAGACCAGTAAATACTAAATAATAATTTATATCGATGTAGGTTATATTTTTTTAGATAAAAGAAGAATTGATGTAAGTTAAATTTTTTTTTTTTTTAGATAAAAGAAGAATGGATGTAGGTTAAATTACAATTGGTTCCCCAAACATTTTGTATGCTTTCAATCAGGCCCATAGAGAATCTTACTTTAAATTAATTTGGATTCAAGACAAAATTTTATAGACATGGACACATGGTAAATCTATTTCGTTTATCAGTTTGGTCAGCTTTTTGCAAGCCAGCCAACCAAAACCCATAGGGTCAGTTTAAGGGAAAACCGAACCGAGCAGTTAGGTTTCTTTACCCAAAAAAAAAACCAAACCCAACAACTTTGATTCAGTTTGGGCACAGAAAATTGGCCTATTTCTATTTTGGTCCAAATCAAATTCTAAGGCAATTTTATACAGTACGACCCAAAAATTAAAGGATAAAAAAACATAAAACAGCCCAATACATAGTGTTTAACATAAAATACGAGGCCCAATATGTATGAACTCCATAATAACATAAAAGCTCACATTCATATGGAAAATAATACTAATTAGTTGTTGTAGCAAATCAACTGTAACATCTTGTTCTAGTGTAAGCATTTTCACAGAAAAATTGACAAGATTGAAAATAATACTAAAATTACATCTACGTGTATTAAAATTTACAAGCAACCTCAAAGAAAACGATACTAAAATCATCTACACAGATAATTATAAAAATGAATCTGCACTAACAGAATAATTAAGATAAAGTTCTTATCAACAACAACATAGTTAAATAAACCTACAAGTAACATAATTCTTGATAGTCAATGAGTTCTGTAGTCATCATGATTCTATTTCATTCTTGAACTTCTCCTTTCAAGAGTCCATGAGGAAGTTCAATTTAAGAAATTCAAGAATCAACTTAAACAATGGAAACATCTCTAAAAGACTGGTCAAAGAATCCATTTGGACAATGCAAACACATCTAAAATTCACAAGTTAGAATGTCAAATCTATAACCCCAAATATGGTCTAGGCATACGGTGAACAGCAGTATAATGTTAATACTAACCTGAGCATTCTCTGTTTCAGCTTATATCTGATACGTTCAGCATGGAGGAAGGATAAAATTTAGGTGCAGATTTTAAGATGTTTGCTATATAGATGAAAACATGACATGTACATCTCAGCATTACATGATTGGCCCTCTTAAAAAAACTTCTCCATAGAACTTCATGGCAAAGACCTAAGAAAAACAGAGATTTACAATAGGCTGCATATACTTCAAAGCTTTTCACTAAACCGGTATATCCACTAAGAGAAGGAAGACTTCAGATATATGGGTAGTCGTATATATCATCCGATTATGAAGAAAAAACACACCATAATTACAAGAAAGATAAATCGAAACGGGTCAGTTAAATGGGTTGACATTAACGCACCTCAGATATGGTGGAACGCGCGGACTGGCTATGGTACCAACAGGGGCTGGCCAGCAATTAAGCTGCTCAATGGAGGTAGGCACGGCGGTGTTTGTTCGACGCCCTCTATGGGGATTGGGGGGTGTGGGGGCTCTATACCGATGAGGGGTAATTGGGTGGGGAAGGGACTGTGGTTCAAATTGAGAAAGGGGAAACTGGGTACAGCAGGGGCTGAGATTTAAAATCAAAAGGCGGAAATTGGGTACGGAAAGGCTGGCAGAGGTTATAAAAAAAATATTTTTTTGAAAATATTTTTTAAAACAAAATAAAAAGAAAACGTTTAAAAAATATTTTTTGTATTTTTAAAAAATAATCAGTGATATTTTTATAATTTATAAAAAAATAATATATCATAAAAATTAAATAATATTATAATTATAAAATATCAAACTCAAAAATTAAATAATTTTTATAATCATTTATGTCAATTAAATTTTAAAATACATATGAACACATTTTTAATTTCATAAAAGAAAAGTGTTATTAAAATAATAAAAATTTACAAATGAAAATATATTTTAAAGAATAAAAGTAGAGAATAAAAATTTTTAAAAATTTCACAAGTTAAACGTATTTAGTATTTAAACTTAGATCCGAACAAAAAATATTAGAGCATTCTTGATTTGTGAAAATATTTTTTTATTTTTTGTTTTTATTTTTTGAAAATAATTTTAATTTTCAAATTTTTATTATTTAAAAAAATTTGGTTTATAAAGTTAAGACATAATTTTAAAAAATAAAAACAATAAAATGTGTTTGTTTTTTAATTTTCAAAATACTGAAAATTATAAATAAAAAAAAGTATGTTTGGTTATTTGTTTTTACTATTAATATTTTATTATTCATTAAACTAATTTAATAATTAGTTATTAGATAATGAAATATATACGTTGCATTTAAACCATATTATATTGCAATGTATTGATAAATAAGCTGAAAAAGAGTTTTAATATAAAAAAAAAAGTGATTATTTTAAAAAAATATTTGTTATATCAAACAATGTATTTTATATTGAGTTTGAAATTGTTTATCAACATGCTTTAATTATGTTTAATTAAATTCAAAACAATAAAGGATTAAAATAAATAAAACATTATCTAACACCCAACTATTTCCTACAAACTACTATTAATGAGTTCTATTATAATTGTCCCACATTTTTTTATCAACATGCTTTAATTATGTTTAATTAAATTCAAAACAATAAAAGATTAAAATAAACTAAATATTATCTAACATCCAACTATTTCCTACAAACTACTATAAATGAGTTCTACCATAATTTTCCTACATTTGGTTAGCAATAACTCCTCTAATGTGGGCTATCTATGTTTTAGTAGCATCAAAATTGAAATCTTGTCGGTTAATATAAATCATAATCAAGCTGACCAATATAGTGGGGAATGGGCCCAATTCACATGTGACATGGGTAGGTATGCCACATTTACACAAAAGAATCTCTCAAATAACTTTTAAGTGTATATCAAAAAAAGTAAAATAAAGACTGAGTGGATAGAAAAATAAAACTCTCACTTTAGCAAGAAGAATCACATTGACTACTAATATTTTTAATAATTTATCTTACTATTCAATGCAAACAACTCTTCTCCCATTAGGGTTGTGTGATGAATTGAAAAAAGCGAGTAAAAATTTTATGAGGAAAGTATAGATGGATCTAAGAAGCTACATTTGATCAGTTAGGATAAAATGTGTGAACCCAGAGTCACGGGAGGATTAAGATTAAGAAGGTTGAGATAAATGAATAAAGCATTTTTAATGATGGTAGCATAGGGTTTGATAAAGCAACCAAACTCACTATGAGTGAAGATATTAAGAGTGAAATATAATTGCAGCAATCATTAAATTCCTAATGTACAAGAAAAGAAATCTAACTCCTCCAACTTATAGAGAGGAATTCGCAAAGTATAGAAAGGTGTAGAACACGGAATACGTTGGAAGGTGAGAAATGGTAAGTCTATAAAAGTTTAGAAGGATTATTGGCTTCTAGGCTTAGGTCCTCTACAAGCAATTTCTCAAGATCATATTTAGGAGAACTTGCTTAAAGCTAAAGTGTGTGACATGGTGACAGAATTAGGTAATTGGGATTAGGATAAAATAGGTAATTTGTTACCAAACAGCGGAAGATTAATTCTAGAAATGACAAAGCCTCCTAGCAAAGAATTAAGTGAAGATCAAGTTGTCTGCAAATATAGTGGGAATCGAGAATTCTCTATTGCATCTTCTTATGTAGTCAGAAGTGGAAGCAACCCTCAAATAGCCATAGTTCGAATGAAGCAGAGGCAGATCTTCTCTTAGACAGGGAAGAGTGACCCCCCCAAGAAAAAAAAATTCCCATAAACTTTTAAAATAACCCCCCAAAATTTTAGCTAAACATATATAGCCGTCCCAAAAAAAAAACTATTTTATATTAATTGTTAAACATTTTTTTTTGCCCCCTCAATAATTTTGTTTAAGATTTGCCACTGGAAAGAAGATATAACAATGGCCAAGTCCTCAAAAGATCAAAACATTCCTTTGGTTAGCTAGTAATGAAAGAATTCCTACTAACAAGCTCAAGTTTGAACGTCATCTAGATGATACTGGAGTTTGCAAAATTTGCAAGAAAGATAAAGAGTCAACCATTCATTGTTTACGTGACTATGAAAAAGTGAAGGCTTTATGGATGAGGTTAGTACACCTACGTCACTAGACAAATTTATTTAACTGGAATATTAGTGATTGGTTGTATAATAATCTTGCATGTATGTTAGAAAATGACAAGGTGAAGGATTTGGAATATGATATTGTTTTTGGAATGACAATTTGGAGTGTGTGGACATGTAGATGTGAAATTATTTTTAATCCTTTTGAAGATTCTTCAAGTGATCTATATATTCCTTTAATTACTCGAGTTAAGGAGTGCATGTAAAGGAGGAGAGCAATAATGTTAATCCAAGGTAGAAGGTTGTTTGAAAAGAAGTGAAGATGGACGCCTCTATTAAGCCGACAACTTAAGTTTAATGTTGATGGTTCAGTGAGCAAAGAGAACTTGGCAGGCTGTGGTAGGGGTGCTTCAAAATGTAGCAGGGGAATGGGTACTGGGTTTTATCTGAAAGATTGAACCATGTAATATCATTACAATTGAGCTTTGGGGCATTGTCACAGCATTGAATATTGCTTGGAATGAAGGCTACCAGGACACCATCATAGAATCTAACTCCAAGTTGGTTGTTGATATATGCAATAAATATTTGGCTAAAGGGAACCTAGATGGAAGTTTGATTTATAAGATTAAATTGTTAGTTTTGAGTTTTGGCTCCATAAGTCTCACATCAAAAATCTGTGAAAATTGGGAAGGCTCCTTAGGCTATAAAAGGAAGCCTCCCTCTTAGTTATAAATACACCAAAACTTAAGCCTTCTACCTCTTCTAAAGGCTTAGTTTATCTTCTATGTTTTGTATTTTTTTAGAGAAATATATTTGTAGTAGTGTCTGAAAACATAGGCATAATTAGCCGAACCTTGTCAAATTTTGGTGTTCTCTTTATTTATTTTTCTGCTACTTATTTATCATTATTAGGCATATTTAAATTTGCTATTGGTGAAAAAATAGTCCGAATTTCCACAACAATTAATATCAGAGCTTTTGGTTGCAGTTTCTCTTAAAATTTAAAGTATGCTTTGTGGTTGCAATTTTAACTGATCTTCCACATCAGAAAAAAAGCATTTAAGATTTTTTTTGTAAGCTGGTGTTAAAATTATTAGTAATATATTATCTAATTAAGTGCATATTTAGGAAAGTTTTGTCTAAGGAGACCGATTTTTAAGTAGGACCGTGTGATCCCTCCAGTTTTTCTTGGAGATTTTCCTGGTACATTTTTTTAGGCTAAATTATTACTGGTAATTTTTACACTTTAAAGCTAAAATGACATATGATAAGGAGCAGATTCAGAAAGTCACAGTTTTCACTACATCAACTTCGACAGCTTCTTCGTCGTCAATTTTGACGAAATTTACTGTGCTAAATGCAAGATTTGCGGTGGAGATTTTTTATGGTACAGGTCATTTCGGAATGTGGCAAGGTGAAGTTCTAAACAATCTTTATCTTCCACATCAAAAAAAAAAAAACATTTGAGATTTTTTTTGTAAGCTGGTGTTAAAATTGCTAGTAATATATTATCTAATTAAGTGCATATTTAGGAAAGTTTTGTCTAAGGAGACCGATTTTTAAGTAGGACCGTGTGATCCCTCCAGTTTTTTTTGGAGATTTTCCTGGTACATTTTTTTTAGGCTAAATTATTACTGGTAATTTTTACACTTCAGAGCTAAAATAACATATGATAAGGAGCAGACTCATAAAGTCACAGTTTTCACTACATCAACTTCGACAGCTTCTTCATTGTCAATTCTGACGAAATTTACTGTGCTAAATGCAAGATTTGCGGTAGAGATTTTTTATGGTACGGGTCATTTCGGAATGTGGCAAGGTGAAGTTCTAAACGATCTTTACCAGCAATGTCTAGACATTTCTATTAAAGAGGAGAAACCAGATAAAATTGAAGAAAAATAATAGAAGACCATCAATCAGTTGGCGTGTGGTACTATTCGATCATTCCTTTTCAGAGAGAAAAAATATTCATTCTCAAAGAAAATTTCTGCAAGTAAGCTGTGGAAGGCATTAGAGGAAAAAACTTTGAAGAAGAGCAGTCACAATAAGCTCTATATGAAAAAGAAGTTGTTCTGATTTAATTATCAACTGAATACCACTATGAACGATCATATTACTACTTTTAATAAGGTAGTAGTTGATTTGACGAACCTTGATGAAACATTCAAAGATGAAAATCTGACATTGATGTTGTTGTTTTCTTTCTTGAAGAGTATACATTTATAGAAGTTATGTTACTTCATAGGAAAGAGAAAGTTTCCCTTAGTGAAATATGTAGTACTCTATATAGTCATAAATTAAGAAAAAAAGAAAGGGAGAAAAACAAGCAAGCAGAGGTGATTGTAGAAGCACTAGTAGCTAAAGGCAGACCATAAGGTCAAAAGAAAAGAAGAAGATAAAAATCTTAGTCGAGAGATAAGTCGAGTAAAGATAAATGTTCCTTTTGTAGAGAAAAGGGGTACTGAAAGAAAGATTGCTCAAAATTAAAAAATAAGAGCAAAGTTGAAAAAGGAAAAACTGTTACAGAATCGTGTACTGCTAAGTACAATGATGAAAATTCAAATCTTTCACTGGTTGCTACAACCTCCACAAGGCGATATGACAAATGATTGTTTGACTCAGCGAGTAACTAACATATTTGTTATATCCAAGAGTGGTTCTTTGAGTTGAAAGAAATAGATGGTGGAGTTGTTTACATAGGCAACGACACATTTTGTGAAATAATTGGAATCAATTCAATTTACTTAAAGAACCATGATAGATCTACTAAAGTTTTGACAGAGGTCAGGTATGTACCTAATATGAAGAAGAATCTCATCTCTTTAGAAGTCCTAGAATCCAAAAGATTAATTGTGACAATACAAAATGGAGTTTTGAAAATAGTCTCTGAAACTCTAGTGATGTTGAAAGGCACCTAGAAGAATAATTTGTATTACTATAATGGTAATACAGTTGTTGGGATAGTTGTAGTTGCAACTCTGGATAATGAAGGGTCAGATGCAACTAAATTGTGGCATATGCGATTGGGGCACGCATGTGAAAAATCTTTACAAATTCTGGCAAAGCAAGGATTATTGAAAGATGTAAAAACTTGTAAGTTGAATTTCTACGATCCATGATACTAAAGGAATTCTAGATTATGTTCACTCTGATGTGTGGGGTCCTTCTAAGACAGCTTTTTTGGGAGAAAATCACTACTATGTTACTTTTGTTGATGACTTCTCTCAAAGAGTGTGAGTGTACACTATGAAGTCAACAGATAAAGTGTTAGATTATTTCTTTAAGTGGAAAAAGATGAGAAACTCAGACTGGTAAAAGGATTAAACGATTTAGAACAGACAACAGAGGTAAATATTGAAGTGATCCATTCGATAAAATTTATCAAGATAATAGTATTGTGAGACACTTCACAGTTAAAAATACACCACAATAGAACGGGTTGAGCTGAACACATGAACTGAACATTACTAGAGAAAGTTTAGTGTATGATGTTCAATGCTGCGTTGGGCAGATAATTTTAGGTTGAGGCAGTGAGATATGCAAGTCATCTTGTTGATCGTTTACCATCAACTACAATTAGTGGTAAAACACCTTTGGAGGTTTAGTTTAGAAAACCTGTTACTGATTATGATTCCTTACGTATGTTTGGTTTCGCTACGTACTATCATGTGAAAGAATCGAAGTTAGATCCAAGAGCCAAAAATGCACTCTTTATGGGAATCACTACTTGTGTGAAAGGATACCGCCTCTGGTATCCTGAAATAAAGAAGATAATATTTAGTAAGAATGTCACATTTGATGAATTTATCATGTTGAAGAAGGATGACATTCAACAGATCAATAGTGCTCCACAACAGGTAGAGTTTGAAAGAAGAATTGATTCAGTTATGTATAAAGATGGAGAAACTCCTATGGCAGAAGATGAGTTAAATGAAGAAAATGTTCCAACTCAAGAACCCTCACAGCAATAAGAACCAATTACATTAAAAAAGCCATAACGAGTAAGACATAAATCTGCTCGATTTAGTAATATGGTGGCTCATGCATCTATAATAGTGAATGATGAAATTCTTACCACATATCAAGAAGCAGTTCAAAGTTTCGAAGATGAAAAGTGGAGGAATGCTATGAATGAAGAGATGTAGTCTTTTCATAAGAATCAAACATGGAAGCTAACAAGTCTGTCGAAAGAAAAGAAATCTATTAGATGCAAATGGATATATACAAAGAAAGAAGGATTTCTTGATAAGAAAAGCATTCACTACAAGACGAGATGGATAGCTAAAGGCTATACTCAGATAGAGGGAATTAACTATAATGAAGTTTTTTCTCTAGTGGTGAAACATTCCTCTATCAAAATCTTATTGGCCTCGATAGCTTAATTGAATTTGGAACTAGTTCAATTTGATGTAAAAACTACATTTTTACATAGAGACTTGAAGGAGAAAATCTATATGACTTAGCCATAAGAGTTTAAGGTTACCAAAAAAGAAAATTTGGTATGAAAACTTGAAAAATCATTGTACGGATTGAAGTAATCTCTAAGACAGTGGTACAAGTAATTTGACAAGTTTATGTTAAGGCAGAAGTACACAAGGAGAAAATATGATCAAGAAAATATGATCATTGTGTGTATTTGCACAAGCTACAAGATGGATCTTTTATCTATCTTTTCCTTTATGTTGATGATATGTTGATAGCATCAAGGAATCAAGGAGAAATTGAGAAGTTGAAAGCTCAATTGAAATAAGAATTTGAGATGAAAGATTTAGAAGAAGTTAAGAAAATTCTTGGCATGGAGATAAGTAGAGACAGACGATTAGGGCAATTTCGTCTAACTTAGAAATAATATCTGAGAAAGGTGCTGCAACGTTTTGGCATTAATGATAAGTCAAAATTTGTGAATACTCCGTTTGCTCCTTATATGAAACTTAATGCTGATTTATCTCTAAATAATGATGCTGAACAAGAATATATGGCAAAAGTTTCTTATGTAAAAGATGTTGGTAGCTTAATGTATGCTATGGTGTGTACAAGACCTAACATTTAACAAGCAATTAGGGTTGTGAGCAGGTACATGCATGATCTTGGTAAAGGACATTGACAATCTGTAAAGTGGATTCTACGGTATATTTAGAACACCGTTGATGTTGGTTTGTTATTTGAGCAAGATAAAAGAATTGGTTAATATGCAGTTGGACATTGTGAATCTGACTATGCTGGTGATTTGGACAAATAGAAATCAACTACCGGCTATGTGTTTACACTTGCAAAGGCACCGGTTAGTTGGAAGTCTACTTTGCAGTTAACAGTTGCTTTGGCTTCAAGGATTACTGAAAGACATTGGAGTTTTTGCACGTCAATGTGCATTGTGACAGTCAGAGTGTTATTTGTCTAGCAAAGAACCAAGTCTATCATGCACGCACGAAGTATATAGATGTTCGATATCATTTTGTAAGGAAAATTCTAGAAGAAGGTGAAATACTATTTCAGAAGATTTTGACAGTTGAAAATACTGCAAATATGATGACCAAAGTGGTGACATCGATCAAATTTCAACAATGTTTAGACTTGATTAATATTGTGAATATTGCAGATGGATAGCACTATAGGTGCATTCAGGGGCGGATATACGTGAATGGGTGTAGGGGCAATTGCCCCCACAAGAATTTTTTTTAATTAATATATGTGATTAAAAATTTTTTTGCCCCCACAAAAATTTAGATATTGCCTCCATGAAAAGATTATCCCAGCCTTCCTAGTCAGTTTTTTTTGGTTAAATTGAATTTAAAAATGAATTATACCCTACCACAACACTCAACCTTTTAACTTCTCCAATACTCAACATTTTAACTCCCCTCAACACTCTTTCTCTACTCTAACACTCCACTTTCTATTGCACATCTCTCCATCTCAATGGCTCTATTCCTCAACTTCAAGTGAAATCTTCCATTTCCATAGCCTAAATCAAACCAAGGTATTATTTTTTTTGAGTTGAAAATTTTATTTATTTAATCTTTAGTTTATAATCATTTATCTTTTGTTTGTGTTTTGATTATTTACAATTAATAGAACTTATTCTCTAAGATTAGATATTTTTATCTTAATATTTTTCTTCTATTGCGTAGGATGTGTTTTATACTAGAACATGAAATGAATTTTTGTTTTTTCTAAAATTTTGTTTTGGAATGATATCTTTGGGTCTTTTTCTTCGAGAAGTATCCATTAGTCTGTGCTGTAATGGTTTGAATTTTTGAACTCCTCAATCCCTCTCTTCGGCCCAAACAAACAAGAAGTTTCCTTAATCTCATGGTAGAATACTGGATAAAAGGCTATGTGAATTGCGTCAAATGCAATGCTCAGGAGTTGGTTGTTTGCAATAAATCTTAGGAACCAAACCTGCCAAAGTGGTGGAAGTGGAATAACTCGCTCCACACAAAAAATATTTTTGAAAACCTCTCTTTGGTAAATGTATTTTAGGTTTTGATCTAACATTAAGCTAATTCTTGACATGATTTGTGCTCAGTGTGTTTGCCTTCTCGTTTTAATATAGTTTGACTAAACAGTGAGAAATTCTTACTGGCAATTGGCAAATAAAAAAACAAAATAAAAAACCATGAGAAACTTCTCAAACTAGTCACTTTAATAAAGGTAAGATCAATATGTAAAGTTTGTAATGCTTATGCCAGACTAGTTTAATAAATTTATACATAAATTCTTGTATTTCATATTGTTTGCTATATATATACACAAATTAACCATATAAGTTTTTAAACTTGATTAAAATTTGTAATGCTAGACTAGTTTATATATTATTGTTTGTAGAGTTAAGAAATATTGTGTTTTTTTTATTTCAATTAGTTATTAAGTATCTAATTAGCTTTATATTTTTTTTAGTGTGCAAGAAATAGAGAAATATTTTAAAAGGAAATCAATATTAGAGTCTCTACATCAAGAAGTTATTAAAAGTGAAAATTTACCAACACCATTAGGGTCATCATCATCTATAAAAAAGAGATTTTTCAAAGTTGATTTGAAAATTTTGTCTACTGATCCAGGAGAGAGGAGAAAAATATCATGTTATCATTCTAATGACTGGAATGACATCCGAAGGGCTTACTTACAAAAAAGAACCTTGTCAACCAAGAGAGCATGATTTCCCATAACGACAAATTGTGACTCTTTTTCGAAAGTTTAACCCTAATTAGTTTCTAGAATTTGGCAACTGGTTAGAATATAGTGTATCAAAAGATGCCGTATTTTGTTTATGTTGTTATATCATGAGATCTGACATTGGAGAACAAAAAAATGGTGATGCATTTTTGACTGAGGGATTTTCAAATTGGAAAAAAAAGGATTGGTTGAAAACCCATGTTGGTGGAGGCCCTAATAGTGTTCACAATCAAGCTTGGAGAAAATGTGAAGAATTAATGAATCAAAAACAAGATATTGAAGTTGCTATTAGCAACCAATCAGAGTTGATCAAAAGGGAATATAGGATTGATTTGACAGCAACAATTGATTGTATTCTATTTCTATTGAGGCAAGGGTTAGCATTCTGTGGTCATGATGAATAGATTCATTCAAAAAATCAATGTAATTTTCTTGAGTTTCTACATTTTCTTACCAATCATAATGAAGAGATTGATAAGGTTCTGAAAAATGCTCGTGAAAATCTTAAACTAGTGGCACCTAGTATTCAAAAAGATATTGTGACAGTTGCTGCTTGTGAAACCACAAAAATAATTATTGATGATCTTAGAGATGATTTCTTTTTCATTTTAATTGATGAATCTCGAGATGTATCAATTAAGAAGCAAATGTCTGTTTTTTTACATTATGTAGATAAAAAAGGAAATGTGATTGAACGGTTTCTTGGTCTTGTTCATGTTTCAAATACAAGTGCTATATCTTTAAAATTAGCATTGGAGTCATTGTTTGCAAAGCATAGTTTAAGTTTGTCAAAAGTGTGTGGACAAGGATATGATGGGGCAAGTAATATGCAGGGTGAATTCAATGGCCTTAAAAGTTTGATCTTGAAAGAAAACAATTATGCATTCTATGTTCATTGCTTTGCTCACCAACTTCAATTATCACTTGTGACAGTTGCCAAAAAAACAAGTTGAAATTAGTTGGTTTTTTAGTTTGGTTAACAATTTATCTAATGTTGTTGGAGCTTCATGTAAACGTTGAGAGATTCTTAGAGAAAATCAAATCCTTAAAGTTAATAAAGCATTAAAGAATGGAGAAATTTCTAGTGGTAGTGGCTTGAATCAAGAAACTATGTTGAAACGAGCTGAAGATACTAGATGGGGCTCACATTATGGTATGATACTTAGCTTGATCTCTTTGTTTTCTTCGATGATTGATGTGCTTGAATTTGTTGAGAAATATGGCATAAGCTCAAAGCAACGAGTTGAAGCATGTCATTTATTGAAATCTATGCAATCTTTTTAGTTTATTTTTAACTTATACTTGATAAGGAATATATTGGGAATTACTAATGAGTTGTTTTAAGCACTACAAATAAGTGATCGACATATTGTAAATGCTATAGCATTAGTTAGAGTGTTGAAGGAAAGATTGCAAAGCATGAGAGATGATGGTTGACATAATTTATTAAATGAAGTGTCATTATTTTGTGAGAAGCAAGATATTGACATTTCAAATATGGATGATGCATTCATTATACAAGGAAGATCAAGGCATAAAGTTCAAAAAGTTTCAAATTTTCATCACTTTCAAGTTGAGTTATTTTATGAAGTAATTGATAGAAAACTTCAAGAGTTTAACAATAGATTCATAGAGGTGAACACCGAACTACTTCTTTGTGTAGCAAGTTTAAATCCAAGAGATTCATTTTTTTGCATTTGATAAGGAGAAGTTGATTCGTTTGGCTAAATTTTATCTATCTGAATTTTCTTTTGTGGAGCTTATGGGGCTTGATAGTCAACTTGAAACTTACATCATAGATGTTCAGTCTGATAATCAATTTTTAAAGTTAAATGGAATTAGTGATCTTTCTAAAATATTGGTGAAAACTAGAAAGCATATTGTGTATCAAATGGTTTATTTACTTATGAAGTTAGCTTTGATTTTACTTGTGGCAACTACAACAGTTGAAAGATGTTTCTTTACAATGAATCTTGTGAAGAATAGAATGCGCAATCGAATGGGAGATGTATGGTTGAATGATTGTTTAGTTACATACATAGAGAAGATATTTTTGATAGTATTAAAAATGAAAAAAGCATACAATATTTTTAAAATATGAAAACGCGTAGAGAGCAATTGTAATTTGTAAAAATTTAAGTATCTTGTGTTTTTTTTTGTCATAAAATTATGTATTTTGAGTGAGAGATATTGGATGTAATGGAAATTTGGTCAAAGCAAAAATTATGTTTGTAATCTTTTATCTTTTGCTTAATGAATTACTTTTCATTTCTCATTCCATGGATGTAGGTTTCACATTGAAACCAATATATCTTGTGTATTTTATATAATTTTTTATCACTTATTCATATTTATAATATTTTTTAGTAAAAATATTTATAAACTATTTTTTGTCTCCACTAACTAAAATTTTTGGATCCGCCCCTACACAGTAGGGGGTGCTATGCCCCCAAAACGCAGTCAAAAGGCTATGTTTTATTTTTAAAAAAATGTTAATATTTTTAATAAATTATTTAAAAATTATTTTTTCTTTAAAAATTTAAATAAAAAATAAATGTAAATAATTTTTTGTTAAAAAACTAAATATAAGAATAAGAAGGAACTATACTTCCTTGCATTTTTTTAGTTTTAAATTTATTTTTAATATATTTTTAAATTTTAATTTTTTAATAAAAATTATTTTTAAAAAATATATTCTCTTTAAAAGTATTCTTATATTTGATTTTTCAACCAATTTTTAAATTTTTTCAATAAAAATTTAGTACCTTCCTTGCATTTTTTATTTTTAATATATTTTTAAAGTTTAATTTTTTATAAAAATTATTTAAAAAATATCTTCTCTTTGATTTTTCAACAAATTTTTAAATTTTTTCAATAAAAATTACTTTTAACAAATTCTTATATTTTTAAAATTTATTTTCTTTTTATTTTTATTTTTTAAAAATTTCTAAATAATTTATTAAAAAATTAAAATTTAAACATATTAAATTTAAAATTTAAAAATATATTTAAAAACTAAAATATTCTTATATTGTTAAAGTTTATTTTTTATTTAATTGTTTTAAAATAATTTTTTAAATAATTTATTAAAAATATTAAAATTAAAAAAAAACAAAACAAAACAAAACGCAACCTTTTGGCTGCGTTTTGAGGGCACAGCAGGGGATCGTGTCCTCTTGCTAGAGGCTCAAAGCTAGAGTCGCATTTCTTTTACCGTTATAAGAGAGTTCTTTCTGTACCATAAATCGAACCCTCACAAACTCTTTCCCGTTCACCTGCCACTCTATATCTCCCCCAAAACCACTTGTATATCCTTGCCCCAGTTATTCCACTAGTCCCAGTTTCAGGTCCAGTGGCCCGAAAGCCTTATCGAGAAGAACAGAAAAAACAGGGGATAGAAAAAGAAAAAGAAAAAAAAGAAAAAAAAAAAAGAAAAATTCTTATTGTAAACATTAAACACAGATTTAACAGTGCATGATGAACATTAAAAACAGTTTCTGAAACCTATGGAGGATAACTGGATAAGTCGCAAGAAAGCATCGTTTGATCGTTGAGCTTTCCCGATTCCCCCAACTAGGCTACTAAGTCTTGCAATATAGTTTTAAGCCTCTGGTACAGAGAGCGTAGAAGGACTTCATCTTGATTTTGAAGCACATGGGCAAGAAACACAGCCTCCACAGGGTCTCAACGTCAAGGTAAAATATATTTGCAGGACACTAGAAATAGGAACAATATATTTGCAAGAAAGAATATAACAGAACAATATAGGAACACGTCTTACAGTCAACCAAGAGAGACATACCTCTTTTTGCCACCGAAAGAAGAATCGAGGATAGTGAATTAGAATTTTTTTTTGAAAGAATGTTATTTTATTTTATTATTTATTTTTTTATAAAATATTTGTAAGACATTTGAATTAAGTTATAGTATATTTTTTATTTTTAATAATATATATATATATATATATATATATATATATATATATATATATATATATTATAATAGAATGAAAGACAGTATAATAAATGTATTAATCAATAAAAAAATAATTTTATGTTTTATATTTTTAATTTTAAGAAATGATTGTATATATTTTTAAAATAAATAGTATATTTGTATAATAAATGCATTAATTAAGATTGGGAAGAGCTCTTTACACAAAAATTTAACATTTAGTAACATTTTTTTTTTACTTTTCCCCAATCAATTCCAATTTTATTAAATACTCAAATTTTCAAATACAAATTTATTTACTCAAAGAAATTTTAAAATTGATAATTGTTTAAATAAAATTTATTTATATAATGTCAAAATAAAAAATAAAATATTTCAGGTGACAATTAATATAATTTAAAACAATGCAGTTATCTAATTCTAAATTGTCAAAGACTATTCTTAACCATATCATTATTACATAATTATTTAAAAGATCATAAATTTTAATTAAAATGCTTATGCAAATAACGTTAATGTTTTTATTTGTAAACTTCTTACTGATATATTTGCATTCGATTTTTCCATTTTAATTTAATTTTTTTGAAGTAAATTAAAGTAATTTTAAACAATTGATTTTTTTAATATCAATATTAATAGAAAAGTTGAACAGAGAAATACTCAAAATTAGAGAAATTTTTTTAATATTAAAATGTGTGTGTGTGTATATAAACACAGAAAAGTATGTACACACATATTACGGGCCTATGGTAGAGTTAGCTCGAACCTAGACCCTAAAAAATTATTTTAAAATGTGCACTCTCTCTCGTTTATTAAGCCCCATACGGATGCCATTGTAAAATTTGAGGGTGTCTATTAAATGGAAGTATTGTCAGCAAAAGCCATAAAGTTATGAGTAAGTATATGGTACACCGCTGGTGGACAGAAATCTGTCCACCAGCGGCCTTCAGATCACGCTATGTGTCAGAGACAATATTAAAAAATATTGTCTCTGACACATGGCGTGATCTGGAGGCCGCTGGTGGACAGAAATCTATCCACCGGCGGTGTACTCCATATTTTCCCTAAAGTTATATTTAGTTAATTTATTTATTTATGGTGTTTCTTCTAGTGTCTTTTAAAAGTCGCGGCTGTTTTCGAGAAACACTGCAAGGGTTGCTTTTCAAAATAATTGTAGCTAGGTGCCTTAAATTTCTATAGAAAAGGCTAAGTTTCTGATAGAAGTAATACAAAAAATTGATGATGAAGAAATCAAAAGGCTTAAGGAAGTTCTAGATGATCCACAAACAAGAGATAAGACTTACAAATTAAATGAAATATTTACTCGATTCAAAGAGGAGAGTCATCTGACTACTCTTGAAGAGTTTCAACGGGAGATTACAACTCTTAAAGAAGAAATACAACATCTCAAAACAAATGACTCAACTCAAGACTTAAGGATCATGCGGTTAGAGTCAAGAACATCAAGAAGGTTGGGATGAGAATATGCTTTAACATCAAGTTAGTGAACATCCATTTAGAACTTGATGAATTCAATCAATTCAAAATTTTCATCAAATATGGTAACTAATAAATAAGATTTGCTCTGCTTGGTAAATTTTTAATTTAAAATCCAAGACAAATTTATCTTTCCAAAATTCATTTTAAATTTGTTTTAAGATATTAGGAAATCTTAGAGATCACTTTAGGAGTCTTTACTATGTTTAACTTAGTAATAAATATGTCTAAATAGCTTTAGTACATATAATGATCTTTGTTGTAGCGCACATGCTCCATAGCAGCTATTCACTGAGGCTTCGATCACCAATTCTTTTATCATTAAGTCACCAACTTCCTTAACCTTACAAAAGTAGACAGGCATTAGCATCTATACATGATTTATGACTCTGCGGTGACTTGTGTTTTTAGTCGACAATTGCTCAAGGCTAGCTAGTCGCTGCAGCCCCCATTATAAAGAGGCACCTTATCAGGCTATTTTGTCAATTTTCTTAGAGAGATTTATTTTGTGCCCCTAGTATTCTCTACCTACCCATTTATATCAGTTTTGGGTACATTTACCCTTTTGTAAAAGTCTTTCAAGCTTTTCTTGGGAGTATGGCATGGGTTACTTTGATGCGTGTAACGCGAGGCATTTTCTCTACCCTTCGTTACCCTGAAAAAGCAGAGGCACCTTGAGTCCTTAAATGGATAACCATCGTTTGGCTAAACTAGCCTCCCTTTGTCCTTCAGGAATTTACCTTTTTAAGTTTAGAACAGTGATGTCATCGTTTCTTATCTGGATCTATCTTCACTATCTCAACTCATGCGAAGCATTAACTATCCAAAGTAAGATATGGATTTGATCCTCGCTTCAAAGTGCTAATTGAACCTTCTTTATTCCTTTTGATTGGAGATGAAATTATTAATCAAACTATTTTTCAGTTTCGGGTGCTTACTGTATGTAGTGAAAAATTCAAGAGGATCTTAGCTCCTAGTGACTAGCTTTGCAGGACCACTGTCTGACTAACATCATAAGGGAAACCAAGGAGGTGCTAATTAGATATTTTATCTATATAATTTTAAATAATTTTTTTAATTATTTAATTTGAATAACTTGAACTCAAGAATCTATTTATATAAAAATAAATGACATTAGTCTTGTTGGGAACATCATGGGCATCGTTAAGGAGCAAGTGGTCGCTCGACGTCACTTAGCTTTACGACCAAGTGGCCCTTTAAGGCCTATAAGTGGAAGTCAAGGACATTATTGGTGTGCATGGTGATAGATCTTTCCAATGTCATATACACCATTTGTCAAGTGTAAATCCATTTAATGCTAAGTTCATGCATATATTCATTGGGCAATAATTACGCTAGTAATTGGCTGTAGATGGCCAATACTATCAAGTTAATGGCATTGTAGATTGGCAAATCGAGGATAACCCTAAAAGCAGCAGGTCAGCTGAAATATGAGCTCAGAGCTAGCCATTTGATATGGAGTTGGCCCAAGTTCATGATAATTATACTAATGAGACTACCCTTCACATTAATGTGTCTATTTAGCCTAACAATTCAATTAGTTATAGTAATGTTATTCAACGACACAATGGGCCTTTAACTAGCAATATTTTTTGTTTTATCTAGCCCATTCAAGCATCTTTAGGAATCTCTGCAATACAAAGCAAGTATATGAGTTTTGGGGTTCTCAGCCATTGTGGCTGAACTTATTTTATTGTGATTTATATAATGTCGATGATCCATTCGGACTTCTATTTAGGCATCAAATATCTTGTATTGATTTGGACAAATGGATTATGATGACCCTTAAAAACAAACTCTATTTTACTGCCTTGTGTTGTTTTGTTCTTACTCATTTTATAGCCTCAAAAGGAAGCTTAAAGAGGATCCAATTTTCATCCAACCCTTTGACATTTTAAGAGAAGGAAACTAGAACTGTGTGTGAACAAAACCAATAGTCGGGATATTAACATTCTTATCACTTGCAACATAGCAAAAATTCGAAAGGGAGAGCATGGTGCCTTGTTTGAGGAATAGATTCAACCATGCAACACTTTACCTTATAAATGAAGATGAATTCAAATTCTTTGAGATACTAAAGCTATGCTGGAACATTAGTTTGCATCTTAAGTTGCTCTTTTGTAGGCTCGTTTTGGTTGTCTTGCTATGAGGGGTATGAAGGGTAGCCCTTCATAGCCTCCAAAACATAAATGAGAGTACTTATAAGTTGGAACAGTAGATTTACAAGAAACTCTCTATAAATATAATAGGTTATGTAGACTAAAGAATGTAGGGGGTTTTGATAAGTTGGCTTGTTATTCTGTAGAAGGTAGGAAAGGTGGCATTTCGTTTTCTGTGAAACTCTTCCTATAACGTGAATATAATCTCATATTGCATCATGGTCTTGTTCTGGTTCAAAATGGTTCGTCCTTCTTTATTACTGCAATTTATGGGCTTCCCAAAGTGAACAATTGACATTTACTTTGGTAATTCTTATAACAATTTGTTGAATATATACAAGAGCCCTGACTATGCTTCGAAGACTTCAACCAAAGTTCTCTATATGGATGAGAAATGTAGGGCTAGCTCATCCATTCCACGTGCCATTTCTTTAAACTAAGTTTTTATAAAACATTGGCTTAATGGAAATTCCTATTCAAGGGCAAACATATACTTGGACCAGTAATAAGAGAAATATAGATGAAGTTCGGGAAAAGTTAATCAGGATGTCGCGCAATTCTGAATGGTATGAATTACTTGTGTTTAGTTAAGTATTGGTCCTTCCTATAGGGGCCTTTTATCATGCATCTATGATCTTAACTATGGATCCAAAATTTCAGTCTAACTGAAGGCTCTTTTATTTTGAATTCATGTGGCTTAAGGATCCCGATTGTGATAAAGTGGTCTAAAATTCTCGGAGTTACAGATATCTTAACCAAAGTTCTGAGTAAATGGAACAAAGAGCCCTTTGGGTATGTCCAATCCAAAATTTGAGAACTACAAGGTAGAATTGGTTCCCTTTAACAGGACATTAATAATCTTGCAATTTGATAGAGGAGTATCACATTCGATGTGAACTTAAAGACTACCTAGTAGGGGTGAGCAAAAATTAGATAACCTGATCCAATCCGACCCAACTCAATAAAAAAAAGTCACTTGGTTCGGTTTGAGTCGGGTGAACGGATTAGAACGGATTAAATTTTTTTAAAAATTCGGATTAGAGCGGGTGGATCGGATGATTTTTTTAAAAAAATTTCTTAGATCCGACCCGATTAACCCGACATAATCCGACCAAAACCAACTTAATCCGACGAACCTGACCTAAATTAATCTAAAATTTTTGGATAATTTAAAAATTCGGTCGGGTTCGAGTCATTTTTTTCTAACCCAATTTTCATCGGGTCGGGTTGATCTTCCGAACCTATGCTCACCCCTGCTACCTGAATATTGTACAAATCATATGGGCACAGAGAGTCTAAGAATTGTGGCTTAATCAAGGAGACAAGAATACAAAATAACTTGGCACGATTATTTAGCATCGGTGAAGTCAAAACATCATCAATTGAATTAAGAATGAAAAAGAGGAATGTATTTTAGATCCACGATTGATTATGAAAGATGGGAGACATTTCTTGAAAAATATATTCTCTATTGATAAGGAACAAAATCTCTGTCACTCGGATTAATATACTGTTGCAGCTAATATCCCTTCCCTATCACACAATCATATCACTCACTTAAATCAACTGTTCAGAGACTACTTTTATTTCAAATGGATGGAAATACGACCCCAGGCCCAGATGGGTTTTGTAGAATCTTCTAGCAACATTTCAGGACAACTGTGAGAACTAATTATTGTCCCCAAAAAAAAAAACTGTTGGAACTAATGTTACAGAATTTGTCTCCTCATTTATTAATAGAGAGCATATCCTTAAAGAGTCGAATCAAACAAGAAATTACACTTACAAAAAAATAATCTAAAGCTCCACAATCATTCAAGGTTTTTTGCCTTATCAACTTGTACAATTTGGCTTAGAAGATTATCTTTAAAATGTTAATCAACAAGCTCAAGAATGTTACCGGTGAGGTAATTACCCCTTTTTAGAATGATTTTGTCAAGGTTAGATGAATCTCTGACCTTAGCGGGTGAATTAGTAAATTATATTCAACATTGTAAAGTGAAAAAAATCCTTTAAGGCAGTTACTGAGATAGATATCCAGAAAACTTATAATAAGATTTCCTACAATTTTATAGTGGCAGTTATCAAGCATATGAATTTTCCCAAAAAATGGCAGCAGTTAATCGTGGAGTCTATTTCAACCGTGAGATTTTAGGTCTTATTCAATGGATAGTTGTCTGACCCTATTAAGTCATAATGGGTTCTTAGGAAAGAAGACTTGTTGTCACCCTATTTATTTATCTCGCGTACAAAGATTTTGTCTACTAAGCTCATCGTAGTGTGAAGCATATAATAACGAAAATTTAATTCTCACTCCGGTTGCCTAGTTTTAATCAAGTCATTTTTATCTTTAATGACCATTTATCATAAGACTAATACTAAGTGGAACACTAAGGAAACATAAGAACCTTTCCAACTTCTGTTGGGGAGAAAATAAAGATGAAAAGAAACCTCAAATGCATTCTTGGCATAAGCTTTATATACCAAAGGATATGGGCGACCTTGGCCTACCTCGCCTTAAGTTTTGAAACCAAGTTCTTTTGAAAAATAATTATTGGAGACTGCATGATCAACCAAATCCTTGATAAAACAAAGGTCATTATAGCTTGTTATTTTGGGAAGAGGAAAAATTCAAATGTCTATTCGAAGCTTCTTACTTTTGGAAAAGCATTAATGCAAGTGCCTTTTTAGTTTACCCACATCTTAAATGGTCAATTTGTTAGACTTGATAGTGAATGCTGGTATCCACCTATATATTAGATACATCACAGTTTTCCAAGGTTTCTGGTGTCATTGACGATCAGCAAAAGAGCTAGAATCACAATGCTTTCCTTACTCTTTATCCTCATGAAATGATTTATAAGATCATCCTTCAATCTATAGCCCATCATGCCAATAAAGATAGACTTTATTGGTTGGGTTGTGCTTCGGGAAGTTTCTCAACAAAAGCATGTTCTCGTTTATTGATCTCCCAAAATATAATCCAATCCGACCATTTTCAATCTAACTATGACTGATCAATGATTTGGGAATTGAACCTTCCTCATATATTAAGTTTGTTTCTTTGGGAGCTATATCATAACATCCTACCCTCCGGACATAATCTTCTAAAACGTAAATTCAAAGTTAATGGACTAAGCCCTTTTGGATTTGAAATGGTGGATTGTCTTTTTATCATTTGTTCATCCACGAAGGCAGTTTGATTTAATTCAGATTATTGCTTACAAATTGATGCCATTTCTCCAAATTTAATTCTCAGTTAGATCCAAACTCTATTGACCAACTACAAGAATTCTAGGTCTTCAAAGTTGGAATTTCTATTATTGAATCTTGCGCTGCTGCGTTGGCGCATATATCTCCATCATAATAAGGTCATTTTTTATAATAGTTAGCCGAACTTGCCAAAAGTGCTGCACCACTTTAAGTAATTCCATTTGAAGATTTGGATAACTACAATGAATGCTAGTTCTATTAAGGTCATATTGACCTACGGAAATTTTCCCTCTTTGTCATGATATCACAAAGCTCTGATCTTCAAGACAAGTTCTTCAAATCCACTGCTTTTAGGGTTCTATAGGTGGTCGGAAAAAAGTTTTTTATGCTAGATTGCTTTTAGGGAATGTTACCTAAAAATTATTTCTATTTGTTCCCAATAGAGGTATGAAGATTCAACAGGTGTGTAGGGAAAGTATTCGTGGCACTTTGGAAACCTTGTTCTAAATGCCAGTGAACTTTGTGAGCATTACTTTCCCTCCTTGCAGTATATACATTCTATTTGTTACAAGTCGAAAGGTAGAACTCTCTCAAAAGACTAGCCTGTTAAGAAAATGTGCCTTCTAACCTTATATAGAACCCAAGACCTCCTTCACCAACCAATATGGGACTATCAATACTCACCCCTTGAAGCTTGCACGTCCTCACTTGTCTGCCTCTTTTTGGGACTTACTGTGCCTCACTTTCATGGAACTGTGTCAGAGGCTCGCAGGGCTCGCCCCATCAGAACCCACATTGGTTGGCGTGTTAGGCTCTGATACCATTGTTACAAGTCAAAAGGTAGAACTTTCCTAAAAGACTAGCCTATTAAGAAAAGGTGCATTTCCAACCTTATATGGAACCCAAGACCTCCTTCACCAACCAATGTGGGACTATCAATACGAGGATGTGCAAGCTTCAAGGGGTGAGTATTGATAGTCCCACATTGGTTGGTGAAGGAGGTCTTGGGTTCCATATAAGGTTGGAAGGCACCCTTTCCTAACAGGCTAGTCTTTTGGGAGAGTTCTACCTTTCGACTTGTAACAATCACCAACCAATGTGGGACTATCAATGACCTCCTTCACCAACCAATGTGGGACTATCAATACTCACCCCTTGAAGCTTGTACGTCCTCATGTAAGGCGGGTCTTGTCTGCCTCTTTTTGGGACTTACTGTGCCTCACCTTCACAGAACTGTGTAAGAGGCTCAAAGGGCTCGCCCCATCAGAACCCACATCGATTGGCGTGTCAGGCTCTGATACCATTGTTACAAGTCGAAAGGTAAAACTCTCCCAAAAGACTAGTAGGGTTCTGATGGGGTGAGCCCTGCGGGCCTCTGACACAGTTCTGTGAAGGTGAGGCACAGTAAGTCCCAAAAAGAGGCAGACAAGACCTGCCTTACACGAGGACGTGCAAACTTCAATGGGTGAGTATTGATAGTCCCATATTGGTTGGTGAAGGAGGTCTTGGGTTCCATATAAGGTTGGATGGCACCCTTTCCTAATAGGCTAATCTTTTGGGAGAGTTCTACCTTTCGACTTGTAACACTATCTTACATGGATCCTTCTTGGACATAAATTTGTGGTAATTTGGAAGGTCATCCATCATCTTTGCAATTTCTTACAAGGACGTTGTTTTAGTTTTCTTGAATCTAGGTTAGACTTGTACTTAAATCTAGTAAAATTTATAGTTAGTAGACAAGCTCTAGGTTGGTGCTTTCTGTAATCCTTTTCTCTCTTTGTTTAGTGAAAAAAAATATTTAAAGTAGAATATATATGCTACAATTTCTTTTTTGGAAATTAGGATATACTACATTTCTGTTGAGCTTTTGCTTGATGGAAAAAATAAATTTTAGTGACATAAGAATTTATTTTATCATGAAAATTGAAAACTTCGTTTTAATATAAAGTTTGACCTCACTTATAAAAATTGTAAATATTTAAGGTCTGATAATAACAAGTAAACATCTATGATTTTCTCCTTTAATTAAAATACGAATAAAAACTCTATTGATTCTCTCGATTGCATCTTTGGGATGCTATAAGGAGTCAGTCACGCATGTCCAACCATCATATTAAACCCAACTACTTCCACAATCTTATAAGAATTTGAGACCAACTATGACAAAAACCACAAAAGTAGCAAAAAAATAGAAACAAAAACCTCGACTAAAGTGGAACTAAAAACTTTTAGATCCACCAAGAAAGGGTCGCCAAAACATTGAAAATATTCTTGATTTACAAATAAATCTATTCAAATTTGTCATAAAAAGAGAGATCAAAATACTTTCTTTAAATTTTAGAAAGACAAAATGCACCATCCATGGGCAAGGAACACTATAATATTCCACTTACCTATCCCCGCCAACACAATATTAATGCTACTTTTTAAAAAGAAAAGAGATAAAAAAAACTATTCATGTTTCTTGGTCTAAAAGATTTGAAATGCCATCATATATAAACTTCTAGATAGTGCTGATTTGTCCTTTGAAGCCCTTTTAGTTCTCTCGGTATCTCGGTATCCCTAGCAGCTCTAATATTAGTGTCTTCTATAGACCTACTTTCTTATGTTGCTAAATTCGAAACAAGACTCGCAGCAACTCTATACCTTCTCTAACAATTTTCAACACTAAATAAAAAAAATTAAGGAATTAAGTGTACTATTTCAGTATCTTGAAAAGATATAACTAGGATGTGTAAGATAATTAATTTATCCTATTTCTTTGTTTAGCCATCAGATTTCTCTTCATCCTTTCTTGTGTAGATGCGCATACTTGATTCCCTCTTTTAATTGATGTTTGTGTTTCACTTGTTGAAGCTTTTTGAAATTTGTATGTCTGATCATAGGATTCATGCGAGATGAATGAAATGAATGAAGGTTTCATGTAACATCCTTAACTTTCATTTATTAATAAGACATATAGAATATTAAATTAAGGGAACAAAGAAAATAATAAAGACTTACTAAGAAAGTCTAAAGAAATATTTAATAAAATGTATACCTAAAAAATTCTTAATTCTTATGTGTGGATATAGGAAATTCTTATAACACTAGGGAAAAAAGAGAGGAAGAACCTAAGAGGAAAATATTATAAATAACATCCAGAGAGAAGCGAAATTCTTAGGCAAGGAGGAGCTAAATTCCCTAAGCTTGACACCTTACACTACACCATTTGACTTTTACCTAGGATGCCACCTCATCCAAATTTTTTTCACCTCACATGAGTTGTTGGCAAGCCACATGGATGGCCCATTTTAGAGACACATCATGGACCTGAGCTAGGTTAAAGGGAGTAGGCCAAAACCGAAGCCATATGCATGTGAAGACAAGCCTCCCACTCTTAGGGAGCAATTCAACCAAGGCATAAAGGGCGAAGGGGGAGACGAAAATCCAAGGGAGAAAATGGAGTCACATGATGACCCCCATGATGAGCAATCATTATTGTTGTTGAGTGTACATTAAGCAAAGCCATGAAGTGTTCAACAAGTTAGGAAAATTAATTTTTGAGTACCCTACAAGTAAAGTAAGTCATTGCATAATTTTGAGGCAAACTCTTCCACTCCTTACATGTATGTTTCGGCCAAGCAAGGTGATGAGGAGAAGAAATTGAAATTTTAGTCAAGGAATAAAACCTACATGAAGAATAAACAAGCCATAATAATAGGCAATGAAAACTTGGTGTACAACAAGTAAAGGGGGTTGACATAGCAAGAAGAACATATTAGTCACATGTTTTTGAAGCATCTTATTCTCATTTTAAGATGTATATTTTGGCCAAAGGAGAGGGAGAGGAAGAGAAGACCAAGACTTTGCATCCTACAAGAAGTAATCATAATGAGCCTTAATGATGTACCCTTGGAGTGCCTCATAAGAAAGACAATTGACCTCATAATTAAAGCCGTTGACCACTTAAGTTTTAAAGTCCTTGGCCATTCTACTAGGGGAGAATTTTGGCCAAAGGAGAAGAGAGCAGAAGCAAGAAAGGGAGAAAGGAGAAGAAGATAAGGAAGTATAGGAAAACCAAGAGCCCAAGGTAAGGTAGTAAGACCACCACATTAATCCTTTCTTCATCTTCATCTTTAGGGTTTGGAACTTACCTCTTTATCTTAAGTATGACACTGGAACAGTAAGAAGAAGGAAGGAATTTCGCCATTCCTAAAGAAGGAAGAAAGAGGAAAAGTTAGCTCACCAAATTTAGGAAGATTTGTAGGTAGATTTAACAATATTTCATTTGAAGAAAGTTTTGAAAATTTGTAATTTTACATAGGATTCTTAACCCTAGGACTTTGATAAATTTGTAGTATTAATACTTTTGATGATTGGCCATGTTTGTCTATATCTTGCTATATGTAAATCTTGCATGTGATTGTTGTATGCTTGGTTAGGGTGGTCTTGAATTTCTGCATGAATGGCTATGGTTGGCGAAATTTTAGGGCTATTATAATGAATTATTTTAATTGAATTGGCTATGGAATATTTGATGGAAGAATGTTATGTTGCTAGAATAAGTGAAGCCTTGAAATCTAGGGATAACCCATGGAAGTTTCGGTATTGGGAACATTCTTGATATTGTTGTTAATAAATTCTGATTTTTGGAAGAAGTGGATGATGTAATATGTTATGATAGATGGTTGTAAGATGAATGCAACTAAAACTTGTTATATTATTAATCTAGGAGTTAAGATATGATTAACTAGAAATTTAGGGGATAAAATGTACATATCTATAGTGATAAGAAATAGTGTAGGAAAGCATTCTGTTTTCAAATTTTTGGGTAAATTTCGTACTGACATTGAAGAAATAGTTAACAGAAGAATTGTAGCCCTATATCGTATGGTTATCCAGGCTTTGAAATTACCCAATTTTGAGTTCTTATGATAGAGATATGGCATAATTAGTAATGAAAGGTTAAAACAAACTCATAATGCAGTTACTGATTTTTGAGAGCACTATAAAACCCAAATTACTTAGAATTTGTTAGGTGGTCAACATGAAAGTTGTGAATAATTGTCTTAACTTTCCATAGGCTCTATAATCACCTCAATCAGAGTTCAAACGAGTCAGTTATGATCTAATTAGTATCACAAGGTTGGACTTCACTATAACCTAAATATTTTAATGCCTTAAAATTTCTATATGAATTATTGTCACTAAACAACAAAAAAGTGTACAAAAGAGTTTATATAAATAATAAGTTATAAGCAAAGAGTTTTGGAAAAAGATGCATCAATGGCACTTTGAAAAATAGTAGAAGATGATGTGAAAACCTAGGATTAAGAAGGTGGAATTTTGGAGAAATAGATATAACTAAAATTTGCCTCAAAATTTCAATATAAGAAAATAAGTTACAAGAGAAGGAAGATAAATCACCAAAAGTTAAGGATTGAGGGATGATTAAGAATCCCATTGAAAGTACTAAAATTAGCTGAAGTACCTAGGCTAAGCTTAACGGAAAACTTAATGTGGTGACCGTGCATGAAAATATAATAGTTACTAGTGATATGAAGTTGACTAATGTAGTAGGGATAGGTAAATATTTAGAAATAGATGAGGCAGAAATTGAAGAAGACTAAATGGATAAAAGAATGAACTTAATTATAGGATTAAAATTTGAGTGACTGAAATCTTGGAGATTTAGAATGTCTAACCATAACCCTAAGAATTAATAAGAAAAGAAATTTCAATATTAAGAAGGCTGGAAACCTAGGATAGTGTAAGGGAGCTTTCTGTCTTTGAATTTCTAAGAAACATTCATAAGGAATTTAAAGAAATAGTTAACATAAAATTTATAGTTATATGTCTTACGGTTCTAGGGCCACTGGAATCACTCAATTTGGAGCTTATATGAGGAAGATATGGCTAAGTTGTAAGTAAAGGTCAGAAACCACCCAATGAGTAATAACAGTAATTTTGAGGACTTTATAACACTTAAATTTCATAGGGATTTTCCAAAATGCTTAACATAATAGTTGTAGATTTCTGTCTTAAATTTCCATAGGCTTTAAAATCACCTAAATTGAAGTCTAAATGAGAGAGATATGGCCAAGATAATAACGAAAGGTCTAGACTTACGAAAACCAGAATACTTTGACTCTTAGAAAGGGATTGATATATTAAGTATAAGGACGTCTACTAGGAAATCAAGGACAATAAGAAGGGTAATATGTATATAATTTGAAAAATAAGTGTTTAAGAACATATGATAAATAATAGTAATTTGAGTGGGATTAGTTTAGGGAAGTGATCAACTAGAGGCTAAAATAGAAGAAAATAAAGAAATAAAATGATATTAAGAAAGAAGAAGAATCACAAAGGCAAAATAATTTCTCTATGAGCCAAATAAAGGACTTTTGGTAAACCTTAACTTATGCCCTACCCATTGCCATTGCATGAATTCCCCTACCCATTGCCATTGCATGAATTCTTTACCATTCTATGCATGTTATTTTTTACATGATTTCTATAAATGATATTTGAAATGACTATGCTTTGATGAGAAATTTTGGCATGTAGGCATATTTTGTTGAAAATCATATATTGGCTATTAATGTGAAAAGAAAAGAAATAGCGCAGTCACATGGCTTCCGTGTGGGGTGCACCAGATAGAGGATGCCCTATTCCACAGTTATGATGATGATGATGAGAAAAGAGAGAGAGAACTGTGCCATGTCGGACGGAGCGAGAAAAATCTGTGCCGAATGAGTATAAAGTTCTCACCATGACTAGAGTAGCCATACTTGATATAAGTATTTAATAACCATTATATGATAAAATTGTGATTTTGACATACCATGAAATTTTGAAATATTTGATCATGTCCTTGATATTTTGAATGATTATACATGCCATATTTGCCATGATTGCATGATTTGCATATGCATAGATATGGTATATTGCTATGGCTTGAGAAATTCTATAGTCTATACAGTTGAACACAACATAATGAGTTATGTATGTGAAATTATGATTTATTATTGAACCTACTAAGATTATTATATCTCACTATAATTTCATGTCATGTCTAAATAAGCAATGATAACATGTATCTATTTTTTGTCCTAAAAAACATACAGCTATTTTCGATGACTTTGATTTTTAGCATATGCTGGGTAGATATGCCTTATGTTGAGTAAATTCCCCCGGTACGGTCATTCGGGAAGTCCCTCTGAGGACGACTCTCATACAATTCTTGCGAGAGCTAGAGAAGCATCTACGGGTAAAGCACTGTATCCATATAACTGTTTGCCACCTATGCTCCGCCATCCATTCCAAGTTGATGTATTAGTGGTTAAGATAGCTAAAGTTCTGGAAGAGATGCCACCACCCACACCAGTGTCCTTGGACAAGGCTAATATGGATAATTAAGGCATATATATATATATATATATATATATATATATATATATATATATATGCTTTTGTACTATAGGTAACACTTAGGACACTATGATATGTATATGAATTAATGACAACATTAATATGAATAATAGATATGCCCATTTGATCTCACATTGTGTTTGCTTAAATTAAGATATTGATTATCATAAAATGAATGGATCAGTAAATAGTCCATAATGACTTCATTAGTGTGTTAAATAAAAAAATAGAGTCGTTACATGTAACGACTCTATATTTTTTTTTATATGAAGTCATCACTTCTCTTCTAACCTCTTATCTCAAAATACTGAATCAATTTAAGCAAGCATGATTAAGATGGAAAGAGTACAATCTACCATTAATATTAATGTTGTTATAAGTTCATATAAACATTCCACAGAGTCTCAATGTTACCTGAAACATACCAAAAGTAGGAGAACATCCGAACACTATGTCAAAAGAATACAGTTAGCATTCGGGTATGATTAGTCAAAAGCACATATACAAAAGTCAAACATATACATATCTATGCCCTAATCATCGTCATAAACCACATCTGGGGACACTGATACGGATGATGACACCTCCACTGGAATCATGGTCACATCCACAATAGACACATCGTTTATTATCAGAATTCGCCCAAAGTAGAGTAACTTGATCCAGCGTACACTAAAAACGAGAGTCATGAAAAAGATCTACATATTTATTTTTTTGAACATAACATGAAAATATAGTGAGAATTATATCCCGATAGGTTCAACAATAAATCATAATCATTGTCAGTATAAATCATGTTATATTTAACTGTAAAACCTACAACAAATTTATCAGGCGACATGAATGCACTATATTTATGCTCATGAATATCATGCAGCAAATATATGTATGGCATAAATAATTTCTTTCAAAATATCATAGGCATGAATTTCTTTTGTAATAGATCTATATTTTTTTTATTTAACCAATTTTGTTGTTTTTGGTTATTGGTGCTAACTTCCCACTAAACCTAGTTTTAGGGAAGTTGGCACTTCGTCTTTTGTTTCTTTTCATTTTAGTACTGAATTGCCCTATTTTTTCACATGTTACTCCGTTAGGATCAAACATTTTTCCACAAAAATTCATAAAAACAGCTGATTCTCCGTTCGTATTTTCTTCTGTATTTTCAGCATGTGCCTGTTGGATAAATCATTCAAAATATCAAGGACAAGATCAACTATTAAAAATTCATGGCATGTCAAAATCACAACTTCATCATATAATGACTATTAAATACTCATATCAAGTATGACTACCCCGATCAGGGCGAGTACTCTATACTCATTCCACACGGGCTTCTCTCACTCCATTTGACATGAAACAATTCTTTTTTTTTTCTCATCATCATCATCATAACCGTGGAATAACACATCCCCTATCTAGTGCACCACACACAGAAGTCATGTGATCGAGCCATTCATTTTTCTTTTCTTTTCACATTAATAGCCAAGATATGATTTTCAACAAAAGATGCTTAATATACCCATATGCTTCATCAAAACGTAATAATTTTAAATGTCATTTATAAAGCATAACCATGCCAAAATCACACACTTAGGATAGTAAAAAAATCATGCAATGGCAATGGCTAAGGTATAAATTGAGATTTATCCAAATTCTTTCATTTTTAACTTATAGAGATTCTTCTTTCTTAATTTTATGTTATTTCTTTATTTTCTTCTATACTTTGCCTCTAGCCTATTTTTCTCCTTAAATTATTTTTCAACATATGCTCTTAAATTTTTATCTCTAAAATTTTCTTTTGACACATTTTTACTTAAAATATTATATATACCTTTATATAAATTTTATCCATTAGTTCCTCAAAATTTTGATACCCCTTTTTATTAGAATTTTCCACCCATTCAAGTACGAAGGCTCAAAAGACATTTTGAATTTCAGGGTCCAAACCTTTCGTTATTGTTTAGGTATTATCTCTCTTATTTTGACTCCAATTTTGGTGATTCCAGAGCCTATGAAAATAAAAAGACAGAAATATACAACTCTAATGTTAAGAATTTTGGCAAAAACCTACGAGATCAAGGTGCCTCAAGTTCACTATTATCACACCTTGGGTGGGTTCTGACATTTACTAACTAATTGATCCATATCTCCCTCATATGTACCCTAAATTAGGTGATTTCAATGGCCATAAAATTGAGAGACACATATATACATTTTTCATGTTTACTATTTCTTTAAATTCTTTATGGATTTTTCCTATAAATTTGAAAATAAAAGCTTATCTTCACTGTCCTGGGTTCCAACCATTTTTATTCATTAATTTTCTCTTGTCACAATAAATTTTTCCTTAAACTAAATATTAATGTTCCAACTATTTCTAATGTCTTTAATCTCTTCTAATTACTTATTGTGCCATATTTGATCTTCTCTTAATCACTATCAACCCAATTTTCCAGCAAGCATATACAAACTCAAAAACTGAAAATTCTCCCTTAACATTTTTCTTAGGATTCTTAGTTTTCATCTCTTGTTAAGTTTTCTTACATTTTATTTCCTTCAATTTCGCCTAACCTAAGGTTGCTCATTTCCACATTTTAGTTATATTCCTTTCACTTAATATAATATATTTCATCATCCACTTCTCTTAAAAATCAAAGTCAAGCAAACAACATTAAGAGTGTTTTCCAACCAAATATTCCTATAGTTTTCTTCTGAATTTCTAAGGCTATACTTATTTTTAACAACCTAAGCTTCTTTTATCAACTTTACCACATTCATGAAACACTTAAAAACAAAATCATAATGGTCTAGGATTTCACCACCCATAGCCAAAACCATACAGAAATTTCCATACCAACTTAAACAATCACACATCCACCACATGCAAGATCTACATATAGGAAGATATAGAAACATCCATAGCCAACATCATTGTAGCAAAATATTACAAATTTCATCAAAGTCCTTAGATTAAAATTCCAAATAAATATTACAAAATTCTTTTTAAAAAGAAATATTGTTAAATATATGTACAACTCTTCCTAGTCTTACTTAGTTAGCTCTTCCTTCTTGATTTCCTCTTAGGTGTAGAGAGACTCCAATTTTCTTCCTGTTGTTCCAGTAGCATATATGAAAAGAAAATAGTAAGTTCTAAGTCCTAGGGATGGAGAAAAAGAAGGAATTGGGGTGTTGCTCTTACTACTTTCCTTGAGCCCTTAGTTCTCCTATACTTCCTTCTCTTATTTCTTTTCCTCATTTTCTCTTTTTTTGTTTTTGCCTTCCCTCTACTCTCTCTCTTGGTTGAAACACTTCTCAATGGAGTGGCCAAACATTTTATTAATTTTAGGGTCAAAGGTTTTCCGAGCATGACATCATTTTCTTTTCTTATGAGATACTCAATGTAGGTGTCATTGTGGATCATCATAATTTCTTATGGGTTGGATCAATGCTTCAATTTTTCATCTCTATCTCCTGGCCAAAAATTCTTCTTAAAAGGGTGATGAGATGCCTAAAATACATGTGGTCAAGTGCTTTCAAGCATGTGGTCCCTTAAAACATGTGATTCATTTCTTTTTCTTATAGAGCACCCTTTTAGTACACCATCATGACATGTTTTGATTGTTACTTATAGATTACTTACTTAAGTTTCCTCATCTTTCTTGCTCCAGCCGAAATGCACTTCTTAAATAGGAATAAAATGCTTGAAACTTTGTGATGAAATAGGTTTGAGACAAGTTGCTAAATTCCCTTTAATCTTGTGACTCAATCCCTTTACTTTTGGCTCACTCAATAGGGTATAATTAAGGTTCATTAATTCTCCTTAAATGGCACTAATCTTGGTTAGAATTTTCCAGCTTCTTCTCCATTCTCTAGCTTGATTGAAATGCATATTTAAGGGATCGATATTTTGCCTAAAAATTCATGTGATAGTTTACTTTATTTTTGGAGTACTCAAACATTAATTTCCCTAACTTGTTGAACTCACCAAAGGCTTGCTTAATGTTCACTCAATAAGAGGCAAGCATTACCAATCATTGTGGCTCAAAGTTGCATCATGTAACTCAATTTTCACCCTTGGAGTTTTAGCTCCTCATTCCCTCTTCATACCTTAGTCGAATTACTCCCTAAGAGTGGAAGGCTTGTCTTCACATGTATGTGGCTTGAGTTTTAGCCCACTCCCTTTGACCTAGCCCAAGTCCATGATGTATCTCTTAAATAGGCTTTCCATGTGGCTTGCCAACAACTCATGTGAGGGGAAAAAATCTTAGATGCGGTGTCCATAAAGTGGCATCCTAGCTGAAAGCCAAATGGTGTAGGGTGAGGTGTCAAATTTAGGGAATTTAACTCCTCCTTGCCTAAGAATTTCGTCCCTCTCTAAGATGTTATTTCTAATCTTTGTCTCTTAGGTTCTTCCTCTTTTTTCCTAGTGTTATAAGAATTTCCTATGTCCTCACATAAGAATTAAGAATTTCTAAGGTATATCTTCTATTAAATATTTATCTAAAATTTTTTAGTAACCCCGTAGGGTCTAGTATGATTACGACAGGGAGTAGTCAATCTTGTTTTAAACTCTTGAAAACTAACCTCATATTGATCCATCCACTTGAAAGGACTTCCCTTACTAGTCAACTTAGTTAGTGGTAAGGCTATGTGAGAGAAACCTTATATAAATCTCCTGTAGTATCCTGCTAACCCCAAATAACTCTTGACCTCTGTGACCATTTTTGGCATTTCCCATCGAATCACTGCTTCTAGGGTCTACTACTACTCCTTCACTGGAAATGACATATTCGAGAAACTTCACTTCCTTCAACCAGAATTCACACTTCTCCAATTTGACAAACAACTTCTTCTCATTCAACACTTGCAGCACTATTATGAGATGTTCTTGTTGTTTCTCATTCTTAGAGTACACTAGGATGTTATAGTGCCCATTCCTAGTCTTGAAAGTGTTTAGCACATCTTCTTTAATCTTAATTTAATGATATCCTGACCTTAAGTCAATCTTAAAAAAAGGCTCCCTTTAACTGTCTAATAAGTCGTCTATCCTGAGAGGAAGGTACTTGTTTTTAACAGTCAATTTGTTCAGCTGTCTATAGTCTATACATAACCTCAAACTCTCATCTTTCTTCTTAACAAATTGCACAGGAACTCCCCAAGGTGATGCGCTTGGTCTAATGAATTACTTCTCCAATAACTCCTCAAACTATTTTTTAAGTTCCTGTAATTTCATCTTTACCATCTTGTAGGGCGTAATGGAGATAGGCCTTGTTCTGAGTATTAAGTCAATAGAGAATTCCATCTCTCTTTCAAGAGGTAGGCCTAGAATCTCTTATGGAAATACTTAAGTATTTTAATAGATTTTGTAGTAGGAATACCTAAAACTTCTGTCGAACATGATTCCATCTAGGTCATAATGGATAGATTAACCAAATTTGCTCACTTTTTTCCCATAAGAATTAACTATTAGCTAGATAAATTGGCCTAATTGTATATACAGAAGTATTAAGACTACATGGAATTTCCCTTAATATCATTTTCGATAGAGAGCCAAGGTTTACCTCAAGATTTTGAAGGTCTTACAAGAAGCTTTTGGGAGCCAATTACAGTTTAGTACTACCTACCATCCTTAGACTTATGGGCAGACAGAGTGGACCATGCAAAATCTAGAAGATATGTTAATGGCATATATGATGGTGCAAGGCAAAGGATGGAAAAAGTACTTACCTTTGGTGAAATTTGTTTATAATAATAACTATCACTATAGCATTAAGATAGGCCTATACGAAGCCTTATACGGTAGAAAGTACAAATATCCACTATATTGGTTTGAAGTAGGAGAAAGAAACTTGATTGGCCTTGACTTAACTCAACAAACCACCAAGCATATCAGAGTAATTCAAGACAAAATACTAGCAGCACAGAGTCAACCAAAAAGCTATTCTGATAAAAGACGACGACCATTGAAATTTGAAGAAGGAGAACATGTATATCTTAAGGTCTCCCTAACTACTAGAGTTGGTTGGTCTCTCAAGACAAGGAAGTTAAGTCCACAATTTTTGGGACCCTATAAAATTCTAAAGAAAATTGGGACATCAGCATATCAGATCGTCCTCCCACTGAATTTATCCGATCTCCATAACATTTTCCATGTGTCACAACTTCGAAAGAACCTTTTAGACTCTTCACATGTAATATGGGATGAGCCGATACAAGTAAAGGAGAACCTGACATACTAGTTAGTACCGACATCTATTATTTATCCTGATGTGAAGCAGTTAATGAATAAGACCATTCCTCTAGTGAAGGTCTTATGGAAAGGATTGACTACGGAAGAGCGAACATAGAAGCCGAAAGAAGGCATGAAAAAGAAATATATGCAATTATTTTAATAAGGTAATTTCTTAAAATTTGAGGATAAAATTTCTTTTAAAGGGGACAAAAATATAACATCCCTAATTTTTATTTACTATTAAGGCATGTAAATTATTAAATTAAGAGGAATAAATAATAAAGACTTGTTAAGAAATTCTAGATAAATATTTAATAGAAGATATACCTTAGAAATGCTTAATTCTTATGTGGGACATAGGAAATTCTTATAACACTAGAAAAAAAAAGACAAAGAACTCAAGATGCAAAGATTAGAAATAACATCCTAAAGAGGAGCGAAATTCCCTAAGCTTAACGTCTCATCCTACACAATTTGGCTTTAGCCTAGGATGCCACATTATGAACATCTCATCAGAGATTTTTTCACCTTACATGAGTTGTTGGCAAGCCACATGGATGGCTCATTTAAGAGACACGTCATGGACTTGGGCTAAGTTAAAGGGAGTGGGCCAAAACCCAAGCCATATGCATGTGAAAACAAGCCTTCCACTCTTAGGGAGCAATTCAGCCAAGGCATGAAGGAGGCAGGGGGAGCCAAAAATCCAAGGGAGAAAATGTAGTCACATGATGCAGCTTTGAGTCATAATGATTGGTAACGATTGCCTCTTATTGAGTGAACATTAAGCATTTCTTTGGAGAGTCCAACAAATTAGGAAAATTAATGTTTGAGTACTCCATAAGTAAAGCAATTTGTCACATGGAATTTTAGGCAAAATATCCATCCCTCAAATATGCATTTCGGCCAAGCTAGAGAAGGGAGAAGTAGATGGAAAATTCTAACCAAGAATAGTGCCATTCAAGGAGAATTAATGAACCCTAGTCATACCCTATTAAGTGAGCCAAAAGTAAACGGATTGAATCACAAGATTTAAGGAAATTTAGCCACTTGTCTCAATCCTATTTCATCATAAAATTTCAACCATTTTATTCCCATTGAAGAAAATGCATTTTGGTTGGAGCAAGAAGGAAGACAAAACTTAAGTAAGGCATCCACAAGCAACAATTAAAACATGTCATGATGGTGTAATAAAAGGGTACTCCATAAAAAAAGAAATGAGTCACATGTTTTAAGGGATTTGACCACATGTTTGAAAGCACTTGACCACATGTATTTTAGGCACCTCATAACCCTTTTAAGAAACATTTTCGACCAAGAGATAAAGAAGAAAAATTGAAGCATCCATCCACCCTTACAAGGAATCATGATGATCCATAATGACACCTACATTGAGTATCCCATAAAAAAAGAAAATGATGTCATGCTTGGAAAATTTTGACCTTAAAATTAATAAAGCAATTGGCCACTCCATTGAAAATTTTTTTGGTCAAGAGAGAGTGTAGAGGGAAGGCAGAAGCAAAAGAGAAAAAAGAAGGAGAAAAAATGAGGGAAGAAAAGAAAGAAGTGTAGGAGAACTAAGGGCTCAAGATAAGTAATAAGAGCACTACCCCAATTCCTTCTCTCTCTATCCCTAGGGCTTAGAACTTACTCTTTTCTTCTTATATATGCTGTTGAAATAGCAAGAAGAAAAAGGGGTGTTTCACCACACCTAAGAGTAATGCTATACATATGTTTGATTTGGTTCAGTTTTGCAACAGAACCAAACCGAACCGATTATTAAAAAATATAAAAAATTTAAACCGATCGATTTAATTCAAAATAATAAAACCAAACCGAACCAAACCCATTGATAATCGGTTTAGTTCGATTCAGTTTATCAATTTTTTTCACAATGTAATAATTTTTCTTCTCTTCTAAAGGTTATAGCATAATAAACCAACCCACAATAAATAATAGGTGAATTAGAACCTAGATTGAGGAAAGTAGCTTTGAATTACTGTTGTGCTATGCTTGATGTGCTTACACTGCAAGTTCATCCTATGACTGTCGCACGGTGCCAGAGCGCAGACTGTTCTTCTCTAGTTATCACAACTCTGCTCAGCTTCTGTAATTTATAACTTTTTTTTACTTAGAAGGCCTATCACAGTCACGAAAGAGAAATAAATTTTCCCGCATGCAAGTCATCTCAATTTTTTTAATTAATGGATATCGTTCTTGTCCCACAAAGGGCTCAACAGTAAGTCATTATAAACCAGCTGATTTTTCTTTTTTTTAGTCAGCCACAAGACAGCTTTTCAGAAGCCTACAGGCAGGCCTACCATGCGGAGCCTCAGCGCTATGCATTTGGGTACCATGGTCACTAAGAAATCAACTTATACGTAGAAGCATTAAAAACTCACAATATTAAAGGTGACTCACGCACTGCTCGAGGAGGAGGAGGACTCAAGGTGGTTTATTAGAAGTTCCGTGCACATGGGGAGGTAAAGCAAGAATTTATATATATATATATATATATATATATATATATATATATATATATAATATAAATATATTAATTGGTTGGTTCGGTTGAGATTTTTTCTGAACTGAAAACCGAACCAACAAATCGATTTTTTAAAACAAAAAATCAATTTAAACCGTTTTTAATCAGTTTTTTTTATTTTATCTTGGTTTGGGTTGGTTCAGTCGATTTTCTTCAGTCCGAATCAATTTTTTACACCCCTACCCAAAAGGAAAAGCTAACTAAGTAAGACTAGAAAGAGTTGTACGTAGGTTTAACAATATTTCCTTTTGAAAAGAACTTTAAAATTTTGTAATATTTATTTGGAATTTTAATCCAATGACTTTGATGAAATTTATAATATTTTGCTACAATGATGTTGGCCATGGATGTTTTTATATATTGCTACATGTAGATCTTGCATGTGATAGATATGTGATTGCTTAGGTTGGTAGAGAAATTTTTGCATGGTTTTGGCTATGGGTGGCGAAACCCTAGACTAATATGATTCTATTTTTAAGTGTTTCATAAATGTGGTAAAGTTGATGAAAGAATGCTAGGTTGATAAAAACAAGTATAGCCTTATAAATTCAGAAGAAAACTATAGGAAGATTCGGTTGGAAAACACTCTTAATGTTGTTTGATTGACTCTAATTTTTAAGAGAAGTGGATGATGGATAAGTGCAAAGAATATAACTAAAATGAATGAACAACTCTAGGTTAAGTGAAATTGAAGGAAATAAAATGTAAGAAAGCTTAAAAAGATATGAAAACTAAGAATCCTAGAAAAATTTTAAGGGAGAATTTTTAGTTTTTAAGTTTGTATATGCTTGCTGGAAAATTAGGTTAATAGTGATTAAGAGAAGATCAAATATGTCGCAATAAGTAATTAGAAGGGATTAAAGACATTAGAAATAGTTGGAACATTAAGACTTAACTTAATGAAAAATTTAATGTGACAAGAGGACGTTAATGAATAAAAAGGGCTGGAACTAAGGACAATGAAGATTAGCTTTTGTTTTTGAATCTCTGGAAAAAATCCATAAGAAATTTAAGTGCCTGTTTGGTTCAGTGGATGAATTTGAGTAGGAATAGATCTGGGAATGGAAACTTGTTGACTTCATTTGGTATGTGATGGAAAAAATTGAGGTAATGTCATATTCCATTGTTTAATATGAAAAAAATGGAAGGAATGAAAAAATAGAGTAAGTAAAAAAACTAAATTACCCTTAATATAAAATGAAAAAATTATCATTTTTTAATTAAAAAAAGTAAGAAATCATTTTTTATTTAAAAAATCAATCACATATTTTTATTTAATTACCCCCAATTGTACTCTTTTTATCTAATTAGGGTAACATATGAAATGGTTTCATTCTCAGATATTCACTCCAAAGGGCACTATTATTTTATAACCCCACAATCAAATATACCTAGGCACACAAAACACTCATCTCTTTGCTACCTGAGAAAACCCACACCATGTGGGAAAGCACAAAAGGTGGAGAAAGGGTTATTCTCTCATGGAAGCACTCTTCGAAAGCTTATTGTGAAAACGTTGTTAAGGAGGTTGAAGACCACCCATCACAGTGGCCAAAAACATGATAGGTAGGCGAGCCAATGCACAAGAAGCTAACCCATGATTCTTATTCCTAGTTCACACAGCCTAAGACGGTGCCCTTTGTTCCCGGCAACCATCATAGAACTATGTCAGGGGTGAACGACGATCATTTATTTCTAATTTTGTCTTTGGCTGGTAATGTAAGTTGCACTTCTTCATCATTTTCAGATTCGTGAGAAAGGGCTTCTCAAGGGGTAAATTTGTGAGTCTTTGAAAGGAATACTAGATTCCACACCTCTTGCAATGGAATCATGTTTCCCTTGGTTAATGGAATAGAGCATTCCCGGGAATGCTTTATTCCACCTATTCTATCAATCCAAACGATGGAATGTGTCATTCCATATGCTATTTCCTTTTCCATTCTACTGAACCAAACTGGCAATAAAGAAATGGTTAATATAAAAAATGTAGAATTGTGTCTCCCAGTTTTATGGCCACTAGAATCACTCAATTGGGGGTTCATATAAGGAAGATATGGCCTAATTAGTAAGCAAAGGTCAAAGCCCACTTGAGGATGCTATAACATGTAGATCTCGTAGGTTTTTGCCAAAATGCTTAACATAAGAATTGTATACTTCCATCTTAACTTTCCATAAGCTCTGAAATCACCAAAATTTAAATCTAGAAAAGAGAGCTAGGGGCTAAACAATAAAAAAAGGTCTAGACCTTGAAATCCAAAATGTCTTTTTGGGCCTTAGTACTTGAATGGGTGGAAATTTCTAATAAAAAAGGTTACTAAAATTTTGAGGAACTAATGGGTAAAAAGTATGTAAAGGTATATATAAGATTTTAAGTAAATAGGTGTCAAAAGAAAATTTTAGAGATAAGAATTTAAGAACATATGTTGAAAAATAATTTAAGAAGAAAAATGGGTTATAGGCCAAGAATAGAAGAAAATAAAGAAATAAAATAAAATTAAGAAAGAAGAAGAATCTCTATAAGTTAAAAATGAAAGAGGATCTAGATAAATCTTAATTTTTACCCTAGCCATTACCATTGCATGAATTCTTTACCATCCTAAGTGTGTGATTTGGGTATGGTGGTGCGTACTGTCGTGGGTACACCAAAATTAATACCCGACCTCTTAACTAACCTATAGTCGTGGAAGTAAGAGTCAATTTCACAGAGACTAAAATTACCTTGTGTAATTCTTGGAAAGGGGTTTGATGAATAAAAGTAAAATAAAGCAAAAAGAAAATGCAAGTAATTAAAAAGAGGGTTATTAATAATAAAGGCATTGGTTTCGGTTGATATCCATCGTTAAGGGATTGCATTGATCATTGACAACATAATCAATTTTAATTTGAATATCTATCATTGGGTGTGCAATTTCCTTAGGAAATTGGCATAACATGGTTCCTAACTGATCGCATCTAAAAGAGGAAGATTCACCTCACATTTTCTAAAGGTCTCATATAAGTAAGTAGTTTTCTCATTCAACCTATTTTCTTTTAGAGATTTAAAAAAGGGAGGTACAGGTTCATATTCAAATAAAAGTGCAAACTTACCTTCTGAATGCTTACATTTCATAGTTGCATTATTTTTTTCTTCCTCTTGCTCAGTTGGTGCATACACCTCTTGCATTAAGATTTCATCTTCTTTATCACTTTGTAGCACGATGGCATTTACATTTTTCCTTGGGTTTATCACAGTTTGAGATGACAACTTACCTAAATTTTGAGCCTCTAACCAGCTAACTATGGTTGCTAATTGGTCCATCTGATTTGCCAGGCTTTGAATATCAACTCTTATCTCTTGCTGAAATTACTGAGTGTTATGTGTAAGAGATTTAACAATGTCTTCTAAAGAACTACTTACCTGGAAATCCTAAGATGCAGTCTGTCTAAGATAATAGGCATGTTGGTTATTTGTAAAATTTTGTTATGTAGGCTTATTTTGTGCATTCCCATACCTGAAGTTGGGATGATCCTTCCATACAAAATTATATGTATTAGCGTAAGGATTATACATCTTCGGTTGTCCAGGGAAACCTCCTACAATATTAACTTGTTCTATGGATTCTTTTTAAAGTGTAGGGCACATATCAGTTGGATGCCTTGTCACTGAACATATTCCACTGACTCTAACTTACTGTGGTATACTTGTAGCAATTTGGCATACAAAAGAGGTAAGTTCAGATATATGTTGTTGAAGGGAATAAGTACTTACCTCATGGGCATGTCGAACTGGGGATTTATGCCTAATGCCAAATTGTTGGGAGTTAGCAATTATATTTGATATTAGGATTCTGGCTACTTTAGGGTTTTATCCACTAGTGCTCCTCTACTAACTGCATCTATCATGCTCTTGTCTCCATGCAAAAGACCTTTATAAAAATATTGGATTAGTAGCTTCTCACTAATTTGATTATGTAGGCAATTTACACAAAACTTTTTAAACCTCTCTCAATATTCATAAAGTGTCTCTCCATATAATTGCCTAATTCCGCATATTTCTTTGCTCATATTTACAGCTTTAGATGCAAAAAAATATCTCTCTAAAAATAACTTCATCTCATTTCAACTAGTGATAGTGCCATATGGTAAATAATATAGCCAATCTTTGGCTAAGTCTCTTAAGAAAAAAGGATAAATCCTAAGTTTAATTTATTCTTCCATTACTCCTGGGGGCTTCATACTAGTACACATCACATGGAATTCCTTTAAGTGCTTATACAAGTCTTCACTTGCAAGACTATAAAAATTTGGTAAGAGATGAATTAATTCAGATTTTAATTCAAAATTAATATTTTCATCAAGGTTAAGAAAAGTAATGCATAAAGGTTGTTGGTGTAGATCTGGAGCTGTAAGCTCCTTCAAGGTTATATATCTAGTCTTGATTACTTCCTCTTTCTCTTGATGAATGTCCTCTTGAAGTCCTCTTCTATGCTTGTATACAGATTTTTCAATATTTGGATTAAACTCTAAATCTTGAGAGTTAGCAAATTGAGTCCCAGGCATAAATCAAAATAAAAACCACAAAAAGGTAATCAACACAATCTCTGGCAACGACTCCAAAATTTCGTGCGTACTGTCGTGGGTACACCAAAATTAATACCTTACCTCTTAACTAACCTGTAGTCATGGGAGTAAGGGTCAATCCCACAAAAACTGTAATTACCTTGTGTGATTCTTGGAAGAGGGTTTGCTGAATAAAAGTAAAACAAAGTAAAAAGAGAATGCAAGTAATTAAAAATAGAGTTATTAATAATAAAGATGTTGGTTTCGGTTGATATCCACCATTATTAGATCACATTGATCATTGACAACATAATCAATCTTCATTTGAATATCTATCATTAGAATTCTAACCTTGTACCTCCTTAAGTCAAGTAATTGATGACAATCGCCCCAATCAAATTCTAATTAACAAGCAATCCTTTAGCATATTGGTAAAGCATAACTTATTAATCGCATGAAGAATTAGAGAATCTGATAGAGTTAAGCAAATATACATACATTGGCTATATCTAATTTAGTTAATTATTCATCATAGGTTTAATAATTTATAATCCAAAATCCTTAAGCATATTTGTTTCATGAATCACAATAATGAAAACTTTGTTCAAAACATAATTCAACAATAGATTAAGACAGATAATATATTAGTAGACCTTTCTAACAATTATATGAATAATCATTGAAAAGAGAAGAACAGATGAATGATCAATACTCAATTAAGATTAAAGTAATAAAATCAAATCTAAATCTCACAATGTATGAAGATCCCTTGAGGTTTCGATATTCCTCTACTAACTGAAAGTAAATTAGCTACATAAGGCCATAAAAAAATCTAGAAAAGAATTGAAGAAGGTAATTAAGAGCTTGATTGATGATTTAAATGCTTGCTTTCTCCCCATTTTTATAAACTAGCTTCTTCTCATTGAAGTAAAATTGTTTTTAGGTCAAAACTCAGCCTATCAGGTTTCAATTGAAGCTAAAAAGACCTAAAAATCACGATTTCAACATTCTCGCGAGTGACGCAATGTGCTACTCATGGATTGCGGCACTTCAAAAATTGCCTAATGGGGCACTACGGTGCTTCAGGAATCTTACCACAGGGTGCCATGGTTGACTGGTTCTTTTAGAAGCTCGAGCGTTTCGGTGCTGGTTCTGGTTCTCAGCAACTTAATGCCGCGGCACTCTATATCCTTGATGACGTGGTGCCCATAAAATTCTAGAATTTTCCAAAGTACCAAGCACAAAAGTTGTAGATCTATGTCCCTTCTTTCCATATCCGCTGAAATCACATCAATCGGAGTTCAAATGAAAGAGATATGCCTCAATTAGTGATGAAGGGTCAAAAATCAGTATTTTTCCATACTTTCTCTCTATTTTCCTCTTCTTTTCCTCTTTATTCCTCCTAAAACATAAAACATAAAACTCAATTAATTATTATTTATTTTATATTTAAATTAAATAAAAAGTAACTTAAAACATGCTAAAGACATTCTTAATTTATTGCATGTCACATAGTTATGTTTTATAAATGATATTTGAAATGACTATGTTTTAATGAGAAATTGTGGCATATGGAAATATTGGCCATATGTTGTTAAAAATCGTATCTTGGCTACTAATGTGAAAAAAAATGAAAGAAAAGAAGATGGCATGGTCATATGACTTTTGTGTGTGGTGCACCAAATAAGGGACTCCCTATTCCACGATTATTATGATGATGATTATGAGAAAAGAAAGAGAATTATGCCATGTCAGACGGAGCGAGAGAAACCCGTGCTGAATAAGTATAGAGTACTCATCCTGACTGAGGTAGCCATACTTGATATAAGTATTTAATAGCCATTATATGATGAAGTTGTGATTTTGACAAGCCATGACTTTTTAACAGTTGATCTTGCCCTTGATATTTTGAATAATTATTCATACCCATGATATTTTGAAAGTAATTATTCATTACATACATGTCATTGCTGCATAATATTCATAAGCATAGATAGAGTGCATTCATGTGGCCTGATAAATTTGTTGTAACTTATACAACTGAACATAACATGATGATTTATACTAATGATGATTATGATTTATTGTTGAACCGACTAAGATATAATTCTCACTATATTTCTATGTTATGTTCAAATAAGTAAATATACATATCTTTTCCATTACTCTTGTTTTTAGTGTACGCTAGATCGAGCTGCCCTACTTCGGGCAAATTTCGATAATAAATGATGTATCTATTGTGGATGTTACTAAGATTCTGATGGAGGTACCACCACCCGCACTAGTGTCCCCAAACATGGTCAATGTCAACGACATGAAAAACTAGGATCAAGAAGTTAGTGTTTTGGAGAAATAGATATAACTAAAATTTGTCTCACGTGTCAATATAAATAAACTAGAGAATGAGGAGAAATCACCAAAATTTAAGAATTAAGGAAATATTAAGAATGCCATTGGAAGCACTAGAATTAGTTGAAGTACTAAGACTTAGATTAAGGGAAAACTTAATGTTAGAAATGTCATTTGTGATAGAAAAGTGTCGCTCAAGGTTAAAGAAAAATTCTATTGTATAGCTGTAAGACCGGCAACATTGTATGATACTAAATGTTAGGCGGTTAAAAAATAACATAAAGATAAACTCAATGTAGTATAGATGAAAATATTGTGTTGAATATATGGACACACTAGAAAAGATATAATTAAAAATGAGTACATGAAAGAAAAAGTTGAGAAATGAGTATATGAGAGAGAAAGTTAGAGTATCACCTATTATGGAGAAAATGGTGGAATCTCTATTAAGCTGGTTTTACTATGTGTGGAGAAGACTTGTAAAAACCCTATTAAGAAGAGTAGATCAGATGAAGAGTAGCCCGGCAACATTGTATGGTACTAAATGTTAGGCGATTAAAAAATAATATAAAGATAAACTCAATGTAGTAGAGATGAAAATATTGTGTTGAATGTATGGACATAATAGAAAAGATATAATTAAAAATGAGTACATGAGAGAGAAATTTGAGAAATTAGTATATGAGAGAGAAAGTTGGAGTATCACCTATTGTGGAGAAAATGGTGAAATCTCTGTTAAGGTGGTTTTACTATGTGTAGAGAAGACTTGTAAAAGCTCTACTACGAAGAGTAGATCAGATGAAGAGTAGCCCGATAGTTAAAGGTAGAGGGGAACCAAAAAAAAAATAGGTGAAACCATTAAAAATAATTTAACAATTAATAATCTCTCTATTAACCTCATTTATAATAGGTTACTATGACGTCGTTTAATCCATGTAGCCAACAACACCTAATGAAAAAATACTTAGTTGTTGTTGACAATTTAAATCCAACTTTTTAAATCAAATAACATTAAACTTGTCCAAATTTCCTTGCTCTAATAGGAGTTTCTTGGCAACCCTTTTTATTGTGCCCTGACTTTTAGCGGTACACTTGATTGTAGAGAGTCGTCTTCTAGCATCAAATTGGGCAACTTCTTCATTTTCCTTTCTACTTTTCTTTAGCCTTTCTAGAAGCCTACATAATGGAGGATGAAGCATATTAGTCTCCTCTAAAGTGCCTAAATCACACAATAGGCTGACCAGACCACTATATGTTGTTTTGTACATTTTCATATTATAGTATGCATCACAATAATCCTCCACCTTTGCTCTAATGTATGTAATTGCAGTTGCATCATTTTTGCAAGGCAAACCACTTATTTTTCATGCTTTATATTCACATGTATGAGAATTTAAGTTAACAAGAAATCTAGTAAAACCATCATACACTTCATAAAGGTTCTTACTAGCTATCTTCGCTTTAAATACTCTTGAATCCTGTCAAATTGTATTGGTCTCTTTCATAATCCTAGGCCCAATCTTTTGTGACTAAGTGGAATAAGATTGATATCTTCTATGGAAGACCATCATAATCTTTTCTCTTAATCTATCCACTAAGTTCAACACATTCATGTTTCTCAATTTAGCAACCACTCATTGAATGACTAAAACTCATTATTAGTGATATGTGGACTTTTAGATCATTCATCAAATGCATATCTTGACAAACTATGCATAGGAATATCCATCAAGTACCTATATGCATTCTTATATAGGATTTTCATTTTTACCATTGCCTTCTTGAATAAAAATTCATTTGAGGTTCTCACATCCATCCAAAAAATGTCACGTAATATAATAAGTGAACATTCTTCCTTAAAATTGTTCAATAAATGTTTATTGCAATGCCTATGCCATGCATTGGGAAATATATTAAAAATTGCTTGTGAAAATCCTTGTAATTAGTGAAATTGTCAATGAATAAAGTGATGAAATTGTGAAAATGAATGCATACCATGTTAAATTATTTAAAAATGAATGCATAATGTGCTAAATTATTGCAAAAAGATTGAATAACAATAAATAAATAAATACATTTTGCTTATAACTCATAATTATGTATTGAGTATCAAATCCTATGGCTTAATTAAGATAATCCAAGGAAAATGATCAAGATTGTTTAGACTCTATCTTTGCCATTACAAATGCAATTGGAAATAGTCCATTGTTCGCATCAAGAGAAACTGCATACAATGACACCCCTATACTCGGTCATTTTAATTAACACCCTTCTAGCCCTATAAATGACCTAAAACCTTTTAAGAATCCATCTTTGGATGCATCAAAGCACACAAAGATCCTTTTAAAAACTGGAGTTAAGGCCAAGCTGAGCTTGTCATGGTAATTAAACTTTACTATGCTTTTCCTATTCGTTTCCAACAATAACTCAGCATCTTTTGGAATTTTCTTATGACTATCAGTATGTGAACCTTGAATCTCTTCCCTTGCTCTTCTTCTTGCCCTATATAAATGCATATGATGGGCTTCAACACTATACTTACTATAGAATCCATTGGACATCAAGTCATTGTTCATATTAGGATCAGCACTCAAGGATCCTCTCAACTTTTCAACCATTCAGGTGGATGTTGCTTTTGTCTTCTCATATTGGCTAATGCATGTGTGCATAGGGTTGTTACTCTTGATCAAGTATGTCGTGCTATCAGTGGTGGAATAAGCATGAATTCTCCATGGACTGCAAAATCGCTATCACTTTAGCTTACTCATTCTTCGCCTTAATAATGTCAAAATTCTCTTGTATTATGTAATCCTTCAATACACTCCTAAACTTATTAGCATCTATAAAGAACATGCAATATTCCAAGTGAACCTTCCTATTGCTATCATATTGGAACTTTTTTCCTCTCATTTTCTTATTAACATCTATAGCTTTTGGCTCTTCTAGGTCACTTTCAGTAGTAAAAGTCACTTTATCTTCAAGGTTAATTTATGGTCCATTTCCTTCCTCTAAGATTTCATCTTTCTTTTCAAAATATCCACTTTCTTCACTTTCTTCAAGGTCATTAGCTTCATCATAATCTTCATCAGAGTTAGTGAACAACACTTTATTAGGTCATTCACTTCCATCACAACCATCAATGAAAGAGGTCGGGTGAGTGGATGGTGGGTTTGGATAAGTAAGCCATGACTTAACTGCAAATAGATGAAAACAATATAAACCCATTTTACATTTCAATTTGAATATAAACTTTGAAATTGAAATTTCATGCTCTAAATTTTATTTACTAGAAATCACACAAATTAATTTGTATCTTGTGATACAAATGCATAAGCAAACAAGGGATTCAATGGTAACTAGACATTATGCATTCAAGAATATACCTAATTGACAACAAATAAAGTTCATTAATTAATCTTGGCAGGAAACAAGTGATATATAGAACAAAAGTCACTAGCATGCATTTTAGAAACACAACACTAAAAGTTTTGCTATATTATCGATTTGGCATTGTTTGTAAGAAACAATTTGGCGCTACTTCTCACCTGCTACAACTGCATATAAGATACTCAAAATGATCTAAACATGTTTTTAAACTCAAAATAACATGTATAAATCAATGAAACATGAAATAAAAAGGATTACACCAACTTTCCATAATTGCTTTTCTTCTCAAGTTTTCAATAGTTTTGACACTTCCAAATCTGGTCTCCCTCACTCAAGATGGTATAAAATTCGTAGAAATTTCAAGAAAATAGACTCAAGGACTAAAACTATCCCATTTAAATGTTCTACCATAAAAAACATGGAGGATCACCACTTAACACCGAATAATGGCCATTGAAGGCCATTAAACATGAAAACTTTAGGAATCTTGAAAGGAAAATGTCTGGACCATCTTAATGTGAGTTAAATGTGTTAATAAATTGAAAAACTATAACATTATCCCACTTAGTCCATACGTTTAACTTATTAGCTTAAATGAGTCATCAAACAACTTTCTTAGTAAATAAATACATGAATCATAGTGATAAGTTCTCTAAAAGCGAATAATATCAACAATGTATTACAATGCATTTAGTTTCTCTAGTGTTATAATTAATGTGGTAACAAAAACTTAATGAATAAACCCTACGTTTACTTTTGGTCCAAAAACAAAATATGTTTTTCGCAAATGAATTAAAGTGCACATTAATATGAGAAAACATCAGAATAGCTAAGAATTTCATTAATTACCTGTATGTATAAAATCATAAAATGGAACCAAATCTCATTTTCTCTACATGATCCTTGAATTTTAGTTATGACATGCCCTTAGTCAAAGGATTAGCGATAATCGATTCAATGCTAACGTGCTCAATGATCACTTTCTTTTTTTTACACGTTCTCTAATGGCTAAGTACTTAATGTCGATGTGTTTACTTCAACTTCCACTTTTATTATTTTTAGCCATAAAGACAGCAGCTGAATTATCATAGAAAATTTTCAAAGGCCTAAAAATTGAATCCATAACTCTAAGCCCCAAAATGAAATTCTTAAGCTATACACCATGTAAAGTGACCTCAAAACAAGAGACGAACTCGGTTTCCATAGTAAAAGTAGCAGTAAAGGTCTGCTTAACACTTCTCCAAGAAATAGCTCCATCGGCCAGCATAAAAATGTATCCTAATGTTGACTTGCGAGAATTAACACAGCCAACAAAGTTTGAATATGAATAGCCGATTATATCTATATTGTCCATCTACCTATATATAAGCATGTAGTCTTTGATTCCTTGTAGGTACCTCATGACTTTGTTTACAGCTCTCCAATGGTCCATTCTTGGGTTACTTTGATATTGCCCAAGCATCCCTACAACAAATGCAATGTCAAGTCTGGTGCAAATCTGAACATACATAAGGCTTCCAACGGCAGAAGCGTATGAAATGTTTTTCATATATTTCCTCTCAAGATCATTCTTTAGGCATTGATTCAAATTACACCTATCACCTTTCACAATGGGAGCAACACTTGGTGAACAATCTTTCATCCAAAATCTCTCTAAAACTTTATTGATATAGGTTTCTTGTGATAGAACTAAAACACCTTGAGGTCTTTTCCTATGGATTTTAATGCCAATGACATAAGATGCCTTACCTATATCCTTAATGTCAAAATTTTTAAAGAGGAATTATTTCACTTCATAAAGCAAACCCTATTATTGGTTGCAAGCAAAATATCATCCACGTATAAAACAAGAAAACATATTTTACTCTTATTGACCTTCTGGTATATATATTGATCCATGGGATTTTCAACAAATCTGAATGAAAAAATTACTCCATGGAATTTAATATACCATTGACGGGAAGCTTGTTTTAAATCGTATATGGATTTCTTAAACTTGCAACCCAAATGCTCACCATCACTAGAAGAGAAACCTTTAAGTTGTTTCATATAAAACTCCTCCTCTAGATCACCATTAAGAAAAGTCGTTTTCACATCCATTTATTACAACTCAAGGTTAAAATGAGCAACTAATACCAAAATAATGCGAAGAGAATCTTTCTTATATACAAGAGAAGAAGTTCTCATGTAATCGATTCCTTCTTTTTGAGTAAATCCCTTGGCAATGAGTCTCGCCTTGTATCTCTCAATTTTGCGTAATGAATCCTTCTTGGTCTTAAAGACATATTTACAGCCAATGGCCTTCACCCCATTAGGCACCTCTACAAGTTCCCAAACTCTGTTACTCTTCATGGAATTCATCTAATCTTTCATGGCATCATACCACAAATTTGACTCTTTGTAACTCATGGCTAGTGAAAAGGTTTCATAATCATTTTCAGCTCCTATATTATAGTCAAACTCTTGTAGATACACTATAAATCACTAGGAATAATTGATCTTTTCTCTCTAGTAGATCTTCTTAATGTTGTAACCTCATCTCCTTGAAGAGGTCGTGGTTCAACTTGTTCATGAACTATAGGTAAATCCTGAATATTTTGATTTAACTGATCAACTTATGGAAACTCAATGACTGGTTGTTCAGTACTCGTTTGTACTTAAGGGGTACTATGAATAATAACCAATCTATCACTTAAAGTGGAAGGTTGAGACTGTATATGATCATGTGTAGAAACTAGGTTCATGAACTGATCACTCTCACTGATCAAGTCATTCTCAAGAAATTTAGCATTTCTTGATTACATTATCTTAGTTGTGTGAGATAGACAATAAAACCAATCTATCACTTGAAGTAAAATGTTGAGACTGTATATGATCATGTGTAGAAACTACTCCTACTAATCAAGTCATTCTCAAGAAACTTAGCATTTCTTGATTACATTATCTTAGTTGTGTGAGATAGACAATAAAAGCTGTAAAATTTAGATCTTTCGGCATATCCAATGAAATACCTGCTAATGGTCCTCGGGTCTAATTTCTTCTCTTGTGGGTTATATATCCTCACCTCAGATGGACATCTCCAAACGCGCATATGTTGCAAACTTGGTTTCCAACCTTTCCGTAATTCAAAAGATGTCTTTTGGACAACCTTAGTTGAAACTTGGTTTAATATATATATATATATATATATATATATAGTCGTCTTTAGTGCTTCAGTTCACAAGGATCTAGGAAGATTGGAGTTGCTAAGCATGCTCCGCACCATTTCCAATAATGTTTAATTTCTTCTTTCCACAATACCATTCTGGTCTGGAGAACCAAGCATTATATATTGAGCAACAATCGCATGCTCTTAAAGAAACTTAGCAAAGGGACAAGGTGCTTGTCCATTCTCTGTGTATCTACCATAATATTCTTCACCTCTATCTTATATCACTATCTTTATTTGCTGTCCACATTGGTTTTCATCTTTAGACTTAAAGACTTTGAAGGCATTTAATGCTTCGTTTTTATTATAAAGCAAATAGATATACATATATAATGAGTAATCATCTATAAAGGTGATAAAATATTTATGACCATGCACATCCATGTCTAGACAGCATATATCAGTATGAATGATTTTTAATTTGTTCAAACTCCTAACAACACCTTTCTTAGAAATGTTAGTTTGTTTTCCTTTCATGCAGTCCACACAAGTTTCAAAGTTAGTAAAATCTAGAGTACTAAGTACCTAATCTTTTACTAACTTTTTAATTCTCTCTATGGAGATGTGTCTTAATCTTCGATGCCATAATATAAAAGAATTCTCGTTAATATTACACCATTTAGAATTAGTCTGAACTTGCATTGAACAATAAGTAGTATCGCTTTGTAAATTAAGACGATAAATACCATAAAACAAAATACCATTCTTAACACAATCTGAATTATATAATAAACTGAATGATGCGTCTTTAAAATTAAAGGAACATCTAAATGGTACAAATCTAAAAACAAAAATCAAGTTTCATAAGAAACTTAGTATATAAAAGGCCCTTTCTAACTTTAAAACATAACCACTACTTAAAGTCAAAGCGCAAGTTCTTATTGCTTCCATATGTGAGCCTATCTTGTTGCCTGATAAGATGCTTTGTTCAATTCCCATTGGTTTCCTTAAATTTTGCATACCCTGCAAGGAGTTTGTAATATGGATTGTTGATCTAGAGTCAATCCACCAGGTATTAATATTAACGTTAGCCATATTAGATTCATAATAGGTAAACAAGCTTGATTTACCTTTCTTCTCAAACCATTTTTGGAATTTGATGCATTCCTTCTTCATATGTCCCTTCTTTTTACCAAAGAAACACTTCACTTTTGATTAGCTTGAGACTTATCAAGTTTGTTCTTCTCACGAGCTGTTGCTAGCAATACACTCTCACCCATCTGCATCAATAGCCTTTCTTCTTCTTGAACACACATTGTCATTAATTCATTAATTGACCATTTATCTTTATGCGTATTATAAGAAATCTTGAAAGGCCCATATTTCTGTGAAAAGATGTTCAAAATGTAGTACATTAGGAAGGACTCTGATATATTAACCTCGAGTTTCTTAAGTTGAGCTGAAATATCACGCATCTGCATTATGTGCTCACTCACACCTCTTACATTGGTGAGTTGGAGAAAAGAGAACTTCATGATCATGGTGCTTGCTAAGGCTTTTTCAGAAGTGAAGAACTGTTCGCCAATGGCTTTTAGCAAATCTCAGACCTTTTAATGCTAATCAACAGAACCATATATATCGACAGTGATTTTTGTCTTAATAAATATCACGCTGAGCCGATTAGATCACTCTTATCGCTCATATAGTACAATTTCAGTCGGCGTGCTCTCGTAAGTGATTGTAAGTAGTTTGTCTTTCCTAATAGCATAGTCTATGTCTATCCACCCTGAATAGAGTATTCTCTCATTCCATATCTTATAGTTATCTCCTCTAAGTTTGAAAATATCAAAGCGAATATCAAAGAAACCAGCAGAATGAGAAACTGTATAAAATCCAAAAGCTTATGTCAAAATTTTGAGGCTCATTGGTCTAAATTTCATGTATTATCAATGTAAACATGTATATATATGAATCTAGTAACATAAAAATTGCTTGTGGGCTAAATTTTTAATTCAAGTAGATTCATATGTACTTTATGATAGAATTATCAAATTATGTACTTAATTTCATATCGTATATATACATTATGAAAATAATTTAATTTTCTATCCAAATATATTTATGAAGATTATGTATTATTTCATAACTCTTGTGGATAAATTATAAAAATAATATGATATTTTATCCTAATTAATTATATAAATATAATAAAAATTCATGTGGATAAAATTTATTATATTAAGTATAATAAATCACAATACTATGTCTAATTCCTTATGCGATCCTAAACAAAACTTAATATATAATTTTAATTAAATAAATATGTTGTGGCTAATCCCTAATTAATTAAGATTATAAAGATCACTAAACATATAAAAAAATTTATGTACAAAATTAAGTTTTATGAGAATAATCCTAAATTACATACCTTCTAATAATATCAAAACTTAATGATATATTAGAGTATATAAATAAACATCTCTAAAATAAACAAAATTTGCATAATTAAAATATAATATTATGCACAAAAATATACTAATTCTTAATAGCATGAAAAATAAAACATAAAAATTATTCATGCATCATAAGAGTATTTAATCTAAATTGCATATATAAAGCAATAGAATAATATATGTACATGAAACCAAAATAATTAAAGAATTATTAATCATGGCAACTAAATATAGGAAAAAATTATTTTGACTTTTCAGAACCCTTAACAATATTTCTCTATTAATCTAGAACCAACAAGCATTCACGGTCAAATGGTAGAGTGCAGAACTACAACCATACAATCATGGGTTCAAGACCCCACACATGCAAAATTTTATGAATTTTGTAACCAGACTTTAAATAATAAACACAGCACCTTTAATACTAAAGATCATCAATGGCCCAGTGGATGCCTCTTAACCAAAAGGTCGCGGGTTCAACTCCCCGCGAGCACTAAGAAGATGCATCTGGTTAGTTGGGATAAGGTGTGTAGACCAAAGAAGGAGGGAGGATTGGGGCAAAGGAATTTAAGAACTATGAACGAAGCCTTTCTAGTGAAGGTGGCTTGGGGGCTGATTACGAAACCAGAGGACTGATGGGTGGAAATCATAAAAGCCAAGTATAATTATAGTGATGGTCATTTCCTAGAACCTAAAGGGAGATCCAAAGACTGCTTGAACCTAAGGAGAGGAATTCAAAAAGTTTGGAATTCAGTGAAGGAAGGAGTGCAATAGAGTATGGGATATGGATGGGAGGCCAGATTCTGGCTAGATGACTGGATTCTAGGGTGTGGGAAGTTAGCAAGGGAGAATGATAGTAGCATACCAGAGGAATTATTAAAGTGCAAAGTAGCAGAGATGGTCACTGATGTAGGGGAATGGGATTGGAGTAAGATCATTCCTTTTACCCATCCGAAAGTTAGATTGTTTCTTGAGGCATGTCCTACCCTAAGATTGGAAGATGGGAAAGATTCTATCCGATGGAAATTCTGTAGTAATGGAGAATTTACGGTCAGATCCGCGTACAAGATCAGGAACCTAAGACACCACCAACAGAAGCAGAGCATTTGAGAAAAGGTCTGAAAATGGTCGAGGGTCAAAAGATCATAACACTCTTATGGCTAATTGGAAGGGAAAGTCTAATGACGAATGGGTTGAGGTTCGCCCGGCACATTGATCAAGATGGTTTGTGTAAAATATGCGGAAGAGATCAAGAAAGTACAATCCACTGTGTTAGGGACTGCGATCATACGAAGAATCTATGGCTAAGACTGGTGGAACCGAGTAAGTGGGATGATTTCTTCAAAGGAAATACATTGGTTTGACTTGACCAGAATCTTTCGATGAACTGGGGAAGGAGAGAGAATAACTTTCGGGACTAGAAAACTCTATTCAAGAAAACAATGTGGAGTACCTAGACTCGAAGGTGTGACTGGGTGTTTCAACCAGGAAGTGCAAACTCAGGATACCTCTACTTTACCTACCTAGCTAAAGCAAGGGAGTGCAAGGAATGGATGTTAGCGAGTTCGAAGATTCAAGGAGGGCTTCCTATGAACAGAGACGTTGGCTAGTCTCCTTTGATAAGGAATTGGCTGAAGTTTAATGTAGATGGTTCGGTTAGCAGGGACAATCGAGCATTATATGGGGGGTGCTCAGGAACGAATCGGGAGGATGGATATAAGGGTTCACAAGGAATTTGGATATCTGTAACATCGAAAAAGCCAAGTTTTGGGGGATCTTCACAGCTTTGGAGCTAGCATGGAAAATGAACATCAGGAAACTGATGATCAAGACAGATTCATGGAGTGTAGTGGAGCTATGCACGAAAGGTTGCGAAAGATGCCACTCGAGCTTTGGCTTAGTTGTTCAGATCAAAAAGCTTCTGCAGGGCAATTAGGAGATGAGGATGGCATAGGTTGCTAGGGAAGCGAATAAGGTTGCTGACTGGTTGGCTCGAGATGCTCAAAAGCATTCATTAGGTGTGGGAATTGTTGATAAGCCTCTAGAATGCTTGAGCGCCCGTTTGTTGGAGGACGTGATGGGTGGGCCGTGTGCCAGACCCTAGATTGAATAGCCTATTGGGCTCTTTTGTTGTACCAAAAAAAAACTCCCTACGAGCACAAAATTTATAAATTTTGATATGCAGGATTTAAATATTAAAAGAAGTGCATATATTACTAAAAGCAACTTTGGTTTAGCGGTCAAGCATGAATATACCTTTACAAAGGATGCAGGTTCTGGTTTGGAAGGCTGTAGCTCACAGAGAAATAATTTTTTTTTTTAAATGTTCATCATCTTCAACCTCCAAATAGGTCAGGATGACTCGGTTCAAGACCCCGCACGTGGAAAATTTTATGAATTTTGTAACCAGTCTTTAAATAATAAACACAGCACCTGTAATACTAAAGAGCATCAATGGCCCAGTGGATGCCTCTTAACCAAAAAGCCGTGGGTTCAACTCCCCATGAGCACATATTTTATGAATTTTGATATGCAGGTTTTAAATATTAAAAGAAGCGCATATATTACTGAAAGCAACTATGGTTCAATGTTCAAGCATGAATGCACCCTTACCAAAAACATAGGTTCTAGTTTGGAAGGCTGCAGCTCACAAAGAAATAATTTCTTTTTAAAAAATTGTTCATCGTCTTCAACCTCCAGACAGGTCAGGATGAGACGGTCGCAACTCGGTTTAAACTCGCAAGAAAACCCAACATTTTTTTGCGATTTTGATGACCAAAATTAACGTATTATATGCAGAAATGATCAAAAAACAATATTCTAATAATTCATGATCTCATTTTGCATCAAAACACCAAAAATATTTCAAAAAATTAATAAACAATACACCATATATGCAAAAACAAGGCAGAGATCATTTCATACTCTGATTACAAATGTAAGATACTCAAAATGATCTAAATATGTTTCTAAACCTAAAATAACATGAATAAATCAATGAAACGTAGAATAAAAAAAGATAACACCAACCTCCCGCCATTACTTTTCTTCTTAAATTTTCAATAATTTTGGCACTTCCAAGTTTGATCTCCCTCACTCAAGATCGTGTAGAATTTGTAAAATTTTCATTGAAACAGACTCAGGAATCAAAACTATCCCATTGAAATGTTCTACCATTAAGAACATGGAGGGTCACCACTTAACACTAAATAATGGTAATTGAAAGCCATTAAACATGAAAACTTTAGGACTAAAAACGTCTGGACCATCTTAATGTGAGTTAAATAAGTTAATAAATTCAAAAAACTCAGGCTTTAAATATTAAAAGAAGTGCATATAAAACTGAAAGCAACTCTGGTTCAATGGTCAAGCATGAATGCACCCTCACCAGGGACGCAGGTTCTAGTTTGGAAGGCTGTAGCTCATGGAGAAATAATTTTTTTAAACACTGTTCATCGTCTTCAACCTCCAAACGGGTCAAGATGACCTGATCGTGACTCGGTTTAAACTCGCAAGAAAACCCAACATTTCTTTCGATTTTGACCACCAAAATTTATGTATTATATGCCAAAATGATCAAAAAAATAGTATCCTAATTATTCATGATCTCATTTTGCATCAAAAACGCTAAAAATATTCTAGAAAATTAATAAACAGTACAACATATATGCAAAAGCAAGGCAAATGTCATTTTATACTCTGATACCAAATATAAGATACTCAAAATAATCTAAACATGTTTCTAAACTCAAAATAACATGTATAAAACAATAAAACGCGGAATAAAAAAGGATTACATCAACCTCCTGCCATTACTTTTCTTCTCAAATTTTCAATGATTTTGACACTTCTAGGTCTGGTCTCCCTCACTAAAGATGGTGTAGAATTTGTAGGAATTTTAAGAAAACAAACTCAGAGACCAAAACTGTCACGTCCCGAATTTATCCAAGCACGAGACCGGCACGAAATGAGGATTTCTCCCCACTCCGTAAGCCTAACCATTCCATGCTGAATCTAAAACTCATTAGATACCCTGGTTTAGCATGTGATCACATAATCACTCTGTAAAACTTTAAACACATATAAAACATAAATAAAGATCTAGCCTCAAAACTATATGGTTACATTTTTCATTTCTTGCTTTACAAAGGTTTTACCTTTTCTTTTCACGCATAGGAAACGATGATCCTGCCTGTGATAATGTGGAGCAACTCTAGAGTACGAATACATAAGAAAACAAGAAATTAAGCCCATCAGGACAAATTTGAGCTTACCTCAGAAATTTTACTGCTTCGGCGCATGCCTTCAATTTTTACCTTATCTGGAAGCATTTAAAAGATTGGGGTGAGTCTTGCGACTCAGCAAGTAAATAACACAATTATAACATGTAGAAAAATTATATTTTATATTAGGTTATGATTCAGCTTATGTTGTTTAAGTTATGAATATTTTGAAGTATTCTTGCTAGTTTTATTTACTTATACTCATTAGAAATATGTTATGAATAGTATCTTATTTATAAAATTTATTCAACATTATTGAAGATTACTAGTTCATTCGTTTACCTTGGTTTAATCCATTCTCATACTTTTCCTTATCTAGTTTCATCATCATAAACATGTAGGCCTCTAAAAGACTCCTTGACTTTTCTCAGTCACTTTCCTTTATTGTTCTTCCTTTAAGTAGACATTTGAATATTTCTACGTGCAAACTTTTGCACACGCTGTATCAAATGGGCTAGATCCACTTTATCATCTTTTTTTTAAATTATGCCACTATATTATTATGCTCCTACGTCATATAACATTATCCTATGTTATTTGTGTACATATAGATATGTATTTAATACTCAAGCTATGTATATTCAAGAATATAATTAAAGTAAAATAATTATATTAATTTATTATATATAAATAAGACTTATTCTTTTATTAATATCTTTCAATTTTATTCTTAAATTATTATTATTTTTAGCGAATTTTATTTAGTTTGGAGGATCCCAATCCAGAACCATTTCAACATACCCAAGCACATAGCCTGGTAAGGGAAAATCACCATTTTTCCCAAGCACACAGCAAGGGTGGGTAAATCACCACATACATGTCTTATCCCAAGCACATAGCAATGGGACGAGTAACATCATCATATTCTCGTCATTCATATCATAAGGTTGGGAGGAGCTCTCCTCAACTCCCTAACCTTTCCATATGTTGACTGTCCTAAGCACATAGCAATAGGACGGGTAAATCACCTCATTCTCATCATAAGTAACCAGGACAATTGCCACTGGCTATTGGAGGAGACATACTCAACTCCATACTTATTCATAATTCAATCCTCATGTGTCCGTTCGCACAAGGGGCTAGCAACTCCCTTGCTAGCTAGGGTTACAAGGTGCACCAAGGCTAGCCATCTCTGCCGCTAGCTGACAGTGTTTCCGAAAAGGAATCCAATGTAATTATTATTAATCTTATTTAATTATTTCTTTGTTTTCAAGTTTTAAGATAAATTATTGTTTTAATCAATATCTAATAATAACCCATCGTGATCATATCATCATACTCATTATATCCTCAATGGATACTTTATCATCACTGAGTATCAAATTTAAAAAAAATCATCACACTTAGTCATATCACTTTCATTCATTCATTTTGTTTTGACTCATTCATATTTTTAAGGTGCACGTATATATATCCATGTGCTTACTTGAATAAAGAAATTTCAATTTGATAGTCACACCTCATTTCATTGCATATAACCTTATAATCTTGTATCATTATTTATTATTTCAATATCTATTAGGGTTGCCATCATTAAATATTATTTGAGATGCCATTATACATAAATATTCACATACTTATATATGTTCATAGTATAAGCATCATACGTTACGGGAGATCACGTTATTAAATTTTTCGGATAGAACATTTTACACCATTTAGATAAAGTATATCCAATACATTATACATATATAGCTTATTCTAATAAACTCTCAAACCATTATGGATCATCTTCACTAATATTTAAACTATCCTCAAATTCACATATTTATATCCACAAGTCGATATAATTAAGAACCATAGACATAAAAGAATATATACACATCCATATAGGGTATCCAACTTTTCTTATTCGAGACTTCTATCAAATTATCTTTGATTCTCACATGTCAACATCCTCCCATGAATCTCATTGTCTTAATTTATCATCTATTTTTGTTCTAAAATCCACTAATTAATATGTTAAATATACGTAGCAACAAATCTACTAAACATTTTATAACGTTCAGGCACCATTGACACATGTCTAACAATTCCAACTTACCTCATCACAATAACTCTATATCCTCTTATTAACACCAGTAAACTCATTATCAAAAATTTCAAGCATTTCTTCTATCATATCTAAAAGTACCTCATTTTAGCTCATATCAATCCCGTTTAATTCACCCAATCATTTCAAGAAGATTTTTCTCAACAATTACTCATACATAAATTTCCAAGTTAAAAGGTCAAATATTAATTTAAATTCTACTTTCTATATTTCTATTCCTCAAGAAACTTTGATGCCACTAACTCACTTGATTACACTTCTTAAAACACCATAAGGCATTCATCAATTAGTTATTCTCACGCAAACTTTTGTATGCATTATAATTTTCTCCAAGATTTCTTCCATTAATCATTTCCTACAAATTGAAATCACTAATTTCCTAATTTTGTTTTACCTATCCTCAAGTGAACCTAATATGCTCAAGTCTTCCTCTTATGAAATTTTCCCATCACTAGCCATTCCTCAAGCAATCCTAACAAATCTTACTTTCATAATTCCTAACATGTCTACTACCTACCTATCTTAATTCACTTTTCACACATTCATATATTTTAATGACATACTATCTAAATATAAAAAAATCAACCAAGTCACAATCTTCACATACGAAAATTGTCATAAATTTATATTATATAATCATATTATACAAATTTATAAATTTATAAACAAATTATAATTCTTTTCTCCATGTCATAATTTATGTGATTTACTCACCAATTTGAAGCTTCAATTAGACTAACTTCTTCTTGCCTTTTTCCAAATGAAATTGATCACCAACAACTCCAAATTATGCTCTTCAACTTAGCTATTTCGAAATCCAAAAATTCATTGACAGGTACTGTTCACGCATCTGACACTGTTCACGCAGGTAAAATACTGTTCATGGTTACTGTTCATCCGACAAAAAATTTGCATGATTTAGGTACCAAATCATGTTATCTTGCCATGAAATTTGTCATACATATACTACACTATGTCCTTAAGAAAACCCATAACTTAGTATTTCAAGAAAACACCAAAAATTACAAGATTTCTGAAATTTTACCTAAATTGGGCGCAGGTTACTGTAGCTGCGTTTTCTGATGTTTCTGCTTCTGTTTTGTTGCACTTTCAACTGGATTTTGGCAGAGGTTCATGCTTCAGTTTTTTTTTTTTTTTTTTTTTTTTGCAGAAGGGTATTTTCGAAATTTCAAAGGGCCAGATTTTTAAAGGGACATTCTTGGAATTTTGGTGCAACAAAAGTGGTAAGAAAAAAAAAATAAGTAATTCTAGTAAACCATATTTTTAGAATAAAAATAAAATGAAAATAAACTTTTATCTTTAAGGGAAAAACATAAATATTTCTCATAAAATATAATTATTAAAGCAAGATATGACATTTTAAAATTTTGGGATATTACAAAAACTATCCCATTTAAATGTTCTACCATCAAGAACATGGAATGTCACCACTTAACACCAAATAATGGCTATTGAAAGCCATTAAACATGAAAACTTTAGGACTGAAAACGTCTGAAACATCTTACTGTGAGTTAAATATATATGTTCTACCATCAAAAACATGGAGGGTCACCACTTAACACTAAATAATGGCCATTGAAAGCCATTAAACATGAAAATTTTAGGACAGAAAATGTCTGGACCATCTTATTGTGAGTTAAATATATTAATAAATTGAAAAAACTCAGACTTTAAATATTAAAAGAAGTGCATATATTACTAAAAACAACTCTGGTTCAACAATCAAGCTTGAATGCACCCTTACCAAGGACGCATATTCTAGTTTGGAAGGCTACAGCTCTCAGAGAAATAAATTTTTTAAAAATACTATTCATCGTCTTCAACCTCCAAACGAGTCAGGATGACTCAGTCGCGACTCAGTTTAAACCCGCAAGAAAACCCAAAGTTTTCTTGCGAATTTGACCACCAAAATTTATGTATTATATGCCGAAATGATCATAAATCAATATCCTAATTAATCATGATCTCATTTTGCATGAGAAACGCCATAAATATTCCAAAAAATTAATAAACAGTACACCATATATGTAAAAGCAAGGCAAAGGTCATTTTATACTCTGATACCAAATGTAAGATACACAAAATGATCTAAACATGTTTTTAAACTCAAAATAACATGTATAAATCAATGAAACGCGGAATAAAAAAGGATTACACCAACCTCCCGCCATTACTTTTCTTCTCGAGCTTTTAATGGTTTTGGCACCTCCAAGTCTGGTCTCCCTCACTTAAGATGCAGTAGAATTTGTAAGAATTTTAAAGAAACAGACTCAGAGACCAAAACTATCCCATTTAAATGTTCTACCATCCAGAACATAGAGGGTCACCACTGATCACCAAATAATGGCCATTGAAAGCCATTAAACAGGAAAACTTTAGGACTGAAAACATCTGGACCATCTTAATGTGAGTTAAATGTATTAATAAATTGAACAAACTCAGGCTTTAGATTTTAAAAGAAGTGCATATATTATTGAAAGCAACTCTAGTTCAGCGGTCAAGCATCAATGCACCCTTACTAGGAATGCATGTTCTAGTTTGGTAGGCTATAGCTCACAGAGAAATAATTTTTTTTAAAACACTATTCATCGTCTTCAAACTCCAAACGGGTCAGGATGACCCGGTCATGACTCGGTTTAAACCCGCAAGAAAACCCAAAGTTTTCTTACAATTTTGACAGCCAAAATTTTAAACTATATGCCGAAATGATCAAAAAACAAAATCCTAATTATTCATAATCTCATTTTGCATCAAAAAAGCCAAAAATATTCCAAAAAATTAATAAATAGTACACTATATATGCAAAAGCAAGGCATAGGTCATTTCATGCTCTGATACCAAAAGTAAGATACACAAAATTATCTAAACATGTTTTTAAACTCAAAATAACATATATAAATGAATAAAACATGGAATAAAAAAAGATTACACCAACCTCCCGCCATTACTTTTCTTTTCAAGTTTTCAATGGTTTTGGCACTTCCAAGTCTAGACTGCCTCACTCAAGATGGTGTAGAATTTGTAGGAATTTCAAGGAAACAAACTCATGGGCCAAAACTATCCCATTTAAATGTTCTACCATCAAGAACTTAGAGGGTCACCACTTAACACCAAATAATGGCCATTGAAAACCATTAAACATGAAAAATTTAGGATTAAAAACGTCTGGACCATCTTAATGTGAGTTAAATATGTAAATAAATTGAAAAAACTCAAGCTTTGAATATTAAAAGAAGTGCACATACTACTGAAAGCAACTCTGGTTCAGAGGTCAAGCATGAATGCACATTTACCAGGGACGCAAGTTCTAGTTTGGAAGGCTGCAGCTCACAGAGAAATAATTTTTTTTAAAACATTATTCATCGTCTTCAACCTCCATATGGGTCCAGATGACCCGATCGCGACTCAGTTTAAACCTGTAAGAAATCCCAACGTTTTTTTGCGATTTTGGCCACCAAAATTTATGGATTATATGCCAAAATGATCAGAAAACAATATCCTAATGATTCATGATATTATTTTGCATCAAAAATACCAAAAATATTCTAGAAAATTAATAAACGGTACACCATATATGCAAAAGCAAGGTAGAGGCCATTTCATGTTTTGATACTAGATGTAAGATACTCAAAATGATATAAACATATTTCTAAACTCAAAATAACATGTATAAATCAATGAAACGCGAAATAAAAAAGGATTACACCAACATCCCGCCTTTACTTTTTTTCTTAAGTTTTCAATGGTTTTGACACTTCTAAGTCTGGTCTCCTTCACTCAAGATGGTGTAGAATTTGTAAGAATTTCAAGGAAATAGACTGAGGGACCAAAAATATCCCATTTAAATGTTCTACCATAAAAAACATGGAGGGTCACCACTTAACACGAAATAATGGCCATTGAAAGCCATTAAACATGAAAACTTTAGGATTGAAAACGTCTGGACCATCTTAATAAGAGTTAAATGTCTTAATAAATTGAAAAAACTGTTACATTGCATAGTTCCCTATTTGTAGTTAAAATTTAGAAAAATAAAGAAACAACTTTGTTTTGTCATGCTTTGAATTATCTTGCACATGGAAATTATAAATTGTCATATTTGTGTATATATGAGTCTATGTGTGTACTAATTTTATCGTTTTCTCTAAACTAACTTTGAACTAGATAAAATAGTTGTTCATGGTTCAATTTTTTTTATTGCCCATGTGTACATGGATTATTTATGATTTTTGTAGATTTTTTATTTCGTTAAATAAGAGTTGTTACTGATAACTTAAGAGACTAAACATCTAGTAGCCCTACACTAGCCTTAGGAAAGGTCTTAGATATTACTGTAGTTCAAGGGTTCACTCTGTTCCTTTCAATTCAATTTTGGTTTATTGAACAAGTTAGTTGATCTAGACCATTGATATTAATGTAGTAGGCAGTTTACATGTTACAAGCTTTGCACAAGAATGAAATGGTAAAAAAGTTTCCACATATAAATGAAAACAATGAAGCAGCAATGAGAGAACTTCAGTAGAACAAATAAATTGGTTATATTGTCAAAGCCCTAAGAAACTTAAGAAAACATAATTATATATTAAGTGGATGATGCCAAAGAACCTAATTTCGTGATATAAAAAAATACCTTAATCGAATACATAGAAATTAATCTTAATTGAAAAATACCATAAGAAATCAAATAATCTCTTTTAAGCAAGAGAGAGTCACCACCAAATCACAATTGATGGGAAAAGAGAGGAACCACTAAGTGAGAATGCTTTAAATCTTGAGATGTTAGAAGAGCCTTCTAAATCCAATGAGTCAACGTCACGCCCCTAATTTTAGAGCACGTGAAACACATACTTTACGAATATATATTTTTCATAACATGTATAATGCACTCCTTTACAGATAGGTATTCTCATGTATACACAATATACATACCAAGTCTATAAACATCAAAGTACAACAAAAGTAGGGATCCCTTCTTGTAGCGTTCAGAGCATACTTTAGAGTACAAGTACAATATAACCAAAAATCTACGAGCCTTGGAAACAAAATAGGCTCACCAGTGATTAGGTTGCCTAACTAATCACCTATCTGAAGGGAAAAGGCCAAACTCTGTACTTTTATATGAAAAAATATAAGTATCGTGTAGTGAGTTTGACAACTCAGTAAGCAGATAATACCTCTTATGACCTCTTAGGTCAACATATGGATGTACTCATATTTTAAAATTTGTCACATAGAAAATACAGTTTGAAAGTACATATATATAGGACTCACATTTCAAATATTCTCAAAATAAAGGATATTCATATATCTAAAACCATATACTGTATTGTATGATCATTAAACAAATGTTGTTATGCATCAAGATATTTCACATAAAAATATTAGGAGGATCCCATATCAAAACCACCATATCAGAGTTCAAATCCTTTCGTACTTTAGTGCTGTAGAATTTACCTATACTTAGCATCCCAGTTAAAGTTCGCTCTATCACCATTCAAGAGGACACGTAAAGGGACTCTAATATGGGTAATTTTCCAAGCACATAGTAAGGAAGGGCAAATCACATATCATATAGTCGGCATCTCACCCAAATAGGAGGCATCCCGCTCTCTTTTATATATAATATCCCATGTGTTGGTCGTCACACGAGACTACTACCACCCTTACTAACTGAGGTATCAAGGTGCACTAGAGTTAACATCGTCTGTTGTTAGCAAACAGTGTTTTCAAAAGGATTCATCCACAAAAATCATATTTGTATATATGTCATATCGTTCAAAACAAAGGTTCTAGTATAATATAGAATTTTCAATCTCAGTACAATTCCTCTGTTAGAAACTTTTCAATCGGGGTAATCACATATACATGCCCATTTTCAAGGTAATCTTATAACTTTATATATCAATGCCACATACATAATATATTTCCCTTATCATATAATAAGAAATACAATTTAAAATCACATATTCAATGAGTTTAAAAATTTATTTTTAAAACCATACTTTTCTTGAACTATATACCATATTATAAATAATTTAGATAATTTAATCTATTTCAGAGACATATAAAAGTATAAATAACTTATAAACATAATCAATTATCTATTTAAAGTTCAAGAAGAGCATAGGATAAGTTATAAAAAGAATTATCTACTCACAAGATAAGGGCTTCGGGTTGGACAGCATCAAAATGTACTTTTCCAATTCGAATTTGACCAAATAGACTTCAAAAACGTGTCCGGAGGGTCCAAAAATTTAAGGAATGACTCGAAGAGTTTGGTCAATTGATGGGGGCACTGTTCTTGATCGAAAAAAACTATTCACATTGGCTAAAATCACTATTCACATCGGCTAAAACACAGTTCATTGCAGTATTCACGTATTGTTCACACAGGTAGAAATACTATTCACGATTATTGTTCATCAGTGAAATTTTTCATGATTTAATGCTTCAAATCATGCTATCCAGCCAAAAAATTTTGCATGTAAGGATTATTCTACCTCTTAAACATGATTCTAGGGCTAAAATACTAGAAAACACAAAAAAAAAATTTGAAATCCTAAATTTTACCTCGTGATTACTATTCATCATTTTCAGCGAATTTTTGACAAGTTTTCAGTGAAATTAATCGGTGGGTTTTGAAACTCTCGTTGCCACGAATATGACGGTACCTCTGATATCTCAATTGTATGCATATATTAGAAGAAATTCTAGAGAGAAAATAGAGGTTAAAGAGAGAAAGAGGAAGAAATTTTTGTGTGTGTGGTGCTTTCATCCGTGTGCTTGCCTACGGATGCCTCCAGTTTCCTTCCTCCTTTCTTATTTATTTATTTATTATTATTTAATAATTAAATATTTGAAATTTATTCTTTGATTATATACATATAAATATTTTTTTATCTTAAAAAATCTCAAAAATTCTTCAAAATTTATATTCTTGGAAAACTATAATTGCAATATCAAATTATGACTTTTTTTAATAAAAATTTTAATAAAAAAAATCATAAAGTAAAATATCTTTATGCATAATAAAAGAAAAAATATTTTTAAAAATAAAATAAAAATTTATTAGAGATAAATATAATTATTTTAAATCAAACAAAAAAAATTATTTTAATTAAAAATATATTTACTTTCAACAAAATATGTATAATTATTTTAAAAAAAAATATTTATTTATAATAAAATATCATTATTTAAAAACTACAGTATATTACATCAAGGTCCTTTCAATGAGCGAGACAATGGAAAAGTCAAATTGGTTCTGACGCAGAGGAAGGAAGACGGGGAACTCTTTGCTTCTCTTGTTGTGAAAGCGGAATCACAATTGTGGAACAATTCCTTATTGTACCCAGGGAAAATTGAATCGATTTAGGCCAAATGATTTTGTAATTTCTAGCACAGAAAAAGGCAATTCCTTCTACTTGCTCTTTTGGAGCAGGAAAGAATGGAGAGTAGTAGCGTGCAACAATCCCTATTTCTGCTTACTTTTTCGAAGCAGAAAAAGGCGACACATTCTCTCCAGTATTTTTTGCGGTGGGCATGTGCAAGTAAGCAACTCAGCCTTGTCCAGGAATCAGTGAGGGCATCGTGGAGATTTAAAAAAATGAAAGTAAATTATTTAATAATTAAAAAAATTAAAGTATTTTTTTAAAAATATTTTAATAGAGGTCAGTTAAATAAATTAAAATATACATTTTAAAAATAAAAAATTTTCTAATAATATTAATATACAAAAGAGAGAAAAGTAAGGATTGTTTGATTCTGTTTTTATTTTTTTTTTAAATTATTTTTAAAAATTATTCTGTAAAATAAAAAAAAATTTAATAAATTATTTTTAAAATGTGTTTTTTTTGTATTCTGAAAATAAAAATAAGAAATAAAAATAAATTTTTACAAGTGTTTTTTATTTTAAAAATAACTTATTAATTTTGGAAGAATAAAAAAAATCCACCGTAATTTTTTTTTTTATAAAGAAAAAGAGACAGCAGCTGTTGAGCTACTAGAACCAACCCCAAAAAATAAATATACTTTGCAAAAAGAAGTGGCAAATGAGAGAACGAGGGAGCGAAAGACATAGCCTTATTATAACGTGATAATCTATTTGAAAAATAAATAACTCAAAACTAAATTCGGATAGACTTATTTTAAGCCTTTCATACGCTTTGAAAAGTAAAATATAAATAGATAATAGTTTTTTTTCAAGTAAGGGATAGTTATAAGTTAGAAATATTTCTACGTGACGACTCGAACTTGTCGTCACCTCTTTTTGAATGACACCAAATTTATTATTAAACTAAATACATGCACATAAATGAATAATAGTTTATGAGAAAAATTAAACAACCTATATAATTTTTGTTAATTATACTTTATCAAAATTTGAACAATTAATTTCTAATTAATAATTAATTATATACACTTTATCCTCTAAAATGAATCTTCTACATTCAATCATTTAAATTTGATCAAAATATAAAGGCGTGGTTGATTTCTAAAAATATTTTTAGTTTAAATTTTTACTTTTAGTTTATAAAATTTATTTTTATTTGTGAATTTTTATTATTTAAAATTAAATTTGTTTTATGAATCTAAAAATTTGTTCATATACATACATACATGCATACATATATATATATATATATATATATATATATATATAGATAGATAGAACATAAATTATTATAAATATTACTTAACTTTTGAATTTTATTTTATTTCATATTTATAATATAATTTCTTTTAAAATAACAAAAACACCTCCAATCATTTTTTTTCCGATGAAAATGTCTTTTAGATGTCTTAACATATTTTCAAAAAATAAATAAATTAAATGTTATGAAATTTATTTTCAATTTTATTTTATACTCTTAATAAAAGGTGGCTATGGGTGAAAACAGTGCAGGTTGGGTCGAGTTAAGTCAAAATCTCAACTCAACCAAACACTCTTCACGTCAAGTAAGTGTGGCCTGAAACTGACCATTAACTCAAGCAAACTATGCATATTGGGTTAAATTGGTTCGAGTTAGGCATCAATTGGTCAATCTAAAAACTTTGGGTTATGTAAGTTGGGCAGATTGGGCTGGTCAGGTCATCAATGTCCAAATAGTTTCAATTAATTGCCAAAAAAAACCAGTAAACATCTCAAAGAAAGAATGAGTTTATATTTTTTTATAAAAAAATTTATCCAAAAAAATTTAAAATTTGATACTCAAATTTTTCTCTTTTTTTTTTTCTGTGTGTACATAGCAATTCATTTATAAAAAAGAAAGGGGGATTCATAACAAAAATCCATCATCTCTTATCATAAGTGTAAAATAGCAAAAAATTACAAACATAAGTTATCTTAAGGAACATGAAAGCAAAAATGTATAAATAACAAATTAAAAATCCAACATAATGAAAGAATAACAAACAAAATAAATACATAATATTAAAGCAAACAACATCCCAGATATATAAATAATAAGGATATATAGATAATAATCAGATGTCAAAATCCAACGTAATAACAAACAAACAAAATAAAATCCAACATAATTCTGTTGGCTGCTACTATTTGGAGGTAGCTCTTGTAAGTTTTGTAAAACATTGAAAAATAAATACTTAATTGAATAAGATATAATAATAAATTATAATCTATAAAACAAGTATTTAATACTTTATATATTTCAATCTTCTCACATTATTGAAATTCTTCAACTAAATCCATGTTATTAATATCAAACTGAAATAAATTTAATTTCAACAAATTTTATACACAGATCAGTGCCTAAATCATTTTTGTAGAAAGAGATGACCTAAATACATATAGTACATGGCCATCAATACTGATGGTTGACTTAAAAGTCATTATTAACATAGAAACAACCAACACATCTCGAGTAGTAATAAAAATAATATGGAACCTATAAACATTTGATTTCCACCGATCTATAGTATAAAAAGAATAATATGTATCCACACAAGCTTTATTTAAATATATTTCCACTCATTCTTTACTTCAACATAATCTTTAACTCTTAAATGGGATGTAAAAACAATATCTCTAGAGTTTTAAGCTAGTTTTTTCTTTTGTAACGCCTTGATTTGCATCCTCCATTATCATTGAAAAGTGGTCCTCTACATTTGAGCACCTTTAGGTTCATAAAATTGGCAATACTACTTATACAATCTTTGTAAATCAAGTTTGACCTCGTAAACCATATCATAAGATACAACTACACTATAAATATCATCAAATGACAATTTCAAATAAGCAAACTTATACCTCGAGTCAAGTACATTGGCAATGAACAATAAGAGGTTCTGTTTTTCACTTTTTCTCAATACTTATCAAATTAATTTTGCATTTCAATTGCCATCCAATTCAATAAAGAGTCATCACTTGAGCTCTACTAAAATAACTCACTCTGAACTAAAACAATTTAAGAGAAGGCCTTATTTGAAGTGACATATAAAAACTCAGACAATTTTAAGGTCACATCATATAATATTTTCAAAAACTGAATGAAAACTTTACATTATTCCAATCATAAGAAAAAGGAGGACCTATTGTTTTATCATCAAAATAATCAATATAGGTGGTTTCATCATCCTCTAGCATATTAAATAGCACTTCAAATTTCTCAACAGCTTATAACATCCAATAGGTTGAGTTTCACCTAATTAGAATATCTAGGCATACAAGGTTTTAAGAGTCAATATTTAACTGTTCAGCACACCATTTAAATTTGGCAAGTTTAGAGAGAGAAGATCTAGAATGTCTCATAGCATTATAAATAGATGCAATGAATAAATGCATATCTTTCAATCCATCACTAGCAACTAAATTAAGGATGTGGGTAAAATATCTAACATGCATTAAATCACCATATAAAACAAAACCATCTATTGTCTTCATTATTTTATTTAAATATGCTAATGACACATTATTTGTACTAGCATTATCTACATTCACTATAAATACTTTTTCAATTCCCCATTCATTCAAACAAAGTTTTATATGCCTTCCAATTGTTTTCTCTTTATGATTAAGAATAAGACAAAAGTTCAAAATTCTCTTTTGAAGTCTCCAATCATTGTCAACAAAATGTGCAATAAGTGCCATATAGTTTATATTCTGAATTGAAGTTTAATAATCAATGATAAAGCACACCCTAGCATAATTTGATTATAAAAAACTTCTAAAATTTAGTTTTTTGTCTAAATACAACTGATAACAGTTTTTAACTACAATAACATGGAAAGAAATATGAAATTGTGGCTGCAACCTACTACAAAGGTACTTAAATCCATATCCTTCAACCATTTTAAATGATTGTTGATCAGTAATAACAAAAACAGATAAAACTTTTCAACACTCTTCAATATTGTACACTTATGGTGCTTTTACCATATTATTTTTTCCACTATCCCTTTTAGGTTCGAAACTAATTACTTGTTGTTTATGATCATTTACCAGAGCATGGGAATACATAAGACATTTAGACAAATTACTAACTAAATTTGAAGTGTCGTGCGTCTTAGGATTACATATATACTTTTTTTCACAATAGTTACATTGAGCCGTAAGTTCTAATGTATCTAATAGTTTGGTGAAATGATCCTATACTACTAAAGATTTTCAAGATCTATTGATAGGAGGCTTCTTTTTTTGTTACTTAGGGGAGCAATGTTGGAATTTTCAATGTCAAGTGAAGGTGAAGCGTTCACTTTATCTTTGCCTTTCGGATTTACTACAAGTGATTTTGGTGTAAATGTTATTGTCCCTTGTTTTTTTGAATTTGAAGAATCTATCCCAACAATATCTGTCAAAGATAGATTACTTCGCTTTCAACTAAATTTAATACCATAATCCTATTATTCTAGTTTAACAACGTATCTTAGCTTTCAAGTGGATGATCATTATCTATAGTGATCAAATAGAATTAAGGATTTTTTATAATCTTATTATATTTTCATGCAAATTATTATAATAAGTAGTAAACTATAGTATATAGAAATGCATATAAGGAGATCTATATATACTCCAGTTCTGTGGTTTAGCCAATTTCAAAACTCTTAACTATCCTCAATTAAGCTAAATTAATTGATCTTACTTAATATCCTATCCGGTTCAATGTAGATAACTTTGTTCAAATTTCATATTTTGCCAAGCCATAAATAAAGAAGAAAAAGAGGCACAAGTAGTTTATATATATTGCAACAAAATCCATAACCAGATCAATTTCATGTTAACCTCTATTTAAATATGAAATGTCTAAGAATTTTGATACATTATGTGATGTAAGTGAATTATTGTCTCTTATAGTGCTGAAAGCTTATGATTCATGTAGTCTCTATGTTGAGAAATATATATATATGAATGAACGATATGATTAATTTGCTTATGTATGTTAAGAATAGTTAATTATCATATTAATTAGTGTATTGAATGTGAGAAACTTATCTTGGCCTATAGTGGACGGTGAGAGTTGAAAAGCAAACCGAGACTAATATGAGATTGAGAAGCAAAGAACCGAGATAATGATTGCTAGGGTAGATAAGGAGGTAAGTGGCCAAGTGTGAGATGAGGGTGAGGTTGCAAGTGTGAATTGCGAACAAGGAAAAGAAAGATATTCCACTTATATAGCAAAACATTCTTCAATTTAGGGCTATGATTTTTGAACAAAATTTAGGGATGAAGAAGATGAGAACCTTACCTATATTGGCCATTAAAGATGAAGCTTCGCTATCATGGACCGTGAGATGCTAGAGAAGCCAAATTATGCTTCAATCCCTAGGGTGAAGTGAGACATAGGCTAAAGAGAAGAAAAGTTGAGAACGAGAGGTAGGGCAAATGGGTTGTACATGACTTTGTTCAGGTGTTTGTAGGTGAAGAAAATGGGCAACCAAAAATGATGTCATTCCCATACCTTGGCCATTGCAGCATATGTGTATGTTGGTTGAGTTGATTTTCACGGGTTTCATTGACCCAAAACCAAGTCGATCGTAGTATCCCAATTTCTCTCACATTCCCAACCCGTAAACTCGACATTGTTCATCTGAGAAGTCATTTTCATGTCGAGTTTATTCAATTTGTTTTGAGTTATTTGATTTATTTACACTCGTAAAAGTGGCGTTTGATTTATGAAATATTTTATTATCAGACAAACTAAGAATCTCATTCTCAATAATGAATTACATAAGAAAGTTGACAAAGTATGTATGATTGCCATTTTATTTTTTAAAGAATAATATGCTATTATTCTGTATTCCTAATAAATTTCATTCTCATATTTAGTTCATATGAAATATTTATAAGAATATAATTAATTTTTTTAAAAATATCCTTATAAAAGAAAAACTTTTAATATTATATTTATTCATTTTATTTATTATTTTATATATTAAATATTATATTATATTTATATTTTATTATACAAAATTATTATTATTATTTTATTTTGTTATTTATATTATTTATTTTCATATATATATATATATATATTAAAGAAATTAAAAGTAATTGAGTAATTTAACATTTTAAAACTTTTCTATTCTCATAGAAATCTTTCATTCCCACCCTCATAGGTGGGAATGAAATTTTTACTTCTATTTTATAAATTCTTATTCTTAAAATTTCTTTTATGTTTGAAAATATTATTTTATTTTTGATACTAAATTAATTTTTTTTATTTGTTCTAACTATCGGGGGATTAAACTCATGAGCCACACTATAAAGTTATGGGAGAAGATCATTGAGCAAAGATTAAGACAAGAGATTCAAGTTACAGAGAATCAGTTTAGATTTATGCTAGGAAGGTCAACTATGGAAGCAATTTATTTACTATGGAGATTGATGGAAAGGTATTAAAGCAGACAGAAAGATTTGCATATAGTTTTTATTGATCTGGAAAAGGCATATGACAGAGTGTTAAAAGAGATTCTATAGAAGACTTTAGAAAAGAAAGGAGTACGTATTATGTATATTCGAGTAATCAAAGACATGTACAACGGGATAACGACTTGTGTGAGAACACAAAATAATGATACAAAAGATTTTTCCGCAACTATTGGACTACATCAAGGGTCTTCTCTGAGTCTATATCTTTTTAATTTGATTTTGGATGCAGTTACTGAACATATATAAGAGTTGGGGTCTCAATGCATGATTTTTGCATATGATATAGTCTTAGTTGGTGAATCGAAAGAAGAAATAAATATGAAGTTAGAGTCATGGAGACAAGTTTTAGAAATACATGATTTTCGGATAAGTAGAAATAAAACAGAATATATGGAATGTATTTTTAGTAAGAGACGAACAAATATGAATGTAGACGTGAAACTTGGAGGTTATATATTAAAATAAGTTACAAGTTTTAAATATCTTGGGTCCATTATACAAAATGACGGCGAAGTAAAGGAGGACGTAAACTATAGGATTCAAGCTGGATGGATGAAATGGAGGAAAATTTTGAGTGTCATTTGTGATAAAAAAGTGCCACTCAAAATTAAAAGGAAAATTCTACCGTACGGCTATAAGACCTGCTATATTGTATGGTACTGAATGTTGGACGGTTAAAATACAATATGAAGATAAACTCAACATTGCAGAGATGGAAATGTTGCACTGGATGTGTGGACACACCAGAAAAGATATGATTAAAAATGAGTGCATTAGAGAGAAAGTTGGGATAACACCTATTGTGGAGAAGATAGTTGAATCTCGCTTAAGGTGGTGGTTTGGCCATGTGCAGAGAAGACCTGTAGAAGCCTTAGCGAGAAGAGTAGATCGGATGAAAAATAGTCTAATAATTAGAGGTAGAGAGAGGTCAAAGAAAATAATAAGTGAAACTATTAAAAATGATTTAAAAATTAATAACTTATCTATTGATTTTATCTATGATAGGCTACTATAGCACTGTTTGATTCATATAATTGATCACACCTAATGAAAAAATACTTAATTATTGTTATTGTATTCGTATCACACTTTTTAAAAAATTTTAAGCCATTTCTAATACCAAACGCAATAGAAAGGTAGCAGACCAAATATGCGCATTTTTTGGTTTTTAATACAATTTTTCTTTTTTCTAACGGATCATTTTGAATTCATGTCTCCCCCCTGTCACGTGACCTAATTTGAAATAGGTGCGCACAGCTGCCTCCCTGATTTGAACCGAAAACAAGAGGCACCCAAAAACCGGAAAACCCCTCTCTCTCAATCGAACCACGGAACAAACAAGCCATGGAAGCGATACTCATAGATTCTGTGCAGAGGAGTCTTCGCCATTTCATGTACAGCAACGCCACCTTCATCTGCGAGCGCCTCTGCGCCGAGTTTCCCACTGAGGTTTTTTTTTTTTTTTTCATAAATATATAATAATATAGAATTTTCCTGCGAGACTACACTTTCTTACTGCCTGTTTATGTGGTTGCTCGGAAACTGTAAGAATGTTTAATGGAAAATTGGGTACTTAGAGTATAAGCTAGACAAAGTTTGATATTTTTCCTCCTTTCCTTTATTTTTCTTTGGAAGCTCTCATTATTTATGTGTCGAGATCGATGATTCTGGTTTTGACTCAGCTATTTGATTTAAGTGCTTCTCTTAAGTTTCTACAGTGGTGGGTTGTTTTTTGGCGGAAGTTTTGGATAATTGCTTTTTAGCTTCGTGGCCTATCTGGATATCGCCAATTTATTCGTCCGTTAGGGTCAAATTGGTAGAATCTAGTTTGTTTTAGTTTGTTTTTGGTCTTCTTTAGTTTTGTGAAAGTAGTGAGCAATGGATTATATTTTTCCCTCTAAAACTTGAAGTGGCCACTACAGTATCAGTGAAAGGGTTTCTTAGCATATGAGAGCTCTTAACTAAACAGAAATTACACTTCGTAAAAATTTTGGTATAATTAAATGATTATATTTTTCATCTAGTGGGAAAAGATTTGGTTGCTGTTGTTGTTGTAAATGATTATATGGCCGGACATGAAGTCTTTGAGACCAGTTTTTATGCAGCTGCTCTTATAGATTCTTGTCTAAGCACAACCTAACACTTGTACCTTTAAAATTAATCACAACCAAGAAGAAGGAGATACATCAAAAAAAAAAATTGTTAAGCAAAAAGTTCTAATCTCACTCTTCAAATGATGTATACATGTGGCTCAGTCTTGTTAGTTGTTACTTTTTTGTTGATGATATTTGTTTCAGGCCTGTTATTTGGCTATTTGTTCACTCTCTCTTGCTGGTGGATTGTCTTCTGCTCCATCCATATTAGTGTTCAATAATGACTTTCTTTTGTTCAGGCAAATTTGCAACTATTAGCTGGCTGTTATTTGCAGAGTAATCAAGCTTTTTCTGCATACCATATATTAAAGGGTATGTTTCTTGCAGTTTTTGAGTCTCAACCAGATTTTAACTTAACAACACACTCTTAACATTTTCTTTCCTTTGTTTGCTATCACCACATTGCAGTGTTTCTTATTGTATCTCCCTCTTATCTTTCTTTACATTCTATATTGCTTGAAGGAACACAAATGGCTCAATCCCGGTACTTGTTTGCCATATCATGCTTTCAGATGGATCTTCTTAATGAAGCTGAAGCAGCATTATGTCCTGCTAATGAACCTAGTGCAGAGGTATCATGCATATATTATAACTTGTTTTATATTATTTCTTGATAATTTTTATTGAAATATTAAATTCTCTAGGTAGCATCATAAATGGTTGATGTATTTTTCATCTGTTTCTTGTTCTGCTTTATTTCTAGTAAAGATGGCTATTCTTGGTTTCATTATTCATAAATCTCATATACTCTATAATGTCCGTTTTGCTTTAGATTTCTTTCTTATATAATTTGTTGGTTTATTTGCTATGAGAAGGTGGATGACTTCCTTTTTCTTGTTGCTTTTCTTATTGTGCAGGTTCCAAATGGTGCAGCTGGTCATTATCTATTAGGACTCATTTACAGGTTGCTTTTCTGTCTTCTTATAAACTTTCAATCATTTTGTGTGAATTCTCCATTGACTACTGTGTGAAAGGAAGTAATTTGATCCTTGCTAAAGCAAATCATGCAAGTACATGAGCATTTAGCGTCAGAGTATACATAAATAGGAAATCTTTATGCGCAGTTTTGCATATCTGGCACATACAGGAAGCTGAAGGTAGTGATAGTTTTTTTAATGTTTAGATTAAACTAAAGGAAGTGATAGTCCTACGAAGATCCCAGAAATCAATAACACATTAACAATTTGTAGTGAGGTTTTTTTTTTCACCAATTATTTATCTGCAGAAGCCTGGACAATTACAAAATTTGTTATCAGGAAATGCTTTCATAATGTTTTTAGGACTATATATAGATAGTCATACAATCAGAAACAAACATTGTTATTATGGGTAGGTTTATGAATGAGATGAGATACTATATATTTTAGTTTAACAGATACTTAACTATTAGCTGCATAAGGCATACTGTTGATGACAGTTTTGAGTATGCTCTACAGTTTGATTTCAACCCTTCAACTTTTTAACCTGTTCTGATTTTTCTGAGGCATTTAGTTAGCTAACCTAAAACACTGATTTAATGAAAAAATAATCAAAACCTTTGGCATATGTTTCTATTTCAAAATGGGTTACACCATTACATACAAATGACTCAAAATTTTCTCTGTTAGCATACTTTTGTTCCAATTAGTGACTAATGGGCTGGGCTTGCACTAGTTGTACTACACATATACTTGATCTAATTTATAATCATAAATAGATACATAGGGGGCCTGGCTAAGGAAGTCAATTATCTCATTTAGCCTTCCTACATGGCATTAGAGCTAGGTTTGAGAGAAGAGTAGCCTTCCAGCGGTTTGTTGTTTTCAAGGCCGGATCTCTAACCACTGCTTTGAGCGAGCTCTGGCCCTCTTTTTTTTTTGGTGTAAATCCAATGTCTTTCTTAGACTATTTTTCAGTAATTGATACATTGTTGGTGACCTAAGAATTTTTCGACGAGCTATGTTTGATTGAGGTTTCTGCAATATTTTGGCTTTGATTTTTATTGAAGTTTTAGCATATTGAAGGTTTCAGCACACTAGAGTTGTGTGATTGGGTGTCGGTGAGCAACCCAAGTCATGGAGACTAGCTAGTAGAAGGCCGAGGGGACTGCTTAAGAGAACTATGTCTAAGGATTTTGGGAGATGTGGCAAAGGAGAGCAATTGGGAGAATGTCGAGGGGGCCTCTCATGGGAAGTAGGTTGAAGAATTTTGAGAACTGTTTGTCTATCGTGGACATCATTAGAGGAAGTGCTAGTGACTAAAGTTCTTGAATCAATATAGTGTCTAGGTTTTTATTTTTTAATTGGGTTTTATGTGTAACAAGCTGAAATTTGTATAATCTTTAACTTGAAGGAGTGTTAGAAGGTTAATGGCTAAATTAAAATAAGTGTACTTGTGACTAATAGGCTGATCTTGTATCAGTTGTTCTATCCATATACTTGACCTAATTTATAATTACAAATAGACACATAGGTGGCTGACTGAGGAATTCAGTTATCCCATTTAGCCTTCCTATGGTTTCTTTGATATTTTTGGTCAATTTGTATTAAGGATTTTGTATTTTGCTTTGAATCTCTATTCATTCTTGTTCCTTTGTGTTTTGGGGATTAGTTTCCATTGAATTGTCATCTTTAAATTTCTGACTTCGCCCTTACTTCCATTACTTGTATGCTGCCTCTTGCCAATGCCATACCTATCTTACTTTTCTGCAATGCATAGATTCATCCATTGAATATAACATTCTGCAAATTCATCCTTCTTTATTTTTGCTAATTATTAATCTGTTTTTTCAGGTACACTGACAGAAGGAAAAGTGCCATACATCATTTTAAGCAGGCGCTATCGATGGATCCTCTGATGTGGGCTGCATATGAAGAGTTGTGTATATTAGGTGTGTAAGACCTCGAGAGACTCATCAAACTCACCTAATTTCCAATGCTCACTGGTCATATCTTATGGGGACAATTGCAGAAACTTGCTCATGAAATCTTAAGGGCAGCCGAGTTGCTAACTTGTGGTTCCTGATTGGAGAACCTTATTTTTGATTCATAAGCACTTAAAAAATTAGACAAGAAATGCAAAGTTAAAGCAAAATAGACATGTTTCAACTTATATGATATCATAACAATGCATTCATCATTTACTAACTTATTTTGATTGGTAAGTATATGGTGTAGGTTCATTGTACTTTTGTCTATTACTGGTGACAAAGTTGAAAATTGAATAATAAAGTGGTCTTGACCATCATCTTGATGGTCTATATGATTTTACTCCCTTTACTCCCAGATTATCAAATTAGGTGCATCTACAAATTTATTTATGTTCCTGATGACCTGACCTGATTCTAATTGCTTTCTACCAGATTTCTGTTTCATATTTCTTCTCTTATCTTCCATTGGTGTGTGATATCTTAATGGAAATATGTGGTTGATAGTATATTTATTTCTATGAAATATTAAAAGCAGTCATTAGTTTCTGATGGCTGTAATTGTTATCCATCAAAATATTTGTATTCCCTGATGCCTTGGCTGGAAATATATGTATGGATTTCTAGTTTGTAGAATCTTGCTGCCTAAGTTTAAGTTATATGATTGATGCTTAGACTTTATGCATCTGTACATATATGAGTAAATACAAAAATATGAATACAAGGACATGCATAAATGCATTTTCTTAATTCTATTACAATTTAATAATAACTTTGTTTTCTATGTTCATTTATCTCAGAAAATTCATCTAGTTGTTGATATTTGAGGCATATAATTAGTATTCTTTGGTCTGAAAGTGTTTGGAAGTGAAAATTGCTGACTACTATAATATAATTTGGCTGGATAGATTTTCCCTTTCACTTTGAAGTTAGATGGAGGCTCTTTGGTTGTCCTTTATACTTGTATCAGCCTTAAACCTTTCTGATGATAGCTGTGAAGTTTTGTACTGATACTCTTGGCCTAGTTTGGAATTGCTGTAACTTACTAAAAGCTGCTGTGAGTTTACTCCGGCAGTTGATCTAATGAACTACTTTAAAAATTAGAGATATTCTTATCTTGTTGAAATGAACATCTTCAATTGTTTCTTTCTATAATAAACAACAATAACAACAACCAAACTTTTTCCTATTAGGTGGGATCGACACGTTTCTTTCTATAATAAAACTTAAAAAAAGGTTATTGTTTTTACTGGAAACTGGAAAGCTTATCCCTACCAAATATAGAGATTGTCATCTTACATTGAAAGCAGAAGCAAGCGAGCATTGCAAAACCAGTCTCGTTTTTGAACGGCTGTTTGATTTTTTTAAATGATTTAAGTAGTATTCTTTTCTCTCTTAAATTATGTTGTTATCATTATCATTTTCATTATCATTATTCTGTTTTCTTCATATCTAGGTGCTGCTGAAGAAGCAACTGCAGTTTTTGGTGAAGCAGCTGCTCTTTGCATACAGAAGCAATACCTAAATGGTTCAACTTCCCCAAGCCGGCATATTTCAGCTGAGGATCGTAGCATGGTTGCCGCCAGACACTGTATCTCAGAAGATGTGAGTCCAAGGCAGCTAAAACATGTTCAAGGCAATAATCTGAAGGATATTCCTGGAAATCACCATGGAGCATCTGTATTAGGAGGAGCTGCTGGTCAACCTATTAATACTGGTCCTTCTAACATATCATTTTATAACACCCCTTCTCCAATGGCTACACAGGTAATTGCATCTAATTTCATAACGTGTCTACTGATTATTGTTCTGTTTTTCCACTGTATAATTTATTTAAAAATTTGTAAAATATTAAACTGCAGAATAAGTCTTTGATAAATGATCAACTGGCTTCAGAAATATTAGTAAAAAGTATTATTGATTCCTATTATTAATTAGAAGAAGATCATGTGGGTTCCTTAATCAATTTAAAATACTGCTTCATATCCTTTTGTTAAATTATTTTTGCAGTTGTCAGGTGTAGCCCCACCCCCTTTGTGTCGGAATATGCAGCCCAATGGTCCAAACATGAGCACACTTAATGCTGACAGTTCTCCTAAGTCAACAGTGAACTCTACTATTCAAGCCCCGCGAAGAAAGTTTGTGGATGAAGGAAAGTTACGAAAGGTTGAGGACTGTCTAGCCATAAATCTTTTGTTGTTTTACCCCTATTTGCAAGTTTTCATAATTATATTAAACTTGTCACCCTCTGGCACTTTCTTTATGTATAGACATTAATTCGGTAAAAATTAAGCGAGTTAATCTAAAGTAACATGCCAATTTGGAAACATTGATATCTTTGAGCAGTGTTGGCTTGTGGCACTGATTTATTTAAATTGTATGTATCATGTAAACTGGAAATCTATAATCAATTATTTTGAGTAGGGAGTGTTTTTCATCAGAAGAATTTCAGACTTTATTCTGGCAGCATTATTGGACACACATTTGTTTCATCTTGTCATCAGCTTTATTCAAGTGCTTCTTAACTTCTTTGTTGATTTCATTTTGCCTTTGATTCTCCTTTATCTGGTTGTAGTAGCAATTTTCTGTGTTTCCTTGGTTTTCCAGCTCACCTATATGTTTGCTTTCTGGTCTTTATGTACTTTTATTTGCTGCACAGCATTGTAGTGCCACACATTATAAGTTGAACTTCCAATTATATTTGCCATCTTGTTGCCCAATTTAACCATTTATTCTGTTGAGTAGCTGAGTGTTTTAAAGAAATTATGGCATGTTTTGATGTATGCCTGGTTGTATGCTTGTTGCTTATGAAATGCTTGAAATTGTGGTCTTTTTTTTTTCACCATTTCTCTTGTTTTTTGTTTTTCAGATTTCTGGTAGATTATTTTCTGATTCGGGTCCTCGACGTAGTACAAGACTTGCTAGTGAAGCAAGTGTCAATGTAAATGCTAGTGCAACTGCTATATCTGGAAATGGAAATAGTAACTCTTCTAAGTATCTTGGAGGTTCTAAGCTTAGCTCCATTGCATTTCGTAACATGACAGGACGTAAGGGACAGTCATGGGCCAACGAAAACATGGATGAAGGTGGTGAATCTTTATATATAGAACTATTTTATTATGATATTGTCATTTGGAAATGTCTTCACCAATACTATTGTTTTGTCGCTGTGGTAGTTTAATCACTCATTTACTTGTATAAATTGCATTCCGATTCATGTTACTACATTTCTTTTGTTGCTTTATCTTCCTTGTACAAGTCAACTTGCAAGCCCAACCCATTACTATATAACTAAGCCCATGATACTTAAAATAACTAAGCCCATGATACTTTAAAACCTTATGATAACTATTATGAAGGCAAATTCAAATCAATTATGCTTTTTATGGTGCCTCTGAATTTCAGTCTATTAAAATTGGTTATATGTGATAGCGATATGGACCTACTACCAGTCTGATGTGTTGAACTCTAATGCCCTGCAATGTATAGAGATAATTTGGTAGAAGCTTTAGAAGTTACTTGTCTGATTAATCTCTTATTGAATCGTATCAAGTATTAGCTGAAGAGTTTTTCATGTCATTGCGATTTTTTTTCCATTGTGATTTGATTCTTAATAGATTACTGTGATGGCGTTTGATCTACGTAACTGACCCTATTAGAAAAAGGCTTGGTTGTTGTGATCTGATTCTAATTGCTTTTTACCAGATTTTTGTTTCATATTTTCTTCTCTTATCTACCATATTGACAGTGAGCTGGCTTGTTTATGTGATATCTTAATGAAAATATGTGGTTGATAGTATCTTTATTTATTTTTTCAACATTTACCTTGTTATTTTAGAAGGCCTGACCTATTTCTAATTATTGGCGATTAGCTATTTTACTAATACCTATGAGTTTTCATTTTTTATTTCTTTAGGGATTCGTAGTAATGATGTTCTAGACGATTCTCGTTTAAATATTAATTCAACGGCTTCTAGTTCATCTCCTGCAATTGAAACTAAATCTTATGAACAAGAAGGAGCAACTTTTCCAGTTGGTGGGCTAGTCTTGAGTGGTTCTAAAGTCATCACAGGTGCCTCAGAAATATTGAGCCTATTAAGAGTTCTTGGTGAAGGCTATAGACTTGCCTGCTTGTACAGGTGCCAGGTATTAATTGGGTTTTTTACGGGAAGAAAGTTATGTAGTATTTAAATATTTATCTATCTATTCATTTTAATTAGGGGAACTTGCCTGCATGGACAGGTGCCAGGTATTAATTGGTTATTTTGGGGAGAAAGCCATGTAGTATTTATATATTTATTTACTATGCTTGGAATGGGAAGAAGAAAAAGAAAGGAGCAAAATAATTTTCCTTAATTTCATTTAGTTTCTGATGTCTGTTTATTTGTGGTGCAGGATGCGCTAGAAACCTATATGAAACTTCCACATAAGCATTACAATACTGGCTGGGTTCTTTCTCAGGTAATTTTGATGGCTCAGCTCTGCATTCTCTGGTCTTCATGGGGATTATTGTTGCATAAGCATTGGTTTAGATATATAATACACTCAGGCTTATGATGTTATTAGATCTGTTGGTTAAACTAACAAAAAGAAAGGATGCTTTCACTTGATGAGTTACTTTTTGATACATTTGGGTTTCTTTTTCATTTTTCTTTTCAGTCTACTGATTGATGTACTTTATCATATGTCTAGCATTTAGTCTTGTATAAAGTTATCAAAATTTTGGTTCTCTTGACACAGTATGGAGTAATTGTTGAATCATATCATAAAATATTGAGTTTACAAAAATGAAACGGAGGTAGAGTGGCTGTTCCAATTTAATTTGAGGCTATAACGTTGATGAAAAAGACTCAAACATATATGAAAATACTATATAGCATTCTTTGTAACTCAAGCTTCTCACCTGATGAACTTCCTAAAGCTGTAAGGCACTAGTTCAATGATTACACCTTGCATCAGATCCATATTTTCCCTCCAGGAATAACAAGTATAAAACAAATAAGTGAAATTTCTTGTAATCATACAACCGAAACTATCAAGTTGGACCTAAATTGAACTTACATTGGCAATATTTACTGTTTCAGTAATTATTAGATTCATCAGAAAAGTGGGAGGGGGCAAGGAGCTGCAAGTATGTGACCCTTTTTATTTCCTGGGTCCTAGAATGATGTTGTATCCATGCTTGGAAGAAATAGGGACCATAGGGCTCATGTGAGAGTTGACCAAGACGGAAGCTGAAGTAAGGGAAAAATGGAAGTCGGGGAGGTGGAATGGGAGAGTAACAAACATGTGAAATAAACTGTTTACCTACGCGGTTCTTCTCTTCCACTGTTGGCTAGTAAAGTTGAGGAAGTTGTACTAGTGCTTCTTTAACACTTAGCTTCTCTTTTTTTGATTGGATATGCTGGATGGTATACCTTCTTAATGATGTTCAGTGGTTCCTGCAAATCTATCTGGTCTCTAAACTAATTATAGAATATAATCACTTTTCTTTTTCCTCATAAAAATCATGATCGGGTTTTCATCTGCTTAAATATCTTTTCAATTAGGCATCTGTGGTCACATGAATCATTATTTAAGCATTTTATAACTTGATTTAACCAATTTCTTTTACTAGGAAAATTCTGATTGGGATTTTTTTTATATGTAAAGAAATTTTTGGAAAGAGAGAAAGATTCAAAAATTAAGTAGAAAACAGAAAAACATGTAGGCTAAGACATGTTTATGCTAGCCAATCCCTCTGATGACTCTCCCTTGAATAAGCCATAAGCAGTAGTAGAACACCAAATACAAACAATAACAACAACAAAGTCTTTTCTCACTAGGTGGTGTCGGTTACATGGATCAAACGACGCCACAGTAATTTATCATAAATGAGATCAATAAATAGGTTATTAATTATTAAGTCATTTTTAATAGTTTCACTTATTGTTTTCTTTGGTCTCCCTCTACCTCTAACTATCGGATTATTCTCCATCTGATCTATTCTTGTCACTAGGACTTCTGCAGGTTTTCTCTACACATGACCAAACCATCTTAAGCGAGATTTCACCATCTTTTCCATATTGCTACCTCTAACTATCGAACACCAAATAAATGCCACAAAAATAGTCCTATCCCATAAAGATTTTAGAAGGCAAAGAGGCTTGCTTCCAAATCCAACAAGGCACAATGAAGACTGGTCAAACAAATAAACAACAATTAAGCTTTTTTCCTTTAGGTGAGATTGGCTATATGGATCAAATGTCATTACAATGACTTATTATAAATGAGGTTAATAAAGAGATTATTAATTGCTAAATTTTTCTTAATGGTTTTATTTATTGTTTTCTTTGGCCTCCCTTTGTCATTAACTATCGAACTGTTCTTTATCTGATCTAATTTTCTCAGTAGAGACTTCTGCAAATCTCCTCCTCATATGGCCAAACCACTATAAACAAGATTTTACTATTTTCTCCATAATAGGTGTACTTCAACTTTCTCTCTAATGCACTCATTTTTAATTATATTTCTTATAATGTATCAACACATTTAATGCAACATTCTTATCTTTGCGACATTGAGTTTATCTTCTTGTTGTCTTTTTAACTGTCTAACATTCAGTACCATATAATATTACAAGTCTTATAGATATACGGTAGATATTTTTTTAACTTTGAACGATATTTTTTTATCACAAATAATGAGGCATTGACATGGGCACGGGCATGGACACGAGACATGTAAATTTCAAATAAATGTAAGACAAGATACTTTGAGGACATATGAATTAAAAAAAAAACAAAGATTATATATATATAATCATAAAAGAATAACATAGAATGAGTTACAACTCACAATACAATTTAATCCCAAACAATTTTGATAAATTTATAATACAATCAAAATTCATTTTTTTTCAATGTATTCTTCATTACCACCATTGTTTTCATCCCTTTCATTTGTGCAAAAGGACTATTTTTAATTCTGATTCATCCAATGATAGATTTGCAACCGAATATTGTGTTTGCCTATTGTGTTTGTTGTTTCTTGAGTGCCTATTGTGTTTGCTATTGCCCTCTAGCACATCACAGAAGCAATTGGCAATGGAACCGATTTCCAAAACATAGATAATTAATCACAAAAACAGAAGCAATTGGCATCCATTAGACGGAAGCAATTAATCACATAAGCCACAAGTAAATGCATAGAGTAATTAATTACAAATTTTAATCATAGAAGCAATTAATCACGAGTAAAATTCATAAAGCATGATAGGTTGGAAAACTGAAAAAAGCCACAAGAACAGAAAGTGAATGGAGGTGCAAGGAATGGAAACACCAGGAAATTCATAGGAAGTTAAGAATAGAACAGAGCATCATTTAGACACCAGAAAAAAAAAGTAGCAAGTGAATGGAGACTAGGCAAGCAGCACTAGAGAATGGAGTCACAAGAAGAAAAACATTGGAGATTCAAGATGAAAAATTGAAGAGTCGATGGAAACAGAGCATGACGAGAAGATACCTGGCTGAGAGCTTTGATGGAGTCGCGAAAGATGGATTTCACTCAGCTAAGTTGCGATTGGTGATGAGGATAAAAGGCTGGCTACTGGAGAATGGTTATTGACGTCTGGAGACTCGCGAAAGCAAGGAGGAGGACGACGCTTGATAGGAGAGAAGACACAGAGAAAAGAGACAAGACAGCTTGATAGAGGATAGGAGAAAGAGGCAAATTGAGCTTTAGGGCTCAAAAGGAAACATTGGACAGTTTATGTCCAATAAAACGTATTGGACACATTCAAAAGTGTCTGACCGTGTCCAAGGCATGTTTAGGTCTTTAGAGTGTCTGACACGTTGACACGTCCCTGAACAAAGTGTTCGTGCTTCATAGAAAATAATAACCGAAACCTTTTTCCATTTCATCCATCTCGCTTAAATCTTATGGTTTATGTCCTCTTTTATTTTTTCGTCATTTTGTATAATGGACGTAAGATATTTAAAGTTTGTGATTTGTTTTATAAAATTTCTAAGTTTTATTTCTAAATTCATATTTGTTTGTCTTTTACTAAAATTATATTTCATATATTTTGTTTTATTTCTACTTATACGAAAGTCATGTGTTTTCAAAACTTGTCTCGATGACTCTAACTTTATATTTATTTCCTTTTTCGATTTACCAATTAGGACTATATTATCACAAAAATATACATCAAGGCCCTAATTCTTAGATATGTTCAATCAAAATCAAGTTAAAAAGATATGAATTCAGAGATGAACTTTGATGGAGTCCTATAGTTGTGAAAAAATTTTGCGTGTCTCAATTTCGTGTTCTCACGCAGTTCGTGATCTTATCGTACATATTTTTGATTGTTCGAGTATAAGCAATACATACTCATTTCTTCTTTAAAACTTTTCATAATACCTTTCTCAGCACTCTATCATGTGCTTTTTCTAAATTGATGAAAATCATATGTAAATTTTTTATATTCCTTTTATATCTCTTCATCAATCTCCACAGTAAGTAAATTGCTTTCATAATTGACCTTCTTGACACAAAACTAAATTGATCTTCTGTGATTAGAGTCTTTTATTTTAATCTCTGTTCAATGACCTTCTTTCATAACTTTATATAGTATGACTCATAATTTTAATTCCCCTGTAGTTGGCAACAATGAAGATTAGACATTGCCACAAAATTTGCCATCCCATTTTTATGGCTAAAACCCTTGAACTATGTCAAGATAAACTACTCCAAATTCATAGGACAGCCAATTCTCACCAAGAATCCCAAATGGGTCATTCTATGAGGAAGCAATTGCCCAACAATGTAAAAGTTAGTGGACCATTGTAGAACTGAAGCATATAATACATATATTAGGAGACAATGTAAAAATTAGTGGACAATTGTTTCAGAACTAGACATACACATAATACATAGATTAGCGCTTCAGATTTCAAATTGAGCTTCTGAAGAAGAAAAATATCCTTGTTAGGAAATAAGATAGGGAAAATAGGATTTACAAGATTTCACACCTGAAGAATCAAGTGTCTAAACTGCTATTTAGATTAGGAGAAGGATGAATAGGGTCAAGTAGAAGTAGAAAGTTTATAATTCGTACATATTTCTAAAGTAAGATCCTTAAAGATTGGGTAGCACCTTGAATAGATCAAAAGCATTGGATGGGAGCATTACGCAAAGAGAGGAAAGACAATAGAGGCGTAAGTAAAAGGAATAAACCCCACTCAAATATGATCTGAAGGATTAATTGTTCTTCCTTTGGATAACTTCTTAAGAAACTTCAATTGCTCCATAAATTTAAAATCCATCCCCCCTCGCGGGAAAAAAAAATCTAGTGCTTATTTCGCAAAGTTGAGAAAGGAATGACGAGTCAATCACATATTCTCAAAGAAAGAAAGTAGTCATCAAATAAGGAGTTTGTAACTTTATAACCATGATGTCATTATAAAATTCTCTACTTACTAGACTTGGGGCTAAACACATTATATTTGTTCAATTAATATGTCATTCTCTTAATTTTTATGTTCTTCAAGTTTTAGATATTTTCAAAAAGATTTGGAAATCTTATAACTGTATAAAAGCTGGTTCACCTGTGTGCCATTGTATTCTCGGATGATTCTTACTCTGGAGTTTCTTATAGGTGCATATCACTGACTATTTGTCATGCTACTTGGTTATGTTCTAATGCAGGTTGGAAAAGCATACTTTGAATTAGTTGATTATTTAGAGGCTGATCAGTCCTTTAGCCTTGCTCATCAGATTACCCCTTATAGTTTGGAAGGAATGGATATATACTCAACAGTCCTCTACGTGAGTTAATATATAATGTATTATAAATACATCAATTCTCTCTGAATAAAGCATGCCAATTTCACTTTCTATCTCTGCTGCCTTTGAGACTCACATTTTGTTGATCAAATTGTAAAAACTTTTGGTAGAATCTTGACCTAATATCCCTGTCCCAGCCTTACAATTTTTCCTAGAATGTATTTGAGGCTAAGATTCCTCTGATGCTGCCTGCCAATTATACTAGAAGATTTCTTTATTTTATGGTTGTCACCTACAAAATAACAATGACCCATGAACTTTGTTGTATAGTGATACCCCTTTTAGGCTCCTTGTAATTCTTTAGCTTGCTGCTCGCACCACAAGTTTAAATTGTATACTTGGCTACGTACTGCTTGACCAAAGACTATTTCACCTTTGTTGCAGCATTTAAAGGAAGATATGAAGTTAAGTTACCTGGCACAGGAACTGATATCAACTGACCGCTTAGCTCCTCAATCCTGGTAGGCATATTGTACTAGATTTCTTTTTATTTTTTTATTTTTTTATTTCAAACTGAAATTTCTTCCCTTGGAATTTATTTTTTCCCATTATTTCTTCATCAGTTTGCCAAAAGGTCCAAAACAGCGTCTCTTTCTCTCTCTGCCTGGAGCTAAAACTGCATCCTGTATTTACAAAAAATGTGCATCTTTTGGGATGTGATGCCACTTTTTTTTAGGGATAAAATATGTTAGTGTATATGTCCTTCCTAATTGATTTTTAGGAGGTACATGGTCTTTCCTTAATCTATTTGTCTATTTTGTGTTTTGATAACTATACTTATGAAGGCATTATCTACCATTTAGGTACCAAGGGTGTGCTTTTGGCATATTAGAGCTCTAATGAAAAGCTTAATCTAGTTTTTTAGCTTCTGCAGTAATTATTGTCATTTATTTTGGTATATCTTTCCTTTGAATGCTCTGGTAGGTGCGCCATGGGTAATTGCTACAGCCTGCAGAAAGATCATGAAACTGCACTGAAGAATTTCCAACGAGCTGTTCAACTGAATCCCAGATTCGCTTATGCACACACTCTTTGTGGACATGAGTATGAATGTGGTCCTTTTGTTCATGATCTTATATATTTTTGGCGACGTTGTATGGTTTAGTATTTCATTGTTATCTGCAGGTATGTAACACTTGAAGATTTTGAAAATGGAATTAAGTGTTACCAGAGTGCCCTCAGGGTTGATGCAAGACATTACAACGCCTGGTATGGACTTGGAATGATATATCTTCGCCAAGAGAAGTTTGAGTTCTCTGAACATCATTTCCGGGTGGCTTTCCAAATTAATCCCCGCTCTTCTGTTATAATGTCATACCTTGGTACTTCTTTGCACGCTTTAAAGGTTAATGTCTTGCCACACTGCTTGTAGAAGCATTTTTCTTTACTGAGTTTCTGTATCCAGCATTGTCAAATTATGTTTCTATGATTTGACAGAAAAGTGAAGAAGCGTTAGTAGTAATGGAGAAGGCTATTTTAGCAGATAAGAAAAACCCTCTTCCCATGTATCAAAAGGCCAATATACTTATGAGCTTGGAAAATTTTGATGAAGCTTTGGAAGTCCTGGACGAACTTAAGGAGTATGCACCCCGTGAAAGTAGTGTCTATGCGTTGATGGGTAGGATCTATAAGAGGCGTAACATGCATGAGAGAGCGATGCTTCATTATGGTATGGCTTTGGATTTGAAACCATCGGCAACAGACGCTGCTGCTATCAAGGTGATTTTCTTGCAACAATTATATGCTCCGGATTGTCAACAATTTTTGCATTTTACCAATCTTTCTGCTTTTTGATTGGTTAGGTGCAAGCAATGGAACTTCTATTGTCACATTTTTTTTCCTGTTTGACTTGAAACTTATTCTCTTCTGACAGGCTGCCATTGAGAAATTGCACGTACCCGATGAAATAGAGGACAACTTGTAGTTCAATGGATGAAGTTCTGAACATCTAAAACGATGTAATTTATCGAACTTTAAATCCTTGGCCGTAAAGGAGTTGGCTTCGCTTGTGCTTTCGGCTAATGGTGTACAAATGCTTGAGGAGATCGTTCATGCAGCTTTCACTGTCATCTCTAGAAGTGACCTCAGTTTTGTAGGAGATTTATAGGTTAGGAGGACCTGATGTAACAGGTACCAAGAGCTCCCTTGTAGCGATAGTTGATCCAGATATCACTTACATGTATTATTACTTTATCAATTCATTTGTTCATAAATCAGGTGTTGTCTGTCGTCCCCGATCAACCTCATTAGAAGTTTGAGTGTTCATTTCTTGTTGGTATCGAGATTTCAACCTCAACTTTTCTGTTGAGACTGAACTTCTCAAGAAAATTTCTTTTGGTTATTTTTCCCTTTTTATATTTAAACATGGCAATGGATTGGGACATAAAACAGAGAGTATGAAAAGTCCTCCAAAAGGTGGCCAGAGCCAGTTTTGGGTTTACTTATTATGGGAATGTTAAATGGGGATTAGCATCCTCATATTGTATTATGAATAAAAAAAATCATTCTTATCTCATTAAATGACCACAAAAAAAAATAGAGGCTTTTAATCGATTTAAAAAACGTAAAGGTGTTAAACCAAGCTGAATGGGCGTAGTGGTTCAGCACTTTGTTCCTTAAGCAAGTAGGTTGGGGTTCGATTCCCAGCTCTTGTGAATAGAAAGCACTCTTTGACTAGTTTTCTACCGCTTCGTGCGATGACAACTGGGACGGAGGATTAATTTCACGACTTTCGGCTGTGGAGATATCTTAGTCGAGTACCCAAAAAAAATGTAAGGGTGTTTAATTTTTTTTAATTATAAATTTTAAAAAATTGCATAAAATGATTATGCATTTATTGTGCTTTGAGAAAATGACAGTTCCCATACAATTTTATATTTTAAAAGTAGACTAAAATACTATGTCCTCTCTTAAAATTCTCATTATAGGATCCTTTCTTCTAGTTTATTAAACTTCTTTTTGTTGAAAAAGGAATAGTTTATTTAACTTTTAACTTTGATAGGAATATTATCCTATAAATGATATTTTTATCATCATATTATTGTTATTTTTGCGATAATTGTTATTATAGTTATTATCACCATCATTATCATTGTTGTCTTAATATTGTTATTATTTGGTTCATTACTATCACGACTATTATCATCATAACAATGATTGCCGATTTGTCATTGTTGGGACTGTTGCCACTATCATTATAATTATATTTATGTTATTGCCACTATCACAATCTCAATGTGGTCATTGCTGCTATCGTTGTCGTCCCACCGTTGCTACCACCATACGTTGATTCAATAAACATTCAAGAGTACTTATGTGAGTGATAGTTTATGATAGCAGAGGGACATTACCTCACTCATAATATTTTCTCCACTCACTCACGCACACTAAACCAAGAAAGGAAAGAGCAGATTTTTTTTAACACAATACATTCAACTCAATACGGAATACATCAGGGAGGGTGACATGCAAGCCTTTTATAGGCTAATTTAACTAATAAAATATTACAAACCCACTTGTGAAGAAAGCTAAAGATTGGACCATATTTTGGTGCAATAAAAAGATGCGGTACAGCCTACATATACAGCTTTGGTGCAGTCAAGAATTCTGAGCAACCAGTGTTAACAGTGCGGCTCTGCTCTTGTTGGTGGCATACAACTTGATTTACTTATCTTACATTGCCTCCCTTAAATCAAGGTTGGATTATTCCAAGCATCTTCAATTTGTAAAATGACTCAAACTTCAATGGTTTTGTGAAAATATTAGCAATTTGTTCTTAAGTGTTATAATAATTAATTTCCACTTCTTTCTCAAACACCAATTCTCGTATCTTATGAAACCGAATATCTATGTGCTTAGACCTCCCGTGGAAAACTGGGTTTTTACACAGTGCTATTGCAGATTTGTTGTCAAAAAATATTTTTGTGGGAGTATTCTGCTTTTGATGCATTACTTCAAGAATTCTTCTCAGCCATATTGCTTGTGTAGCACAACTAGTTGTTGCTATATATTTTGCTTCAGCTGTAGAAAGTGCAACAACTGGTTGTTTCTTAGAAGACCATAATATTGCCCCAGTGCCCAGATGAAATGCGTACCTTGATGTGCTTTTTCTCGTTTCTATATCTCCAGCCCAATCACTATCTGTGTATCCAACAAGTTTTACATCATTATTATTGGCATACAAAATTCCATCAGTCAGAGTACCTTTGATATATCTAAGAATTCTCTTTGCTACTTGCAAATGACGAACACGTGGCTCTTCCATAAATCTGCTTAGTAATCCTACTCCAAATACAATGTCTAATCTGGTTGCAGTTAAATATCTGAGGCTTCCAATCAAGCTTTTATAGTAGGTCGAATCTACCTTTTTACCTTCTTTTTCTCCTGTCAGCTTCAATTTCTCTTCAACCGGTGTGGAAATCGATTTTGAACTCTCCATCTTGAATTTCTTCAAAATATCACTAGCATATTTCTTCTGAGAAATGAATATTCCATCATTTTGTTGAACTACCTCTATGTTGAGAAAATAAGACATCAAGTCCAGATTTGTCATCTCAAAATAACTTATCATAGCCTCCCTAAATTCTGCAATCATCTTTAAATTATTGCCAGTGAATATTAAATCATCAACATAAAGGCACACTATAAGAATATCTCCAGGCTCAATAAATTTAATATATAAAGTGTGCTCAAAAGGACATCTTTGAAATCCATGCTGCACAAAATAATAATCAATCTTCTTATACCACGCTCTTGGTGCCTGCTTTAAGCCATACAATGCTTTCTTCAATCTATAAACTTTATCTTCTTCTCCCTTGATTACATAACCTGTAGGCTGCTTAACGTATACTTCTTCCAAAGTACCATTCAAAAAAGCAGACTTAACATCCATTTGATATATTTTCCAATTATTTTGTGCTGAGAGAGAAATAATCATGCGAATTGTTTCTAATCTTGCAACAGGAGCAAATACTTCAAAATAATCAATACCTGGTTTTTGCTTGTAACCTTTAGCTACTAACCTTACTTTAAAGCGGTCAATTTCACCATTAAGCTTGTACTTTCTTTTGTAGACCCATTTGACTCCAATTGGCTTTTTATCCATTAGTAAATTTGTTAATTCCCACGTTTCATTCTTCTCAATAGCATGAATTTCGTCATCCATGGCTTTTCTCCAATGTTGATCGTCAGAAGCTTCTTCAAATGTGACTGGTTCACAATCTGTAAATAATGCAAAATTGATAATCTCCTCATCAGATGGGCTGTTGTCATTACTGATAACATAGTCCTCCAATCTAGCTGGTAACCGACGACATCTCTGTGGCCTGCTAGATGACTCTGTTTCATCTGGAGTTGGATCTGGCTGTCTTTCATTTTCTTCATAGTTATCAGAAATCACCATCGACTCCTTTTGGGACTTTGAGGACCAATCCCACATTCCGCCTTCATCAAACGTCACGTCTCGGCTGATGATCACCTTTTTTGTCTCCGGATTATAAAGCTTGTAGGCTTTTGAGTTCGTGCTATAGCCTATGAAGATACATTTTTCACCTTTATCATCTAATTTCTTCTTGAGTTGGTCTGGTATATGAGCATATGCAATACATCCAAAAACTCTGAGGTGTCGGATTAAGGGTCTTCTTCCACTCCAAGCTTCTTCAGGTGTCTTGTCTTGAACACTCTTTGTAGGGCACCTATTCAAAATATAAACTGCAGTGGCAACTGCTTCTGCCCAAAATTCTTTAGGCATTTGTTTCGCTTTTAGCATGCATCTCACCATGTCCATGATTGTTCTATTTTTTCTTTTAGCAACTCCATTTTGTTGAGGCGTGTATCTGGTTGTTACTTGATGCTGAATTCCATGTTGCTCAAAGAAATCTGCACAGGCAAAGTATTCTTGCCCTCTGTCTGTTCTGAGTGCTTTGATTCTACAGCCACTTTGCTTTTTCTATAAACGTCTTGAATGTCTTAAAGACATCACATGTTTCTGATTTCTGCTTCAAAAAATATATCCAAGTCTTCCTGCTAAAATATCAATGAAAGTAATAAAATATCTGCTACCACCAGGTGTTGGTATTTCAACCGAACATAGATCCGAATGAACTATCTCTAGTAGCTTTTCTCCCTCCAAGACTTTCCAGTTTGAAATGAGTCTTTATGCTTCTTCTCCATTTGACAAGTCTCACATACATCATTTGGAATATTCACAACAGGCAAACCAGAGACATATTCTTTTCGTGATAGATAATTCAATCCAGAAAAATAAAAATGACCAAATCTCATATGCCATAACCAATCATCGTTTGGAATCATAGAACTCAAACAGGGAAACTTATTATGTTAAATTTTCAAAGGGAATAGGCGATTCTCAGTCATCTTTACTTTGGCAATTAATTTTCCAATTCTGTCAATCAATGTGCAATAACCGTGGTGGATCTACAAGTTGTAACCTTTTTCTGATAGCTATCCCATACTCAATAGATTGTTATGAAGACCAGGAGCATAGAAAACATCAGAGATAAAATTTTGTGATCCATCCTTCAATTTAATAGCAATTCGACCTTTTTCCAAAATCGAAATATTTGTATTATTTCTGAAGTTTACGATAGATTTAACTGTTTCATCTAAAAAATCAAATAACTCCTTTTTTCCACACATATGATTACTACACCCAGTATCCAAATACCAAATATTTTCATCTTCTGAAAATGTATTACTTGCCAAAAATAAACTTTGTGGGTTATCAAAATTCTCACCAATATTTTGGTATTGATTTTCTGCCATGTTTGCTTGTTGTCTAAATCTGCAATCTGCAATTTTGTGCTCAAATTTTTCACAGTGAAAACAATTATAATTTATTTTTTCTTGATAGTTGTTACCTCTTTCTCTTCCTTGATTGTCGTGCCTAAAATTTTTTTCACCTCTTCCTTGACTAGGTGATCTATAATTGTTGTCTCTGCCCTGGTTGAAATTGCTACGTCCTCTTCCTCTGAAATTTCTTCGACCTCGACCTCTATAATTTCCTCTTCCTCTGTTATTGAAATCACGATCTCTCCTTTCAGTGTTTTGGCTAGATTCAGAAATGTTATTGAGATTTACCTGACTTTTTAAGGCTTCTTCATTAACTTTTTCTGTCTTCTCCAAGATTATGCTCACATGACTTTCAATGCTTTCCTGCAACTTTGCTACTGTCATGGTGTCTGTGTCATGGGACTCAATTATTGTAGTCACCACATGGTCAAACTTCATTGGCATAGTACGTAGAATTTTTTCCACCACCTTATTATCATGAATGTCTTCTCCATACACCCTCATCTTATTGACAAGATTTGTGACACATGAAAAATATTGTTCTACAGTTTCTGAATTTGACATTTCATACCTCTCATATTCTTTACGCAGGGATTGCAGTTTAGATTTCTGAGCTTTCTCCACTCCTTTGTATGATAGCTTCAAAATGTCCCACGCATCTTTGGCTGTTTTGGCATTTGCAATTTTGCCAAAAATTGAGTAATCTACACCTTGATGAATTTGTGATAGCGCCAACTGGTCCCTTCTTTGAGTAGCTTCATCATCTCCTTGTTGTAATCCTGGATCAACTAAGCTCCAAATATTGTGAGCCTTTAAATGGGTAGATATCAACAATTTCCAGTAATTATAATCAAGTTTCCCATCTAATTTGGGACATGGCCAAACAAAATTATAATTGGTTGTCATATTTCTCTCTCAAAATATACTGACTCTAAAAATTTGTAAAAATGAGAACTCTCTTGTTTCTTACAACAAAGGATTTTTTTAGGCTAACACTACTAGGCTCTCAGGCTCTGATACCAATTTGATAGCAGAGGGACATTACCTCACTCATAATATTTTCTCCACTCACTCATGTAACATCCCGTAATTTTTAAATATTTTCCTTATAAATTTTTCACCTTATATATATGCATAGAAATGTTCTAATATTAATGGAATAGGTAAAGAAAGAAAATCTAAGAGGAAATATTAGAAATAAACATGCTAAAGAAAGGTGAAATTCTTAGGTAAGAAAGATAAATTTTTGTGAATTAAAGGTCTTAAAATTTCAAGAAGATTGAATTAGGGTAATTTTTCCTAATTTAAGAGTAAAAGTTACTAAGTTTAGTATCTCCACCCATAAATTGGGCTTTTATCTATGAACACTTTATATAGAGTTTTTCCACTTCACATAAGTTTCTAGCAAGCCCATTGGATAACCTAAGCAAGAAATAAAACATAGATTTGGACTAGGATATAGTAATTGGACCAATAGTTCAAAAATTATAAAATATGACCACGCCCTCCAAGAAAGGTAGAATTTTATCCAAAGCAAAGAAAATGGGTAGGAATAAGCCCAAATCCAAGAGGAAAAATAAAATAAAATAAATTAGGTGATAATATAATAATGTAATAATAATAAAGATTAGGTTACATGGCATTAAGACAAAAATTTAGCAAGTGGTGTGATTCTACATTTATCATTTTGGCAAGTGGGATAATAATACAAGGCTTTAGGACAAAAACATTTATATCCTACACTCATAATTTTAGCAAGTGATATGATAATACATGGTATTAAGACAAAACATTTCTATCCCACACAAATAATATCAACCAAATAATGGAGATTCAAGGGCTAGAAATTTGCCACCTAAAAAGGCAAACCTATCATACTTGTTTAAGACAAAAAAAAAGGAAATGAATCTCTAAATCAAAGGGACCTTGTCCCTTATCTTAAGAACATATCATCATAATTTTCAAAATACAAATCTCCTTTCCCTATGCATATCTTGACTAAGGAAGAGGAAGACAAGAACATAAGTTGTTTGTTTTCCAAAAATTCAACAAAGTGTATCCTAATTGTGATAAGGTAGACCCATAATCATGAAAGTTGAATTATTTGGTGGTCTATATAAGAAATCCCACCCTTACAACATTAGAATTTCGTCCAAGTGAGGGAGAGGAAAAATAGAAGCAAGGTAGAGTGAGGAAAGGAGAGGAAGAAAGGAAGAAAGAGGAAGGAGAAGTCTAGGGGACTAAGTGCTCCAGGTAAGTTTAACAATATTTCTTTTTGAAGAAAACTTTTGAAACTTATAATATTTATATGAGATTTTGATCTTAGAACTTTTATGATTGGTCATGATGTTGCTATATCATGTTACATATTGATCTTGCATGTGATGTATGTTTGAATACTTACCTTGGTGTAGATAGTTCTGCATGGGTATGGCTATGGGTGGTAGAATTTTAAGTTTCGGTGTTTTAATTTCTGGGAATAATCTATAAGGAATTAAAATAAATTGTTAAAATAAGAATTAAAGATATATGTGTCACGGATTTTTAGCCACTGGAATCATTCAATTTTGAGTCCATATGAGGTAGATATGGTCTGATTAGTAGTCAAAGGTCAGAAAATGGTTCATCAGGGAAGAATATGTTAGGATAGTTTCTGTATTTTAATTTCTGGGAATTATCTATATGGAATTAAAATAAATGGTTAACATAAGAATTATAGTTATATGTGTCACGGATATTTAGCCACTGGAATCATTCAATTTAGAGTTCATATGAGGAAGATATGTTCCGATTAGTAAACAAAGGTCAGAAAATGGTTAATCAGGGAAGAATATGTTAGGATAGTTTCGGTATTTTAAATTCTGAGAAAATTATATAAGGAATTAAAATAAATGGTTAACATATGAATTATAGATTTTTGTGTCACGGATGTTTAGCCACTGGAATCACTTAATTTGAAATTCTTATGTGGGAGATATAGTCAAATTAGTAAGTAAAGGTTAGAACCTACCCGAGAAGAAATAATATTGACTTTAAGGGAGTAATAACACAACGATTTATTACTATTTTGCTGATATGATTAACATAAGAGGTTTTGATAATTGTCTTAGCTTTCCATAGACACAAAGATCACCTCAATCAGAGTTAAAATGAGGGAGTTATGCTCTGATTAGTGAGCAAAGGTCACAGAGCACGGCCAGGCCGTGTTCTGGGTGCTTCAAGCACGGACTAACCATGTTTGGGGCTGTTTTTGAGTACATTTGAAGTATTTTTAAAGCATGGCCGTGTCCTGGAATATGGCCAGACCGTGTTGGAAGCTGGTTAAGCCTATTTTCAACATTTTTCTACCCTAGATGAACTTCTTTAACTCTAGGAAAATAGTAAAAATCAAATTAGAGAACAATGCTCTATAAATTTGTAAGAACATGTGTTGGAAATGATATAAATAAGAAGAAAATTACTAAAGGCCAAGCATAAAGAGAAGGTTAGATATGATGAAAACCTGCACCAAGAAAATAAAGAAATAAAATTAATATTTAAAAAAGAAGACAAATCTTATAAATGAAAATAATAAATGACTAGTATATGCCATAGTCATTGCCATTGTATGAACTCTTACCATCTTAAGTGTAAAATTCTGACATGAAAATATTTTATAAAGTGGTATTTGAAATGGTTATGTTCATGGTATGATTATCAATGATTTATGGTAATAGTTATATTTTGATGAACATACTTGTTATTGAAAGCATATTTTTTGCTATCATTGTGAAAAGAAAAGAAATGAACACGGTCACATGGCAATCCGTGTGGTGCACCAGTAGGGGATGCCCTACCAACGGTTATGATCATGTTAATGAGAAAAGAAAGAGAAAGTGGGCCATGTCGGACAGAGTGAGAAAAGCCCGTACCGGAGAGTAGAGGATACTCACCCTGACCGAGGTAGCTTGAAATGAGAATAAGTTGATGGCCATCATATGATATTTTGAAAATAGTTAATCCTGTCACACATATCATTACTGTATGATTCTTATGTGCATAGATATAATGCATTCATGTGACCAAAGATATTTTCTGTAGTTTATACAGCTGAACATGATGTGATGAGCTATATTGATGATGATTTATTGTTGAACTTACTGGGATTTAATTCTCACTATATTTCCATATCATGTTCAGAAAATTAGTTATGCAGCTTTTTCTATGGCTTTGGATTTTAATGCACATTGGATCGAGTTACTTTATGTTGGGCAGATATCAAAATCTAATAAGATGTTTGGGGTCGAGTTGGCTCAGATCCCGATGAAGGTGCAACCACCCGCACCTGTATCTTCGAAATTGGTCAACCAAAATAAACAAGATGTAAATATCTATGTGTTTGATATGTTGCATGTACGTTTTGATTAATGACGTGTATGTGAACTCAATATTATATTATAATAAAGAAAAAAAAAAGGTTGTTATAACTCACGCACACTAAACCAAGAAAGGAAAGAGAAGATTTTTTTTTAACACACTACATTCAACTCAATACGGAATACATCAGGGAGGGTGACATGCAAGCCTTTTATAGGCTAATTTAACTAATAAAATATTACAAACCCACTTGTGAAGAAAGCTAAAGATTGGACCATATTTTGGTGTAATAAAAAGGTGCGGTGCAGCCTACATATGCAGCTTTGGTGCAGTCAAGAATTCTGAGCAGCTAGTGTTAACAGTGCGGCTCTGCTCTTGTTGGTGACATACAACTTAATTTACTTATCTTACAGTTTATACAATACTATTTAGTTATATTAACATGCTTTATTATATACGTTGCATCAAACAAAATTTTAGTTTTCTAAACAGACCTGAGGAGGAAAAAACCTTGGGTGGTAAGAGATTGTCTTTGATTATGCCTCCACTCGCAAACAAGAAAATTTGAGAAAGCTTTGGTTCTTCTATCTGGTGCTGGGACTTGGGATTTTGCTGAGGAGAAAAGTCTTCAGAGCTCATCCCTGAGTTCTGCTAGCGGTTCTGCATCATTTTTTTATTTGTATTTTTTTATATATATTTGCCCCTTGAAGTTGACTGGCTAGACTTGGGAAGCTGGTCTTTCATGGCTTCTCAATTATGAATGGTTCTCAACTTCTCCTTTTATTTTCATAAATCTCCAAGCGCCACTTCCTAAAAATCCTTCCTCTCTTTGTTCCCTGAAAAAGTTGCTTATTATTTAGCGTACTGCTATTCATTGCATGCTTCCTCCAACCTTCTAAAATCTAAATTCCAATCAGTTATGCTCTTTTTTTCTTCTACTCTTCTTTCTGTTTTTCTTAATTGGTCATTGACTATGATCCATATCTGGATAGAAAAACTGTTCTTTTAAATTTTCATTAGGTAAGATTTTTGTTGATGCTACATGATTTTACATTGTGTTTATTGCTGTAGCTTCCTCGTGGCAGCTGTGTCTTCCATGTTACTTTGCTCATCACTGTTCAATTTTTTTTTTTGAGAAAATAAATGACAGCAAAACGACTGGAGGAGGGGGAGGCAGATACTTCTTTATGATTTATGCCTTTTTGAAGATAACATATTAATAAAAAAAATTATCCCAATCCATATTATTTTTAATAATATTTATCAATATATGCTTATAAATCCTACCTACATTTGTCGCCTTTCTTTTTTTTCTTTTTTCTTTTTTACATATCAAGTTTTTAAATTATCAAATTCTTCTATTTTAACTACTAACTTCAATCCTAACCTTATTTCTAACACACTCACTTGCACTAACTCTAACCAAAATCATCATATTTAATTGTAAACTTTAACCATAAATTTTTATTTTAATGAATTTAATTAAATTATATCATCCAAATAAACTTTCAAAGATGGGTGGAAGAAGAGGGGTTTTAAGAAGTATAAAGAAATATTAACAATACGTGGGTCGAGATAGCCAAAATGATTAAGAAAATAGTAAAAGAGATATTTAGAAAATTAAAAAATGTTGGATCAAAAGGTAAAAAAATTTGTTGGTAGGATGTAGATGTGCAAAATATAATTAAAATTAAAAGAGAGTGTTATAAATCGTGTAACTTATGCAAAGATAATAAAAATTGAAAAAAAAATATAAAGTTGTTAAAAAAGATGTTAAGAAGACTATAAGTGAAGTAAGATCTAGAATTTCTGAAAGATTATATCAATTTTTAAGAATTAAAGATGGTGAAAGAAAAATTTTAAAATTTGTGAAAGGTAGGGAAAAAATACCAAATAAAATGTATTAAAGATGAAAATGATAATATCTTGATAAGGGATCAATATATTCAAGTACTATAGAAGAATTACTTTCAAGAGTTTTTTAACGAAAGACGTGAATTTTTCTATTACTTTGATAGATTAAATATTGCAGAAGATGACAAAAATTATACATTTTATCATAAAAATCAAGAGTTTGAAGTAGAAAAAATTTTGAAAAAAAATAGATAATAGCAAAACAATAGAACTTAATAATATACCTATCAAGTTGAGGAAATGTTTAGGCAGAAAAATCATAAGTTGATTTACTAAGTTATTTAATAAGATATAAAAAAATGTCGGATGAGTACTTTAATCCCTTACTAAATTGGAAAAGGCGCATGATAAAGTACTGAGAGAGATTTTATGAAAGATTTTAGAGAAGAAATGAGTACGTATTGTTTATATTCGAGCAATAAAAAATATGTACAATTAGATTGCGACTTGCGTGAGACTACAGAATAAAGACACAAAGGGTTTTCCCACAATTATAGGACTACATCAAAGTTCATCTCTAAGTCCATATCTTTTTAACTTGATTTGGATGCAGTTACTGAACATATCCAAGAATTGGAACATCGATATATGATTTTTGTGATTATATAGTCCTAGTTGGTGAATCGAAAGAAAAAATAAATATTATGGAGATAAGTTTTTGAAATACATGGTTTTCGTATAAGTAGAAATAAAATGAAATATATAGAATGTAATTTTAATAAAAGACGAAAAAAAAATGAATTTAAAGATAAAATTTGGAGATCATCTTATAAAATAAGTCATACGTTTTAAATATTTTGAGTCCATTTTACAAAATAAAAGAAAAATAAAAGAGGACATAAATTATATGATTCAATCGAGATTGATGAAATGGATGAAGGTTTCGAACGTTATTTGTGATAGAAAAGTGCCGCTCAAAGTTAAAAAAAAATTCTACTGTACAATTATAAGATGACAATATTGTATGATATTGAATGTTGAGCGATTAAAAAATTACATGAAAATAAATTCAATGTCGCAGATATGAGAATATTGTGTTGGATGTGTTGACACATTAGAAAAAATATGATTAAAAATAAGTGTATTAGAAAAAAAAACTGGGATAACATTTATTGTAAAAAAAATGGTGAAATTTAGTTTAAGGTGATTTGACCATACGTGAAGAAAATTTGTAGAAGTCCTATTGTAAATAGTAGATAAGATGGAGTGCAGCTTGATAGTTAGAAGTAAAGGGACGTTAAAAAAAAAACAATAGACGAAACTATTAAAAAAGATTTATCAATTAATAATTTTTTTATTAATTTTATTTATAATAAATTAATATAATATAGTTTTATCTATATAACTGATTCCAACTAATGAAAAAAAAATACTTAGTTGTTGTTATAGTTAAATTATGTTGTTCTCTAATTTAAAATTCTATTTTATAAATTTTAATCTACTTTTAAAATTTAAATTTTGATAAATGCCAAAATAATACTTTGATGCTAATGAAAATCTTGAATCTCAAATCTTTTAAAACTATGACCCACAACAATTGAGAATTACTTAACTAAGTCACCGTCTTGTGAGATAATCACAGTTTCAATGATAAATAAATAAATACCAATATAAATGTTTCAAATAACACTTCGAAAAAGCTAATCATAATGCCCATGGTTCCACACAGCTGCCCCCCATTCCACACTTCTTTGTAAGATGTTTAGGTTGTCCACAAACTAGGAGCCTCGGTTCTTGTTGTTCTTCTGATCCATTCTGGCCACTTCTAGTCCCATCGATCATCCTCTTGTTCCTTATGAGACTTGGGACAATATGGTGTAAGGTAACTAGATGGGTCGGGGACAAAAGACGGATAGACTACTGACAAGCCCGTTGAGATTGACTATACTGTGCAGATAAGCCTTGAGCAATATCCCAATTATGCTGTTATTTTTGGACCATTTTATTCTTGGAAATGGTTTTCAATATCTCTAGTACCTCAAAAGTGATTACCTTGTTGCTTAATTTGATTAGCATTTTCAACCATCTTCTAACAAACGTTGGAAAAATCATATATGCTATTTGAGGCTAGTCAAATCCAAACCTGACTGCGTGACTTTGAGAGCTTGAAGTGAATATATGATTAATATCCTCTATAATGTCACACTCAAGAAGAAGGGTGTCTTCAAAATAGAGTTTCCTTCTTAAAAAATAAATTGTCTATAGGGAGATAAACCGCACAAATTATTAAAATATCCCATAGCATATAGCAGGTTTGCACCTTTGGAGGTCCATACTCATCCTTTTTCCAAAGCAAACATGACCCACCCTTTCTCCCATCCATCTCAAAGCATACCAAATCAACAATGTCCCACTTCCTCGTTATTCTAGATAACTTTCCTTTCTTACACAAGTGCTTTTGCAAGAACTTATTACCAGACATATAATTACTAACTCATTGTCTTCCATTTTCAATTGTCAAGCGACAACCAAGACCTCAACAATTCTAACTAATCCAAGTCATAGCTCCTGACGATCTTGAAACTCCATAGGGAAGAGTTGACATGTCTTTTGTACCTGTGTAGTGCTTTGTCCATCTTCCACTTATATCAATGACAAATCTATGAAAGTAAGTCAAGGACATTTATGATTTTCCCATGACTAGTCCTATAAACATTTCGTATTTTTTCTACGTGGTAATTCCTTACAATTAGACTGATGCCAAGATAGAGCGCCCTTCTTTTTTGCCCTTGAATATATCAAGATGCTGAAATTCCTTTTCTTCGGCTTCCTACCTTAAACCCATTTAGTTGTTACCCTGGCTCCCGCTAAAAGTTAATAAACCCAATTCTGTTGGAGTGAATCATTGAGGTAGACTGATGACAACGTCATTTCATTGATTGAATGGTATCATTAAGTCACCCCAATAGCCCATCTTTCTAAATAAATAAACTTTGTTTTTTTAACCATTTTTTAACCATTTAAAAAAATTATATTAAATACAATAATTTTATTTTTTAAAATTAAAATTTTTGAATGGTATCATTAAGTCACCCCAATAACCCATCTTTCTAAATAAATGAACTTGGTTTTTTTAACCATTTTTTAGTCTTCTGACAGTGGTTTTTTAAAAATTTATATTAAATACAATAATTTTATTTTTTAAAATTAAATTTTTTAAAAAATTTTAAAAAAATTATATACCAAACACCCTCTTAAATTAAGCCCATATATGTCAATTGAATTACAAACTTGTAAAAAAAAGGTGAGAGGTGCTTAACTAAAGATTTTACAACTTGTTTTCCACCCAAGACGTCGCCCAGCCCACTAGAAAGGACTCCTTAGATTAAATATGGAATCAACAAGACAACAATTAGATTATTTGCTGGTGCATGAATATGTGCCTCGTGCTACTCTTCGATCGATCTGATGCTTAAATTGCTGCCACGTCCCACGTGTTTTCAGCTCCTATTACATAGGTCATTATTTGTATACTGTAAGCATTTGAATCCTGTTGCTTTATATTTAAATAAAAATTCCAAGACATTCCACGTTGCACTCTTGAGTCCTACTTTCTGCTTGATCCACGTAATTTGAAAGGATTAGAACATGATATTTATTTAAATTATTTAAGTGAATTTTATAAATATTATATCATTATTTTTTTAAAATAATCCTATAATATTTTAAGTAATTATGCACTCTAATAGTTTAATCTTTAAAAATTTATTAAATGAGTTTTTCAAATTATCTTATATTTTTATATTTTATTTATATTTATTTATATTTTAATTTTAAAATAATAAATATATAATAAATATTATTTTTAATAATAATATTTTAATATAAAATTTTAAATAAAATAAAATTTTTAATATAAATTTTAAAACAATAAATATATAAATAAAAATTTTAAAATAATATAAATTTATTTTAAATAATATTTTTAATAATAATTATTAAAAATAATATAAATATATAATAAAAATATTTTTTTATTTTAAGAACAGTTAAGCAACTGTACTTAAATTTAATCAAACATTTTGTTATTTTATGCTGCTATATAAATTGTATCCCACTTAAACAATTTAATCAAACATTTTGTTATTTTATGCTGCTATATAAACTGTATCCCACTTAAACAATTTACAATGGGAGTTAAGAATTTCATTGGAGATACTTTTATACAATTTGTGAGGGCAGATTCCTCGTTTGGCATCTGAACTTATTTTAAAATATTTAACACGGGGTGCTTTTATCGTACTAATGGCTGGGTAATCTTTTCTAGAAAATTCCTTATTATGTTTTGGTGAAGCGACATGTTCATCAACAAGGTTCCAATGACTCTTGGCTTTCCTCATTCAACACTAGGAGATCCTCTTCCTTACAAAAAAGAGGGGATATTCTATATTTGGAGGAGAATATTTCAGTGACAATTGATTGGCCTCGTTCTAATATTGTTCATCTTTCTGCACAGCTTCATGATTTTTTGGACTATTTGAAACATTTTGCAAAGGATAATAGTGAAATTCAATAGAAAATGAATTAATAGCATGATAAAAATAACTTGAAGGATAAAAAATTGTCCTTGTTCTAGTATAATAGGTCGTAAAAACACATGCTTCATTAACAAAATGCACTCTATCCAGTTTGCATTCATAATCAACCCGAAATCTTTCCATAATGTTGTCAGACCAGTCACAATGAGAATAATTATGCCCAAAACGTCCACCATGCGACCAACCTAGCTATTCGTTCATATTTGCATTAAATCCATGTTAAATTATTCTTTGCCTGCTATAATAGGACACCCATTAAAAGTGGTTGATATGGATCCGATAAGACTCAAAGACTCTCGGAAAGCAAATATTTTTTTTGAACTGTTGGCTTCCAGTCTACTAGTTGGACTGTACCCATCATGGAAACAATTTGTATGACCACATATGGGACTTGATATTCCACGGGAAAACCCCATCATTAAACTCAAGGTAAATGATAAATTTTTCTGTTTTTAAAAATTATATTTTTTTAAAAAATATAATTAATGAAAATAATAATTTATAAAAATATATAAAATATATTTAGTTAATATTTAATATTGATATAAATCATTAAATAATATTTTTTAATAATCGTCATTCTGTATTTGATTATACTTAAAAAATTTTGAGAATTTTTATATATATTTCAAAAATACCACTTATCTATTTTAAAAAAAAATTAAAAGGATAAAACAAATTGAAAGACAACTATAAGCCTTCCTAAAGTACCAAAAAAGAAAAAAAAAAAGGCAACAATGTCATTGTAAAAAGAGAAATAACATATATATTGTATTATATTAAAACTTCAAGTATCGTGACTTGTACAAATAAGTGATATATAAAATAACATTATTTTCTTCATATAACTTTCATTACAACAACTTATCTTCTTGATCAGCACTGTAACAAATTGATTCATGTTAATAAAATATCAAAGGAAAAATAACCAAAAAATTGTAACTTTTTATCTTCAAGATTCACTTGCAAGAAAACATCAATTGTATAGCTATCGTCACATATCAAACAGCTGACTTTAACTCTTTGTAAAGTATTTAATTCTTCAATATTTTTCAACTATTGATAAACTAACATCCTCTTACTAGCTTCATTAGGTTCATCTTTTAAAGTTAAAGCCAAAGTTTCAATAGTACTAACACATTTTATATAAAGTACTTAATTTGGCAATCCTGTCAACCACCATTTCAATTAATAAACCTTCTCGATCTCTCTTTTTTTTTTATCTATCTTACCATTATTTGACCCATTGCCTTGTTCACTATTATTGGTTGCATGGGTTTCAACAATAGAGTCAATTGCCTCATTAATTTCTTCTTCAACATATTTTTCAGCTTCAACATCATCTACATAAACTTTTTTATCCATTGCTACCATAGCAGTAGTAGGGTCTTCTGCATTTTTTATATTGGAATTATCTTTACCAAAGACATGACTAAGTACATCAAAGTAAGGAAATGGCTTATTGTAAAGCCTTTTACCATTTGGGGGGGTATGTCAAGAAAAATTATAGATAATATATATATATATATATATATATATATATATATATATATATTAGTATAAAAAATAAAATTACAATTGAATAAATATAAAAATATCATATATTACCTTGACCTAATCTTTATATATTTCTTTATCTACCACAATCATTTTATCTTTGTCATTTCAACCAAATCCACTACCACCCCTGGGCCTCATCATTCCATAAATTGTATTATAGTGCTTTTTGAGTTGCTTAACCCTTGACTCTATATAAGGGGAATCTTTCAAACTACAACAAGACATCTTTTGTAACATTATCTTTTCTAAATACTTGTGAAATTCAGGTTTGAAACCATTGTCCCCTTTTCCAAGCGATCTCATATTCAACTAGACATTGAATAAGGATTGCATCTTCTTCAGGAGTCCATTGATAGTGATTACATTTCACTTTGGATTCTTACATCTAATAAAGAAAAAAATTATGTAGAACACAAATAATATCAAATAATTAAAAATATATAATTAAATTTTTGGCAGTAATATTGAAACAAAAGTAAGAATGTGATAAAAATAATCAATATTTAGTCCATTACAACATAATAAAAATACCAAACCTAAAATATCCTTTATTACAAACAACATAAATAGAAGACAAAAATTATAATACTACCTAATTGCTTTCAATCTTGTCCCTTCCATACATTGAACATTTCTTGAGCAACTTATCTCTCCAATCTGTCCAAGCATCATGCCTTTACATGAGTTATCACATCACCTTGCAAAACATCTTCTTGTTTTTCCATGTCCATTAAGTGGTGTTCTAAAGGGTCCACTGCCATTTCCTTTCTAATGTTATTATAAAGCAAGCAACAAGCAATAATTATCCTATACTGAGTTTTAACAAGATAAAATGATTTGACCCTTAAAATTCTTCAATGTCCTTTTAATAAGTTAAAACATCTTTCAATGACATTTCTAGCAAAAGAGTGTTTTATATTGAAAAACTCTTATGGTGTTGTAGGTTGTTCCCCTTATCTTTATTCACTAAGATAATATCTTTGCCCTCTGTAAGGTGTAAGAAACCCTTCCTCATTCATATATCCAGCATCACATAAATAATAGTAGCCTAAAAAGGAATGATGATCATTTAAAGAAAAATTTATTAAAACGAATCTAAGAAGCACCAACTTAAAAGAAATGAAAATCTAGAGTAGGTTAAAGTACCTTTTGGGACCTTTAATCTATTTCTACGATAAATAGCATTTCTGAGACCCTAGAATCTATTGTTGATCCTTCTCATCCAGCTAAAACTTACATAAATTATAAATTTTGAGAACAAATTCCTAATACATTTGTTGCTATATCGCCCTTTTTGGTCCGATATCTTGCCTTATCAACTTATAAGACATTTATCTTTATATATGTCCTATCTAAAGCTCCTAGAAAATTCTATTGATTAAAGGAAAAATGTGTGGCATTATCTTTTATTTCTTCTAAATAATTTGGTGATAATATCTAACCTTTTATATTTTCTTGTAACATTACCTTGAATCATTTCTACCATTTATCAGTGGAGTTTTGAGGTACAGGTTCAAGTTGTTTAAGTAAAACTGTATAACATTTTAGTACAGCATGCAAGACCTTACTAAACTACCTACTTATTGTTTCACCATACCTCATGAACTATCTTTTAATTACTCTATTTTTAACATCGTGAGCTAAAATATGCAAAAACATTACATCTTGCTCTTCTACACTCATATACTTAGTTGGCACAAGCATCCCAACAGTTTTCAATAAATCACACAACTTATGAAAGCACCTCCTATCCATCATAATATTTTCAATGCAAGCTGTATAATTAATGTAAACTATCCGTTCAAAATTGGTATTTCTTACTATAGTCCTACTATAATGATCCCAAGCTACCCATATCCTAGTTCTTTTTCTTATAGGATCAACTAATAATAGAGCATACATGTTTATCAAGATGAGAGAAAATTGATTAAGCAACGCCATATATATTATTAATATAATAATGAGTCTTCTCCTTCCATGGTTTAATTGTGCTAAAATTAAAATGAAACAAAAATAATATATTTTAAAAAAAGACCAAAACCTTTTACTTTGATCAATATAGACAAAGAAATCAATATACAAATGTCATTAAGATATGTGGAAACTTCATCAATATTTACTATACAACTTGAACCTTTATAGATTGGCACTAAAAACTATATATGAGCAAAACCGAAAAGGCTCATGGGCACTAATAACTAGTATGTAAAATGAATAAAAATGTTTAGACACTAATCACTAAATGAATATGCAAACACATTTTTATAGAGACGCAAAATATTATCTAACATGTCCATCCTAACAAAGAATACCAAGTTAGAACCGTTAAACCATGTCCTGGAATCCCCTACCACACCAACATGATTTGACAAAAATAAACCAATGTAGTTTTTATATTAGTACTATTGGGCTACTGAGATAATATCTATGCAGTTGTTATTATGTTCCATTCTTCTTCTTTTTTTATTAAAATTTTTGTCTTTTGTTAATTTCTTTTTAATCCAGGCCTGGCAAGTTACTTTTCAATTCAAATAGACATTGGGAGTCATTGGAACATGGATATAGACCCCTAATAACTATTCGAGGACCATTTTGATAAGCACAGTATTGATCTGTAGCATTTTCAAAATAGATAACATATGAATTATCAACATTGCTTGCCGTTTGCCAATAATGATCAATAATGCCTTGTAATCTTTCAACTGGGAATGATTTATAATTAAATAACACCCCTATTAAACATTTATTCCAAAACACTATATTCTCCCCTAAAGAACCTTGATTCGCAGCTATTAGTGGCCTATGACCACTTCTTAGCTAGGGATGGGGCCTTGGAAATTCTTCCACTCCATATCAAAATTCTCTTCTAAATTATGATCACACTTTAATTCTCTATCCATCCATTTTCATAAAACTCATTAGGCATTTTTCTAGATATGGTAATACAACTGAAACTGGTGGCAAAAGAACTATATCCACTGTTCACCTAGTTATCTACTACAGAGGGACTGTACCACTCACAAGGAGTTCCTCCCTAGGCGATTCACAAAACCTACTCTCTACACTCAAGAAATTAATTATCTCTTCATAATAGCTTGATCCGCAAACCATAAATCCAATCTCTCTCCTCTTCACACTTCATCTTCATGCTTTTTTATGTGTCTGTTAGTTGTGTAAATCCAAGATAGGACATCATCAATAACTTGTAAATTAAGGGGAATGCTACAGATAATATCAATTAGTTTATAGGACTAAAAGATATTTTAAACCATCTTTTTGATCCAATCCTAACTTTCAAGTGAAATCAATTGTCACCAATCATATAAAGGCAAAATAGACAAACAAAAAATAAACATGACTACTATAAACTATAAAGGTGCAATTTGCTATGGGTTGCAATGATGGTAGCTCAATACTACACAAGCTTTGAAGGATCATGTGAGAGAAAGAGGGCTTGTGTAAGAGATCAAGTTGGAAAAAGTATGAGAGATAAATTGGAGGCATGACTTTCTGATAAGTTGAACACACACACAAAATATTTATCTATTTTACTAGCATATCTATTTCCAAATTTTAAAAAAATGTTACATATTAAAGTTTTTAAATATATTAAATAATAATTATAAGAACTTCATATTTTATTATTAAATATCTTAAGTTTAATTACTAGGTTAGTTCTTAGAGTTTCACTCAATTTTCAATTAAGTTTTTATAGTTTAAAAGTTTGTAATTAGATTCTATAGTTTCAAAACTTGGTACTTCAATCTCTGTTGTTATATCTTTGTCTAAGGGCCATGAAAAATTGTTGACCTAGAAAATGATGTGTTAACTTGGTATTATGAATAATTGACATTCAATCCAATTATCTAAATCATGTGATGTCACATAGGTTAAGTTGCTATCTAAATGGGCTCATTTTGACTAAAGACCAATTATTTGAAGTGCCAAGTTGGTATATCATTAGCCAAGTGAACAAAATTTCACAATATGTAAATAGAGATATAGCAACAGGAATTCAATTTCAAATTTTTTAGGTTATAAACACTTTTGGTCCCTCCATTTTTACTAATACATTAATTTGTGCATTCCATTATTACGTGCATTAATTTGGTGCCTAACATTTTACAATATGTTTCGGTGTAATCTCTCCATTAAGTAGGCTAACAATTTTTAACGACCTGATTGTCAAATTGCCCAGTGGCTTAAGTTAAATGCTATGTAGACCCCTCCTGCCACCATCAACATGCTCAATTAGCTCTTAAAAAAAGAATTATCCTTCTCTTCCTTTGTTTCTATCCTTTCTTTGCATTTGCAATCTCTTTCAAGAAAGAGATAGGTGAAGGATAATTATTTTCTTTTCTATTTTTAAAGCTGATTGGGCATACTAATGGTGGAAAGAAAAGTCTACGTGGCAATTAAACCAGACTAAGTGGCAACCACATGGCAATTTAACGGCCATGTCATAAAACATTGATGACCTACTTTTATTTTTGATAAAAGAGAAAGTATATTAATAATATTTATCCAACCATATAGATTCAATTTAAACCAAGCATTAGCAAACTTTTGAAAATGACTACTAGCTTTATGAGGCAAAAGAAAATATCAAAATCAATAAAAGAAAACAACATTCCCTTGATATCCTTTCCTGAGCTTGTAAGTTATTTATGTGGTAAAAGACCTTTTTCTATCATGGTCTTATAATTAATGATGCATGTAAAAATATACACTATTAGAAAAAATGGAATCAGAGACAAAATAATTTCGTCTCTAAAAAGGAAAATTTTCATCTCTAATTGTGTTAAAGATAGAATTAGAGACAATTTAATATGTCTCTAATTTTCCCGCTGCTAAACTTTTAGAGACAATTTAAATTTTATCTCTAAATATTAAAGTTTTCATTTCTAACGTTTACTTCTTTGGTGAATAGATTATGTCTCTGCAGAGATGGAATTTTTTTCATCTCTAATATTTATAGCTTCCCAATTGGTCATTGTTCACCATGCCCCATACATCTAACATGTTGTTGCTAGTGCCAAAGACTTGTTACAAACCAAACCCTTATTTCTTCTTAAGAATTCTTGATGATGAATTATTGGAGTCCAACCTAAGAGAAAGGCGAGATTCAATTTAGTATAAGCATATCTAAAATGAATGTTGGCTTTATGATTGGAACATATGGCCTCTATCCATGCTTAGATATAGTGAAGAAAAATATGTGAGACCCTATATAAAACCTACTTCAAATTAGCTACTTTTTGATGGTGTACACATTCATTCCTTCCAAGCTAGATGTAATATATAATTAGGACAAACATTAGAAATTCCTTATAATTTTCCCCCTAATTGTATTCATATTTTGTAACCAACTGGTGATATACTCCTTAATATCTAAAGAATGGAAAAATATGCTTCTTATGGTTAGACTAGAACCAAACCAAACTGCTCTAGAAAATTCCATTTGTATAAAAGAGATTACAATTGTTTCTCTTACCTAGTGATAGAAAACATAATTAGTAGGAACCTGCATGTGATTCTTTTGAAGAGTGTTAGAGAGTAGGAGAATGCTTACCAAGATTTTCCAAAGAATAGAAGTAATTGCAGTGGAAACTTATGTTACCATAAGGCCCTCCAATTTTCCTCATCCTAGCCGGTCATTGTGTTATCGTTCTACAAAAAATTTATACCCATCCTTGACCTTATATTTGCCTTAAACATTTTACCGCCATACTAATCTATCTTGACATTCAGTGATAGATAATGAGAAAGTATTAATTTGTTTATAAGTTTGGTCAAAATATAAGTTCTCTAGAGGGTGGTTGATTGGGATGTGATCTCTCCATTAACTACTTGACTTTCTAGATTAGTATAAAGAATGTCTTTGGCTTGAGAATATTTTTGCATCTCCAAGTAGAATTCAATTGCTTGTAAAAGCAATCTTGAGATGCCATTTTAAGGTATTTAGGACCTAATATGCTCATAAAGAATAAGTTTGGTTGATCAATTAGTCACCATAATTGTTTAGCCCTCAAGGCCTTATTAAAAGATCTAATTTTTCTAAAACCCAAACCTCCTTGAAATTTACTATTACGCAAATACGCCTTAAGCAAAGGCGTCTAAGGTTTATAATCCTTAAAATCCCAAAATAAAAAAATTGCAATAATAGAATCGATCCTTTGACACCAATTATTTGGAAGTGCTAAACAAGACATGTAGTACACTAGCAAGGCTTGAATAACTGAATTAATAAAGGTCATTCATGCAGCTTGGGAAAGTAATTTGGCTTTCCAACCTTGAAGTTTCAACTGAATTTTCTCTAGCACTTCCTTAAGGATGTGTTGTTTATTGTTGTAATTATCTACTAGGTACCCAAATATTTTCTCATATAAAATTTTTTGGAATTCGTATGGAGTATTAGGACTAAAAACCATTATTTATTTATTTTACTAACTTGTTCTCTTGCTAAATCTTGTTATATTTACAATAACTTTTTTATCCTTCCATATTTATCAAGTGTTTCTTCACAAAATAGAAGAATACCATATGCATACGTCAAGTATTTTAATACAACTACTTGTTTTACCACTTTGTTTCCTTTCCACTTGCCCACCTCTTGAGCTTAATGAATAAGACATGACAAAACATTTGGAAAAATAATGCATATATAAGGCCATAGAGGATCACCTTATTTAATTCTTCTTATGTGAATGACTTTCATTTAAGAGGATACAATATAAGCAATTGCAATGAATTGCATAATTAAATTCTTCCAATTAGTAAGGAAACCCATGTAAATTAATACTGGCTCAGTAAAAGACAAATCTAATTTATCGTATGCTTTATAAAAATCAACCTTCAAAGCCAGTCAATTTTTCTTGGATTTGTGAGCATGATGAATAGCATGCATAGCTTTAGTGGCAATCATAATATTATCTGCAATAAGTTACCCTTTAATGAAAGAAAATTTTTCAAGAGAGATTAGATCTTCCAAAATTAGTTTAAATCTAATACATATAATTTTGGAAGTAAATTTGAAGGAGACATTGTATACTCTAATTGGTTTGAAATACTTATATGATTGGGGACCATTGGTTTTTGGAATTAAAGTTATGAAAGTTTGACTCAGTTCTTTGAGTAAGAAGCTATTTAAAAAAAAGATTGAACTATCTCAATAATCACCTTGAACAGTGTGCTAATAGTGCTGATAAAAATGAGCTAGCATATTATCTAGTTCTGGTGCACTATTAGGTTGAAGTTGAAAGACAACTTGCCGAAATTCATCTTCTACATACAATTGGTTGTTAAATTTGTTAAAGATGGGAAGTAATTGTCACGCCCCAATTTAATGGAACGTGAATAACACCACTAACAGATAATTTAACCCTTATTTATTTGCATACGGCTTCAAAATATCACATATCCAAAAAATATCATACGTTTACAAGTTTTTAGTATAGTTAATTATACATGCCAAAACTAAACTTAATATTATTACAGTAGAAGCAGGGATCCTGCCTGTGGCATTCAGAGCATACTCTAGATTACAATGACACAATATTTTAAACATTTCGAGCTTTGGAAGCAACTTAGGCTCACCCAGAGAATATAACACCTAGCGGATCACGTAGCTGCAGGACCAACCTCTATATCTTTATTTGAAAAATGTAGAAATATCGTGTAATGAGTTTAACAACTTAGTGAGTAGATAACACCTCCTATGAATTTTCAGATCAACATATGGATGTACTCATTTATTAAAATTTATCACATTGAAAATTACAATTCAAAAGTACATTCATATGGAACCCGCATTTTTAAATATTCTCAGTTCAAATCACATTTAGATGTCTGTAACCATATATGACACAATATGATCATTAATCAAACATTGATATGCATTAAAAATTTTCTTATAAAAATATTAGGAGGATCCCCTATCAGAACCACCATATCAAAGTTCAATCCCTTCTGTACTTTGTTGGTATAGGATTTGCCTATATTTAGCATCTCAACAACGATTTGCCCTACCACCATTCAATAGGACACGCGAAGCAACTCTAATATGGGCAATTTTCCAAGCACAAAGTAAGGGAAGACAAATCACATATCATATAACTGGCATCTCGCCCAAATAGTAGGCATCCCGCTCTCCATCACATAACATATCCCGTGTGTTGGCCCTCACACGAGGCTAACACCACCCCTGTTAGCTAAGGTATCAAGGTGCACAAGGGTTAACATAACCTCCTGTTATTAGATAGTGTTTCTAATAGGATTCCTCCACAAAATTATCATATGCACATATTTCATATCATTCAAAACAAAGTTTTCAGTATAACACAAGATCTCAGTCTCAATACATATTATATGTTATAAATTACCCATTCAGGGTTTATCACATATACATGCCCTTTCTCGAGGCAATCATATAACTTTACAAATCAATGCCACGTGCATAAATATTCACTTTATCATTTAATGAGAAATACATGTGAAATCAAATATACCATGAGTTTAGAAATCTATTTTCAAAACTATACTCTTCTCGAACTATATTCCAAATTGTAAGCAATTCAGATAATTTTAATGCATTTCAGAAATATTTAAAAGTGTAAATATCTTATAAATATAATCAAATACACGTTTAAAGATCAAGAAGAGTATAGGGAAAGTCATAGAAAGAATCATCTACTCACAAAGTTAGGGTACCAAGTTGGACAACCCTAAAATCTGTGTTTTCGGTCCGAATTTGAATAAATAGACCCCAAAAATGAGTCCAAAAGGTCTAAAAAACTTTGAAAATGACTCTAGATTTGTGAAATTTGGCCCCCGCGAGCTCGATCAATACAAGTCAATGCAACAGGGGCTGGATGTCATGTGCTGCACGGGCCACTGTGAAAGCTGCGCGTAGGCGTCACTTGTTGAGAGAAATGCGCCACATACAAGGGTGGATGATCCTAAAATTTGAGATCCTAAGGTTTTGGCACCTTTTGGATCGATCTACAGTGTTAGTTTTTGCGTTGGTGGCGGTGGTGTCAAAATCCGAGATCCAGAAGCAGTAGAATCTTAAAGAGAAATTTTAGGGTTTTAAGAGAAAAAATTTGGAGGAGAGAGAGAGAATTCCGGATTTACTACTTCTTGGGTGGCTGAGGCCCTTAAAATATCCCATAGGACTTTTTTGCAAAAATTCAATTTTAGAGGGAGGTCCTTGCAAATTTTCTTATTTACATTTTGACCCCAAAACTTTTAAAAAATTGTATTTTGGCCCCGAAACATAAATTCTCATGTTTTCTTTGTAATTCTTTAATCCATATAATAAATAAACATATTTTCAACGGTTCTTATCTCCATTTTTAAAATTCTCTCTTTTTCGAATATCCTCTTCCCTTATCCTCAATTAATGATACTCATATCTCAAATTAATTTTTTTAAAAAAATATTGAGCACCTTATAACTGGTCAAACAGATCATCTATATGAGGTAATGTGTTTTTATTCCACACTGTCACCTTATTCAAATATCTATAATGAATGCATAGTCATAATGATCCATCCTTCTTTCCATAAATAAGTCTAGAGCACTTCAAGGAGAGTACTAGGGCGTATAAATCCCTTGTCTAACAAGTCTTACAACTAATTTTTCAATTCCTTGAGTTCAGTCGTTATCATTCTATATGGGGGATAGACACTGGTTGGATTTCAGGAAGTAAATCAATACCAAATTCTATTTTACATTTCGAGGTAATCCTAGCAATTCCTCAGGAATTACATCAAAAAATTCTCTAACCATTGAAACTTAATTTATACTAGTATATTTTATATCCAAATATCCTTGACACCTTTTTGTAATAACTTATAGGCTGTTAAAATAGAGATTAGATTTTTGGGTACCTCACTACGGTCTCCTTGCATCAAGAAAGAAGATTCTCCAAGAATATTGAATTTAATCATCTTAGAATGACATTCTAAAATGGCCTGACATGTTGTCAACCAATTTATTTCTAATATCACATCAAAGTCTACCATATTTAGACATTCTGGTAAAACGGATATTATATTCAGAGATGATCATATTTGGCATTTGTCTCAATTCTTTAAATTCTTTGTAACACCTATCCCTTTCACTTTCAAGCAGTAATTGACCCATAGATACTTCTTAAGATGTCACAATATTCAATCAATTTTATACTAAGAAATTTAATAACTTGGAATAGAAAGGAAATTGAAATCCAATAGAATCCCTTAGCATCACCTGAAGTATAAATATGTCCGGCTCATACCCATACTAAAGGTCCTACTAAAGAATCATTTGCTCTTATAGCCACAGGAAAACCTAAGGCTCTAATACCAACTTGTAATGCCCCCAATTTATAGACACGTGAAACAAACATTTTTTGTCCGTAATAAGATATTTTTCATAACATACATAACATTATTCTTTATCATGGAAATAGATACATATAGGTTCTCTCATGTATATACATTATACAAATTAAGTTATAAATGTCAAAGTAACAACGAAAGTAGAGATCCTGTCTGTGGCATTCAGAGCATACTCTAGAATACAAACACAGTATAATTCAAGAACTGTGAGTCTTAAAAGCAATGTAGACTCACCTAGAGAAAATATCACCTAACTGATCTTATATCTACAGGATCAGACTCTGTATTTTTATATGAAAAATGTGGAAATATCGTGTAATGAATTTGAAAACTTAATGAGCAGATAATACCTCCTATGACATCTTAGGTCAGCATATGGATGTCCTCATGTTTTAAAATTTGTCACAAAGAAAATACAGTTCAGAAGTACATCCATATAGGATCCGTATTTCACATATTCTTAAATAAAAGGATATTCAAATATTCAAAACCATATTCAGCACGATATAATCATTAAACAAATGTTGTTATGCTCAGCTGTATAAACTATAGTAAAATATTAAACTTTTGAGATAAAATTATAACTTTTAATAAACTTGCCTCACTCGGCGATCTGACATACTCAATTTAAAATGACCTGCCTCACTCGGCGATCTAGTCAACTCACACACCCAATTCACTCATTTGCTATATGCATAGTGACCGATTGACTATAGTCACAATAGTGATCAGGAAATGTGAATTCATCACCCATCTGCCTCCTCACATTATCATTGTCACCCGGTTGGAGCGGCCTTCCCTCAGCTCACTCAGGCTAATAAGGCGTCCCCTATTCGGTACCGTCACAAGCCATACAATCCGTCGATATTCATTCATACATATAAATAAATAAATAAATATATATGTATATGCATATTCATCAAATGCAATGTATAATTATTAAGCAACTCGCCATGAGCTTACGCTTGTCATTTAATCATAATCAGCAACTTTATAGTTTTACAAATTAATGCCTCATGCACATAATATTCACTTTATCAAATAATGATAAATACATTTAGAACCACATATTCAATGAGTTTCAAAATCTATTTGTAAAATCATACTCTTCTTGAACTATGTGCCAGTTCGTAAGTAAAATAGATATTTTAACACATTTCAGAAACAAATAAAAGTGTAATTATCTTATAAATATAATCAAATACACATTTAAAGATCAAGAAGAGTATAAGGCAAGTCATAGAAAGAATTATCCACTCACAGGTCAGGGCTCCAGGTTGGACAACTCCAAATGTATTTTTCCTAGCCAAATCTGATCAAATGGATCTCAAAAACAAGTCTGAAAGGTCCAAAAATCTAAGAAATGACTTCGGGAGTTTGGCATTGTACACGGTCGGAAATACTATAAATGCCAGCCGAAATCACTATTCACCACCGAAAATTACTATTCACAAAGAACAAAAAGTTGTCAGATGACTGAAAAATTTCATATCTTAAGGTTTATCTAGCTCCTGAATCCATCTACAGTGTTAGAATTTCAATTTGAGGTCTCTAAGTAGAAGTTTCAGAACTTACCTTTTTTTAAGATTTTCTACTTCCGATCTGCAACATTTCTACCGCTGATTTAAAAAATTATTCAGTTCAAATCGTAGTATATTCCGTCATGAATCTAGTGGTACCCCTAGTTATGAAATCAGAGGCCTGTAGACACTTTAGATCTAGAGAGTAAACTTAGAAGTTACTATTTATACTATTCACACTATTCTTGGAAATTTCGCAGAAAACTCAGGCTGCCTCTCAGTTCGTTTCCCCCTCCCTGTTTTTTTTAATTTATTTAATTAAATATTTAAGATAATTTTTATTTTATTATATATATATATATATATTTATTTATATAAATACCATTTTTCATCCTAAAATATCTCAAAGTTTTTTAAAAATTTATATTATTGCAAAACTTTAGTTGAACTCCTAAATTATGACTTTTCATGATAAAATTTTTAATAAAACAAATTACAAAATAAATACCTTTATACATAATAAAAGAAAGAATATTTCTAAAAATAGAACAAAAATTTATTAGAGGCCAATATAATTATTTTAAACAAAATAATAATTATTTTAATTAAAAGTATACTTACTTTTAGTAAAACATAATCATTTAAGGTAAAAATATTTTTTTTATCATAAAACATTATTATTTAAAAATTACGGGATATTACACTTACTATATATATATATATATATATATATATATATATATATATATATATATATATATATATTATTTTTATACTTATATTTTTACCATAATACCTATTTTTCTAGCTTATCTATTTCTAAAAGCATTAAGTTAACTATGTTTTTATCTTTGAAATCCTAACCTCTAACAACCTCCATTACCCCAATTCCCCACCAATTCATTTTGTCGTTCTTCTTCTTCATTTTTTTCTCCCCTAACGCTTAGTCTTCCTCCAATTTTGGTTGTCATCTCCCTTGTAATATCCCATAATTTTTTAATAATAATATTTTCTAGTAAAAATATATATATATTTGAAATGATTATGTTTTACTAAAAGCAAATATATTTTTAATTAAAATAATTTTTGTTTTGCTTAAAATAATTATATTTGCCTCTAATAAATTTTTGTTTTATTTTTATAAATATTCTTTCTTTTATTATGCATAAAGATATTTTATTTTGTGATTTGTTTTATTACAAATTTTATTGAGAAAAGTCATGATTTAAGAGTACAACTAAAGTTTTGCAATAATATAAATTTTTAGAAATTTTTGGGATATTTTATGATAAAAAAATAATTATATGCATATAATTAAAGAATAAAATTTAAATATTTAATTATTAAATAATATTAAGTAAAAAAAAAGAGAGAAGAAGAAGGGAGATGGAAGCGTGAAGTAAAGGCTTGGGCAGAGAAGGAGAATTTCATCTTTCTCTTTCTCTCTCTAAAATCAAACTTCTCTCTAAGATATTTTCCAAACTAGACATCCAATTGAGATACCGAAAGTACCATTGGACTCATGGTGACGAGAGTTTCAAAACTCACCAATTAATTTCGTCGAAAGTTCACTAAAATTTTGTCAAAAATTGTAAATAGTAACTTATAGGTAATTTTTTTAAAATGCTAAATTTTTTATAGGTTTTCAAGCTTTCAAATTATGGGTTTTGTTAAGGATATAGAGTATTGGTTGTATGATAAATTTTACGTCAACCAACGTGATTTCTAATTTTACAAATTATTTCTCGGTGAACAGTAACTATGAATAGTGTGCGAACAATATTTGTTGGCATGAATAGTATTTTTTGGCCATAAACAGTACCCATCAATTGACCAAGCTCCTCGAGTCATTTCTTAGATTTTTGGACCCTCCAAACTCATTTTCAAGGTCTATTTGATCAAATTTGAATTGAAAAAAATATATTTTAGGACTGTTCAACCTGAAGCCTTACTTTGTGAGTAGATAATTCTTTCTATGACTTATCTTATGCTCTTCTTAAACTTTAAATGGATAATTGATTATGTTTACAAGTTATTTATACTTATATATGTCTTTGAAATGGATTAAATTATCTGAATTGTTACAATATGGTATATAGTTCAAGAAGAGTATGGTTTTGAAAATAGAATTTTTAAACTTATTGAATATGTGATTTTAAATTGTATTTATCATTATATGGTAAAGGAAATATATTCTGCATGTGGCATTGATATGTAAAGTTATAAGATTGCCTTGGAAACAGACATATATATGTGATTACCCTGAATGAATTTATACTGAAACCTCTATTTTGAATGATATGGCATATGTGTAAATGATAATTTATGGGGAAGAATCCTATGGAAAACATTGTTTGCTAACAGCAGGTGATGTTAGCCCTAGTACACCTTGACACCTCAACTAGCAGGGGTGGCGTTAAACTCGTGTGAAGGCCAACACACGAAATTTGATATATGAAGGAGAGCGGGATGCCTCTTATGTGGGCGAAATATCGAGTATATGATATGTGTTTTGCCCTCCCTTGCTGAGTGCTTGGGAAATACTCATATTAGAATCCCTTCGCTTGTTCTCTTGAATGATGGTAGGACAAATCTTAACTAGAATACTAAGTATAGGCAAATCCTACCCCACCAAAGTGCGGAAGGGATTAAACTCTAATATGGTGGTTCTGATATAGGATCTTCCTAATGTTTTTTATGAGAAATATTTTGATACATAACAATATTTGAATAATGATCATACCATATTGCATATGATTTTGGATATCTAAATGTGATTTGAACTGAGAATATTTGAAATGCGGGTCCCATGTAGATGTACTTCTGAACTGTACTTTTTTATGTGACAAATTTTAATATATGAGTACATCCATATGTTGACCTAAGAGGTCATAGAAGGTATTATCTGCCCACTGAGTTCTCAAACTCACTACACGATACTTACATTTCTTTTCATATAAGGATATAGAGTTTGGTCTTGAAACTACGTAATCAATTAGGTGTCATACTCTCTGGGTGAGCCTATATTGCTTTCAAGGCTCATAGTGTTTAAATTATTTTGTATTTGTATTCTAGAGTATGCTCTAAATGTCACAGGAAAGATCTCTACTTTTGCTGTACTTTGATGTTTATAGACTTGATCTGTATATTGTGTATACATGGGAATACCTATCTATAAAGGAGTGTATTATACATGTTATAGAAAATCTATGATCGTAAAGTATGTATTTCACGTGTCCTAAAATTAGGAGAGTGACAAGTTGGTATCCGAGGATTAGGTTTCCCTGTGGCTATCAGAGCAAAGAATTCTTTAGTAGGACCTTTAGTATGGATATGACTCAAACATATTTATACTTCAGGTGCTGCTGAGGGATTCTATAGGGTTTCAATTTCCTTTATATTTCAAGTTGCTAAATTTTCTAGTATAAGATTAATTGAATGTTGTGACATCTTAAAAGAAATATTTATGGGTCAATTTTTACTTGAAAGTGAAAATGATAGGCGTGCCAAAGAATTTAAAAAATTGAGACAAATACCAAATATGACGGTGTCTAAATGTTATATCAGTTTTATCCCGTTATCTAGATATAGTAGACTTTGATATGATACTGAGAATGGATTAGTTGGTATTATGCCATGCCATTTTGGAATGTCACTTTATGGTGATTAAATTCAATATTCCTAGAGAATTTTCTTTCTTGATACAAGGAGATCGTAATGAGGTATCCAGTAATCTAATCTCTGCTTTAGCAGCCCATAAGTTATTAAAAAAAAGTGTCAAAGATATTTGGCAATGGTCAAAGATATAAATATGAAATACACTAATGTAGATCAAGTTCTAGTGGTTAAAGAATTCCCTAATGTGTTCCCTGAGGAATTTCTAGGATTAGCCCGAAATAATAAATAGAATTTGGTATTAATTTACTTTTTGGAACCTAATCAATGTCTATATTCCCATATAGAATGGCACCCACTGAACTTAAGGAACTGAAAAAAGAAAGAATTAGTTACAAGATTTGTTAAATAAGGGATTTATACGCCATAATACTTTTCCTTGGGGAGTTCTTGTTCTATTTGTGAAAAAGTAAAATAGATTGCTACGATTGTGTATAGATTATAGACAGTTGAATAAGGTAGCAGTGCATAATAAATACTCAATACCTTGTACAGATGATCTGTTTGATCAACTATAGAGTGCTCAATATTTTTCAAAAACTGATTTGAGATTTGGGTATCATCAATTGATGATAAAAGAATAGGATATTACAAAAATTGCTTTTAAGACTTGGTATGGGTATTATAAGTTCTTAGTGATGATATTTGATTTGAAAAATACTCAGCTGCATTCATGAACTTGATAAATAGAGTATTTAAGCCATCCCTGTATTAATTTGTTATTATATTTATTGATGATATATTAGAATATTCTAAGAGTTCAGAAGATCATAAGAAACATTTAAGTATAGTTTTACAAACTCTAAGGGAGTATGTTTGGTAAGGATGGTATTTAAATAGACTCTAAGAAAGTAAAAGTGATACAACAATAATTACGTTCTACTACAATTAAAGATAAAGATCCAAACTCAATTTGCGCTTTCTACAGTTGTCTGTTCTCCAATCTATTTGAGCTGTAATTGGATCAGGTACATGAACATATACTTGTAAAACATCAATCAACTCCTCAGTATTTGAAGTCGAAATGAGAATTCGTTGTGCTAAATGTGAGATAAACCTTTGTTCCATAGTTTGATCAAGAAAAGACAACAAACCATCAAAGAAGTGATTAACATTTAACAAGCCTATTGGTTTGTGATGCATATTCAATTGTGCCCAAGAGACTATTTGAAAAATCTCCTCTAAAGTACCAAAGCCACCTGGTAAGACAATGAAAGCATCAACATTGCTCATCATTCTAGCCATGCGCTTATGCATAGAAACTACCATAAATTCTTCCCCAATTGTCTTCCCTATGATGTTGGATACAGCTAGAGTTGTAGGAATAATACCTAGAACTTGACATCCTCCTACATGTGCAGTTGTCGACACGCACCTCATTAACCCACGGTTACTTCCACCATAAACTAAATGAATTTTTCTCCTAGCCAGCACCATACCTAAGTTTTGTGTAGCTTTCACATACTCTCCATCTTTTCCAGGACTAGAACCACAAAAGACACAAATATTTTGAAACTGACGAAATGTGGTTCCCTTCATAACTGCACTCACCCTAACTTTGAGTATGAAGGTAAAGATACTAACGTGTGCATTTATAGAACTCGGAGACAGACATAATTAGAACAGCTATATGAGTGATTGTTGGATATCAGCTAAATTAAAAATAAAATTCAAAAATGACGACACGCATACATATGTACAGTAGTTATAATTGTGGCTCATATTAAGCACATAAATAGAATAAGGTTAAGATATCACCATAAACTTTCATTTTCCTTGTTGTCCTTGATGAAGCATTGATGGCTTGATTCTTATAGGGAAGTTATAGGTGATATGCGTCATAGTAAAAAAAAGAGTGAAAATGAAAATCATTTAATTATTGAAGAGGGACAATACAATGATTTATCTTATTTTCTCAATATTCTTACCAGTCAACTATTGGTATTATTAAGTCGATTAGCTATTTTGAGAATTTTTTAATTTGGACTGGTTTATTTTACAGTTGATTGATTACATATGTTTTGAAGCAACCAACTGCATCCTACTTGTTAACTACATGTTCTGTGTTTTTCACAAACTTTTATAAGCTCAGAAATGCTTCTTTTCTATGTGCTATTTTCCATCGAATACCAACAGCTTTAAAGTAGATTTTGGCACATATATTCAAAACTTACAGCCACCTATTTTTGCCGAAATTGTAGCTAGATTTTGTTTATAGATTTTCAAGAATTACGGCCACCTATTTTAATCTTCTTTCAATGCTTTGTCCAAACTTTTGACTTTTTATTTTTGCACTATGCTTTATCATGTATTTCTCTTTTTCCACTGTATCATTCTTCATTAATGTTTGGCATTAAATGTAAGATTATTTTCCTTATTACAAGGAGGGTTAACTTCTTTTCTTTGAAACTCAGTTATTACGGTGTCCAAATGATTAGTAGGTTAAAGTAATGGAGAATATTTTGAGAACCATGTCCGAAAATAATGTAGAGTGATCAAGGTATTTGTGTTAAGAGTTTATATCATGCTAAGTTGAGTCTAGTATCTAGGATGTGAATTATGTTGAGATTGAAAATTCACGTGTGAATAATTATTGAGAAAGGAGATTTCAGAAGAAGCAATAGATTATGAATATGGATAACTTCAAGGCAATAAAGATATACTAAGATATGAAAGAATTGTACTAGTATAATGGTAAAAAGAATATACAAGTTATATTTCTTTTGTTGTTCGATGTGTTAGCAAGTAAAAATTGAATATTTTTTTTAGGAGAACTATTCAGGAAGCCTAAGGATTTTTGTTAGATTATAGTATAGCTGATAGTAAATCTAAATTATGTGTTTACGCATTAGAAGTTATGCTTCAGGTATTTTTATATAATTTTGGTGAAAATTTGGAGAAATCATTTATCCTTAGTTGAACTTGCCCATATAAGTAATTATCAGGGCAACATACAAATGAAACTATTTGAGATTTTACATTAAACATCGTATGACTCTTAATAGGTGGATGAGTTAAATAAGGTTAAGCTTTTGGAATTTAATTTGGAATATCATGCAAAAGAGAGAATATGACTAACCTAAATTGGTGATACTAATTTAGAGAGCATGCTTCAAGCATATGTCTTTGAGTTTGGTAAGAGATCTCTTAGCAGAATTCGCCTATAATAAAGTGAAATTGATTAGAAAAAGAATACAAGAAACTCAATACAGGCCAAAAGTCTATAAGGATTAGGAATGTTGAACACTAAAAAAATTATTAGCCAGTGACCAAATATTCTTAAAGAACTCACCTATGAAAGAGGTAATGAGGTTTAGAAAGAAGGAAAAAGTTAAGCTCTAATATATAGGCTCTTTTGAAATCTTGGACAAAATATACATAGTGTATATCGCTTAGCTTTGTCATCAAGATTAACTGATGTTGGTACAGTCTTTCTTGCATCAATGTTAAGGAAGTACCTAGTAGATTCTTCTTATGTTATCTAATTCTAAGAAATTCAATTGGACAAGAATTTTTCTTAATTATGGGGAAAAAATCTGATATCTATTATTGATTGATAAGTGAAAAACTTATGGTTGAAGGAAATCCCTATGGCTAAGGTTATATGGCAAAATTACTCAAGTTAAGAGATATCTTCAATTGCTTAAGGGATGAGGTTAATAATTGTAATTTATGCCTTAGCTTCATTCCTTACTTGTGATAGGATAGTTTGAAAGTCGTGGACCGAATTTCTTAAGGGAGGAATAATGTAATATCCCGTAATTTTTAAATAATAATGTTTTACGATACAAAAATATAATTTTATTTTAAATGATTATGTTTTGCTAAAAACAAATATATTTTTAATTAAAATAATTTTTGTTTTGTTTAAAATAATTATATTTGCCTCTAATAAATTTTTGTTTTATTTTTAAAAATATTCTTTCTTTTATTATACATAAAGATATTTTATTTTGTAATTTGTTTAATTAAATTTTTTATAAAAAAAAAGTCATGATTTAAGAGTACAACTAAATTTTTGCAATCATATAAATTTTTAGAAATTTTTGAGATGCTTTAGGATGAAAAACAATAATTATATGCATATAATTAAAGAATAAATTTTAAATATTTAATTATTAAATAATATTAAGTAAAAAAAAAAGAGAGAAGAAGAAGGGAGATGGGAGCATGAAGGAAAGGCTCAGGCAGAGAAGGAGAATTTCACCTTTCTCCTTCTTTCTCTAAAATCAAACTTCTCTTTAAAATATCTCCCAAACTAAACATTCAATTGAGATACCAAAGGCATCGTTGGACTCGTGGTGACGAGAGTTTCAAAACTCACCAATCAATTTTGTCAGAAACTCATCGAAAATCGTAAATAGTAACTTATATGTAATATTTTTTAAAATGCTAGATTTTCCATAGGTTTTCAAGCTTTCAAATTAGAGATTTTATTAAGGATATAGAGTATTGGTTGTATGATAAATTTCATGGTCAAATAATGTGATTTGGTGCTCTAATTTTGTAAATTGTTCTTCGGTGAATAGTAACTATGAACAGTGTGTGAAGAATATTTTTCGGCATAAATATTACTTTTTGGCCATAAACAGTATCTATCAGTTGACCAAGTTCCCAAAGTCATTTCTTAGGTTTTTAGACTCTCCAGACTCGTTTTTCAAGTCTATTTGATCAAATTTGAATTGGAAAAATATATTTTAGAGTTATTCAACCTGGAGCCTTATCCTGTGAGTAAATAATTCTTTCTATGACTTACCATATACTCTTCTTGAACTTTAAATAGATAATTGATTATGTTTACAAGTTATCTATACTTATATATGTCTAGGAAATGGATTAAATTATCTGAATTGTTACAATATGGTATATAGTTCAAGAAGAGTATGGTTTTGAAAATGAAATTTTTGAACTTATTGAATATATGATTTTAAATTGTATTTCTCATTATATGGTAAAGGAAATATATTGTGCATGGGGCATTGATATGTAAAGTTATAAAATTGCCTTAGAAACTAGCATTTATATGTGCTTACCCTGAATGAGAAGTTTCTAACAGAGGATTTGTACTAAGACTAGAAATTCTAAATTTATACTGAAACCTCTGTTTTGAATGATATGTCATATGTGTAAATGATAATTTCTGTGGAGAAATTCTATTGGAAACATTGTTTGCTAACATCAAGTGATGTTAATCTTGATGCACCTTGACACCTCAGCTAGCAGGAGTGGTGTTAGCCTCATGTGACGGCCAACACACAAAATTTGATATGTGAAGGAGAGCGGGATGCCTCCTATATGGGTGAAATGCCGACTATATGATATGTGATTTGCCCTCCCTTGTTGAGTGCTTGGGAAATGCCCATATTAGAGTCCCTTCGCGTGTCCTCTTGAATGGTGGTAGGGCAAACCTTAACTAAAATGATAAGTATAGCAAATGCTACACCACCAAAGTACGGAAGGGATTGAACTTTGATATAGTGGTTCTAATATGGGATCCTCCTAATGTTTTTATGAGAAATATTTTGATACATAACAATATTTGAATAATGATCATACCGTATTGCATATGATTTTGGATATCTAAATGTGATTTGAACTGAGAATATTTAAAATGCGAGTCCCATGTGAATGTACTTTCGAACTGTATTTTTTATGTGACAAATTTTAATATATGAGTACATCCGTATGTTGACCTAAGAGGTCATAGGAGGTATTATTTATTCACTGAGTTGTCAAACTCACTACACAATACTTACATTTTTTTTAGATAAGGATACAGAGTTTGATTCTAGAACTATGTGATCAATTAGGTGTCATATTCTCTAGGTGAGCCTATGTTGCTTTTTAGGCTCACAGTGTTTAAATTATTTTATATTTGTATTCTAGAGTATGCTCTGAACGCCACAAGTAGAATTCCTACTTCTGCTGTACTTTAATGTTTATAGACTTGATCTGTATATTGTGTATACATGAAAATATCTATCTATAAAGAAGTGTATTGTACATGTTATAAAAAATATATAATCGTAAAGTATGTGTTTCACGTGCCCTAAAATTAAGGGCGTGTCATCCCTCAACTCCATTTTGAGTTTTTAATCATTAACAAGCAAATTATTCAAGTTCTAATCCTATCATCTCGTCATTGTGACACTTCCATCAACTGTCAATCCATCATCGCTACTAGGTACATTTCATGAATCTCTTACATTTTTTTCTTTTATCACTAAAGAATGAAACAAATTTGCTAGTAGTAATTGCCACCATTGCAACACTTCTAGTCTTGTAATGTGGGGTTTTTTAATTGTAGTCTTAAGGTAAGCTAAAAATATTATGGAATGTTGAATTAGAAAGTAGAATGTTAAAAACCAACATTAATTTGCAATGGATATTGATGTGTTTTGTCACTCTTATAGTCCTGATTGTTTTATTTTATTATTTTTGTCAAGTTCAGCAAGTTAACAAACAATGGAGTACCACAAAAACATCCTTAGATATTTTATTTGCAACCCTTCAACTTGATTGTCAGTTATGACATTTTCAATCATGCATCACACTTTGTTAAAACAATTGAAGATTATTATATTGTTTATATTTGAAATTTAGAATTAGAATTAGAAAACTAGAAATTGATTATTTAATTATTATTTGTAGATGGAAGGTGCATAAGGATAAAGTTTATCCAAAGAAGATGATGCTAGTAGTTCTCCAATTTTGAACAATTCTCCTTCAAACTCTCCAAATGCACATTGTTCTATTAATCTTGAACTTGGTGTAGTAGATGTTGATGGTGATGGAGAGAATAATGATGATAATGTTGGTATTGGTAAAAAAATATCAATGGTGTGGAATCACTTCAAAAAAAATTAAAATAAATGGAGAGGACAAAGCTTAATGCTAAAAACACTGAATGAAAAATTTACACAAGCATTTTAAGACATGTCTAAGAAGACCTTACAAGGATATAAGGCAACAAATCTTGTTGAAAGAACAATAAAATGTAGACAGTTCTTCAAACTCTTTGAGTACTTATCACTTTGATCATGGAAAGTCAAGGAAGAACATTACTTGTATGATAATTTCTCCTATGAAGGCCTTCAACCATTTTTTAAGGTACCTTTTCAAAACACTATGAAGAAAGATACTATAAAAATATATGAAAATGAAAAGGTTAAGAGCATGGAGATTTTGGAGAAGATTAGAAGCAAAATTACATTAACTTCATATTGGTGGATATCTAGTAATAAAAAAAGGATTAATAGCAATCATAGCCCACTTCATTTATGACAATTGGGCTATAGAAAGCTGAATTTTGAGGTATTTAATCTTTCACTCATACTTTGTTACTATATGCTTATAATATGATATTAATATTCTAATATCCTTACTATATGATCAATGTTTTGAACTTAGGTTTGGTTATGTACAATGTCCACATACTTCTAAAGCTCTTTCAAATGTTTTGGTGGCTTGCATGTTAGAAAGGAATATTGATAGGAAGTTTTCTACAATCACATTATAATTGTAGCAACAATGACTCTCCTATCAATTTATTGTTAGGTAAGCTTGATATTTCTTCACCTATTTTGGATGAAAAATCATTTCATATGAGATGTGCACTTATTCTTAATTTGATTGTCCAAGATGGCTTGGGTATCACTAATGGAGGCATAGAGAGGGTAAGAAATAGTGTGGCCTTTTGGACAACAACACCTAAAAGATGACAAACATACAAGGAAGCTACACATCAACTAAAAGTTTCAAGTAGCAAAAACTCGATTCTTAATGTTAAGATTTAGAGGAATTCTAATTATCTCATGCTTTTCTATTGCTTTGGTTTACAAAGATGTTTTTAGTCATTTGTAAACTAGAAAGCATTTGTATACAAATTTGCCTACTATAAATGATTGGGGGCTAGCAAAAGAGGTTTGTGAAAGATTGGAGATTTTTTAGCCATGTGACTGAAATGTTTTCTGGGACACAATAAACCATAGCAAATCTTTTCTTCCCTTTGATTTGTGAGATAAGGCACTCTTTGCAAAAATGGTTCTCTTGTTCAATTGAGACCATTGACAAAATGGCTTAAAAAATTATTGTTAAATTTGACAAGTATTGGTCTGTTATACATGAATCAATAGGAGTTGCTATTGTTTTAGATATAATATTCAAATTGAAGTTATTAGAGTATTTCTTTCCAATGCTATATAGACATTGTGTTGGAATTGAAATTGATAAAGTTAAGCAACTTTGTTCACTCTTTGCTTAATGAATATCTTGTGGTGGCCACTAGAGAAAGTGTGAACGAGATAGGGCACAAAGTGGGTGATTTTGCAACTTCCAATTTCTTAGAGATTATGACTCATTTGTCAATGATTTAGAAGATACACTAACAAAATCTGACTTAGATAACTATTTGTATGAGAAAGTTTTGTCTAGAACCACAACCTTTTATGTTCTAAGTTGGTGAAAAATTAATGGGATCAAATATTGCAAAAGAGATATTTTTGCCATTCCTATATTCCATAATAGCTTCAGAATCTGCATTTAGTACTAGTGTAGATTGTTTAGTCTCACCGATTAAGGCTTCACTCAAAGTTAGTTATGCAAGGATAAAGATAATAAAAAATAATTTATTCTATTCATTTTATTTAAATGATATATGCTATTATTCTCTAACTTTTTATGTTTAGATATTTGTGGTGTTGGATTTGGGGATGCAAAGAAAGACAAGCATTTTCAAACTTATGAATTAGATTTTGATGTTAATGATGCGGTAATTATTTATAATTATTTGTATTATTATGTTCTTACAATAAATAACTAATTCATATTACATACTATGAGGCATAGACACGGACACAAGACATGTAAATTTTAAAAAAGTGCAAGACACGACACGTAGGGGACACGTGAATTAAAAAAAGAAGATTATATATATAAATAGAACCATAAAACAATAACATAGAATGAATTATAATTCACAATACAACTTAATATCAAAAAATTGTCATAAATTTGCAACATAATTAACATTCATTCTTTTTCAATGTCTTCTTGATTACCGCCATTATTTTCATCTCCTTCATCTGTGAAAAAAACTCTTTCTAATTTTGGTTCATCCAATGATAGATTTGTAACCGATAAAACTCTAACATCTTCTAACACATCATCAAAACAAACTCCTCCAATATCCTACATCTTGGTGTCACCTTGCATATATTATGGAATTCTCCTTGACAAAAACCGAAGATTGTTATGAACAAACATTAAATCATGGACATGTTTTGGTGTCAATTTGTTCTTTCTAGATGAGTGAATAAATGAGTATGTACTCCAATTTTTCTCACAACAAAAGGAGAAAGATGGTTGTCTAACAAACTTAAAAGTAAGACTTTGGAGAAGTGAAGTGGAGTGACTATGAATTGCCCACAAAAAATGTGGCTCCATATCTCCTCTTTGATTAATAGAGTCGGATACAACAAAATTTTCTAAACAATTAGAGGATTTCACATAGTCCACATAAACCTTTTTCAAGTCATTCGGATCTTGAAAAATCCTCTTCAAGCACTTCATTCTCTCTCTTGTTATCTCTATATCCTTGTGTGGAGAGATTCTATGAGGAGCTTCATTCAACCAAGATTGACTATAGTACCTATAAAGAGAATTGAAACAATATATTATTATCATTAACATAATAAAGTTAAAAAACACAACTTAACAAAAAATGAGAATACCTAGGGTTCAAAGAATGTGCTAGGCAATGAAGATGTGTATTTCTTTTAGTCCACATTTGCATCAATATATCATACATCACATTAAAAAAGGTGGACTCCTCAAAATCAAGCTTACCTTCATGGCGAAATATTGCCTTCTTCACTTACTCAATCATATTATCTCAACCTTCATATATTTTGTGAAGACTAAATTTATCAGTGTCTGCCATTCTCAACATATCATAAATTAGAGAGGTGAATGCAAGAATAAAATCAATTTTGTCCCATCACATATCATTGAAAATTTTATCATTCACAAATTGAACTTTTCCCACATCATCATCCTTATAAAGATTCTATTTATCACTAATCACCATTGTTTGCAAGCCATATTTTATAAGTTTAAATATTTTCAACATAATAATATTTGAAGCAAATCTAAGATCTGCAATGGCAAGCAACTTCAAAGGAACAAATTCATTAAAGATAGCCAATCTCATATTATGATTCATGATAAAATTCTTTATCATTATAGCATAATCGGTTATTTCTCTTATCTAACCAAACTCATTAAAAGCAATTTCATTACCCTCTATATTTTTTATATTACAAATGCTCTTTAAGGTTAAATTTAATGTATGGAACACACAAGAAGTCCAAAAGATATGAGGATACCCAACCTCTATAAAAACTCTTGTAGCTTTACAAACTGGAGCATTATCAGTAATGACTTGAACCACATTCTCCACTCCCACTTCTTTAATTATACTGAGAATGAAATTTGCTACGAACTCTTTGTCTTTGTGCTCACCTTCACAATTAATGGCTTTTATAAACATATGGCTACTTTCTGTTACCATCATAAAATTAATAAGAGGTCTTCTTTGTGGATCCGACTATCCGTCACAAATAATGGTCACACATTTTTCCTTCCATCTTATTTTTATAGGTTGCAACATCCTCTCAATATGTGCCTTTTCTTGTTGTAACAAAGAATTCCATAATAAATTGTAGCCTGGTAGTATGAAGCTAGTCAAATTATGGTTAAAAGCATAAGTAAAAGAACTCATATAATAAGAATTTCTAGCAAAATAGAACGGTAGGCCCCTTGAATAGAAAATCCTGGCAATATGAGCTCTTAATTCGTCTATTTCTTAGTTAGGGTATGCCTTCTCAAGAGGGCTTTTCTCTACACCCTTTATTCTTTTGGTTGCAAATCCAAAACTCCAAACTCTAAATAAATGGAATGAAGAACTAGTACTACTATATGAACCAATCTTTGATGCATAACTAGATGGTGGCAATGAAACTTTTTTTGGCATGGATGTTAGCTTTCTTTCACAAGTATCATCTTCTAATTTTTTTCATGTCAACAAGATCTTTATTAGAAACTTTATTGCATAGCCATATACCAAGCCCTCTTATCTTTAATAAATGAGCCCTAACTCTAAAATAAGTTCATTTATAATCATTTTCACAATAGTTGTATGTAAAAGGAACATTTCCTCCACCTCTTGTTTCATTTTTGCCCTTTATAACAAACCTCCACAAAGGTTTGTAATAATCTCTTTGCACATTATCTTTACCATTATTTACATTACCAAAACCAGAACTTTAAGACATCCTAAATAAAATAAAATGAAAAGAAAATTAGAAATCATATCATATACTCTAGACCCTCTATTTTTTGTCTCTAATGCTTATTGTGTTTGCCATTTCCCAGCCCATCACAGAAGCAATTGGCAATGGAACCCATTCCCAAAACATATACAATTAATCATAGAAACAAAACCAATTGGCATCTATCAGACCAGACAAAAACAAAAGCAATTAATTACATAAGCGACAAGTAAATACATAAATCAATTCATCACAAATTTTAATCACATAAGTAATTAATCACAAGTAAAATTCATAAAGCATAGAAGGATGGAAAAAGAAAGGAGCAAGTGAATGAAGACTAGCATTATTTTATAAAGCAACTAAGAATAGAACCAATGAAGCACAGTGTAGAGCATGGAGAAACAAGCATGAATAGAGTTAAGGCATAGTACAAAGCATGGAGAATGAACAGACTAATCCATTTCTATTTTTGGTCCTAATACATTTCCCATTTCTCCTCCTAATGTATTTTCTTCTTTTATCAACTATCGCAAATCTAAGTGAATGGATTCTGCTATGGCAGAAATTGAAAAACACAAGTCGTTTCTTGGAGAAAATCCAAACACGAGGCAAGCATCAATGGCACAACACGAGGCAATCACACGTGTTCGAAGCGTGTTCGAGACATGTCTGTGTCCGTTGAGTGTTCGACACTCTACCACTCCCCTAAACGAAGTGTTCGTGCTTCATAGATTACATATTTTTTGCAGACTTGGCAAAGTATTAACACAAGCTCACCATTGACTTCAGCAAGCATGTAACTGAATATTTTCAAGTTGTAAAAATTTTAATCTTATATGTTGTTTTTAGGACATGATTGAGAACAATTAATGTTATATTTAATGCTTATTTAATGATAATATTATTTAAAATAATGTTTAATTGTGTGAATTTGTTATAGAAAGTTTTTCTAAGGCAATTTTTTTATATGAAAGAATTTATGTAATGGAATTGAGAAAAATTTATTACTTTGAAATTTGTTTGAATAAACGGGTTTAGGTCTAATGATTCAATGATTTGATGAAAATTGGGATGAGACTTGAATTTGTTACAGATGCTCGGGTTCGAGATGAGAAAAATATTTTTCTTAAATTATAAGTCTGATTATTATAGTACCTTTCTGAGACCTTATCGATTGTCATTTTAAGATAATATCAACCATTTTAATAATGATACTATTCGTGGCAAAAAGGTCAACATGATCATGCAAATTAGAAAAGTACTCAATTGCCATGTTTTCTAAAGAACTAGGATTGGAGAGTTACTCATTAGGATCATTTTTCAATTTAGAGATACAATAGAACAACTTCTTTTTCTTAATAAGAGCAAGTATGCAATGTTTCTATCACTTTACACTAATCGCATAGCTCTAGCTTTCTGACCCCATATGATTTCATCACATTTGTTTAAGATTCCCAACTCCTCTCAAATACTTCTTTCCCTTTTATCATCTTTATGAATCTAGTTTTGCAAAATTACTAGGAAGGACTATGTTGAATCATTGGGAACTAAAATAATTATTGTAATAATGAAATGACCAAATTGATTTATTTGTGAAAATAGAGAGGCTAAAAATATATTTTAGTCAAAGTTTTAAATTTTAGACACTCAATTACAAATTTTAATTATAAAAACTAAATGAAAAATTGAGTGAAACTTTAAAAGCTAATAGAATAATTATAACAATATTTTAAAATCACTCCTTCTCTTTTATTAGTACCTTAGCTATTATTTGTATCCAACAACCTGTCATGAAATCATTTATATGATGATAACAAAAAGAGGAAATCACTTCATTGTTTTAGTAGAGGAAAATTAAAACAGTAAATTATATTTATTTTTTAAAATTATTAAAAATTACATTTATATTCAATTTAATTTAATTTAAGAGTAAACTTTTTAAAAAATTTATAAAACACGTACTCGCTGTTCTTAAGTTTTATAAAAATTTCACTAATCTCTCATTTTAAATTTGTATAAATATAAATTTATTTTTTTAATAATTGATATTACATTAAATTATATTATTTATAATTGTTTTAGAAAAAAAATCCATAAAACATAAATTTTATTGATAGTTTTGTAAATACAAAAATTTCATATAAATTAAAATAATAGGATATGTAAATATAAATTTTTTAAACAAATTAAAAGTGATAAAATTTACTCAAATTAAAATGAAACAATGTTTTCATTAAAAAAAATAATGAGACTGTTGTAAGTGAAATTTTACTCAAAGAAAAAATAGAATGTAGAGACACTCAGAGAAGAATAACACATAGAGAGAAAAACATATTTTTTATTCAATTATTTCATAGAAGTCTCTATTTATATACATACAATCATAAATGTAGATAACCCAAAAGTTAAAGATAATGAATGAGATTCAATAGCTTTAGGAGTTAAAAAAAATAAAATGACACTCATAATAATAATGGATTAATAATATTCATCATTTTGAGAGTTGAGAAATCAAATAAGCATCCACAATAATAGATGACTTCATAACATTCTCCCTTGAATGTCCATTTTACAAGTAATATACCTCATTAAAACCTTATTAGAGAAAAATCCAGTGGAAAAAAATCCTGAAGAAAAAGGAATATATCATTCTTTGTATACTCTCCCTGTTCACAATATCATTGAAGATCTCTGAGTTTACGCATCTCAATTTTATATATTAGTCTTTCAAATGTTGAAGCAAGTAAAGTTTTGGTGAATAAATCTGCTAAATTATCACTTGAACGAATTTGTTGTACATAAATATCATCGTTCTTTTAAAGTTCATGAGTAAAAAAAAACTTTGGTGAGATATATTTTGTTTTATCTCCTTTAATATATCATTCCTTCAACTGAGCTATACATGCAATATTATCTTCATATAGTATAGTTGGAGTCCCCTTTTCAAAAAATAATCCACATGTCTCTCTGATTTGTTGAGTCATGGATCTCAACCAAATATATTCACGACTTGCTTCATGAACTGCTATAATCTCTGCATGATTTGAAGAAGTAGCAGCAAGTGTTTGTTTTATAGAACGCTATGATATAGTTGTATCACCACATGTAAATAAATAGATTGTTTGAGATCGAATCTTATATGGATAAGATAAATATCCAGCATCTACATAACCAATGAGTTGTAGTCTACATCCATTTGCATATAGCAATCCCATATCAATAGTACCTCGGAGATATCGAAAGATATATTTAATTCTATTCCAATGTCTTCGCGTTGGACAGGAAGTAAATCTAACTAACAAGCTAATAGCAAAAGTTATATCAAGCCTTGTATTGTTAGCAAGATACATCAATGCACCAATTGCACTAAGATATGGTACTTTAGAACCAAGAACTTCTTCATTATCATCTCGAAGTTGAAAAACATTTTATTTTACATTAAGTGAGCGAACGACCATGGGTATACTTAATGGATGTGCTTTGTCCATGTAAAAATTTTTAAGGACTTTTTCTGTATAAGTTGATTGATGAATAAAAATTCCATTTCTCAAATGTGCAAATTGTAAGTCAAAACAAAATTTAGTTTTTTCAAAATCTTTCATTTCAAACTCTTTTTTCAAACACTCTACTGTATTTATAATCTCTTCAAGAGTTTCAATAATATTTAAATCATCAACATACACTATAATAATAGCAAATCTTGAATTTTCTTTTTTTATAAAAACACATAGACATATATGGTCATTTTTATAACCATCATTTAACAAATATTCACTGAGACGGTTATACCACATTCGTCCAGACTATTTTAATCTATATAAAGATCTTTGTAATTTAATTGAATAAAGTTTTCAAGATTTTGAATTATATGCTTCAGGCATCTTAAATCCTTTTGATATATATATATATATATATATATATATATATATATATATATATATATATATATCACTATCAAGTGAGCCATATAAATAGGCTGTAACAACATCTATAAGATGCATATCAAGGTTTTTATGTACTGACAGACTAATGAAATAACGAAATATAATTGTATCTGCCACAGAAGAATATGTGAAATTATAATCAATTTTAGGTCTTTGTAAAAAAACTTGTATAACAAGTCATGCTTTGTACCTCACAATTTCATTTTTCTCATTTCTTTTACGTACAAATACTCCTTTGTACCCAACGAGTATTACACCTTCAGGTATTTGAACTATAGATCCAAATACCTCACGGGTTTTTAAGTAAATTCAATTCTGCTTGAATTGTGTCTTTCCATTTTGGCAAATCACATCTACGTTGACATTCATTGAGAGATACAGGTTTATAATCATCATTATCATTCAAAATATTAAACGCTATTGTATACACAAAAGTGTTGTTGACAACTGTTTCTTTTCGATTTAATCGTTTCTCCGTAGACATATAATTTATTAAGACCTCTTCATTTTCATCAATTTCAGGTACCTGACCTTCTTCTGGAAGTACTTTATTTGTTATATCTCTAATCTCTTCAAGAACATCTATTTCTTTAATGGGCTAATCTTGAATAATTATTTCTTTCTTTTTATGGGAATTTTTGTCTTTTGAGCCAATTGATCTACCACGCTTTTAACGTATTTTAGACTCACTAGCGATTTTACTAACGGATTGTCCCTCGGGGGCATCAATCTGTACAGGAGTATTTACAGCTGGTCTATATGACTTGGTCACTCTCTTTAGGTCAGTAAATGAATCTGGTAGTTAATTTGCTATACTTTGTAAATGAATTATCTTTTAAACTTCAAATTCACATTGTCTTGTGCGAAAATCAAGATATAACGAAATATTTTATGTAATTTCTTTGACCAGCTATTTTTCATTTTCTCCCCCTAATGTTGGGAATACTAGTTCATCAAAATGACAATCGGAAAAACATGCCGTAAATACATCTCCTGTCATTGGCTCAAGATATCTTATAATAAAAGAAGAATCATATTCAATATATATTCCTAATGTCCTTTGAAGACCCATTTTAGTATGTTGTTGTGGGGCTATTGGAACATATACCACACACCTAAAAATTCTAATATGGGAAATATTTGGTTCATAATCATAAGCCAATTGTAAAGGAAAATATTTATGATAACTTGTTGGTCTGATGCGTACTAGTGTTGCTCCATGTAAAATTGCATGTTCTCAAATTGAGATAAGGAGTTTTGTTCGCATAAGCAAGGGTCTGGCTATTAATTGAAGTTGCTTAATAAATGATTTAGCTAACTCATTTTATGTATGAGCATGAGCTACATGATGTTCTACATTTATGTCAATCGACATACAATAATAATTAAAAACTTGTGAAGAAAATTCACCAGTATTATCAAGGCAAATAGATTTAATTGTATAATCTAGAAATTATGCTCTTAATCGAATTATTTGAGCAAGTAATCTTGCAAATGCTAAATTGCGGATCGATAGTAAACACACATGAGGCCATCGACTGGATGTGTCTATTAATATCATAAAATATCTAAATGGCCCACATGTAGAATGAATAGGTCCACATATATAACCATGTATACGTTCCAAAAATGTTGGAGATTCAGTTTCAAATTTAGCTAGTGATGGCTTAACAATCAATTTATCTTGAAAACAAGCAGCACATAAGAATTCCTTAGATTGAAAAATTTTCAGGTTTTTCAATGGATGCCCATGTGAATTTTCAATAATTTTTTGCATCATTATTAATCCAAGATGCCCCAACCAATTATGCCAAATAGTGAAAGTTTTTGAATCATTATACTTCTAGTTTTTGAATCAATAAACTTCTAGTTTATTGTAGCATGTATCTCAATTGTACTAATTCTTGTATAGTACAATCCAGAAGAGAAAGCAGGTGATCTTTCTAATATATTTTTCTTACCTAAAACAATGTTTGTAATATGAATGTATTCATTATTTTTCTTACATACAGTCTTTATGTGATATCCATTACAACGAATATCTTTAAAACTCAACAATTTTTTTTAAGATTTAGAAGAGAATAAAGCATTGTTTATGATAAATTTTGTTTCTTTCGGTAGTATGATTATAGCTCTTCCGGAACCTTCAATTAGCTTTGCACTACCAGAAATTGTAGTAACATAAGTTTCACCCAGAGAAAAATATTTTCTGTCTTTAAGGATATTGTGAGTTGTTGCACTGTCTATAAGACATATATCTTCATCTATATTTTCTTTAATTAAATAAATGAAGAAATGTAAGAAATATTACAAAGTAATCAAATAAACATTAGATATAAATAGAAATCATACTTAAAAATTTATATACAGTTTAAAATCTTACATTAACTAAATTTTCAATCATATAAGTAATTCAAAATAAAATAAGTAAACTTATAAGTAATTTTAAAATAAAACAAGTAAACTTATTTTAGATATTCTTCGTCACCAACAATACAATATATTTTCTTGCGAATTAGCAAAGAAATATGACACATCTAAGTGTGTAATATTTATAGGATCATTGGCAAAGTCATCATATAGATTAAAAAAAATTGTCTCAATGGCTTTCTCTTTTTGTTTTATTGATGCTTGATAAAGATCAACAAAATGTTTAGCTGTACAACAAGTACGTGACCAATGTCCATTCATACCACAACGATAACATGAACTTTCTGTATATTTCCTTTTTCTACTTGTATCTTCTTGTTTTTCTTCTTTCTTATTTCTTTTTTGGTGGTAAGGAACATATTTATGAAAATAGTAATTATTTCTTCCTCAGCCATGTCCACGGCCTCAACCATGACCACGATCACATCCTCATCCATTATTAATTATAGTCGCATTCACTTTAGGGAATGGAGCAAAACCAGTTGGACGATCTTCATAATTTTTCAATAACAACTCATTATTTTGTTTAGCCACAAGAAGACATAAAATCAATTGAGTATTTTTCAAATCATTTTTTTCAATACTGCTGCTGTAGGAGCACATTCGAAGTATGAAAAGTAGAGAAAATTTTCTCTAACATATTCTTATTAGAAATTTCTTCTTCGCATAATTTTAATTTAGAGCTAATACGAAACATTGCAGAATTATACTCACTGACTGTTTTAAAATCTTACAAATGTAAATGCATCCAGTCATAACGAGTTTTTGGAAGAATAACTATTTTTTTGGTGATCATACCTTTCTTTTAAATTTTTTCAAAGAACAAATTGATCTTTTACGGTAAGGTATTCAGATTTTAGTCCTTCGTAAAGATGGCGACGAAGAAAAATCATTGCCTTAGCGTAATTTTGTATTGATTCATCATTTTCTTCTTTAATGGTGTCTCTGAGACCTATTGCATCAAGATAAATTTCAACATTTTGTATTTAAGATAAATAGTTCTTGCTTGAAGTTAAATTTTACTCAAAGAAAAAATAAAATATAGAGATATTTAAAAAAAAATAATATATAAAAAAAATATTTTTTATTTAATTATTTTATAAAAATCTCTATTTATAGACATACAATTATAAATATAGATAATTTAAAAATTAAATATTTAAAAATTTTATGAATTAAAAAAAATAAAAAATCACTTATAATAATAATAAATTAATAATATTTATTATTTTAAAATTAATTCATAATTATACCAATAAAAAAAAAGACAATAGTTCGCGTTCTGCAGTTGGATCATCTTCTGCCTGCATCAAAACCCTAGCACCATTCCCGAGCTCTTTTTTACCCTCGCTGGTCGGTGATACCCGGCACCTCAGTTATAATGCCTTGAAATGTGACAACATTTTCTTCTTCCCTTTCTTTTGTTCTTGAATTGAATTTGTCCAAGAGGTTTGGCGACCCATCCAGTTCATTATATCATCTGTTTCGGTAAACCTAGCATCTTGATTTCTTCATTTGTTTTTTGTTTCCCATTAATACATTTCATGAATTTTGCTAATGAATTGCTGAATTAACATGTGAGGCTGTAAACCTATGTCTTGTTGATTCATTCTGTAGCCTTACTGGGTTACATATATATCCATATTAATTCATAGGTCGGAATTTTGGCAACAAAATGGGGAGTAAAGGTCGAATACCGCCTTCACATATGAGGCGTCCTATTCCTGGGCCTGGGTTGTTGCATCCTGAGTCACTGGGTCACGGGTTACGCCCTCAGCTGGGTCCATTTCCTCCTTTTGATTTATTGCCGCCACAAGAAATTATGGAACAGAAACTTGCTACCCAACATATGGAGATGCAGAAGTTGGCCACTGAGAACCAGAGGCTTGCCGCTACCCATGGGACGTTGAGGCAAGAGCTTGCTGCAGCGCAGCATGAGTTGCAGATATTGCATGCGCAAATTGGAGCTGTGAAGGGCGAAAGAGAACAGCAAACGAGGAGCCTTGTGGATAAGATTGCCAAAATGGAAGCTGAGCTGCAAGCCGTGGAGCCTCTTAAGCTTGATCTGCAGCAGGCACGAGCAGAGGCCCAGGATTTGGTTGTATCTAGGCAAGAAATTATTTCTAAAGGGCAACAATTGACTCAGGATCTACAAAGGGCCCATGCTGACGTGCAGCAGATTCCTGCTTTTATTTCAGAACTTGAGGGTCTTAGACAGGAATACCAGCGTTGCAGGTAACCTTGTGCGCTTGTTTATCATGTCTCCAACAAACTAAAACAATGGTCGGTAAGATAAATATGATTGTCACTTATAGCACAAGGTCTTGAAGATTCAAGAAATATTCATATTTCACTATCCAGAATTATGAACTTGTAGACATTTATGAGAGAACTCAATCAAGTTAAAGGATTTTCTTTAACCTGTATATAATACATAATAATAATTAGAACAGCTAAAAACAAGTGAAATTGAATTATTTTTCTATTGAATTGTTTGGAAACTAATATGGATTTGAACTCAATTCTTTATTTATTAAGTAAATGTGAGAAAAGAGAACTAAAGAGGAGAAGAGAATAATCACTGCTGAATGATTTCTAATGCATTGTAAAGTAGAGATGGAACAACCAGAATTTATAGCATTATTTTGGTTGTTAATATCTCATGATTTTAGGAATTACAATCATCAAATAAACACAATTTAAAAAAGATAATAACTGCCCATATCTTATCTCCAAAAAGTAAGGCTCGATTACCTCAATCTTTAATTTAGAAGAAATTACCTCCAACAGTTTCGGTAATTAGGATAATTTAGGGTGCGTTTGAATTGCGAAAACGTTTTTTATTTTTATTTTCTAGTTTTTATATTTCTGAAAATATATTTGATTTGTGTTTTTATTTTCACTATTTTTTAGTTATATGGTTATAATTTTACTTTTACTATTTTATAATTATATAAACAGCAAAATATTATGTATATAATTCAAAATAATTGTGAAAATATCATCGTTATAATACGCTATAATATTGAAAATTCTGAAAATGTCTTTTTGGCATTTTCAGAATTTTCAAAAATTCAAAACATATTTCTTGAAAAGGAAAAAAGAAAAGAGTAAGTAGACACGTTTTCATACCTGCTTTTAGTTTTCAGTGAGCATGAAAATTGAAAATAGACAAACCAAACATGCCCTTAGTTTTCTAATTTTCCTTTCACTAATATCAGAAATTAGGATTTTGAGATTAGGGTAGCATTCCAACACTCTCCCTCAAGTTAGATTGTATATATTAAACAATCTTAACTTGTAGATTATTCTTTCAAAGAGAGGCCTGGGAAGTCTTTTTGTTAAAACATTTGCTGTTTGTTCCATTAAGGCTATGTGGTAAATGCAAATAATTCTTTCTTCTACCTTTTCTTTGATGAAATGAGGATACACTTCTATATGCTTTGTATGGTCATGATGTAAAGGGTTATGTACTATGCTAATAGTAGCTTTATTATCATAATATAAACTCATAGGGCATTTATTTGTAACTTGAAGTTCTTCTCGAAGTAGTTTGAGCCATATTAATTTGCTAGCTCCATTAGCAAGAGCCCCGAGTTTAGCATATACACTGCTTCTAGCTACAACATTCTGTTTTTTACTCTTTCAAGTCACGAGGTTTCCCTAAATAAATGAATAGTAACCGAATGTAGACGTCCTATTAGTCACTGACCCAGTTCAGTTTGCATCAGTATAGGTTTCAACTCTGCGAGATTCTCCTTTCTTAAAGAATAGCCCTCTTCCTGAGTTACCCTTAGGATACTTCAAGATAAGTATTACTGCATTTAAGTGCTCTTCATGGGGATCATGTATAAATTGACTCACCAAGTTGACTGCATATGCTATATTTGGCTTGGTATGACCTAGATAGATGAATTTTTCAACCAACCTTCGATATCTTCCCTTTTCCACTGGTGCACTTGTGTCTTTACTTTCCAACTTGATGTCTGAGTTTATTGGAGTCTCAACTGATTTGCAACCAAGTAACCTAGTTTCTTTTAGAAGATTTAGGGTATATTTTCTCTATGATATAGAAATTTTAGATCTATTTCTTGCAATTTCCAAGAAATATATTAGCATACCAAGGTCTTTAACTTCAAATTCATTAGCAAGTCTCCTCTTTAGGGATTTTATTTCTGAAACATCATCCCCAGTTACTATAATATCATCAACATAAACAATTATGATAGTTGACTTACCACCTTCATGTTTGTAGAATAGAGCGTGATTATTATGATCCTGGTTATTCCCTTGATTGATAATAGCCTTAGTGAATCTTTCAAACTATGCTTTTGATGATTGTTTTAACCCATAGAGGGACTTTTTTTAACTTATATACTTGCCCTTTGTGAGCTGCACTCTTAAAACCAAGAGGAGGTTTCATATAGACTATAGAGAGAAGGACACATATTGTATTGAATTGTGCAATCGAAGCAAAGGTCTCTTGATAATTTATCCCATATGTTTGTGTGAATTCCGTGGCAACTAGGCGTGCTTTATATCTCTCAATGGCTCCATTTGATTTATATTTTATGGTGAATACCCATTTACAGCTTACTGGTACAACATATCTCAATTTGTCAACCAACTTCCATGTTTCGTTCTTCTCTAGAGTTTGCATTTCTTCTTCCACAGCTTTCCTCCATTCGGTTATTTTGAGAGCTTCTTCAATACTTGTTGGAATTGTTGCCTCTTCAAGGTTTGCAGCCAGAGGGTTGACAAATGGTCATACCTAACAAATTTAGCTATAGGACGTTGAATGCAAGACGGGACACCCTTTCTCTATGCAATATGTAACAAATTAGAGGCATTTTCAAGAGAGGAACATATTGCATCATCTGAGTCTGAGTCAGATTCTTAGCTAGTTTCAGAAGCAGAAAGAGCTATATTATTTTGTGGTTTCCTTCACTTGGTGTAAACCTGGAATTTAGGTTCCTGTTGGGTTTGATCTTGAATCTCCCCTTCTTGAACAACCAGTTCTTTTTCTGTAGCTTCTTCATTCACAAGTGTACCTTCTTGATTATTTTTGTCATCTTTGGTTTCAAGATTTTCCAGTATGGGATTGCTGAGGGGCTGCATTTGAATTTGAATTTTATTTTGGGTTTGGAGTATGTAGAATTTCCAAGGAGAAAAGCAAAAAAAATTTCTTCGTTGTTCTTCTCCCTTGAAGGGAATTTTTTGGGTAGAAGGTGGTGTTTTTATGGAAGATAAGATCCATAATAACAATTATTTTTCTCTTTTTAGGAAAATAACATTTATATCCTTTCTGGTTTGTTGCATATCCACTAAAGGTGCACTTAAGAACTTTAGGGTCAAGTTTGTTTCAGTTTGATTCATGATTGTAAGCAAAAATAGTTCATCCAAACATTTTGAAGGGTATGTTATTTATGGTTTTGTGGTATGAAAAATAATGGGAGAAAGTGTTTAGAGGTGTTTGAAATTGGAGGACTTGTGTGGGCATCCGATTAATCAGGTAGTAAGCAGTAAGGATAGCATCTCCCTAAAAAAGTTTGAGGATGTTGGTGGTGAACAAGAGGGACCTACCAACTTCCAATAAATGTTTTTTTTTCAACAATTCCGTTTTGTTGGGGTGTATTGAGGCAGAAGCTTTGGTGAATAATGCCATTTTTGTTGAAGCAGTGGCCTAAAATTTGTGTGAAATATTCCATACCATTATTAGTATGTAGGGTTTGAATATTGATGTCATATTGAGTTTTAACCATGGTGTGAAAATTGATAAAGATTTGTTCAGCATTAGATTTATCTTTAAGAAGATACACCCAACACACTTGAGTATGATCATCAATGAGGGTTATAAACCACCGCTTGGAATAGAGATTGAGAGATTGTGAGGGTCCCCAAATATCACTATGAATCATGGCAAAAGGTTCGGTGGTTTTATACGGTTTAGGTTTGAATATAAATCTTTGGTGTTTAGCTAATTGACATATTTCACATTGAAAACTGTCATTATTCTTGAATAAAGTAGGGTACAAAGGTCTTATAATCGAAATTTGGATGTCCTAACCTATAGTTCCATAACATAATCTGATTTTGTCTTGAAGTTGGCTCCCAGCAAATTGTTGTACGAGCTTGTCTAGCGTCTTTGGTGCCCTCATCAAAGGAATATAGTCCTTTATGTTCCTTAGCACTGTCAATCTTCTCCAAATTTAAGTCTTGAAACTCACAATGTTTTTGTGAGAAGACAACCCTACAGTCACAATCCTTAGAAATCTTGCTTACAAATAGCAAGTTACAAGATAGATTTAGAATATATAAAACAGATTTAGGAGTTAGAGTTGAGTTAATCTTAATTGTTCTAATTCCAACAATATGAGATAGGGATCCATAAGCTATTTTTACTTTAGTTTGACTATAATTTGGAATATATGAGGAGAATAGTTGAGCACGACCTGTTATATGGTTTGAGGCTCTAGAGTCAATAATCCATGAATTTTTTTCTTCATTTTTGCAATTTAGGGCAGAATAGAAATTACTTTGTTGTGTTATAAATGCTGTACTAGAAGTTTTTTCTGAATCTTGCAGTTTATATAGGCGTTCAACTTGTTCCTTATTTAGGTTGAGATTGTCCAAAGTTTCTCCAATTTTCTGGTCGGCAGGTTCAGAGTTTGTTTGGTAGGCATGGTGTTCCCTTGGATGATGTCCAGTTTGCCTCTGCTACTCACGATTAGGTTGATTGGCTGGCCTCCCATGCAATTTCTAGCATGTTTCTTTGGTATGGTTAGTTTTATGACAGTAGTTACACCATAGATTCCCTTTTTTAGATGTCTATATCCATTTTAAGAGTTTCGGATCTGTTTATCCCTTCTTGAGATAAGTAGTGCTGAGGCTTTTGTTTGGATCACTTTAACATCACCCAACATAATTTTTTTTCTGCTTTCTTCTCTTCGGACCTCAGCAAATATCTCTTTAATCCAAGGTATTGGACGGATGCCAATTATTCTTCCACAGATATCGTCAAGATCCTTGTTCAGCTTTGCAAGGAAGTCATAAGTGCAGGTCTTTTCCACAAGTTTTATATATTTTTCTTGTCACTTGTTATACCAATCAGTTGGTTCAAATAAATCTAACTCTTGCCATATTTTTGTGAGGGTGGTATAGTATTTTGTGACAGTCATGGCCCTTTGTTTAAGGTCTCTAGCATTATCTCTTAATTCACATAGTTAGGCTGAATTTTCAAGATCAAAGTAGGTGATTTTTATCTTATCTCAAATATTTTTGGCAGTGTTGTGGATAAGATATAGTGATCCAATGTGTTCCTCCATAGAGTTGATGAGCCAAGATATTATAAGAGTATTCTGAATATCCCACGTTGGATACAATGGATCCATCAGGTCTGGTTTTGTAGTAGTCTTGTCTAGGAAGCCGATTTTTCCTCTCTTTCATATGATCATTTGGACCGACCTTCACTGTTGTAAGAAATTCCGCCCATTGAACTTATAAGGCATGATTTGGAGTGGTGAATTATGGAAGGTAGTAGATAGGATGATTTGGTGCGGTGGGGATAATTTTAAGGATTGGGGCAGTGGAGGTTTCTGCTGACCTTTCCTCTTGCCCATTCTTGCTTAATCCAGTGATACCATTTGAGAGAAGAGAACAGAAGAGGAGAAGAGAATAATCACTGCCAAATGATTTCTAATGCATTGTAAATTACAGAGGGAACAACCAGAATTTATAGCATTATTCTGGTTGTTAATATCCCATGATTTTAGGGATTACAATCAACAAATAAACACAATTTTAAAAATATAATAACTTCCCAGATCTTATCTCCTAAAAATAAGGACTGATTACCTCAATCTTTAATTTGGAATATATCCCCTTAATTACCTTCAACAGTTTTGGTAATTAGGATAATTTAGTTTTCTAATTTACTTTTCACTGATCTCAGTAATTAGGATTCTGAGATTAGGGCAGCATTCCAACAGTAATGTCTACTTCAAAGCAGTTTTCAAATCTTAATGAATTTGTTGAGATTTTAGTCCCAATATTTTAATTTGGGTTAAATAAGACTACTTTATCCTCTCATTAATTTTACAAATAAACCTGTAGTCCTTCTTCTTTGATACTTTATCCTTCTTCTGTTCTTCTTTCTTTCTATGCCTCTTTGTATTCTACTACTCAAACGTTCACCTCTCCTCTTCCTTCCTCCTGAAAACTCAGCCTTATTATCCATCAGAAACACCCCTCACTCTCACTTTGTGGCTCCTTAAAAAGTATCCTCCTCTGCCATACCTCTACCTTTAAGGCTTCAATGGGGGACCTCTTAAAGAAGCCTCCACAATGTTGCACCCGATTACTCTTGTCAAAAGAATGTAACGATGACCAAAATGGGTGCAAAAGAAAGATCAGTAGAGATTAATCATTTATTAATATAACCTTGATGTATTCCTGGGTGAGCAAATAGCAATTCATTGTGCTTTTGGACAACTTCCTACCTTGAATTTTCAAGATCTGCATGAGGTTGGAATTTTCCCGTCAACATCTTGTCATTCCACCTCTGGACCATACTTATGAATCTAGAAACATGGTTGGGTGGAATTAGATTGTCTAGTTGTTTAGTTTAGTTCAATTTTGATTTGGATTGCATTCAGTTCTTGACATGATTGGTACATTAGTATATATTAAAGGATACTACCGTAAAATTAAAATTAAATTGAATTTAGAATGCATGTCAAGCCAGTGGTACCAAAATTGTGGTTGGCTCACTATGGTATGTGCAGTATAAGACTGGATACAGGCGTGACACTCTGGATAATTCACAATACAAAGGGGTAGGCTTAGTTAGTATTATACAATATGCTTTTTATAATTCTTTAATTTTTTATTTGAAATCCAAATGCATATTGCAGGATTGTGGTGTCCTTTTTTTTTAATCAGAAGTTCCTTCCATCACATCTTGGGAGAGAATTTTTATTTCCTCCCTGTGAGTTTCAGCAAATGGTTTTTTTTTTTGGGGGGGGGGTGTCACTTGTGGATTTACAAAGGGATAGGAAAGATCATCTGAGCTCAAGAGTCTTCTTGACTCTTTAAGTCTTTATTTCTTGGTTTTTGGGAGGATGACATGTCCTCCGTTGTTGTATTGTTTTCTCCTCTCATCAATAAATACTTTTTCTATAACAAAATATAATTTATATGGAGGGAAAAGTGTATAATACCAATAAAAGGGCGGCCCAGTACACGAGGCTTTGGGGAGGGTAGATGTACACAGCCTTACCCCCGCAAGCAGAGAGGCTGTTTCCAGGATTTGAACCTGTGATCTCTAAGTACCTTACCGTTGCGTCAAAGCTCACTCTCGCAATCCTTCTCGACATCGCGCACCGCACAGGACTCGTCGCGCTGGAGGCGAGTCATCCCGATACGACCGTGAACGTCATAAAAGTGTATAATATCAGTACTTATTATAAATTTTTTTAATAATTTTATTTGTTTAATAAAATTCAATGATTAAAACACATTATATGAGCAAACTATTCTTTCAGTTAAAAGGAAAAATAGAGGTTTTTTTTCTACAATTTAAGGTGTTCACATCCTTTTGGTTGAAAATAGGTTTCAATCTATGTAAACATGGCCAGATCCTCCCTGATAACCAAATACAAGCCCATAAGTGGCAATTGGCAGTTGGCCCAGGATCTAGTTTAGAATCCACTAACCCCAAAAGATGAGAACCATTCCCAGACCCGAGGCCACAGTCATTGCCCCTCAAAAGATGTTACTAAGTGGGTTGTAGAGCTTGAGGCTCAAAATTGTCAACACTGGCTTGTGACAAGTAGGAAACAAGGCTCACCCAGCTGCTACAACCTCTTCAGTCACCGTGGACTCGCCTTAGGGACCAACATATGGCATTGGAAAGTGATAGATGGTGGTGGCAAAATTGCCGGAAGAGGAAGTGGCATTACCCAGCCACCTAATTATGCTAGCTAAGTGCCCTCTTTCGTCCTTTCTCTAGGTTGTTGATTTTTATGATCCAGTAAGCGGATACATCCTTATTTGTGTCACATGACTAGAATGGGATTCAAAGGGGGAGGAGCGTTTTAGGAAACAATGTCCTAAACTGTGAATTCAATTTGAAAAGTGAAGATTGGTTTCAAACATGAGATTTCGGTAAATAATACAATTTAATTGAATTCATTAATAAGAATTCAGTTGAATTTTTAATGGATTTGGTTCCAAACAGAGTAAATAGGATTACCACCAATAACTTGCTGCAAGTGAGATGGCGCAATAAGGTCTTTACCTCCTGAAATTCACATGGTGTGTTGTAGTTGTCAGGAAACCCATGAACATTTTACATTGCTCTCTAGCTTAGACTATCTGGAATAGATCATTCACGATGTTTGGGCTCTGGGTGATATGATTCTGTCTGTTAACTTTGGTGTGGTTGGTGAGGGCATTTGTTAGTTTATTTTTGTGGCTTTGGAGTAAGGCTGACAACAAATTTTTGTGTACCTGTGGGTAGTTTTACGGTAGTGGCGTTCATTTCTGTAGATTGGAATATATAAATAATTTTTTCCACCAGATCTCATATGGGTGCATTAACATTGATCTCTCTCTTCCAAAGCTGGTCTTGAAGACTCTTTCTCCTGTGCCTTTTACCTAAACTACTTGCTTCATGCTATGTTTGCAAGAATTGAGTTGAAAGAAAATGGAGGGCTATAACTTAGGCTTTGAGAAATCAAAAGAAATGAATGGATCAAATTTATCCTTTTTTTTCCCTATTTTTTTGTGTGTGTGATTTTTTTGGGCCTTATTGAAGAGAAAGAGAGAATTATTCGTTGTTTTAAAATACATATCAAGGAATTGAGAGGAATTAATATTTTAATTTACTATAGTAGTTCTAGGATAATTTATCCTTGTCAAATTTGGTAATAAGTAATAACTTACCTATAATCCATGTACCATGAGATTTTGAGTTAGAATTTTTATTTCAGAAGTGTAGGGAATAGAGAAATCCTGAGTATGGAGAATATTAAAATTAAAATCAATATTTGATAATATCATGCATAGTTATTGGAATTGTATGATTCACTATTCAAGTTGTAGGATTTGCAACAACATTCTATCTCAACAACACCTATTGGACTTTCAAGGTAGAATAGTGGTTTGTCCTGGATTGCACCATGAATCAGTGCAATTTGATCTTGACCCAACAAAAATTGACGGAAAAAACTCATAATTCTGCACCATCACAGCAACGGAGTGAGTTTTGGATTTGTAAGTTTGCTCTTGATTTTGTAGAATATCGATGGACTTGGGTGATGAGCACCTGAGTCTCCAACTTGACCTCTGAATGTGATAGGAACAGCAACTATAAGAACCATAATACTATATAATGTTAAATATCCACAATCTCACCCCTCCACAAATATAAGGTTAGTTAGAGGCATTCCCTTTAATTGTTTCTCTTGGTTGAATATTTAGAACTGTTTTCTATCAATGTGTGATATGAGTAGGGCTGTGTTTGTTGTTTCTTGCTGCTTATGTTGTGGCTTGTCATTAGGTTTCTTGAAAGCACAATAAGCAAAATTCATCTTCCTTGTATTGCTGTCTAGTACGATCAAAATGCACTTTCTCTTGGTGTAGAACTTTCCAATTTTAAGAAACAAGCATAACATCATATCAAGAGTTGTTTAGAACACAAATTTTTTTATCATTTTATGACTTGATTGCAATGGACTTTATTGTTTATGAGCTAATTTATGATGCCATATGTGACGTTACTTTTGTTAATCTTGGTTAAATTTACTATTTAAATGGGGTCCTCCATTCCATTTTGAAAATATGTGGTTGAAGCATCATGCTTTCTCAACTTTTGTTAAAGAAGTGTGGCAAGATATAAGGGTAGAGGGTTGGGAAGGTTTTAAGTTTATGAGGAAGCTGAAGCATGTGAAGGAGAAGTTGAGGGTTTGTAGCATATAAATGTCATTGCTGAAAAAATTTCTAATTTCTACTTAGCTCTGTATAATATGACTCCCCAAATAGACCTTTCTTGGAAGGTTTAGATCGGTGTGCTATTAATCATGAAGAAGCTATTTGGCCGGCAAGGCTGGTAGAAGGGGAGGAAATTAAGAACGCTGTGTGGAGTATGGATATAGAAAATTCTCTATGGTAATGGTTTTACTATTGCCTTATTTCAAATTTGCTGGGAGATGATCAATAAGGATTTTATGAAGGTGTTTCAGGAATTCTATATTAATGGTAAGATAGGGGTGAGTATGAATTCAACTTTCATTACACTTGTTTTGAAGAAGGATAGGTCCGCAAGGGTGAAGGATTATAGGCCTATTAGTTTGATGACAAGTGTCTATAAGCTCATTACTAAGGTTCTTTCTGTTCAGCTGGATGAGGTGCTATTACGTACTTTCCTAGAATCAAAGTGCATTTATCTCAGGTAGGCATCTTCTTGATGCAGCTTTGATAGCAAATGAGGCTGTCCATGGTGTTAAGCAAAGAGGTAATAGTGGTTTGGTTTTAAACTGGGACTTCAAGAAAGCGTATGATTCAGTTAGCTGGAAATTTCTTGATAAAGTCCTTCATTGAAAAGGCTCTGGTGCAAAGTGGAGGAATTGGGTCTTAGGGTGCCTCTATTTGACTACTTTTTCAGTGATTATGAATGGTGAGCCCAAGCCTTGGTTTTGAGGGCAAAGAGGAGTGAGGCAAAGGGATCCTTTGTCTGTTCTTTTGTTTACCATGTTAGTGTACATTCTTAGTAGGATGATCACAAGGGGAGCTGATAGAGATCTTTTTAGGGGCATTCGGGTTGGAACAAAAGATATTATAGTGTCACAACTTCAGTTTGCAGATGATAATGTTATTTTCTTAGAATAAGATAGGGGAAGCCTTTTGGATACTCTTAAGTGTTCTGCGAAATTTTGAGGATATATCTGGTATGAATGTGAACCTGGCGAAGAGTGGTTTGGCAGGTATTAGTGTTGGCATGGATGTTCTTTCTTCTTGGGCTTCTTTGATTGGGTGCCAGTTTCTCCAATGGCCCCTTATGTATATAGGAGTGTCTCTTGAAGGTAACCCTAGAGCTTCCTCTTTTTGGGACCCTAAGGTGCAAAAGGTGACTAAGAGGCTAGATAGTTGGAAAGGTTCATTCTTCTCTTTGGGAGATCGTATTACTCGGTCGTATTACCCTTGTTCAGTCATGCCTTTCAAGTGTTCCACTTTATTATCTTTTCCTCTTAAGAATCCAATAGGGGTTGCACAACGATTAGAGAAAATTATGCTGGATTTTCTTTGGAGTGGTGTGAGAGAGTTGAGAAGGGATCGCCTTGTTAATTAGGATATAATTGGTGTCCAAGAACAAGGCTTTGACAAGCGAATGGGTATGGCTTTTTCCTCTTGAAACTGCTTCCTTATGGGATGAAGGTATCTAGAGCAAGTATGGTTTGGATCCGAATGGGTGGGACAGCAGTCTTGCAATTAGGGCTACTCATTTTAGTCCTTGGAAATTCATTTCTCAGGGTTGTGATGCTTTTCGCTCTTTTATTTCTTTAAGGGTTGGTAATGGGTGCAGTATCAGATTTTGGGAGGATACATGGGTAGGAAATATTCCTCTTTGTCAAGATTTTTCTAATCTTTACCATCGTTCTTCTTTGCATAAGGCTCTAGTTCATTATTTCTGTTCTATTCAAAGGACTATGCTTTCTTGGAATTTTCACTTTTTTAGGGACTTGACTGCTGAAATCTTGAATGAAATTGAAACTCTTTTGCCTCTTCTTGACAATGTGAGAATTTCCCAATTTGAAGATAAGAGAGTTTGGAATCTTCATCCTTCTCATGTTTATTCTTGTAAGTCCTACTTTCACTTCCTTATCTCTTCTCCCCCTAGGGAAGTTTACTTTCTTGAAAAACCTATTTGAAAATCGAAAGCTCCTTCAAAAATCAAACCTTTCATTTGGGCAGCATTATTTAATAGAATTAACACAAATGACATGTAAATTTGAACACCTAACACAGCTGTCTCCTTTGTATAATGTGCATGAATAGTGTGGAAACTAGTGATCATTTATTTTTACATTGTCTAGTGGTTGGTTTCGTGTGGAATAAGCTTTTTGAGATTTTTGGTGAAAGTTGGGTTTGTTCAAAGGATCTATAGCAGTTTCTCCTTATATGGTTCAAAGGGTTTGGCTGTTCAAAGAAAGGTAGCTCTTTGTGGCAATTTATGATTTTTGTAGTTTTTTGGAATATTTGGCTAGAGAGAAATGCATGAATTTTTAGGGGTGTTTTATTATCTTTAAATGACTTGTGGGCAAGGATTGTGTTCAGAACATTTGTGGTGATCGGCTCAAGGGTTATTTAAGGAAGTGTCCCTTTTGGATATGTAGAGAGATTGGGCAGCTTTGCTGCATTACTAAGTTTTAGCTACTGTGTTCTTTTCTCTGTTTCCTCAGGTGGATGACTAATCCTTCTGTTTTGTACTTTTCTTTCTCAATAAATTTTCTTCTTTTATAATTTTTTTTTTACTATTTTAGTGTTATTTGCATGTTATATCATCTATGATAGGCTACTATGGCGCCGTTTGATCCATGTAGCCGACCCCACTTAGTGAGAAAAGGCTTAGTTGTTGTTGTTGTTGCATGTTATAGGTATATACATCTTGTACATTGTACTTATAAGCTATTTATCAATACGTTACTATATCTTATGATTTGATACTATTTATGATTTATGATTTGGAAGTGGGCCTTGGTTTGGATTGTCACATTCATTGAGGCTCTACAATCAACAACTGTAAAAGTTATTTCAATAAACAATAATGACCCAAAAAAAATAAAATTAAAGGGTTAAATACAGTTTCTTACCTTATGGTTTAGCCCCTTTTCACTTTCCTATGGTTTAAAAGTTGATAATATGGTATCTTCGCTTTGCTCTGTAGCAGATAACTGCCTAGTGGTTTAATTCCATTAAATTTTTAACTGTTTTGGCATATAGCAAGAACATGACTCTTAAAATCCTCAGATACCATCATATTCCCCTAAATCCCCAATTCTCTTTCAATTGGAGTTTGAAATCCCTAACTCCCTCAAACCCAGCTGAGACTTGCACCCTAAATTCCTCTCCAATTTCACACTTCCCCACAATTTCCTTCAAAACCCACTGCAAAATGGGCACCTTGTGGATCTCAAAAAACATTTTGTCAGCCTCTGTTCCTAAGAGGCATAAAAGAATCGTTTGACAGCTTTGAAGTAGAGATATGAGAAGAACTCAGTATGCTCTCTCATCCACTCCAAGCATGTATACTCAAAACCTAGTATGTTCACTCATATATTAGCTTATTTAATTGTTTGAGCATATATGAGAACTCTGGCTATTCATCATTGTCACAGTTGAGAAATGATCCTCTTAGTGAAACTACAATTATTAATCATAGATACTCTTTTAATTTATACAAAAAAAAAATATAACTCCAGATATTATGCTTCATCTAGATTGCCATGCCTCATCATAGCACTCTTTTTGTCAATGTAACTTCACTGCAGATTAGCATTTTAACATACTACGTTATTCACATGTTAGAATTTTCTATCATGTGAGAGACATCCAAAACATGAAATACACTCTTTTTAGTTCGGGACTTAGTCCACCTGGAGCTAATTCTATAAACTATGTCTAATGTTACCGTTGTTTTAAAGGAAGTTCATAATATATTTCAAAAGACGATGTTATGTCAATCGCTATTGCTTCATTTCGTTGTTACCTCCACATTAAGCTGTACATTCCCATTATTAGTTGTGATTTTTGTGATAACTTTCAATTGGGGACAACTTGGAGGCTTTAATATAGTTGTATTATGGAGCTCAATGATTGCTGCTAATGGGTTTCAATGGCAAGGTGAAGAAGCCATCAAAGTGTTCCATAAGATGGTGCAAGAAAATTTGCAGGCAAATCACGTTACATTTTTGAGCTTGCTATGTGCTCATAGTCATTGTGGACTAAAAGACAAATGGCTTGAATTGATTTGATGGTTGATATGTAAGGACTCGAGCCTAGTCTAAAACACTGTACATGTGAGGTTGACCTGCTAGGCAGATCTGATTGTTTAGAGGTGATGGTAGCTATAATATAATCAATGTTTGTATAGCAAATGCAATTACATGGGAAATATTATGTTATGGTATTATACTATTATGTAAGGGTTTTAAGAGTCACGTGCCTTAAGCATTAAAAATCTAACAAAATCAAACCACAAGGCATTTATCTGTTAATGGAGCAAATAACAGGATAGCACATTGTCGGCTTTTAAACCACAGGGTAGCAAACTGTATTTTACCCAAATCATAATTGTTCTCTTTTCTTTTAAATCATGATCTGCCTTGTTTTCGAGGTAGATGAACTTTCCTTTTATATATAAGGTTTTGATTGCTTCAGTTCATTTCTTTTCTCCTTCATTAAAACACGCTAGAGTGCTTTTCTCATTCTTTTGTTTGTTTTTCTTACCTCCTAGCCATTGCATTCAAATTTTTAACTTGCTGGCATTGTGTCATCTACTGTGTTAATTGCCTCTGATAGTCTCTGTTGTTTTGGCCATGCAGGGCCACTTATGACTATGAAAAGAAATTATATAGTGACCACCTTGAGTCGCTTCAAGTGATGGAAAAGAACTATGTTTCTATGGCCAGGGAAGTGGAAAAACTTCGGGCAGAGCTAACAAGCACTGCTAATGACAATAGAAGTGGTTTGTATATACTTCTATTACCTTTTTCCTCTTTCAGAGTCCTTTGACTTTTTCAGATTTAGCATGCTTTATAGATTGATCATGTGCATACATTCCAATGTAGGTGCACATTATGGCGTCACTTCTGGAAATAATGAGAATGATGCTTCTGGTCTTCCTGTAGGAAAAAATTCTTATCAAGATGGTTATGCTGTTGCTCAGGTGTGTGACACCCCTCGTGTTATGTTTCTTTTAAGTTTCATGAGGGAGTGCAACATTATAGTTCATTGTACAATATCACCAATTTCTATGATATTTTCTTCATATTAATGTTTTTTGAGCTTCTGTACACAAAAGCCTCCGGTGTCAAAATTTAATGATATTGATTTCATTTATAATAAGTCACTGGCTTCATTTGATTCATTTAACTCACCTCATTTACTGGAAAAATGTTTTGTTGTTGTTGTATATGTTGTGGTGGTTATGAATCATGGTACTTCCAACTTGACATTATTTTTACATAGCTAGAGAATACATGGATAGAACAGATTTTGTTTGATCTTATAAAAGAGAACTGTTGGTTACTTAGAAACAGAATTTCAAAATCTATACAGGTACTGTGGCTGTTGCTTTGCCTGTTGTATGGTTTGTGTGGTATGGATGAGATGCTTGCTTTGGCATAGAAAGTTGAAGAGAGCTGATTCAGAAGTATATAGACTTGACATAAATGTTTTCTGGTCAAATCTTTAGGCTTGTCTTTAATTATAGTGGAAGTAATATAAATGTAACATTAAAAAATGGGTGTGAGACTCTAGAACAACAACAACAAGTAAGTCCTTTCTCACTAGGTGTGAGACTCTAGAACCTGGCTGATAATTGTGAAGGATTACCAATTAGAGAGGCTAAATGTTGTGGGCTGGTTCTGATTATTAGGAAGTTTAAATAAGAAGTGGTCAAATTTTAAATCTACCCACTTTAATTTGTGTTCTTTATATATTTACAACTAACAATGCTCTGTCCTACACTATGTTTGTAAGGGACGTGGTTCCCTCCCCACAGGTAGTGGTAGTGGAGCTACAACTGTTACTGCTGCTGGAGTTCCTCCATATGTGGGAGCTCAACCTGGCTCAGCTTCAGCAAGGTCTGGTTATGATGCGCCTAGAGGACCTAGTTATGATACGTCTGCAGGGCCTGCTTATGATGGACAAAAGGATGATGCTTATGATGCGCAGAGATTGACTGTTTATGAGACAGTTCGAGGATCTGCTTATGATTTACAGAGAGGAGCTGCTTTTGATGCTCAGAGAAGTGGTTATGAACCACTGAGGGGGCCAGTTTATGACGTGCAGAGAGGACCTGCTTATGATTCATCCAGAGCTGCTGGCTATGATGCACAATCTAGAGGTGCTGCTGGCCCACATGGACATGCTGCCCCAGTAAACAACATGCCTTATGGGTCTGCAACTCCACCTTCTCGCAATGGAGGTGGATTCGAGGCTCCACCACCTCGCGGCGGAAACCCTATTAGGAGATGAGTTGAGATGTCATATTTCTGGAATTTATTGATGGGTCTCAAATATTGTCTATCAATTTTGGAAGTTCACATTTTTATAATTGATTTTTAAAGTGAAATCTGAGCTTCTCACCCTGATCACTGTTTGGTTTCTAGTTTTGCTTATACCGTTTTTGCAATGTTCTTGGCGAGACTAGAAAAAGGTGTTCATCAAGAAAGATGCATTCTCAAACCATAATAGTATTTTTTTTTTTTGTAGATATATATCATATATTTTGTTATTGGGTCTAAGTGTTCAAATCACACAATTTTTGTCACACCTTAATTTTATAGAAATGCGATTATCACGAATAGTAAATAATTTTACTCTTAATTTAATGCATAGATGCTCTAACTAAATTTTATATTAAGAATAATTATATACGTACACAAGTTTTTTAATATATTCAAATATATATATCAGATCTATATTTATATATATTATAGCAGAAGTAGGAATATTACTTTTAATGTTCAGAGCATATTGTAGATTATAAATACATAATAATTTAAATGCCGTAAGTCTTGAAAGCAACGTAGATTTACCCAAAGAATATGACACTTGGTTGATTACGTAGCTGTAGGACTAAACTTTGTACTTTATCTGAAGACAAAAAATGTAAATATCGTGTAGTGAGTTTGATAACTTAGTGAGCAAATAATGCCTCATATAATTTTTTAGGTCAGTATATGGATATATTCATATTAAAACTTATCAAAGAAAATTTACAGTTCAGAGGTAAATCTATATGAGACTTGCATTTTAAATATTCATTTAAATATTCGAAATTATATGTGATACGGTATGATCATTAATCAAATATTTTTATGTATCAAAATATTTTTCATGAAAACATTAGGAGGATTCTATATCAGAACTACAATATCAAAGTTCAAGTCCTTCCGTATTTTAGTGGTGTAAGATTTGCCTACACTTAGCATTTCAGTCAAAATTTGCCTACACTTAGCATTTCAGTCAAAATTTGCCTACACTTGGCATTTCAGTCAAAATTTGCCTTACCACCATTTAAGAGGATACGTGAAGAGACTCTAATATGGACATTTTTCAAGCACACAGTAAGAGAAGGCAAATCATATATCATATAGTCAGCATCTCGCGCAGATAGAAAGAATCTCGCTCTCCTTCACATATTATATCCCGTGTGTTGGCCATCACACAAGACTAGCACCACCCCTACTAGTTGAGGTGTTAAGGTGCACCAAGACTAACATCACATGCTGTTAGCAAACAGTGTTTCAAATAAAATTTTTCCACCGAAATCATATTTAAATATATGTCATATCGTTCAAAATAGAAGTTTCAGTATAATATAAAATTTTCAGTCTCAGTATAATTCCTCTGTCAGAAATTTTTCAATCAAGGTTATCACATATACATGTCATTTTCCAAAGCAATCTTATAGCTTCACATATCAATACCACATGCACAATATATTTCCTTTAGCATATGAAGAGAAATACATTTAGAATCACATATTTAATAAGTTCAAAAATTTATTTTCAAAACCAAACTCTTGAACTATATGCCAAATTGTAAACAAATCAGGTAATTTAATATATTTTAGAGACAAGAATAAATAACTTGTAAACTTAACCAATTATAAATTTAAAGTTTAAGAAGAGTATATGGTAAGTTATAGAAAAAATTATCTACTCACAAAATCAAGGTTCCAAGTTGGATATTCTCAAATATATTTTTTTTCAAGTCAAATCTGAACAAATGGACCTAAAAAATGAGTCTAGAGGGTCCGAAAACTTAAGAAATGACTCCAAAATTGTGAAATTTAACCTCTGAAAGTTTGGTCAACACTGGTCAATTGATGGACACTATTCACGACCAGAGTTACTATTCATAGCCGAAATCACTATTCATACCGACTAGATTTACTATTCGCGACGCACAAAAAGATGTTAGATAGTTGAAAATTTTCATAACGTAAGGTTTTTTCACTTTCTGAATCTATCTATGATATTAGATTTTCAATTTAAAGACTTTAAGGAGGAGTTTTATAATTTACCTTTATAGAGTTTCTCCTTCATTTTTTGGTAGATTTTCACCCTGATTTTTAGAAATTAATTAGACAGATTTGTAGTTTTTGTCGTTTTGAATCCGTAGGCGGTGGAATCCGAGGTCCAAAAGTGCTAGAAATCTAGAGAGAATTTTTAAGATTTTTTAAGAGAGAAAGTGAATTTTGGGAGAGAGAGAGTTTGAATTTCCTACGCCTCTCTTTTGCAGATTGTTTAATAATGTCTGAAATAACAAACCTTGGTGCTATAACTTATTTTCTAGGCATAGAGATAAAGCAAGGACAACAAGAAATTTTCATAAGTCAAAAGAAGTATACAAAAGAAATATTAAAAAAAAATTATGAAGGAATGAAAAATAATTGCCACCCTAATGAATCAAATGGAGAAGTTGAGTAAGAATAATGATCTTGAAAAAATTGAAGAAGGCATTTACAGAAGTCTTATTGGTTGTCTCATGTATTTGACAACAAGAAGGCTTGACATTCTCCATGTTGTAAGTGTTCTTTCAAGGTTTCTACATTGTTCTAGTGAGAAGCACTACAAAGCAACAAAAAGAGTCCTTAGATACATTAAAGTAACTCTTGGTTATGGTGTTTAGTTTAAGGTTAATCGACCATTTAAATTAGAAGGATATTCTGACTCAGATTTGGGAGGATCCTTTGATGATCTAAAAAGCACCTCGAGGTATTATTTTACTTTAGGTTATAGGGTGTTCTCTTTTAGTTAAAAAAAAAGTAAGAAGTGGTAGCTCAATCAACTGCAAAAACAGAATTCATAGCTGCAATTGCAGCTTCAAAACAAGCCATTTGGCTAAGAAAACTTATGCTAGATTTAAATTTGGTGTAACAGGAAAACAAACCAATTTATGTGGATAACCAAACAGCTATAGCAATTTCCAATAATCTAGTTTTTCACGATAAAACTAAGCATTTTAACATCAAGTTATATTTCATCAATGATGTCCAAAATAGTGGTGAAGTCAAATTAATCTTTTGTAGTACCTCTGATCAGTTAGCTAATATTTTTCCCAAAGCTCTACCTAGAGATAAGTTTGATCTGTTGAGGATAAAGCTAGGCATGTGTAGCTACTGATCAAAGGAGGAGTGTTGAGATATGTCTTATTAGCTGTAGATAATCTATAAAATAGGATTAGTTTCCTTTTTCTTTCTGTCAAAGTTAGTTCCTATTTTTTTTTTTTTTTGCTACTATTACTGATTTAGTGGGATATGGAGAGCTTAGTTTATGTCTTCCGTTATTTTGATGTAGTTAAATATCAGTTTTAGACTTGATGGAAAAAAAAAATCTTGCAACACATCATCTTTCTATCTTATCTATGTTTTTTATAATCTCCAAAACCAATAAAGCTAAAAATGTTGACACAACTGAAGCAGTTAAAGCAAATCCCAAAACTGAAGGAAGAAATCATGGGAGAGCATAAAGAATTTTATGGTGATTGGATTATTATAACTAAAATGAAATAATCTCCAAGGAAAGTAATGAGGTTTACAGATAATGGGAGCAAGATGAGGAATAAAAATAGTTTCTAAATCCTAAAGGATATCATTAATGTGCCTAAGAAGATAAATAAGGATATCCCTAGAGGTGCAAATTTGGTCCTAGATAAGGCAAGACAAAATCTATCTCATTTATTTTATTTTAAAAATTTTTCTTCAATGATATTTTTGGAAAAGTAATTATATTCTCAAAAATATTTCAAATGAATCAAACATAAAAATAAAAATTTGATGGTAATACAGCAAGTCATTCTCAGAAAAGTAAAGTGATAACTAAATATTTTTTTTCATCTATCTCATTCTTGGAAATCTCATTTCCATGAATATAATTTTCTTGAGAATAAAACATTCCAAGAACCAAATGTCACCTTTAGAGAAAATCAAGAATCTCATAGAACGCTTGGGTAGAAGATAAGTAAGAATGATAAAGAAAGTTTATGTGGTAAGGCTTCAAGTGCTAATAACAATTTGGGAAGACCAATTGTTGACTTCCATAAGCATGTTGTGGAAGCTAGGATAGTGATATATTGTGTACAAGGCTAAAAGGAAAATAGGGATGAAAGCAATAAAGTCTCATTGAAGAAGTCTCAAATCCATCGCCAAGTTATTCCTAGGCCGAGAATCACTCTTTCCTTATAGGAGTCTCAACTCTCTATGTTCCTAAAACTGGTATTGCCTTGAGTGCACCAACCTCTGTTTTTCAAGGTCATTTTGGATCCTAACTGACAGATGGTAGGAAAAACAATTTCTAGAATAAGAGAAAGATGCCCACTTTAATGATAAGGAAGTTAATTCTCCTATACTAGATAAAAATGAAGTTTCTAGTTTGGACTCTCAAAAAAGAAAACATGCAAAGAGATGGTAACATACACATGGACAGCCCTAATGAAATGCTCTTATGCTGAATGAGTATTAATTGGGTCTATCTTGTTGTAAATTGTTTTTATTATTTTTTTAATGATTGGTTTCTCAAAATTTTCACTGATGATCTCATGGAATGTGTATAGGGCTCTTAATAAGTCAACCAAAATTGTCTTTTTGATTACTTATAAGGCTTTTCCTAGTTTAGTTCTTAAGATTGGTCACCACTTCTCCCAGGACCAAAATGATTATCCCTGCCTGATGGGTCTACATTCATTCCTGAATGTTATTATATACTGTTCACTTATATTAAGAATTTAGTAGGTCAGCATAGACCTTTTATACTATGTATTTTGGATCCACATGCTTTCTTTAGTGTATCTATGTCCTTTTGGGACTCTCCGAGTTTTGTTCCTGTTGCTATTGGTATGTGGGTCTTAGTAGTAGTAAATAGTTGTCTTTTCTCTAGTATTGATATGTAGAGGTTGTCAATAACAGTGACAATCTCAAAAAATTCTTCTTCTAAAATGCTTATGGTGGTGTATGCTAAGCCCTATATTACTCTTAAAAAATCCTTATAAAATTATCTATATGGCATGAGAAGCAATATTTCTTTACTGCCTGGAAGCTTATTGGAGATTTAAATGACGTTGTCCTCCCTTCTAAAGTCAAAGGTCAGTTTTATAATGGTAGAGCTGAGAAATTTACTTCCATGATACATGAGTGTCAACTTGTGGACCTTGTTGCTAAAGGGCCTCAATTCACTTGGAGATGGACGACAGGAATAATTTTACAGTTTCAAAAAGACTTGATAAAGCTCTAATTGATGCTTCATAGAGGCTTTCTTTCCCTGAAGCTTTGATTTTAAATAGGTTTAGTACTTCTTTTGATCATAATCTTGTGAATCTTTCTTGTAGTGGCATACATAGGTCATGTACTAAACACCCTTCAAGTTTCAACCTACTTGGGCTGCCACCCTTTGGTCAAAGAAGTGCTTTGAAATGCATTGAGGTGCTATGAGCACGATGTGAGTTGTAATCTTAATTTTATGAAAGAGAAATCCCAAATTTTTAAGAAGTAGGTGTTTGGGAAAGGATGAAGATTTTTTTATGTGAGATTGGGAGGCATACAATATGGGCTCTTGAGAATATAAGTTTGTCTTTCCTAACTAATGTTGACAGACATCTTAGACGTGAGCTTGTAGACACACTTGCCAAGGAGGAGATTTTGTAATACTAGAAATCCAGGAAAACAATGGGAGAAATTTGATGATAGAAACATCAAATTCTTCCAATCTTAAACAATAGTTAGGCATAAAATAAATAAAATTGAAGGCTTATTTCTTTATAATAGGGAGGCTCAAAAGCTAAAGCCCTCGGCCCGTTTCAGAACCTTTTTTCAGAGTGATGGTGATTCCTATAAACGATGTTTGGTTCTTAAGAATTTCCTTACCCTCAATAATCCATCAGTTATTTTCATGATAAGGGAGGTCACTAAAGATGAAGTTTGGGAGGCAGTGAAGTTCATGAAAGCCTTCAAAGCTCCCAACCCAAATGGTTTAAAGCCTCTTGAGTGTTACTATGATGTTTTTTTTATGAAGTTACTAGGATGTTGTTGGTGACTCATGGTTTAATTTGGCCCATTCATGGCAACTTCGATGTTAAGTTATCTGAGGCTCTTATCATATTAATTCCGATGGAAGATAGCACCATAAGAATCACTCATGTATAACCAAATAGCCTTTACAACGTTGGCTAAAAAATTATTACAAAGGTAACTGTTAATAGAACACGCCCTTTTCTTGAAAACATTATTAGCCTTTTGTAGAGTAGCTTCTTAGCAGCGAGAGGTATTGCTGATAATGCCCTTGTGGCCCAAGAGATGATTCACTACATCAACAAAACTTGAAGTAGAAAATAGGTTGTGACTTACAAAATTGATTTGTAGAAAGCATATAATAAGGTGAACAAAAATTTTCTGAAGGGGACACTTACTGATTTCAGTTTTCATGATTGTTTAATTAGCCTCATAATGCATAGTTTCATGGCTTTGTCTCTTTAGGTTCTTTGGAATGACTACAAGCTTCTTAGCTGCTCCCCCTATTAAGGGACTCAAACAAGGAGACGCCTTTCTCCCTACTTGTTTGTGCTTTATATGAAAAAAAATTTCGTTTCTCATTAATAAGAAAGTTCATAGAAAAGATTGGATTATTCCTCAAGATTTCTAAAGATGGCCAAAATATTTCTTCCCTTCTTTCACAATGCTTTTATTTTCTCCGTAGATTCCGTTTCACAAGCTTAAATCACTACAATAAATAGAGTTTTCAATAGCGACTTTTCTATAACAACTTCAAAATCTGTCACTAAAAATCATTTTTAGTGATTATTTTCCTGAGTTGCCACTAGAAGTTTATATCCAATGGCAACCAAGATAAGGTCACCACTAAAATTGGAGAATTTTTTGTGAAAAGACTTTTAGTGGCTGACCACTGAAAGTAAAAAAATTCACTTTTCCCCTTTTTTCTCTCTTTCTTGTATTTTAACACAAAAAATCTTGCTTCACTCCTAAAACTCAGAAATAGATCCCCTTTGTCAAAGGATACTTTGTACCCTTTAGAATTTTTTTTTTCATTTTTAATTTATTTTAACAGCAATAAGTTTATTTAAATTTAATTAAGTCACCAAAATCTTTACAAAAAGTCAATTGTTATTTGGATATATGAAAAATATATTTTTTTAAATTTTAATTTTTTAAATATATTACTTAAGAAAATTCTTTTCTCTTTAAAAACATTCTTATATTAACTCTTAGCATAATAAAAAAGTAATAAATTTTTTCAACTAATAAAAATGAAAACTTAACTAAACTATATTTTTAAGAAAAAGATCAGCTATTGCGCTTAAGGTGCTACAGAGGGTGATGCGTGCCCAAAACTTAGGTTTTCGCTGCATTTTGTATCTTTTTCTTCTTCTTTTTTAATTTAGTTTAATAGCAATGATTTTATTTTAATTTAATTAAGTTATCAAAATTCTTCCAAAAAGTCAATTTTTATTTTGATATATGAAAAATATATTTGTTAGTTTGATTTTTTAAGGTTTATTTTTTAAATATATTAGTTAAAAAAATATTTTTCTTTAAAAACGTTCTTATATTAACTCTGTTAATAGAAATTTAATAAATTTATTTAATTAAGTAAACAAATTATTTATATTTTCACTAGACAAATTCTTTATGATGCATTGGGCACATCAAAGGGTGTTGCACAATCAAAACGCAATTTTTCATTGTGTTTTGAGTTTTTCTCTTTCTTTTTTTTAATTTATTTTCATAATTATCGGTTTATTTCAATTTAATTAAAATCATCAATACCCTCCAAAACTTAAAAGTAAGAGAGTCAATTGCTATTATGATGTTTGAAAAGATATCTTTTAATTTAATTTTTCTTCAAATTTAATTTTTTAAATATATTACTTAAAATTTTTTTATTTCAAAATGTTATTATATTAATTTAGTTAATAGAAAATTAATAAATTTATTTAAAAAATTAAAAATAAAAATTTAACAAAACTATATTTTTAGTTTAACTTTATAAATTTTGGTTATAACATATAAGAAAATGTGTTAAATATTTATTAATAAAATAAGTTTGAATTTTTTTAACCAAATTTAATTTTTAAATACTAAATTGATAAGGTAAAATTTTTAAAATTAAATTAAAAATGGATATATCTTTGAAAAATCAAAACAACTATTTACTTTAAAGCAAATGATGAAGAAAAAAAAATCTATTGTTATTAAAAATAAATTAAAGAAAAATTTGAAAAAAAAAATCCAAAATGCACCAACATGTCCTCAAAACCCCTGACCATATCTCTTCAAGTCTAAAAGTGTTACTTAAATAATTCTTACAACTATTGTATATATAAGTAAAATCACCCAAAAAAGAAGCAGCTTTGGGGTTTAACTTAAACAATTTACAAAATGATAATCCAATTAATGAAAGGAGGATAAAATAATTAAGTGGATTTAATAATTTCAGGCTTGTATTATTCGTTGTGATTGTGCCTTTTTGATTTTTGTTGGGAAATGACTTGATAATTTTTTTTACATTTGAAGTTTTGAACCATAATATAATCACTTACTTTAAATAATCAAATATAACAAAGGGCATCTGAATTGACTTTGGCAACAATATGTGCAAAAAATTATTCAATTTATTAATATTATTTTTTAATCACCTTTTTTTATCGCTAGTTGGTTTTGTCTATTTTTATACTTTTTTCTATAATCACTTACTTCCCCTGTTGTTTTCCCTCCTAGGCCCAATGTTTTCCTTCTTAGCCTCTCCTATTTTGACACAGAAAATCTCCCCCACCTTGAAACCCCCTGAACTTTCACTGTATCTTGACTAAGCTTCCCAAACCCTTATTACAAGCCTCCTCACTCCTTTTACTCTATCTTGGAAAAATATTTCCACCGCATTGTTTTTTCCCTTCGGTTGAAACTCTCACTCCGCAGACCCTAATTTTTCGCTACTCCCAAGCTTCAATTGTAGATGTGAGCTGTCATAGCCTCCAAAGAAGGTTAGTAGTTACTCTTCTTAGCACCATTGTTGCTTCCTTTAATTTCATCACCAGTATTGCAATGGGATTAATGTTTATTACCTTGTGAGTTATAATAGTTATGCAAACTCCCACACACTTCTATCATCCACGTTTTCTCTTAGATAAATTTTTCATGTTGTATTTTTCAATAATAGATCTTTTGTTATGTATAGGTGTATATTGCAATGGGATTAGTGTTCAATACCTTGTGAGCTGTCATAGTTGTGCAAACTCCCATGCACTTCTATCACCCACGTTCTCTCTTAGATAAATTTTTCATGCTCTATTTCTCAATAGAAAATGCATCTATAAATATCTTCTTTTGTCATGTATATGTGTATATTGCAATGGGATTAGTGTTTATTACCTTGTGAGCTGTCGTAATTTTGCAAACTCCCAAGCACTTCTATCACCCACGTTCTTTCTTAGATGAATTTCCCATGCTCTGTTTCTATAACAACCCTAAGATTTAATAATTTTTATTTATGTATGGATTATTAAAAGAAATAAAGGAGTAAGGATGTAATTGAAAGGTTTTAAGAATGAAAATGAAAATTTACTAATATTTTTGGGGTCAAATTGTAATTTTTTAAAAGTTTAGGGGTCAAAATATAAATAATAAATTTACAATGACTTCTTCTAACAATTAGCAAATTTTCAAATTGTCCCTCCATCATTTATTTAAAAAAAAGAGATGAAATTTTTTGTTGTTGTAAAATGATGATAAATAATATTTCTCTCTCTTCCATTTTTTTCTCTTTAGATATGGAGTACTTTCGAGCATCTGATTTCAAAACTAAAGATTACCACTGGATTCAAGACGGAGAGTCCTACAATATTGGCCGAACAATTTTTCAAATCGGCCGAAGACTCACCGCAGATCAAAAGTAGAAAATATTAAAAAAGATAAACTCTAAAACTCCTATTTTGATATCTCAAATTAAAAATTTGACACTATAGATAGATTTAAGAGATAGATAAACTATATGATATAAAAAATTTTGGCCATTTGACAACTTTTGGTGTCATGAACAATAACTCCAACTGGCGTAAATAGTGATTCCGGTAGTTGTGACCAATACTCTGGTCGACATAAATAGTGATTTTGACCATGAATAATGACCATCAGTTGACCGACGTTGATCGATCTCCTGGAGTTATTTAAATTTTTGGACCATTCGAACTCATTTTTTAGGTCTATTTGGTCAAATTTGAATTGAAAAAGTGCATTTTGAGACTGTCCAACCTGGAGCCTTACCCTATGAATAGATAAATCTTGCTATGACTTCTCTATGCTATTTTAGAACTAAAAGTGTAAATCTAATCCAACATATGAAATTATTTTTATTTATTTGATAACGAGAATGGATTATATGGTCATAATTTATTACTAGTTGGTATAAGTTCAAGAATAGTATATGTTTAATTATTGCTTTTTAAAATGATTATTATTTATTGGGCATGAAAATGATGCATGTCATATTATGAATGTGACTGAATGGCAAGCATAAAGCTCATGGCGAGGTGTTGATAATTATGCATTGCATTTGATCGATATACATATATATATATATATATATATATATATATACATGTATATATATATATATATATATATATATATATATGTATTGATGAATATCGATAGGTTGTATAGCTTGAACTCACATTCCCTGATTACCTATTGTGACTGTGACTGTGGTAATGCGAAGGGGCAGAAGGATGATGAACTCACATTCTCTAATTATCTTTTGTGACTATAGTCGATTGGTCACTATGCGTATAATAAATAAGTGAATTGAATATATTGAGAGCTGTGATATGCTTAAGTATTATGTAAAAGATTGAATTTTTAGTGCATATGTAGTATGTTAATTATGCATCAACAAAAGTTATGATTTTATCTTAAAAGCTTGATATTTTTCTATAGTTATACAGTTAAATATAACGTCATCCCTTGCAGTGTGCTTGGGATTATTTAATGGTTTTGATATGGGATTCTCCTAATGTTTCATGTGAAATATTTTGATGCATAATGATATTGGATTAATGATCATACTGTATTGCATATAATTTTGGATATCTGAATATGATTTGAATTGAGAATATTTGAAATGCAGGTCCTATATGGATGTACTTCTAAACTGTAATTTTCTATATGATAAATTTTAAAATATGCTTATATTTATATGCTGACCTAAGAGATTATAAGAAGTATTATTTGCTCACTAAGTTGTCAAACTCACTACACGATATTTCTACATTTTTCAGATGAAAATATAGAGTTTGGTCTTTTCCCTTCAAATAGATGATCAGTTAGGCGACATATTCTCTGGGTGAGCCTATTTTGTTTCTAGGGCTCGTAGATTTTGAGTATATTATACTTGTACTCTAGAGTATGTTCTGAACGCCACAAGTAGGATCCTTACTTTTTTTGTTACTCTGATATTTATAAATTTAGTCTGTATATTATGTTTACATGAGAGAACATATTTATATCTGTTTTCATAATGAAGGCTTGTATTATACCTATTATAGTAAAGCTATGTCGGTAAAGTATATGTCTCATGTGCCTTTAAATCGAGAGTGTGACAAGTTGGTATCAAAGTATTAGGTTTCCTTGTGGCTATCAGAGCAAAGGATTTATTAGTAGGACCTTTAGTATGGATATTAGCTAGATATATTTATACTTCAGGTGATGTTGAGGGATTCTATTAGGTTTCAATTTTCTTTTCATTCCAAATTTGCTAAATTTTCTAGTATAAAGTTGATTGAATATTGTAACATCTTAAAAAGTTTTTATGGATCAATTCTATTTTAAAGTGAAAGGGATAGGCGTTCCAGAGAATTTAAAGAATTGAGACAAATACCAAATATGATCATTTTTAAATATGATATCCGTTGTACCCAGTTGTCTAGATATAATAGACTTTGATGTGATATTGGGAATAGATTGGTTGGCATCATGTCATGCCATTTTAGAATGTCATCCTAAGATGATTAAATTTAATATTTCTAGAGAATCTTCTTTCTTGATACAAGGAGACTGTAGTGAGGTACCCAGTAATCTAATATCTGCTTTAACAGCCCATAAGTTATTACAAAAAAGTGTCAAAAATATTTGGTAGTGGTGAGAGATGTTGATATAAAGTATACCAATGTAGATCTGATTCCAGTGGTTAGGGAATTTCTTGATGTGTTCCCAGAAGAATTGCCTGGATTACCCCCGAAATGAGAAATATAATTTCATATTGATTTATTTCCTGAAACTCAACTGTATCTATACCCCATATAGAATGGCAACAACTGAATTCAAGGAATTGAAGAATTAGTTGTAAGATTTTTAGCAATGGATTTATACGCCTTAATACTTCTCCTTGGAGATTTCTTGTTCTATTTGTGAAAAAAAAAGATTGATTGCTGTGATTGTGCATAGATTATAGACAGTTGAATAAGATGACAGTGCATAATAAATATTCATTATCTTGTATAGATGATTTGTTTGACCAGTTACAGGGTGCTCTATATTTTTCAAAAATTGATTTGAGATCTGAGTATCATTAATTAAAGATAAGAGAAAATGATATTTTGAAAACTACTTTCAGGATTCGGCATGGGCACTATGAGCTTTAGTGATGTCATTTGGTTTAACAAATGCCCCAATAGCATTTATAGACTTGAATAAAATACTTAAACTATTTTTGGATCAATTTATTATTGTATTTATTGACGATATATTATTATATTTTAAGAGTTCAAAGGATCAAAAGCAACATTTGAGAATAGTTTTACAAACTCAAAGAAAGTATTAGCTATATGCTAAGTCTTCAAATGCGAATTCTATCTTAGTAGTGTTACTTTCTTAAGGCATGTGGATGGCAAGGATGGTATCCAAGTTGACCCTAAGAAAGTAGAAGCGGTACAACAATATCCATGTCTTACTACAGTTACAGATGGAGATCCAAATCCAATTTGCATTTTCTACAGTTGTCTGTCGTTCAATCTATTTGAACCATAGTTGGATCAGGTACATGAACAAATACTTGTAATAAATCAATCAACTCATTAGCATTGGAAACTGAGATGAGAATTCGTCGTGCTAAGTGTGAGATAAATCTTTGTTCCATAGCTTGATCAAGAAAAGACAATAGACCATCAAAGAAATGGTTAACATTTAACAAACCTATCAGTTTGTGATGGATATTCAGTTGTACCCAAGAGACTACTTGAAAATTTTGTTTTAAAGTACTAAAACTCCCTAGTAAGGCAATGAAGGCATCAACATTGCTCATCATTCTAGTCATGTGCTTATGCATGGAAGTTACCCTAAATTCTTTCCCAACTATTTTTTCTATGATGTTTGATACAGCTAGAGCGGTAGGAATAATACTTAGAACTTGACATTCTCCTACATGTGCAGCTATAGACACACACCTTATTAACCTACGGTTACCTCCACTATAAACTAAATAAATTTTTCTCTTAGCCAGCACCATACCTAGATTGTGTTGCTTTCACATACTCTCCATCTTTTCTAAGACTAGAACCACAAAATACACTAATATTTCAAAGCTGACAGAATGCGGTTACCTCCATAACTACACTTACCCTAACTTTGAGTATGACGGTAAAGATACTAATGTATGCATTTATAGAACTTAGAAAATGCATACTTATAATAGCTATACAAATAGGCCAAGCATAATTAGAACAGTTATGTGAGTGATCGGTGGATATCAGCTAAATTGAGGGAGAAAAATTCAAAAATGATGACACACATGCATATGTACAGTAGTTGTGATTGTGGCTTATATTAAGCACATAAAGAGAATAAGATTAAGGTATCACTAAAAAAAATTTCCTTGTAGTCCTCGATGAAGCATTGATATCTTGATTCTTGTAGGGAAGTTGTAAGTGAAGGACGTCATTATAAAAAAAGAGTGAAAAATGCAAACCAATTAATTGTTGAGGAGGGATAATCAAATGATTTGTCTTGCTTTTCCAATGTTCTTGCCAGTCGACTATTGGTATTATTAAATCGACTAGTTATTTTGAAATTTTTTAATTTAGACTGATTTACTTTACAATTGATTGATTACATCTGTTTTGAAGCAACCAACTGCATTATACCAGTTAACTACGTGTTCTTTGTTCTTCACAAACTTTTATAAGCTCAAAAATACTTTTTTATGTGTTATTCTTCCACCAAATAACAGTAGTTTTGAATTAGATTTTGGCACATATATTCAAAATTTGCGACCACCAATTTTTGTCGGAATAGCAGTTAAGTTATGTTTACAGCTTTTCAAAAATTACGGCCACCGATTTTAATTTTCTTTCAATGCTTTGTCCAAACTTTTCACTTTCTATTTTGGCACCATGCCCTATTCTGTATTTCGCTTCTTCTGCTGCATTGTTCTTCATTAATGTTTGGCATTAAATGTAAGGTTTTTTTCTTATTACAAGGAAAATTAATTTCTATTATTTGAAACTCAGTTATTATGGTGTCCAACTGGTTAGTAGGTTAAAGTAATGGAGAATATTTTGAGAACCATGTCTGAGAATAATGTAAAGCGATCAAGGTATTTGTATTAAGGGTTTATACCATGCTAAGTTGGGTCTAATATTTAGGATGTGAATTATGTTGAGATTGGAAATTCACGTTTGAATTATTGTTGAGAAATGAGATTTTAGAAAAAGTCATAGATTTTGAATATTGATAACCCCAAGTCAATAAGGATATACTAAGATATAAAAGAATTGTACTAGTATAATGGTAAAAAGAATATACAAGTGATATTTCTTTTGTTGTTTGAATATATTGTTTCAGTAGAGCTATTCAAGAAGCATTACCATTAAGGGTTTATACCATGCTAAGTTGAGGCTAGTATTTAGGATGTGAATTATGTTGAGATTGAAAATTCACGTGTTAATAATTGTTAAGAAATGAGATTTTAGAAAAAGTCATAAATTTTGAATATTAATAACCTCAAGGCAACAAGGATATACTAAGATATGAAAGAATTGTACTAGTATAATGGTAAAAAGAATATACAAGTGATATTTCTTTTGTTGTTTGAATATATTGTTTCAGGAGAGCTATTCAAGAAGCCTTACCATTAAAGATTTATACCCTGTTAAGTTGAGTCTAGTATTTAGGATGTGAATTATGTTGAGATTGAAAATTCATGTGTGAATAATTGTTGAGAAATGAGATTTTAGAAAAAGTCATAGATTTTGAATATTAATAACCCCAAGGCAATAGGGATATACAAAGATATGAAATAATTGTATTAGTATAATGGTAAAAAGAATATACAAGTGATATTTCTTTTGTTGTTTGAATATATTGTTTCAGGAGAGCTATTCAAGAAGCCTTACCATTAAGGGCTTATACCATGCTAAGTTGAATTTAGTATTTAGGATGTGAATTATGTTGAGATTGAAAATTCACATGTGAATAATTGTTGAGAAATGAGATTTTAGAAAAAGTCATAGATTTTGAATATTGATAACCGCAAAGAAACAAGGATATACTAAGATATGAAAGAATTATACTAGTATAATGGTAAAAAGAATATATAAGTGATATTTTTGTTGTTGTTTGAATATATTGTTTCAGGAGAGCTATTTAAGAAGTCTTACCATTAAGGGTTTATACCATGCTAAGTTGAGTCTAGTATTTAGGATATGAATTATGTTGAGATTGAAAATTCACGTGTGAATAATTGTTGAGAAATGAGATTTTAGAAAAAGTCATAGATTTTGAATATTAATAACCCCAAGGCAACAAGGATATACTAAGATATTAAAGAATTGTACTAGTATAATGGTAAAAAGAATATATAAGTGATATTTCTTTTGTTGTTTGAATATATTGTTTCGGAAGAGCTATTTAAGAAGCCTTACCATTAAGGGTTTATACCATGCTAAGTGAAGTCTAGTATTTAGGATATGAATTATATTGAGATTGAAATTCATGTGTGAATAATTATTGAAAAATGAGATTTTAGAAAAAGTCACAAATTTTGACTATGATAACCCCAAGGCAACAAAGATATACTATGATATGAAAGAATTGTGCTAGTATAATGGTAAAAAGAATATACAAGTGATATTTATTTTGTTGTTTGAATATATTGTTTCAGGAGAGCTATTCAAGAAGCGTTAGGATTTTAGTTAGATTATAATATAACTGATAGTAAATCAAAATGATATGTTTACACAATAAAATTTATACTTAAGGTATTGTTATGTAATTTTGGCAAAAGTTAGGAGAAATTATTTATCCTTAGTTGAACTTGTCTATATCAGTAGTTATCAGGCCAATATACAAATGACACTATTTGAGATTTTACATGAAACATCATAGGTCTCCTAATAGGTGGATGACTTGAGTAAAGTTAAGTTTTTAAAATCTAATTTGGAATAACATGCAATAAATATGATATGACTAACCTAAATTGTTGATGCTAGTTTGGAGAGCATGCTTCAAACATATGTCTTCGAGTTTGGTTGGAGATTCCTTAGCAGAATTCACCTATAATAAAGTGATATTGGATGACTTAAAGCCTTATGTAAGAGGTGTTACAAATTTTCTATTGAATGACTCAGTAGAGTCAAACTTATTGTAAGATGTCATTGATAAAGTGAAATTGATTATAAAAAAATATAAACAACTTAATACAGGTTAAAAGTCTATAAGGACCATGAATGTTGAGCACTAAAAATTATCAATGGGTGACCAAATATTCTTAAAGGACTCACCCATGAAAGAGGTAATGAGGTTTGAAAATAAGAAAAAAAGTTCATCTTTAGTATATAAACTCTTAAAATTTTGAACAAAGTAGGCATAGTAGTATATCACTTAACCTTGTCATCAAGATTAAGTGATATTGATACAATCTTTCTTGCATCAACGCTACGGAAGTACCTATCAGATTCTTCTCATATTATTTAATTCAAAGAAATTCAATTGGAAAAGAATTTGGCTTAGTTATGAGTAAAAAAAAATCGATGTTTATTGTTGATCAACATATGAAGAACTTATGGTTGACAGAAATCCCTATAGTTAAGGTTATATGGCAAAATCATTTAAGTGAAGAGATTTCTTAGAAAGTAAAGATGATATACAAAAGAGATATCCCCAATTGTTTGAGTAGTGAGGTTAACAATTATAATTTATGCCTTGACTTCATTCCTTACTTGTGATAAGATGGTTTGAAATTTGAGCACTGAATTGCTTAAGGAAGAAAGAATGTAACAACCCTAAAATTTAGTAATTTTCATTTATGTATTGATTATTAAAAGAAATAAATGAGTAGGGATGTAATTGAAAGGTTTTAAGTATGAAAATAAAAATTTATTAATTTTTTGGGGTCAAATTGTAATTTCTTAAAATTTTAGGGGTCAAAATGTAAATAATAGAATTTGCAAGGACTTCCTTTAACAATTAGCAAATTGTCAAATGGTCCCTCCATCATTTATTAAAAAAAGAGATTGATTTCTTTTTTGTAAAATGGTTATGAATATTGTTTCTCTCTCCTCTATTTTCTCTCTCTAGATTTTGAGTACTTTCGAACATTTGATCTCAAAACTAAGAGTACCACTGGATCCAAGATGGAAAGTACTATGATATATATGTGTATATATATATATATATATATATATATATATATATATATATATATATATATGTATATGTATATGTATGTATGTATGTATGTATGTATGTATTGATGAATATCGACGAGTTGTATGGCTTGAGACGGTGCCGAGTAGGAGACACCCTATTAGCCTGAGTAAGCCAAGGGGAGAGCCACTCCAACCGGGTGACAGTGGTAATGTGAGGAGGCATAAGGGTGATGAACTCATATTCCCTTATTACCTATTGTGATTGTAGTAAGTGGTAATGTGAGGAGGCAGAAGGGTGATGGACTCACATTCCCTTATTACCTATTGTGATTGTGACAGTGGTAATGTGAGGAGGTAGAAGGGTGATGAACTCACATTTCCTTATTACCTATTGTGATTGTGACAATAGTAATTTGAGATGGCAGAAGGGTGATGAACTCACATTCCCTAATTACCTATTGTGACTATAGATATTTGTAATGGGAGGAGACAGAAGGGTGATGAACTCACATTCCCTAATTATTTATTGTGACTGTGACTGTGGTAATGCGAGGAGACAGAAGGGTGATGAACTCACATTTCCTGATTACCTATTATGACTGTAGACAGTGGTAATATGAGGAGGCAGAAGGGTGATGAACTCACATTCCCTGATTACCTATTGTGTAACTATGACAGTGGTAATGTGAGAAAACAAAAGGGTGATGAAATCATATTTCTTAATTACCTATTGTGATTGTGATAGTGGTAATGCGAGGAGGTAGAATGGTGATGAACTCACATTCTCTGATTACCTATTAAGACTGTAGTCGATCAGCCACTATGTGTATAGCAAATGAGTGAATTGAATATATTGAGAGCTGTGACATGCTTGAGCATTATGTAAAAGAGTAGATTTTCAAGGCATATGTAGTATGTTAATTATGCATCAACAAAAGTTATGATTTTATCTCAAAAGCTTGATTTTTTTTGTAACTTATACAGCTGAACAAAACGTCATCCCGTACTGTATGCTTGGGATTATTTGATGGTTCTGATATGAAATTCTCCTAATATTTCATGTGAAATATTTTGATGCATAACAATATTTGATTAATGATTATATTGTATTACATATGATTTTGGATATCTGAATGTGATTTAAACTAAGAATATTTGAAATGCGAGTCTTATATGGATGTACTTCTAAACTGTAATTTTCTATGTTATAAAATTTAAAATATGAGTACATCCATATGCTGACTTAATAAGTCATAGAAAGTATTATCTGCTCACTGAGTTGTCAAACTCATTAAATGATATTTCTACATTTTTCAGATGAAAATATAGAGTTTGATCCTTTTCCTTCAAATAGGTTATCAGTTAGGCGACATATTTTGTAGGTGAGCCTATTTTGTTTCTAAAACTTGTAGATTTTGGTTATATTGTACTTGTACTCTAGAGTATGCTCTGATTGCCATAGGTTGGATCTTTACTTCTGTTGTTACTATGATATTTATAAATTTGGTCTATATATTGTGTTTACATGAGAGAATGTATTTGTATTTATTTTCATAATGAAGGCTTGTATTATACCTATTATAGTAAGAATATGTCCATAAAGTATGTGTTTCACGTACCCTTAAATTGGGGGCATGATAGTTTTTCAAGAGAAAATGCACTTATAAATCTCTTCTTTTGTCATGTATAGGTGTATATTGTAATGGGATTAGTGTTTATTACCTTGTCCTACAAAATAAATTTTTTATTACCTTATTCCAAAAAATGAATTTTCTATTACCTTGTTCCAAAAAATGAATTTTTTATTACCTTTGTTTCTTTAAGGTTTTAGTTTGCTCAAAATCAAAATTTTAAGGTTTTAGTTTGCTTAAAATCAAAATCCAGCCCCTATTTCTGAGGACATACCATGTATCATTGGCTACTGCAGGGCTTTCGTCCACATATAAAGTCCTCAGACAATCATTAACCTTATAATAACGCACAAAATCAAGTATATGTTAGAAGGCCAAGAAAATTTATCCCCATGTAATAAGAAATCACACCTTAATACCAAGAAAGCTTGTTCCTTTATGTATTTTCTAAGAAGAAAAGAAGTTCAAATTTTTCCCTACAAGTGCTATACACTAGTAGGAAGAATGATTTCTTCTTTATTTCCCCCTATTTCTAAAAGATAAGAAATATTTCAATATATAAATTGTAACAACTCCATTTTTTTACATATATACATATATATATATATTTAAAATCCCATGAAGTCATTACCTTTATTTAACTTACAATAACATTCAATTAATTTAACTAAACATAATTAAGGTTTATACATCATTAATTAACAACATTCGTACACAAATTAAACACATATATATCTACACCTTATTCATCCATATTGACCAATTCCGGGGATACGGGTTCAGGTGGTTGCACCTTCACCGAGATCTTAGCCAACTTGACCACAAACACCTTATTAATTTTTGGGATCTTCCCAACATAGAGTAACTCGATCCAACGTACACTAAGAGCCAAAGCCAAAGAAAAATTTACAAAACTAGTTTTCTAAATATGATATGGAAATATAGTGAGAATTAAATCCCAATAGATCCAACAATAAATCATTATCAATAATGCTTGTTACGTCATGTTCATCTGTATAAGCTATAGCAATTATCTTTAGGTCACATGAATGCACTTTATTTATGCACATGAAAATCGTACAGTTATGACATATATGGCATGAATAACTATTTTCAGAATATCATATGATGGCTATCAACTTGTTTTCATACCAAGCTACCATGATCAGGGTGAGTACTTTCTACTCTTCAGTACGGGCTTTTCTCACTCCGTCCGACATGGAACACTTTCTTTTCTCATTAACATAATCATAGATGTTGGTGGGGCGTCTCTTACTGGTGCAACACACAAACTGCTATGTGACCGTACTCATTTCTTTTCTTTTCTTTTCTTTTCACATTAATAATCAAAAATATGATTTTAATAACAATTATGTTCATTGTACTCACATGCCATAATTTTTCATCAAAATATAATCATTACCAAAAATTATTGGTAATCATGCCATAAACATAATTGTTTCAAATATCATTTTATAAAATAATTTTATGTCAAAATTACACACTTAAGATGGTAAGGAATTCATGCAATGACAATAGCTATGGCATACACTAGTCATTTATTATTTTCATTTATAAGATTCTTCTTCTTTTTAAAATATTATTATCCTCTCTTCACTAAATAGAGTATAACACCCTCATTTTAAATCCGATTGAGGTGATCTTGGGGTTAATTGAAAGATAAGACAATCCTCTAAAACCCTTATGTTGAATATTTTAGTGAAGTCTTAAGTAATCGTAGTGTTACTACACCCTCAAATTTAATGTTATTTCTTCTTGGATAGGTTCAAACCTCTACTTACTAATCGAATTATATCTCCCTCATAAAAACTCCAATTAAGTTGATTCCAAAGCTTATAAAATGCTACGACATTTATATACAACTTTTGTGTTTATCATTTCTTCATATTCCTTACTAATTACTCCCAGAAAATCAAAAACAAAAATGTTTATATTTAACACCCTGGATTCTAGACTGATTCTAACATTTACTCATTAATCAGCCATATCTCTCTCATATGGACTCCAAATTAAGTGATTTCAGAGCCTATATCTATATTTATTATCTTCACAAATTCTTTTAATTCTCTACATATTTTGCTCAGAAATTCAAACACAAAAGCATACTTAATAGATTCTTCCCTGGTTTGCTAGTTCTGACTTTTGCTTTCTAATTTGACCATATCTCCCTCATATTGATTCCAATTTAACTGATTCCAGTGGCTAAAATTCGGGAGACATATATCTACATTTAACATGTTAAGCATTTCTTTTAATTCTCTACAGATTTATCCCAAAAATTCAAACACAAAAGCATACCTGACAAATTCTTCCCTGGTTAACTATTTTCTGACCACTTCTTACATATCAAGCAATGTCTCCCTCATATTTTCTCCAAATTAAATTATTATAGTGGATAAAAATTCGTGATACATAGATCTACATTTATCATGTTAACCATTTCTTTTAATTTCTAACTGATTCTTCTCAGAATTTCAAAAACATATGTTTCCCTGGTTACCCCAAAATCCAGTTTCCTAATCAATCCTTTTCTAAGGTTTTAGTTCATCATTATATTACATCCTCTTCCATTTTCTTTACATCTAATCATATTCCATAAATTTTTTACCACATTCAAATATACAAAATAACAACATAAAAATCATAAAATTTTACCACCCATAGCCATACCTATACAGAAATTTTCACACCAACCGTAATGTCCAAAACATCCATCATATCCAAAATAACATATAACATGATATAACAACATCCACGACCAATCATAAAGGTAGCAAATATTGTAAATTTCATCAAAGTTCTAAGATCAAAATCCCATATAAATGTTACAAATTTCAAATCTTTTCTTCAAAAAGAGATATTGTTAAACCTACCTAAAGATTTCCCTAATTCACTTAGTGAATTCTCTTTCTTGTTTTCTCTTGAAGGAAGTAACAAGATTCCTCCCTTACTTTAGCTTTTCGAGCAGCTTAAAAAAGAGAAGGGTGAGTTTTTGAACCCTAGAGATGAAGAGAAAAGATGAATTCAAGTGGAGATTAAACTAACTTACCTTGAGTACTTAGTCCTCTAGACTTCTCCTTCTTCTTCCTTCCTTTCTTCTCTTTTTCTCTCCTTTCCTCACTCTACCTTGCTTCTATTTTTCTCTCCCTCACTTGGATGAAATTATAATGTTATAAGGGTGGGTTTTGCTTAAATAAACTATCAAGTGGTTCACCTTTCATGATCATGGGTCTACCTTATCACAATTAGGATGCACTTGGTTGTTTTTTGGAGAAAAACAACTCATGTTCTTGTCTTCCTCTTCTTTAGTCAAGATATGCATAGCAAAAGAAGACTTATATTTTGAAAATTATGATAATATATTCTTAAGACAAGGGATAAGTTCCCTTTGATTTAGGAATTTATTTCCTTTTTCTTTTGTCTTAATCAAGTATGATAAGTTTGCCTTTCTAAGTGACAAATTTTCAGCCCTTGGATCTCCCTTGCTTGGTTGAAATTATTTGTGTAGGATAAAGATGTTTAGTCATAATGCTATGTATTATTATCCACTTGATGAAATTATGAATGTAAGAAATAGATGTTTTGTCCTAATGCCATGTATTATTAGCTACTTGTTGAAATTATGAATGTAAGATATAAATGTTTTGTCTTAATGCTATGTGACCAAATCTTGATTATTATTACACTACTATTATCTCACATGATTCTTTTTTTTCCTCTTGGATTTGGGATAATTCTTACCAATTTCCTTTGCTTTGCTAAAATTCTACCTTTCGAGGAGGGCTTGGTCATATTTTCATAATTTTTGAGCTATCGGTCCAACTTCTATATCTTAGTCCAAGTCTATATTTTATTTATTGCTTGGGTTATCCAATGGGCTAGGTAAAAGCCCAATTTATGGGTGGAGATGTTAAACTTAGAAATGTCTAACTTTTGAATTAGGAAAAATTACCATAACCCAATCTTCTTAAAATGTTAAGACCTTTACTTACTTCACAAAAATTTATCTTCCTTACCAAAGAATTTTGCCTCTCTTTAGTATGTTATTTCTAATTTTTCCTTTTAGATTTTTTCTCTTTACTTGTTCCCTTAATATTAAAAAAATTTTCTATTCATACACATAAGGTGAAGAATTTCGAAGGATTATATTTTCTTAGATATCTAAAAAATTGTCTAATAAATTTTACTTCCTTAATCAAATATTTATGTACCTTTATTAATAAAAAAAAAAATTAGAGATGTTACACAAATATTATTATCAGTGTACCTAGGATTAGGTTTGGTAACAAGGACTCAAAAGATTGAACTTGGGTAAAAACACGCAAAAGGTCCTGCAGGATAGAAGCCTTGGATTAATAAGGGCATGACATGTAAAACATCAACCTGAACACATTAATTTAGATTCTCAACCATTATGAGTAGCATGTGTTGAATGTGGACAAATTTGAAAAACTTATTAAATTGAAATTAAACACAATTACCAAAAAACTTGGGTATTTTGTTTAACTTCTCAATCAGATATGTGGTCTTCCATTATTTACATCTACCTTGCTGTCTCACATTAATGACATGTCTAAAGTGATTAAAATAGAAGAAAAAAATGCTCCAAGGTATGTTCTGTAGCATATTCACAGAGGCTAGTTGGTATTAATGATACTGATTCATATGCCAAATATTACAACCCTCGTTTGAAATTTAAGTCTAGAAAATCATATTAATTGCAAGTCACATATTTTTTTTTTCAGGTTAACATATTATTTGGTTGCAAAGTCTTCCTTTGGCTACATTCCTAACTACTATTAAAGTGAAATTCACAAGTATTGTACCAAATAGCCAAAATATTTACTCTTTTACTGCTTTATGATTTTCTTAACATTATTCTATCTTGAATTTTGTTAGGCATGATATATTCTCATAGGCACACCATCTTTTTCGCTCTAATAACAGGTATTGGCTTCATGGTTGGACCATATATTCTATGTTTATGTGAAGATATCAATTTTGTCAAAAGTGACTACTGGTTTCTATGATAGTAGAAGGAAATATTGTTATTTACATAATTCACTACTTTTTTATTTTTAGAATGTTGCTTGTTACTTAAAATGTTAATATGTAATTTAATGTGTCGCAATTCATAGTTTATCTATAGCTAAATTATGCATGTATTTATTATTTGTAATGTTTGGCGATATTAAAGCACTAATAGTATAAAAAGGTGAATTGACAACGTCATTTATGATTCGCAATAGGTAAGTTTGAAGATAGCAGGAAGAGGAAGAAATGGACAAAGTGGTCGTGGATCTAAAGGTGCTGCACAAGGTAGTCCTAATGAAGCAATTCCACAGCTTCGTATACAATCAATAGAAAATAATGAAGAGACCTAAGTACAGCCCATTAGACCTACTTTTCAGCTTTAAATTAGTGTTGTAGGCATGTAAATGAAATAATTTACATGTGCTTAGTTAAGATTCACTATCATTTGACTAATACATTAGCATCATATTCTTGGCAATTCCCTGCAACACATCAAAGAATGCAAGGGGAACGTACAAATGGCTTATAGTGGACACAAAAACAAAGAATGAAAAAATCAAAGTTGTCATTGTAGATGATATCCTTCTAGCCATGAGAGAAGGATCGAGGGATTTCGTAAATTACATTTGATACGTGACATGATGCACTACTCCTTTGAGAGTAAGGGAATGAATAGAAATCTAGGAACAATATGGATTACAGATCCTGCTAAAAGTTAAGTTAATGATTAACTTAATTTTTTAATACATTTATGATATTTAAGTAATATTTGAATTGTTACCATAATTGTGTATTATTGAAGGAAAAATTCGACATTGGTGTAAATTTGGAGTTGCGATTTGGCGCCTTCATTAATGCCATTGCACAAAGGTCATACAAAAATTGGAGGAGTCGCTTACACAAAATATATAAGTAGTACAACACTAATGAGGCAAGACTAGCGAATACACCTACCAAGTTCAATGATGATTATTGGAGACACTAGGTGAAGTATTTTGACTCAAATGCTTTTAAGGTATTTAGTAATAACATGTATGAATAGCGTTTTTCATAGAAATTATGCAACATAACTAATTATGAAATAAACAAGGTCAAAGTTTAACAAATGGACAAAATAGAACACAACAAAACATACACGTAGTTCTTGGTCATTTGCTAAAGTTAAACAATTAACTGTGAGATTTTACAAGTAACTATTATTATATATAAACTTATGTGCATGGTTTCCTCAAAGTTGAAATGTAATAACCCAAACCTTTGAAGGTTAAATACAAATCATTTGAAACAAGGAAGTTGAGAACAATGTAAAAAATTTTAGAGCGTTTTTGACCTTTTCTTATGACCTTTCATCATTCATATAAGCATATATCTCTCATATGAAATCCAAATTAAGTGATTCCAATTGTTGCTGAACGATAAGACATATATCTACAACTTTGATGTTGGACACTTTTGCTAATTCTGTGAATATGATAGTGAGAAGAGGCAAAAACCGAAGCATAGTGTGGTATGGACCTTTGCTCACTATTTTATGCATAACTCATTCATATGAACTCCAAATTAGGTGATTCAAGTGGCTGCATAAAGCTAAGAGAAAGAGCTACAACTTTCATGTTGGACATTTTGTCAAATTCAGCGAAATGAAGTTCTCTGCGGCGAGAATAAATTCGCCGCGGCGAGAATACTGCAGCATTTTCCCGAGAGCATGAGATTTCTGGTTTCCAAACTCGCCGCGGCGAAAATATGCTCGCCGCCGGCGAAAATCGCGGACCAGCAATATCGCCGCGGCGAGAATTAGCTCGCCGGCAGCGAGATTCGTCAGAGAGGCATTTTTTGGCGATCCCCCCTCCTTTTTCCTTCATTTCCTCCATTGCTGGACCTTCCTCTCTCTCTCTAAAATTTTTCTCAAACTTCTCTCTAAGATATCTCATCATCCAGACGTCCGATTTGAGCAAGTAAGGTACCGTTGGACTCGTGGGAAGAAGAGCTACAAATCCCACCGATCAATTTTGCCGGAAAGTCGTCGGATTGTCGCCGTAAAATTGCATGAATAGTAACCTCCAAGGTAAAACTCCGTTTAATCGCGTTTTAGGCTCCGTTTTACCAAACTTCTTTCCATAGATAGTCTTAGAATTAGTTTCTATACTAGAATATAGGGCTTTTAGGTTTCGGCATGAATAGTATTCCGGCGAGTGAATAGTGTTTTCTGGCGTGAATAGTGACTTTTAGAGTTTTCTAATTTTCATGTTATGTCTATGTTTTCTAGGTTGTTGAGCCATCACGAGGTGAAATTCTCGTTGTTGGACTCCTAGTAAGGTGAGTGGGTTTTTCATACTATAGCGCATGTTTTAGGAATTTGATTTATAACTCTCTCGTATGATTTTTACTAGTTGGAATGTATGCTAAATTGTTTTACCGCTTTGAAAACCAATATATTCCAACCATGTTAGAAATTATAAATTTAAATCCTAGTTGAACTCTAGGTATGCAGGGCAAGCATCTAGGCTGATAATTCTCTATTTGAGCTAGATTTATATAAATGCGAACTTAGTCATAGAAATGAACTAAGTTAGCCATGAAATGATTTGATGCATGATGAGCATCTATGTGACGTCTACGGACGATATGTTTAAAGGGAAAGTTTATGATGATAAAGGTCTCCATGGAAATTCATGGATGAGATATATTTTAGAACGGAATTTTATGCATGAAATGAGCTAGATGGAGAATTATAGCTTTATTGTAAAGTTATTGAAATGTTTTACTTTAAACTCTTTGAATAACATATTTCAAATGTTTTCTATTGGAGGGACCCTTTTAGATCACTGTTAGCTAGTCGCAGGTAGTGCTAGCCCTGGTGCACCATGGTCATGTGAAAGCTTCGGCCTAGGATACTGTGACGGGCATATGACTGCCTAAGACACAGGGATTTAGGGTGGACTTATGTCTACGCCTACAGTGATTGTCATACCCTTGCTATGTGCTTGGGGGATTTAGGGTGGACTTATGTCTATGCCTACAGTGATTACCATACCCTTGCTGTGTGCTTGGGGGATTTAGGGTGGACTTATGTCTACGCCTACAGTGATTACCCTACCCTTGCTGTGTGCTTGGGGGAGATGATAGATCTGTTAGGAAAGACCTCCAATAAACTGATACATTTTTCTTAAAGATTAAATATTTCTAAACAAGCTCATTCATCATTGTTATTGCATAAATATCTTCATTTATTACTTACCATGCATAATTAATTTGCTTACGGTTATTGATTTAATCCTGTTTTATCTTTTGAATATACATTTGAACTGTTTAGCATTCTTTCAATAAATTATGATTAAATGCTTAATGTTTCTATTATTATCTTTACATTTGGATTTCAATTATTAAACCCATTGCGAAACACTCGTGCTTAGTTTGCCCTGTTTCAGTTATAGTATGATTTACCCATTCACTGAGATGTGGTAAGCTCACCCCTCTTCTGTTTCCTCCCCACAGATAGTCAGAGAAACTTTGATCCAGGTACAGCTCCCAAGGAGGCTAAATATAGCATTGATGAGCCCCAGTTTGGACAAAGCTCCATTGTACTGGTTGTTTAGTTTAGTTATGTATAGTGTATCTCCATGAACATACAGGCAGGATCCTCGCTTCTTGCATATTTTGATGTGTTGTTTGGAAAATGGTTTTATGTTTTACAACGATGTTGTATTATGAGGCCAAGGGCCAAGTTGAATCAAGGATGTTGGATTCATGAGAGATATATATATATACAGTATTTTCTTATATTGGATGTGGCATATGTGGCCAGTTATATTTATTATGTACACTGAATTGTGTGCTGAATGTTTGTGCATGCTATGTGTTAGGCTTACGGCTAGGGGGAAACCCTTATGCCGTGCCGGTCATGTGTTCCATCATTTGGGGCCGTGACAGAGTGGTATCAGAGCATTAGGTTTCCCTGTGTTCGTGGAATAACGGACCTTTAGGTAGGACTTTGAGTATGGGTATGAATCCGGACATGCTTATACTCACGGTGCTGCTAAAGGGGTTCGATAGGATGTTGTCTTTTTGTTTAAGTAAGTCAGTTTATAGTATGCTATGTTGGCATGGTTAAGTGATGGTTGGGCTATCTCTATTTTATAGCGAGATGCGTCTTAAAGAATTTAAGAAATTGAGACAGATACCAAATATGATGGTTTCTAAATGAGACATCATGATGGTTTCTGAATGTGACATCCGTTGTACCCGGTTGTCTAGATATGATAGATTGTGATGTGATATTGAGAATGAATTTGTTGGAATTATGTCATGTCATTTTGAAATGTCACTAGAAGGTGATTAAATTCAATATGCTTGGAGAATTTTCTCTCTTGATACAAAGAAATCTTAGTAAGATACCCAGTAACCTAGTCTCTGCTTTAGCAGTTCATAAGTGATTACAAAAATTGTGCCAAGAATAGTTGGCAGTGGTGAGAGATGCTGATATAAAGTATACCACTGTAAATCAAGTTCCAGTGATTAGAGAATGTTCTGATATAATTCCTGAGGAATTGCTAGGATTAACCCGAAATAATAAATAGAATTTAGTATTGATTTATTTCCTAGCCAGCATCTATATTTCCATATAGAATGGCACCCACTGAACTTAAAGAACTGAAAAAGAAGTAGTTACAAGACATGTTAAATAAGGGATTTAAAAGCCCTAGAACTTTTACTTGAACTGCTCTAGTTCTATTTGTGAAAAAAAAAGATGGATCACTATGACTGTACATAGATTATAGACAATTGAATAAAGTGACAGTGTAGAATAAATACTCATTACCTCATATAGATGATATGTTTGACTAGCTACAAGGTGCTCAACATTTAAAAAAAAAATTGTTTCTCCTTTGACGAGGTTGATAAAGGAAGCAATAAAATTTGACTAGTAAGGTGAATGTGAAAGAAATTGTTAGATTACGGTGCCAGTACTGTCTACTTCTTTAGGAACTGAAGGATATACGGTATCTTGTGTTACATAGAGAATGGGATTAAGGTATATGTTGATGTAATATGGTCGAGTCATTGCATATGTATCTAGACAGCTTAAGTCACATGAGCAAAAAATTGTCAGACTTATGATTTGAAAATAACAGCAGTAGTTTTACTCTCAAAGCTTGGAGGCATTATCTGTATGGTGATACATGTAAAATTCATACAGTTTCAATCATCTTTAGTTGAGTAGGTGAAAAAGGCACAGGACGATGATGCCTATTTATGTAAGAAAATTTAAGAGGTCAAGAATGGCAGTGATATTGAATTTAATGTAGACTCTGAAGGAATTCTGAGATTGGGCAAGCGATTGTGTGTATTTAATAAAGAAGAACTTAAGGAATAAATTTTAGAGGAAGCCCATAGATCCATATATACAATTTATCCTGAGGTAACTAAAATGTATAAAGATCTAAAAGAAATTCATTGGTGTGACAGTATGAGGAAAGATATAGTTGATTTTGTATCTCGATGATTAACTTGTCAACAGGTAAAAGTAGAACATCAAAGACTTGCAAGATTACAATATCAGATGGAGATACCTGAATAAAAATGGGTGATTATTGATAGGTTCAAATTTGTTTTTGAATAAGATAGTAAGACTTCATAAGGTATTGATATCGATCATATCTGATCGAGAACTATAGTTCATAGATTGTTTTTAGAGAGCATTTTAAGAAGTTTTAGGCAGAAGTTTTACATAAAATACCGTAAGTTTTCTAATAGGTGAGTGAGTAAATGACTATTTCGTTTGTCAAGATTGTGACTTGGGTGATGTTTGATATTTGGATAGTATGTCATGAAAATATATGAATGTGTGAAAAGTGAATTAAAATGGATAAGTGGCAGACATGATATGAATAGTGAAAGTAATATATGTTAGGATTGCTTAAGGATTGGATAGTTGTGGAAAAATGTTATAAGAGGAGGATGTAAACATATTGGGTTTACTGGAAGATAGATAAGACAAAAGTAGGAAATTTGTGATTTCAATTGGTTAGGAGTAACTAATGAATGAAATCTTGGAAAAATATAACTTAAAATAGTGAGTTTGGACACCGAACTATATAACGATTTTTAGATGAAAGGAATAGAAAAAAAAATGATGGCCTTATGGTACTTTGAGGAATGTAATAAAGTGAATTAGTGGTACTGAAGTTCTTGAGGGATAAAATATAGAAAGTAGGATTTAAATTGATCTTTGAATTACTAATTTGGAAATATGGAGAATATTCTGATAATCATGTCCGAAAATAATGTAAGTAATCAAGATATTTGTGTTAAAGGTTTATATTATGCTAAATTGAATTTAGTATTTAAGATGTGAATTATGTTGAGATTGGAAATTCACGTATGAATAATTGTTGAGAAAAGAGATTTCAGAAGAAGCCATAGATTGTGAATATGGATTACCCGAGGTAATAAGGATATACTGAGATTAAAAATTTTTACTAGTATAATGGTAAAAAGAAGATACAAGTGAAATTTTTCATTAGCTGGTATGTTGGTAAGTACGAATTGAATATATTATCTCAAAAGAGTTATTCAGGAAGTCTAAAGATCTTTATTAGATAATAATATGACTAATACTAAATTTAAATGATGTGTTTATACATTAGAAGTTATGCTTTAAGTATCTTTATATTATTGTGGTGAAAGTTGGAGAAATTAATTGTCCTTAGTTGAATTTGCTCATAGTAGTAATTATCATGCCACTATACAATGGCATCATTTGAAGTTTTACACGAACATCATAGGTTTCTTAATATGTGAGTGAATTGAGAAAAGTTAAACTTTGGAAATCTAATTTGGAATAACATGCAATAAATAGCATATGAATTATCTAAATTGATGATGCTAGTTTGGAGAGCATGCTTCAAGCATATGTTTTTGAGATAGGTAGGAGATTTCTTAACAGAATTTGTTTATAATAAAATGATATTAGAAGAAGTAAGCCTTATGTAAGAGGTGTTAAAAATGTTCTGTTAAATGACTCAGTGGAGTTAGATTTATTATAAGATGTTATTGATTAAGTGAATTTGATTAAAAAGAATATACGGGAAACTCAATACAAGTCAAAAGTTTATAAGGATTATGAATGTTGAACACGAGAAAGTATTAGTTGGTGACTATATATATATTCTTGAAGGACTCACCCATAGAAGAGGTAATGAGGTTTTGAAAATAAAAAGGGAAGTTACCCTCTCGGTATATAGAATTATTTGAATTCTTGATAGGATCGGTTCAGTAGCTTATTGTTTGGTTTTACCACCTGCATTGGATAATGTTTATCCAGTTTTTCATGTGTCTATACTACAGAAATAGTTACCTGATTCTACACATGTTATACAGTGTCCATAGATTCAGTTACAGAAAGATTTAACCTAAGAGGAACAACCAGTATGGACAGACAAGTAAAGACGTTACAGTTAAAAAAATATTTACAGTAAAGGTGATATGGAAAAATCACTCTTTTGAAGAAGCAGATTTTGGAGGAGGCACATCAATCAGCCTATACTATCCACCCAGGAACAAATGAGATCGTCAGATTGCATGGAGTCCCTGTATCCATCATATCTGACCGAAGTCCACAATTTACGACAAGGTTTTGGAAAGCTTTTCAAGAAGCTTTGGGGACGAGGTTGGATCTAAGCACCACTTTTCATCCCCAAACAGATGGCTAGTCAGAACGCACGATTCAAATTCTGAAGAATATGCTTAGAGCATGTATTTTGGACTTTGGTGGCAGTCGGGAAGGATACTTGCCACTAGCTGAGTTTGTATACAACAACAGTTATTAAGCCAGTATTCAGATGGCACCTTTTGAAGCTCTTTATGGGAGAAGATGCCGATCTCCCGTTGGATGGTTTGAAGTTGGAGAAGTCAAGTTGCTAAGGCCAGACTTGGTGTAAGATGCCATAGAGAAGGTCAAGCTGATAAGGGAACGACTTTTAACTATACAAAGTCGTCAGAAGGCTTATGTGGACCATAGGTGTCGGGAGTTGGAGTTTTCTCTAGGCGATCACGTGTTCCTCAGAGTTTCACCCATGAAGGGAATCTTGCGGTTTGGTAAGAAAGGGAAGTTAAGCCCGAGGTATATTGGACCCTTTGAAATTCTGGATAGGGTAGGAGTAGTGGCATACCACCTAGCCCTACCACCTGGATTGAGTGAAGTGCATCCAGTCTTCCATGTCTCGATATTGAGGAAGTATCTACCCAACCCATCTCATGTGATTCAACCGCAAGGAATCCTTTTGGATGACAAGTTGGCCTATGAAGAGAAATCCGTGGCCATTGTTGATAGACAAGTGAAAAAGTTGAGGTCTAAGGAAATCGCTACAGTGAAGGTGATCTGGCAAAATCATTCCAAAGAGGAAGCTACGTGGGAAGTTTTTTCATGTTGTTGGTTTTTGTAAAATTCGGGGACCGAATTTTTATAAGGAGGGGAGAATGTAATAACCCAAACCTTTGAAGGTTAAATACAAATCATTTGAAACAAGGAAGTGGAGAACAATGTAAAAAATTTTAGAGCGTTTTTGACCTTTTCTTCTGACCTTTCGTCACTCATATAAGCATAAATCTCTCATATGAAATCCAAATTAAGTGATTCGAATTGTTGCTGAACGATAAGACATATATCTACAACTTTGATGTTGGACACTTTTGCTAATTCTGTGAATAGGATAGTGAGAAAAGGCAACAACCGAAGCATAGTGTGGTATGGACCTTTGTTCACTATTTTATGCATAACTCATTCATATGAACTCCAAATTAGGTGATTCAAGTGGCTGCATAAAGCTAAGAGAAAGAGCTACAACTTTCATGTTGGACATTTTGTCAAATTCAGCGAAATGAAGTTCTCTGCGGCGAGAATAAATTCGCCGCGGCGAGAATACTGCAGCATTTTCCCGAGAGCATGAGATTTCTGGTTTCCAAACTCGCCGCGGCGAAAATATGCTCACCGCCAGCGAAAATCGCAGACCAACAATCTCGCCGCGACGAGAATTAGCTCGCCGGCAGCGAGATTCGTCAGAGAGGTATTTTTTGGCGGTCCCCCCTCCTTTTTCCTTCATTTCCTCCATTGCTGGACCTTCCTCTCTCTCTCTAAAATTTTTCTCAAACTTCTCTCTAAGATATCTCATCATCCAGACGTCCGATTTGAGCAAGTAAGGTACCGTTGGACTCGTGGGAAGAAGAGCTACAAATCCCACCAATCAATTTTGCCGGAAAGTCATCGGATTGTCACCGTAAAATCGCATGAATAGTAACCTCCAAGGTAAAACTCCGTTTAATCGCGTTTTAGGCTCCGTTTTACCGAACTTCTTTCCATAGATAGTCTTAGAATTAGTTTCTATACTAGAATATAGGGTTTTTAGGTTTCGGCATAAATAGTGTTCCGGCGAGTGAATAGTGTTTTCCGGTGTGAATAGTGACTTTTAGAGTTTTCTAATTTTCATGTTATATCTATGTTTTCTAGGTTGTTGAGCCATCACGAGGTGAAATTCTCGTTGTTGGACTCCTAGTAAGGTGAATGGATTTTTCATACTATAGCGCATGTTTTAGGAATTTGATTTATAACTCTCTCGTATGATTTTTACTAGTTGGAATGTATGCTAAATTGTTTTATCGCTTTGAAAACCAATATATTCCAACCATGTTAGAAATTATAAATTTAAATCCTAGTTGAACTCTAGGTATGCAGGGCAAGCATCTAGGCTGATAATTCTCCATTTGAGCTAGATTTATATAAATGCGAACTTAGTCATAGAAATGAACTAAGTTAGCCATGAAATGATTTGATGCATGATGAGCATCTATGTGACATCTACGGACGATATGTTTAAAGGGAAAGTTTATGATGATAAAGGTCTCCATGGGAATTCATGGATGAGATATATTTTAGAACGGAATTTTATGCATGAAATGAGCTAGATGGAGAATTATAGCTTTATTGTAAAGTTATTGAAATGTTTTACTTTAAACTCTTTGAATAGAATATTTCAAATGTTTTCTATTGGAGGGACCCTTTTAGATCACTGTTAGCTAGCCGCAGGTAGTGCTAGCCCTGGTGCACCATGGTCATGTGAAGGCTTCGGCCTAGGATACTGTGACGGGCATATGACTGCCTAAGACACAGGGATTTAGGGTGGACTTATGTCTACACTTACAGTGATTGCCATACCCTTGCTATGTGCTTGGGGGATTTAGGGTAGACTTATGTCTACGCCTACAGTGATTACCATACCCTTGCTGTGTGCTTGGGGGATTTAGGGTGGACTTATGTCTACGCCTACAGTGATTACCCTACCCTTGCTGTGTGCTTGGGGGATTTAGGGTGGACTTATGTCTACGCCTACAGTGATTACCCTACCCTTGCTGTGTGCTTGGGGGAGATGATAGATCTGTTAGGAAAGACCTCCAATAAACTGATGCATTTTTCTTAAAGATTAAATATTTCTAAACAAGCTCATTCATCATTGTTATTGCATAAATATCTTCATTTATTACTTACCATGCATAATTAATTTGCTTACGGTTATTGATTTAATCATGTTTTATCTTTTGAATATACATTTGAACTGTTTAGCATTCTTTCAATAAATTATGATTAAATGCTTAATGTTTCTATTATTATCTTTACATTTGGATTTCAATTATTAAACTCATTGCAAAACACTCGTGCTTGGTTTGCCCTGTTTCAGTTATAGTATGATTTACCCATTCACTGAGATGTGGTAATCTCACCCCTCTTCTGTTTCCTCCCCACAGATAGTCAGAGAAACTTTGATCCAGGTACAGCTCCCAAGGAGGCTGAATATAGCATTGATGAGCCACAGTTTGAGCAAAGCTCCATTGTACTGGTTGTTTAGTTTAGTTATGTATAGTGTATCTCCATGAACATACAGGCAGGATCCTTGCTTCTTGCATATTTTGATGTGTTGTTTGGAAAATAGTTTTATGTTTTACAACGATGTTGTATTATGAGGCCAAGGGCCAAGTTGAATCAAGGATGTTGGATTCATGAGATATATATATATATATATATATATATATATATATATATATATATATATATATATATATATATATATTTACAATATTTTCTTATATTGGATGTGGCATATGTGGCCAGTTATATTTATTATGTACACTGGATTGTGTGCTGAATGTTTGTGCATGCTATGTGTTAGGCTTACGGCTAGGGGGAAACCCTTATGCCGTGCCGGTCATGTGTTCCATCATTTGGGGTCGTGACATGAAATGTTTTATTGTAGAGAAATCCTGAAACGAGAGAGAAGGCATCGATTGACCAGATTTGAGAGCTATAACATAGGCATAAGGGTAAAGATAGAGAGGTTATATAGTCTAATGCAAAATTGCAAGAAATTCATGTATACTTTAATTTTATTATATTTTACAAATTAAGATTTATATTATTGTTTTTACTCTAAATCTCACTAAAAAATTTTACTCCTTAAATATGTAGGGCCAACTGCAAGAGATTATGGTTAAGCAACCTCAGGAAGACAATCTCAGTCTAAGTAACAACAAGATCTTAACCCAAGTTCTAGGTCAAAGGACAGGGTATTTTTACGACAAAGGATATGGACTTATACCTCCCTCCAGGAGATCCATTGATCGAATGACTTCATAATACTTTTAGGAGCACAAAAAGAAAATACGTGAAAAGGTTATTGTAGAACTAGGTAAAGAGATGAGGTTACAAGAAGAAGTAATACGTGAGGAGGAAATATTACAAGAAGAGAGAATGAAAGCAACGATCCAAGAGACTTTTCATGCACAATTGCAAGCATAATTATAGGAAAGACTACAGTCACAAATGGCTTCTTTAATCGCATCTCTCAAACAGGTATTTTTCTTAATCATGCTAGAAATATATATATATATATATATATATATATATATATATATATATATATATATATGGATCTAGTGCTTAAACTTAAGATTTTGATCTTGGCATTGCTATTAAATTATTTGCAAGTTACTATATATTTTACTACACTTTGTAGTGTTTAAATGACAAACTACTATTGATTTAGAGATTGATATCATTTTTAGTTTTATTGTGTAAGAGAGGTTGCTTAATAATACAAGCTATTATAAGTCAAGTGCATAATGGCTCCTAGGAATTGATTTATAATGTTAATTTTTTGGTTTTGATCATTTTAATTTTTTGTGATTTTTTTTCTTGCCAATACAATTCAAGCCTTTTAGCTATTTATGTTCTCCTTTCCACATGTGTTGCGAAATAGGCCATACAGTTCAAACCATGTGTATGTTGTAAGCTGTAGAGTCTATGTCATAAAAAGTGATTTCTCTAGAGTCTATGTCATAAAAAGTGATTTTTCTAGAGTCTATGTCATTAAATGATTTCATATTCATTGTTAAATTAAATTGCAAGGAAATAATTATTGAAATCATTTTAGTATATAAAATTTCCATAAAATCAATTTTTTCAATTAAAAAATGAATCAATATAATAAATTATGCATAAGTTACCACATATATATAAGCAAGAAACTCAAGCTACATAGTTTTTGTTTGCATCTTTCCCATAATGTACTCTTAACATGAATTTTCTTTTTTTTTTCTTTTTTGTTGGTTTATTAATAATGGATTTAATAAGTTCCTGGACATGGTTTAATTTCTCATGGGTTGCTTTGGAATGCTCACCTGCCTAGACCAAAAAACATGCTTATATATGCCTCAATTAATTATGCATTTATTAATACTTTCTTTTCTAGAACAAAGTAATACAAGCAAATGACAAGTGAACACCTTTTGTCCACAAATAAAGAAAGATAATGTTGATCTTTTGTACACAATGAACACGTTAAAATCCAAGTTTCTTTTTGCTTTGTTATAATTGTAATGTCCTTCCCATCATTTCTTTGTCTAATTCTGGGGACTGGAGTATAGACATAATAAATATCTTTCGTAAAATTTTTCAAGAGGTTCTTTAGAAGTTATGCTTTTGCTCAATACATAATTAAAAGTAAGTGTTTTTTATAAGGCTCGTTCAATTTTTTTACAAATAATTTTTTTATTAAGCGTCCTACATTTTTTTTAGAAGTTATAGCATTGACAATATTATTTTAGTTTATGTATAAAAAAAAGAAAAATGTATGACAGAATTAGACCAATTTTTTTAATTTTTAAGTGATATGTATTTCATAATTGTTCAATATAAAAAACACAAACACAAAAATTGGGATTGGTTAATTACTGGACCCCATTTCCCGCCTACCCTCTTGAATTTAATAATTGATGGGATCTTAAACTTTCTATTCTACTTGATGTGTGGACATGTTTATTTGTATAGGATTTATCTAAGATGAACTTTCATGTGATAGTAACCCCATATGGTGACAATTCAAGTGCTGGACGAGGATAAATAGTATTTTTTAAAGACTTATCTACATGTTATTAGCTTTCTGTTTGGTTTCAGTTATTCACATCTAAAGCGCCAGATAAGGATAAATAATTGATGGGATCTTAAACTTTCTTTCCCTATCTTGATAATGAAATTCTATAATTTTGTAGTTTTTCACATTTAAAACGTTTGACTTGTCATTTGCTTGTATTAATTTGTTTTAGATAAAATCAATAACATGTATTACAAAAATATAATCAATTGGTCTGTCATGCCGCCAGAGTGATATTGAGTAAACTAAATGATAGTAATGACAATAAGTAGGTTGGGAAAAATTTATTTGATTTCTTTGAGATTAATATGACAAGGAAATTTGTTTTTAAAAAAAATTGTAAAGATGTATTTTTGTTAATTACCTATTTGGTGATGCAATTTGTTGGTATTTGGTACACACATGATTACAGTCACATGCAATTGATTATGATTAATGAGTAAAGACTAATTTATAACCACATTTTAGAAAGTAATTGTAAACTCCACTTGGATTTTCATAAAAGGGAATGCATGTTTAATTGCTCCTTAACTGGCTAGTGGATCCTTAACTTCTTGTCAGTCAGAGATAAGAGAAACTAATTTTTGATATATTATTATTCTTTCTCCAACAAGTGAAATCCTAAAATTCTGACTATCATTTTCATTGTTCATTGAAATCCTGACAAACCAAAACTGACACCCATGTAACATATTGAATAATATCTGCCAATTTAACTTCTTGCCTATTTAGTAATGTTGTCTTTCAATTCTGTTTGTTTTCATCGTATAATGGTACAATCATGTATTTTTGACTATAATGTTCTTGGCCATTTCATAATGTTGTCTACCAATTGTGTTTGGCTATAGAAAGTTTTTTACATGATATTATTTTGTTTGCATTATTTTTCAAGCTATATTAATTTGTTACACTAGATTAACCAGGGACAACTTCTAATAACATTCCTGAGTAGTGCTGCCTCAAGCATTGCAGTTAATACAACAAGTATTACATCACCAACAATTCTAAATAAAGCACCGAGTTGATTGTTTTTGTCAATATTTGGTGCATTACTTTCTTATTAATTGACATTATACCAGTTTATAATATTTGCTACATTTTATATTATGTTAATATTATCATTTTATCAATCATTTTATTTATCATAATTTTTATTAAAGTTTTAATTATTACAATATAAAATGATAAATCTATCCCAAAAAAATAGGGGTTTTAGTGGCAACTTGGTTGCCACTGAATATTAGAACATTAAGCACGATTCAGTGGCAGCCTAGTCGCCACTAAATATGCCCATTAGAGGTACATGTGGTAAAACCCTCCTAGCATACTTATCCCACGTCAACTGTCACATCTATTACAATGCCAAAAAAAAAAGAATCTACAATGTCGAATTTCCCATTTCCCTACCATATAATCAAACCTAAGGTTATCAAAGATAAAAATATTCCTAATTGTTATAAGTAATGAAAAAAATTAAATATGAAATTGTGCCCAAAAATATGTATAATCACATTGTCTTTAAGGTGATATTTACCCCAAAAATATTTGTTGTAGGGTATATAGCAAATTAGTCTTAAGAGTTATTTCAAGCTCTAGACAATTTTCAATCTGTCAGACTCTTATTTATACTAAGAATCTATTTAGAAACTTTTATGTACAATTGTGACGTTTCTGAAAATTTGTATCCTTTAGAATTTAATTTTAAAATATTTTTTAAACAATTTTCTCTAACAATCCCCCACTTAGTTTAAAAACAAAATATCTTCTCTAACTCATAATGCTATGCATAGAGATATGTATCTTTTAACTTAAACCTATCCTTAGTGTAAATATCTCAAAATGTTAATAAATTGATGGTTGTATAAAGCATTTAACCATAATTCTTATGTCAATACTAGAAATATCACACACATATTCTTAAATAACTTCAAAGAAGTTCACAAAAAATATTTTTTAAGTACTTATATGGCCACGTGCTTCACCCTAGGCTTTTTATGAACATATCCGCCCAAATTCTTGCCAGAAGTGACACTACTCCTTATATTCACATCAGTGTATTTCTCTTGAGCCTTAATCTCATTAGGTTTTCTTGAATCTATTAAGAGTTTCTCTCACCTTAAAGTTCTTACTATAGAAGCGTTAGACTTGGAATGACAAAATATTCTCTAGTGCCCATAGCCATTTATTAGCAACTTGTTTTTACCTGTTGAACTTTTAAACTAAATTTTGTCTAGCTAAAGGTTGAGTGTCCCTTACTGGAAACTCTAGTTAAGGGGTTTTAGTCCTATTTCTTGAGACAGTTTGATCACTAAATCTCTAGAGAGCACTTTTGGGAAAGAATCTGCTAAATTCTTACTTGTTTTCACATATTAAATTGTGACTATTCCATCATAAATTAAATTTTTAACATAATCATACCTTAGACTTATATGTCTTACCATTATAAACCTTATCAAATACTTTATATATAGTTGCTTCATTATCACAGTGTAAAGAGATGGCTAGCATTAGCTATGGCCATAACTTTATTCCAATAACAAATTTTCTCATCCATTCTCCTTCTTTACATATTGTAGTTAAGGCAACAAACTCCGATTCCATTGTAGAATAAGTTATATAATTTTTTTTCATAGAAACTCAAGAAATTGCCCCTCTTGTAAAAGTAAAAATTCAACTTGAAGTTGATTTATTGTCACTTTCACTAATTACCTAACTCACATCAGTATGCCTTTATAATATTGTTGAATAATTGTTATAAAACAATCCTAAGTTTATTGTCTTCTTTAGATGCCCTATAACTCTTTCAATCCCTTTCTAATGTTTAGGATGTGGATTATTTGTAAACCTAGAAATTTTTGCAAACAACAAAAGAAACATTTGGTCTTATACAATGCATAACATGCATTAGACTACCAATGGCACTAGCATATTCAACTTCAGCAACTGATCTATTAATATTTTCTTTCAAATTTTGTGAACAATCATAGGGTATATTTGCCTCCTTGATGTTCAAGTGTTGAAACTTGTTTAAAACTTTCTCAATATAATGAGATTGACTAAAGACAACCCCTATTGTACCTTTTAACCTTAATTCCTAAGATTGTATCCACTTCTCCAAGATCTTTTATTTTAAATTTTGAAGATAGATACTTCTTAGTTTTATTCACAACAATCATGCATGTCTCTAAATAAGCATATCATTCACATATAAGCAAATAATATCACTATACTCGTTTGTGAATTTGAATAAACAAATTTATCAACATTGTTATGCCTAAAGCCATAAGACAAAATAACTTAATCAAGCTTTTCATGCCATTGTTTTGGTACTTGTTTCAAGCTATACAATGACTTAACCAATTTACAAACTTTCTTTTCATTTCTAGGTAGTACAAAGTCTTCAGGTGGTTCCGTGTAAAATTATTCTTCTAATTCGCTAATGGTGCAAATCCATAAGGGAAGATCATAGAACCCGCATCCAAACATGAAAATGCGAACTCAAGAGGATCTAGACCTTAGAACCCATAGCCAATGCAATGATATACACATCCCAAGCAAGCCCAAACAGGTCTGGTTGATCTACTAAGAACCCTTGAACAAGAGAGAACAAGGACCCCTAGTATCAAAGACACCACAAGATTGATCAAGTCTTGATAAGTCTGTTAGTTCTATGAAGAACTCTAGAGAAGAACTTCCTCTCCAATCTGGTATTTTCAGAAAAATATATAATCTCATATTCAGCCTGAATAATGTTCAGTACGCACTCACAAGTTTTCAGCTCTAGTTCTTGAGTCATTTGCTTGGCTAAAGTGTCTTGAACAAGTCCATTAAAAGCCTCTTTAATCCTTTTAGCTCGAGCTCTAGTAATTGGTCTACTTGGAATTTGGAATAAATCACTTGAATAGTTAGAGCTAACTTTAATCCTTTTAACTCGAGCTCTAGTAATTGGTCCACTTGGAATTTGAAATGGATCACTTGAACAATTAGAGCTAACTTGATCATTATGATGGTTCTCATCAACTAATTAAGAATGTTATTTCAAAATCCATTTGAAGCATAAATGGATTGTTAATTGAAGTTAAAGATAGTAACACCCTAAGGAAGCTTAGTCTAACAACTGGTGCATATGTATCAAAATAATCTATTCCTTCCTTTTGTCTAAAATCTTCGGCCACTAACCTAGCTTTCAAAGCTTATATTGAACCATCTATATTGAATTTACATCTAAATACCCATTTACAACATGTAGGTCTTGAACTTGGAGGTAAATATACCAAAATCCAAGTATTATTTGACAATATAGAATCCATTTCATCATTAATGCCTTCCTTCCAAAAACTAGTATCTCTTGATTCATTGCCTCACTATAAGTTTTTATATCTTGTTCAATATTTAACAAAATGGATATTTTACTTGTAATAGTATCTTTACTGCCTTTAACTAAAATTACAACAGCTAGAGAAGAAATATAACTAGGGTCTAAATCTTTTTCTTTTCTACCTCTTTGACTCCTTCTAGGTTTAATTTCAACTTGAGGTTTTATCCTAACATTTCTAAAAATATGTAGTATCATTGTTTCTTCCTCTAGATACTTGCTCATTATCTACCTCCATAGAATCATTAATAAACTTGTTTTTTTTAAAAAAAGAAAAGTCTACATATCTTGATTCTATAATTACATTAGAGTCAATATCCAAGAGTATATAGGCTTTTGAATTTTCTACATAACCTACAAAAATATTTTTGAAGGATCTTGGTCCTAATTTGGTTTTTCTAAGTTCTAGGATTCTATAAAATGCAAGACATCCCAAAACTCTTAAATACTTTAAATTTGGCTTTCTTACTTTCAATAACTCATACGAAGAGGATTTTATTTTTCTTTGAAGCTATTCTATTAATTACATGATTAGTAGCCAACAATGCTTCCCCCTATAGATTTGTTGGTAATTTAGCACTTAAAATCATGGCACTTGTTATATCTACTAATGTCATATTTTTCCTTTCTGCAAAATCATTTTGTTGAGGTGTGTAATGTGAACTAGTTTGATTTATTATGCCATTGTTTTCACAAAATTCTATAAATTTAGTAGTGTAATGACCCAAAATATAATTGCTTATGTTTACTGTTTATTAGTATATATATGACATGTTATGTTTCTTCCCTTAATATTTGATTAATATGTGTATAATGATGCCTAGATACATCTAGTAACCTTATAATTTGATTAAAGATGGAAATGGGACCTTTGGATATTAGCTAAAAATTATTCGAAGCAAAAAAGTTAAGAAAAGGGTGAAGTTTTAGGGTGGTTCAATTTTTTTCTCATTATTTTATGCATACAACTTTCGTGTTAGGAACTTTTGCTTTTTTTTGCTGAAATAAGGGTGATAAGGGGCAAAAACCATAAAATAGAGGTTTAGTGTGGCCTAGAAATTTTCTCACTCTTTTGTACATAGTTCATTCATACAAACTCTAAATTAAGTTATTCAAGTGACAAATGAAAGTTAAGACAAATGGCTACAATTTTAGTGTTTAGATATTGTGGCAAATTTTGCCAAAATCAAGATGCATAAATGCAAAAATGTGAGCACTGCAGCACCCCTAGCCTAAAGGCAAAGTGCCACAATGTGCAAGATGCAAGTCGCGATGCATTACGCACAGTTAAATGGAGGGAGATGCACGCCACCCCCAACCAACCCCATCACAAAATTTCTATCCCTTCACCTTCAAACCACCATATATTAGGTTATAGAATTCTGATTGATGAACCGTTTGACCATTGAACTTTGGCAAAGAGAGGTTCAAAACTCACCAATCCTTTTTGCTAAAATGTCACCAGAATCTTATTAGAAAATTGTGAATAGTAGCACTTAATAGTGATTTTTTCATGGGTATGCTTAGAAGCTCTTATTTCAAAATTTTTTGCCATAGATAGTCTTAGAAATGGATAGAATGATATCAATTGAAGTTTTATGACCAAAGGATAGCTTTTCGACCAATGCAAATAGTATTTCTAGCAGGCATGAATAGTGATTTCATGAGATAGTTAGAAATTAAGGGTCTGTTTGTTTTCCAGTTTTAAAAACTGTTTTCTGTTTTCAATTGTTTTCAGAATAAAAAAACTCGTTTGATAACTGTTTTCTGTTGTTGTTTCGGAAACAAGTTTTGGAAACAAGTTGTTTTTAAAACAGAAAAACAGAAACAATGAAAAGTTGTTTTTGTTTCCAGTTTTTGTTTTCAGAAGAAAAAAAAGCAAAAAACAACATATTTTCAAAACAGTTTATCAAACAGATTTTTTTTTACTTTTATTCTACAGAACAACTTTTAAACATAGTTTTCAAAAACAGTTTTTAAAAACAAAAAAAATAAAAACAGAATCAAACAAGCCCTAACATTTCAGAGTTATTTTTTCTAAGTTTTGAGATATCTCAAGACCAATTTTGACATTCGTTCAACCATTTGAGCTTTGAAAGTGACTAAAGGGGTTCATCCAGTTTGAATCCCTAGTGTTGTGAGTATATAATACTTACTATAACATAAATTTTAGTCGCTCTTTTAATGTTGTCCATAGTACTAGTTTATAAAAGATTGAATTCATTTGAAAATCAATAGTTGTGATTGGTAGTTCATTGCAATTGCTTATGAAATTTCATCATACAATCATGAAATGCGTTTCTATCATGAACTAGTGTTTAAATGCATGTCTCCTAGTATAAACCTTAGGCATGCAGGACAATCATCATATATATATATATATATATATATATATATATATATATATATATATATATATATATATATATATATAACTTCTTTATTGATATTTATTGAAATTATTGAGAATTTTCAAATTCATATTGGAACATGATATTTTCTTAGTTTCAAGTGGTTTGATATGTGATTGTACGAGGTACGTGTATAGGCCTATGAATAAAAAGGTATTAATTATGTTTGACTTATTAATGGCTAGTGTTAATAAATGGAGATATAGTTTTCATAACACATCTCTAATATTTTATTTACTTTTGCATTTAAGGGTTGTTTTCTTAATTGTTCTTTGGGGAGGAATCTAAATAGGAAACACTATAAGTTAGTAGTAGTAAGTTCTAATCCTGGTGCACTTTGACTTTTTATATTAGCTTATGTCGATGAGTATTAGATAGATAATATAGTTTATTCTAATGGATATAAGATAAATTACAGGCTTTAACTTGATGGATGGTGATTACCTTTCCCTGGATGTGTGCTAAGGAAACTGATTATAGTTCTGGTGTACAATCCTCTATCTCATAATAGTTTTTGTAAACTTATTTCCTTTATATGATTTTACTTCTAGTTAGCATTTGCAAGTAAATTTAAATCAGATGATTACTTTTCTTTTTTTGGATTTAGAATTGACTCTTATTATTGAAATTTATTATTTTTTATCTTTTCAAACATAAGATTTAATTCACTTTCATTACCAAAGGTTTATCTTCTCATATTTTCTTTGCATTTAATATTTATTTGTGAAAAATTCGTGCCATGCTTGTCATGTTTCCGTTATAATAAGGATTATCTACTCACTAAGTTTTATATTCATCCCATCTTATGTTTTCTCCTTTTCAAATAGTCATAAAGACTCATATCCAACTCTAACCATGTAGTGAGCTGAGAGTGGTTATGGTGACCTAAGTTTGCCTTCAAGGCTCCTAATTTTGTTTAGATGCTTATTGTTTTATACTCTAAGGGTAACTCTATAAACTACATGTAGGATCCCTACTTCCTTGTGTAAATGGACATTTTTATGGCTTATGTTGTATGAGAAACAGATTATTTCTATACTGTTTGGCTTGGTGCCAATTATGGATGGATTTATGGTATATGGTTTATGGATGATTCTCATGATATGCACGTGATTGTTTCAACCTATCTACTGTGTGTAATAGTACTATCTTGATGTTTGTTGGCTTGAGGTTTATGGGTTAGGATTTACCTCATTCTCGTACTGGTCACATGCCTCCTCTAATAGGGTTCATGACGAGTAAATAAATTATTCTCCACCTTTATCACTTCTTAGTATTTTTATTTTATTTTATTTTTAGTTTTTTATGGTTCATTTATGGCATGAAAACATGTCAAAAGCCTGATCTTTAGATTTCATCAAGGATACATGTGTATATCTTGAATGATCATTAATTAAAGTAATAAAGCATCTATTTTCTCTTATAGTTAATATAACATTCAATTTAAAAATATCAAAGTGTAATAACTCTAAAATTTCAAAATGCCTTTGTACAAAAGGAAATGATTTTCTAGTCATTTTAACTTGCACATAAATTTTACACTTACTATTAGTATCATTTTGACATAAAATAAACCCATGCTTTGTCATATAATTTAAATTTTTATTGTTAAATTTTATAATCTGCCATGCCACAAAGAAAAAGGTTGTTCATCATAAGAGTAACCCTTGTCGACAAACACTTCATTTTGGGGGACTACAAGTTTGTCAAGCTCCAACATAGCCTTTAACCCTTTATTACATAAGAGGTTTACATATACAAGATTCTTCCTGATTTCAAAAACATGAGGAACATTCTATAGTATTAACTTCTTCCCTGAAGTAAATTGCAACTCCACATTGACTCTTCTAAGTAGTTTTGCCATATTTTCATTGCTCATAAGAACTTATTGTCCTTGTTCAATAATTGCATAATTCTTGAACTATTTCTTATCATGACAAACATGAATTGTTGCTCTAGAATTATACCATTAATCAAAAGACTTAGTAGTTGCAGCCATGTTCAATTGAGAAACCATACTAATATGTAATTCAAACTATGGAAACAACCTCATTAGACTCAAGTTAACCATGTTTACAATCTTAGTATTTTCATTCCTTTACTTTTTTCTATATCTACAATTCCTCTTGAGGTGCCACATTTTTCCAATATGAAAACAAGACATTACTGTTTTCTAGAACTTGTAACAAAAGGCTTAAGATTCTTCTCCATTTTTTCAAGAATATTTCTATTTTTTATTTCCTAAATTCACAAAGTAACTTTTGACACAAATTATATATGCCTTCTTTGCAAATTTTGTGTTTCTTGTTTAATTCGCAAATGTTTTAGAAACTAGTCCAAAGTGCAACTTTAGTTATATGCAATAAATTCTTTCTATAATCACACCCATTTGGGGGTAATTTTGAAATAATGGCCCCTACTTGCATAGATTTAGGAATTTCAACTTTAATATCTTTGAGTTTAGAAATCAAAATTTGCAAATCATGGACTTGATTAAGAACAAGAGCATAATCATATAATTTGTAATCAAAATATTGGATGATTAGAAACTTGTCTATTCCTTGCTTCTTCATACATACTTGGCTTCAAGAGCATCCCATTTGTCTTTTGAAAATGTGTAGGATGATCACATATTACATAGACTGTTAGACAATGTATTTATAATATGGCCACGAAATAGCACTTCATCCTGAGTATTTTTTTGTTCTTTCTTGAGTTGTTTAGAGTCATTGTCTTCTGAATTAGCAATAAACTTCATACTAAGATCAAGCAAATACGAAAGCTTCATGGTAGTAAGGCAAAACATCATTTTTTCTTTCCACCTTTTAAATTTTATTTAATCAAACCGATCAAGTCTGATGAAGTATTGTTTCATCACCTTGAATACAGATTCTTGAATAATCTCCATATTCAGTAATATTACCTTAAAATTATTATAAGTCATGAAAAGATTGAAAATAAAATTGTGTTCAGAAACATATATAATTATATTGTCCTTAAAGTGATATTTACCTCCACTATGTATATTGCATAGTATATAGCAAAGCATCTTTAGGAGTTATCTTAAGCACCTTTATTTGATAAACAACAACTTTTGAATTTTATTTTAAAGAATTATTTGAAGTTTCAAAAAAAAAATAGAAAAAAATTAATAAAATTTGTGCAGATAGTTTTTCAATTTGTTAAACTCTTATATATACTAAGAATATATTCAAATACAACTCTTTGGTGGAGCTGTGCTTTTTCTGAAAAGTTATAACTTTTTTTAAAAAAAATTATATCCTTTAAAATTTGATTTCAAAATATTTTTCAAACTATTTTCTCTAACATTCTCAGACCCATTAAGAAACATTTGCAAAACATTGGATAGGCTGTCGAAAATGTTCATGGGGTACAAACTATAAATAAGACAAAATTACGTGGTATTTTAACATGTCACACAAGAGGCACTTGAGAATTAGGTTATATATAATGGATGTAGTAGTTGCTGTGGGATAAAAATGCTAAGTGGGTTTTGCCACATGTGTCTCTAATGGGGATATTTAAGCCACATCAGATCCAACTTTGCCAAATGTTAACAGAATCACAAACTATGCTGATAGATAGGAAAACTTTCTAACAAAATTAATACATTTAGGACAAGATATTAAAACAAGATATTAGAATTTGGAAAGAGAGATGTTATCATTTTTTTAAATAAAAAAAATATAATTCATTATTTCAAATAATTTCTTTATTAAACGAAAATATTAAGTTCAAATTCAATATGAATTGTATAATTTTTTTTTCATAATTTCCTATTATTTTCATAAAATAAATATAACTCAATTGATTTCACTTAATTCATTTTTTCAAATACAATCCACTAAACTCATATATAATTAATTAATTACATATCTAATAATGTAAAAGTTGTGTATAAAAAAAAATTAGTAACCTATAATTTTGGTCACTAAAACTGATATAATGAGTTCAGTTCTTCAAAGATAATTGTTATTATTTTAGTCCCAACTTTTCTGAAAATCACATTATTTTAGTCGTCATTGTCAAATTTGTTACCAAAATGCTAACTAAGTTATTTATGTGAACTTCTTTTGTCCAATGTAAAATAGACATTGCTGATGTGGACTATACAAATTTAAATAGATGTAAATGTGCCATTTTTTTTATAAATAAAATTGAGGACAAAGTTAATTTCAATTTATTAAAAATTGACCCCAATTTTATTAAAAGAAATTATGTGTTTTTTAAAAAAATGATACTAAAATCATGGTAAATAATTTTTTTAATGAAAAAAGTTTATAGTGAAAGAAGAATACACTATTTCAAAGTTAGTACATATCACAAAGCAAAGTAAGACATTGATACTACAAATTGCCCATTAAAAAAAAATAGTTGATAACAAAAATTAAATTTAAATGTTAGAAGTAAAATATTTCGATTTTTATTAACTAAATCAATTCCCTTTAAAAATGGTAAATTATGTTTGAAGGATTTAACTTGTGAAAAGATAAAATATCTTTCAAAGATCAAAGTAACAACACAATTTTTTTTCAATAATAAAAATAGGGATTTCTTCAAAATAATATGACTATAATGATGTCTCATGACTCATACTTAGTACGCATCTGATTTGAATCACCATCCGACCCGTCGGGTCATATAAATTCCCTGGCCGTCTTTCGGAATTCAAACTTCTGCATTTCCCGGCAAACACTGTTTTTTTGGAGTTCCATGGAAGATCAGTTTCGACACCAACCGCATGCAGGTGACTCTCTCTTTCTCTCTCTATCAGTGTCTCTGATCAAATTCTATTATCAAGGACTATCTTCACAAAGTTCTTAAATTCGACTGTTTGGTAGTCGGGAAAGCTCACTAAGAGGAAGTAATTACAATCATTCTTATTTTTTTTTCCTATGAATTGAATCATTCTGCGCAAAAGGAAACTGAGGTTTCTGGAGCATGATGAGAAAAATATCTGTGCTAGGGTTTGATGGAATACGACCCTCAGTAATATTACAGTTTGGTTATATGGATTGGAATCTCATCTTGATGAACACCGTTCTTTTTTATTATTTTTTTAATCTTTAATATTCATATACGATTTTTGCCTTTCACGATCTGTCTAACTGTTAGGATAAGGCACTCTGTCTGGTATGAGATTATTGAATTGTTTTACAGTAATTCCTTCTCTGGGAAGCATCATGACAATGATTTTGTATTATTGGTATAGACATCATACTAATGCTACGATCTTACAGAATCCATAGTTTGTCCAATTCAAGGCATGGAGTCTGTGGTGGCTACAGTGAGTGGTTACCATGGCTTAGAGCGATTCAACCTCATCAAGTTAATTTCACATGCTGGTGCATATTATGTTGGCTCTATGTATAAATCGATCACGCACCTAGTAAGTTTTTTTCTTTTTAATTATTATTATCAAAATGAAAACAAATGCATGGATGAATTTAAACAGGAATAATAAGTAAGTTATATACCAGGGGACTCTAAATTGATAAGTCTCTTTGTAGAATAGCAGCTTTTATGTTTAATTGGAGAAACTATTTGGTGATTGTTTCTTTTGGTGCTAATGGTCAGATTTGTTGGGAGTTTGAAGGCAAGAAATATGATCTTGCACGGAAATTCAAAACAATTATAGTAAACCACCAATGGGTTGAAGACTGCATAAAGCAAGGAAGGCGTGTTCCAGAGGAATCTTATATACTGAAAAGGTGAATTTTATATTTTCTACTCACTGCTCAGTTATATTTACTGCATTAGGTTTTGCAAATGAATTATGGACTTTTTTAACGAAAAATAAAACTTATTGATAAATTAATATGGTTCTCGGAGTCCACCATCATCTTCATAGAATTGAAACGACTATTGAAAATGCATATACTGATTCAATCTGATATGGCTCATTTTGGTTTGACTTAACTCAAAACCAACCATTTCATGATTTAAAACCATTTTCTAATAAGCTCTAAAGTTTAAAATTAATTTTCATGTTAATTATGTCATTAGAATTTGGAAAAAAACTTGTTCTTAGGTTCAATTTTCTTACAGCGGACAAGAAGTAGGACCACTATCTCTGGAAGTTCCACTCATTGTTCAGGCAAGAAGCTTGACTAAGAATAAAGTGCCTGGTGATAGATCAGATGACATTGGCTCCAAAAAACAAACAACTGAGTTCAGCTCTGGTGCTTCTGAAAATTCTGTTTGGGATGATTCTTGTTTAATGAACAAGGTATCAACAAGATTTGGATATCTCTTCCCTCTTCTCCCTCTCTCAGTCTTTTTGACGTTTATTCTAAGTGTTTCCATGCATGCACTGACTCAAAAATATGTTGCTCTATTTTTTTGAATGGGGTAACTTCTATCAACTGATGATATGGTGTCATGAACACTTAGATTAACCATTTATTTCCAACCAAAAGCTCAAATTATATTTTTATATGCTATAGATGTGCCATTAGTGTCTAATGAATGTCATTTAGAATTAGCCTATTGGGTGCCTGGTAACATTTCTTCTTTCTTATAACATGATAGCTTTGTTTCATTATCATGGTTATGTGGATTCACGAGTTAATTTATGTGTTGGAATTAAAAGTTCATTTCAAAATTTTCTTGCCAATATCACCTATCTCACAAATTACTTCATTTATAATAGGTTATTGTTGTATCATTTGATCCATGTAGCCGACCTCACTAAGTGAGAAAAAATTTAGTTGTTGTTGATCACATATCTCACAAACTTGGATACATCTATCTTTGCATGCATACCTTACTCACATATACATACATACATATACATGTGTGTGTGCGCGCGCGCGCATATATATATATATATGTATATATATGTAGGATTAAAAAATGCTAGAGTTTTCTTTATGGGTTGTAGGGATGTGTTTTGTGCAGAAGTAAATCTGTTGCGGCTCAAACCACCTTATATTTCCTTAAATGGTCCTCCAAAATCTTTTTCTACCAATGCCATGTATAAGTCAATCTTATTTTAGGGCTTTATCAAAATTTTTGAGCTAGATTGATTGTTGCCATTGTTTTTATATGGCTTGCAAAATTTATTTGTGCACAGCTTCTATGCTATTCGCCTAGAGAAAGCATAAACATATTTATTGGAATTTCACAGTTATAATCATAGAAGGTTTCTGTTTCCAATTCCATTAAAATCTATATGTCCCTTGGTGTTAATGTACAGTAACATGGTTGGATTTTTGGATAATTTTGGATGATTTTCCATAAAATGTCATTGGGAGGTTGACCTTGAGGCTATTAGGGTGTCCTAATTATTCAGTTTTTCCACTTCTTTGATATTGTGGTTTCATGTTAATTTCAATCAGTTGGTTGTTATATGATCTGAATGAGGATGTTTCTATCATCTTTCTTTCTATTTTCATTTCATTTTTCTAGGTGGTCTGGTTGGCACGGTGTTGAAGGTAAAGGGCTGTTGGGGATGAGTAGCTTCTAATCTATCAATTGCTTTACTCTTGTTTTTTCTCCTTCATACTAATGTAACATGTATCCTAACTTAATTCATCATCAATCTCCTATCAACGTGATGTTGAACACAAAAGGTTCAACATAAAAATATATTTTAATATATTGATGATAAGGTAATTGCCTAGGAATATATATAAGAAGCACAATTGGTAATCCTTCTATAAATTAGGAGGACAAATAGCAAAAAATAAAGAAAGATTTATAGCCTATAGTTAGGGAAGATTTCCCTCATAAAGACGATAGATATAATCAAGGAAGATTTCTCTCATAAAGAAGAATGATATATAGGAAAATAAAAAACAAATATTCTGCAATTAATACTTAGAAGATTTTCATTATTTCCAACACTCCCCCTCAAGCTGGTGAGTGAATATTCTTTAGTCCCATCTTGCTGATTAACTCTTGAAATTTCTGAATAGGAAGGCCTTTAGTGAGTACATTTGCTATTTGATCTTCAGACCAAATGTATGGCAGATTAATTATCCCATTTTCCAATTTTTCCTTTATAAAATGCCTATCAATCTTCACATGCTTTGTGAGGTTATGCTGAATAGGTTGTGGGCAATACTAATCACTGATTTATTGTCACAATACAAGTTCCTTGGTGTTGTTCTCTTAATCCCCAAATTATCTAGTATTATTTTTAACCATAATAATTCATAAATGCTTTGGGCCATAGCTCTAAACTCTATTTCTACACTTGATCTTACCACTACATCTTGTTTCTTACTTTTCCAACTTACCAAATTACCACCCACAAAGATACAATATCCTGTTGTGGATCTTCTGTTGACTTGAGAGCCTCCATAGTCAGCATCTGCATATTCTTTTACCACCAATTCCTTGCCTAGTTGAATGTGAAGTCTTACTCTAGGAATGGCTTTCAAATACTGCAGAATCTGCTGAACTGCTTGCATATGTTCCTTCCCTAGATTATGCATAAATTGGCTCAGGACACTCACTACATATGCAATATCCGATCTAGTGTGTGAAAGATAAATTAGTCTTTCAACCAAGCGTTGATATCTTCCTTTCTCAATGGCAGCATCATCTCTTTCATTTAGACGGTGATATCTCTCAATGGGAGTACTTGTTGGCATGCTTTCCAATGTCCCCGTTTCTTTTAATAAATCAAGGATATATTTCTTTTGAGACAAGAAGATTCCTCCTTTAGAGTAAGCGACTTCTATGCCCAAAAACTACCTTAATTTTCTAAAGTCTTTTATTTCAAATTCTCAGGCCAATTCTTCCTTCACTCTCTCCCTTTCAACCATATTATTTCCGATTACTATAATATCGTCCACATATACCAACAAAGTTGTAAATTTTTCTTGGGGTGAATGTTTTATAAAAAAGTGTATGATCTCCTCTACTCTTTACATATTTCATCGTCATTACTTTTGCAAAATGTTTAAACCATGCTCTAGGAGATCATTTTAGCCCATAAAGAGCCTTTTTAAGTTTGTATACTTTATTGTCATCAAAGTTCTTATTGAAACCCAGTGGTGGCTCCATGAATACTATTTCCTCTAAATCTCCATGTAAGAAGGCATTTTTAATATCAAATTGATGTAAACTCCATTGAATATGCACTGCAAGAGCTAGTAATATATGAATAGTGTTCATTTTTGCCACAGGATCTCCATAATTTATGCCAAACTTTTGAGTATACCCTTTTGCTTCCAATCTTGCTTTATATCATTCTAAACTTCCATCTACCTTATACTTCACAGTGAACATCCATATACACCCTATTGGAACAATTCCTGGAGGCTTATCTACAATGTCCTACGTCTTATTTTTGTCAAAAGCTCTCATTTCTCTTTCATGGCTTGTAACCAATTTTTGTCTTGTAAGGTTTCTTGGACTGTCCTAAGGGTGTCAATGGTGGACAAGGCTGTCAAGAAGGCTTTATATGGGGTGGAAAGCTTATTATATGACACATAGTGAGATATAGGGTGTTGGGTGCAACTTCTTTTTCCTTTTTTTACAGCAATGGGTAGATCAAGTTTTGTGTTATTTTTAGCAAGTAAGAGAGAATCATTTTCAACTAAAATGGGATCAGTGGGAGTATTAGATTCCATACCTAAAGTGTCTTTATAAAGATCATTAGAAGGGGTAGGATCCAATCATTGGATATGCTGTTGGGTAAGTTACTGGATAGGCCGATTCTGTTTTCTCCTTGAGTAACCTTGAGAGGTTCTCTGGGCTGAATAATAGATTTTGTTTTTTCCTCTGGTGAGACTGAAATAGAGTTAATTTGTGATAGAAGACAAGGAAACAAAGTTGGAGAGATATGTTCATGCTCACCAACATAAGATTTCTCTCCCTGTTGGTGAGAAAAGTAATATGGGATGGTTTCACAAAAAGTGACATCCATAGAAACATAAAATTTTCTGGTTGATGGGTGAAAACATTTATACCCCTTTTAAACACTTAAATACCCCAAAAAAATACATTTAAGGGCTCTTGGATCAAGCTTGCCACGGTCTTGTTTATGAATGTGAACAAAAGCTAGGGAACCATAGACTCTAGGATGTGGTGTATTTAGGGATATAGAAAAGGGATGGTAATTTAGCAAAATTTCCAAAGGACTCTTGTTTGTGAGGATTTTAGAGGGTAAGCAATTAATAAGAAAAGTTGTAGTGAGCACGGCTTCCCTCCAAAATTGTTTAGGAACATGCATTTGGAAGAGTAAGGACCGTGTGACATTGAGCAAGTGGCGGTTTTTTCTTTTGGCAACCTCATTTTGTTGTGGGGTATTGACACATGATGATTCATGGACAATCCCCTTTTCATCAAAAAACTTGTTAAGAGTGTGGTTGAAGTATTCTTTTGTATTATCAAACTTGAATTTTTTAATGGAGACTCCAAATTGATTTGAGATGATTTTATAGAATTTTGAGATAACAAGGCTAATTTCATATTTTTCTTTCAGAAGATACAGTCAAGTTAATCTAATACAATCATCAATAAAGGATATAAACCATTGAGCCTTATTAACATTTGGAATTTTGGAAGGTCCCAAAACATCTGTATGGATTAAAGAGAAAGGAGTAGTCGAAACTTTATTGATTATTGGAAAAGACACCTTATGGTGCTTTGCAAATTCACAAGACTCACAATGCAAATTATTGAAAATAACATTCTTAAACAAGGCAGGAAACATAGAACGCATTAGAAAAAAAGGGGCATGGCTAAGTCTACAATGCTCTAGCCAAACTTTATTAATACTACTGTTGGAAGCACCATGAGCAAAAGAAGCAAGGTGTAATGGAGTTTGAGTCAAGCGAGATCCTTTTGAGATGGGCAAGAGGACAAGCCACTGTTGATCTTCTTAAAGATAATATAAACCATTCTTTTTTTTAGCATATCCAATCATCTTCTCCGACCTCCTTTCTTGGAAAACACTGTAGGAAGAATAAAAAATAGCAAGGTAGTTAAGATTCTTTGTGAGTTGATGGATAGAGAGAAAGTTGACAGAAATTTTAGGCACACAGAGGACATTCTTAAGAGAGATTTTGGAAGACAGATCAATATTACCTTCTCTGTAACCTGAATAGTCTTACCATTTGCCACACTAATGAATTCGATATTAGAACAGTGTTTATAGGTCTTAAAAGAGCATAAAAAATGGGTCATGTGGTTATTTGCACTTGAATTTATTATCCATGGCCTTGGGACATATTTAGAAGCCTTAAAGACTGCAGAATTTAGACACTTACCTGATTGAGCAAGAAAAGATGAGCTAGATGTCAATGTTTCAAAGAATGCTCACAGCTTTCCAAGCTTTCCAACCTCTTCTTCATTGAGGGATTGTATTTTCTCAGAGTTTTCAGATTGTACTTTTTTTTCTTTGGTTGTAGAATTGGCTTTAGTATGGCGTTGTTTAATTCGGTTTAGGACCTGCTCCTTTCCATGCAATTTAAAGCAATTCTCCCTTATGTGACGAGGTTTCTTGCAATGAGTACACCAAATGGTGTCATGGCTTAAAGCCTTATTGAATTCTGGCTTGAATTCCATCTTTCGATTCTTCCTTTTTGTAGTAGTGAAGGTTGAATCAGCATTTGAATTAGAGGCAGTGTCCAACATCACAGCACGATGTTGTTCTTCTCCCTGGATAGTGTAGAATGTCTCATTCAGATTTAGCAGAGATTCTTTTCCAAGCATGTGAACCCGAACTTGGTCAAACTCTTCATTTAAACTAGCTAGGAACTCAAACACCCGATCACATTCCCTTTCCTGAAGAGCTTGAGTATCTTCACTTAAGTTCAGTTTTAGCTTTCGGTACAGATCCATCTCCAGCCATAAACCAGTCATCACATTATAGTATTCTGTAATAGACATATTACCTTGTTTGATATGGGCAATCCAAGTTTTTAACCATTGCATCTTGTGCCTTAGAATAGGTCCTTTTGGCCATCTCCTATATTTGCTTTGATGTTTCCAGGAACATATAGTTCTAGGAAATTTCAAACTTCATTGAGTTTAACAACCAAGTCATGATGATGGTATCCTCAACCTCCCATATCTTAAACTTCTCATCCATTTCACTTGGTGGATCTTCAGTAATATTATGAATTTTTTGTTTCCCTTCGAGAGTCAATGTCACCAACCTTGTCCACTGTAAATAGTTCTTACCATCTAGGTGGGCAACAACTCCTAAATTCTGTAGTTTGGCATTTGAAGGAGGATTGGTTTGGGTGGTTCCAAAAGGGTATATTGTGATTCGGAAGCAAGATTTTTCTTGGGAGATTAAGACATGTTTTTCTTGGCAGAGAAGGGTGATGAAGGCCTTGGTGGAAAAACAACAGAGGCTAACATATGAACTTAACTGGAATAATGGCTATGAAGGCCAGTGCTTCGAAAGGTCAGTATAAAGGTGGCTATGAATGCCGAAGGTTAGAATCGCAGAAGGGCTAACAACACAGAACCCAGAACCAGGCTCTTATACCATGAACACAAAAGGTTTAACAGTAAAATATATTTTGATATATTGATGATGAGGCAATTGCCTAGGAATATATACAAGAAGTACAGCTGGTAATCCTCCTATAAATTAGGAGGACAAATAGCAAAAAATAAAAAAGATTTACAGCCTATAATCAAGAAAGATTTCCCTCATAAAGACGATAAATATAATCAAGGAAGAATTTTCTCATAAAGAAGAATGATATACAGGGAAATAAAAAATAAATATTCTGCAATTAATACTCAGAGAATCTTCATTATTTCCAACAGATGTAAATTTTTTCAATGTAGCTTAATTGACTTCTTTTTGCTCTCTGCCTTGAAGCATTTGTTCTGGAGGTATGGGCAATATATCTCAGAAAAATAAGCAGTAACTAGTTGAGAACTATTTTAAAGTACGATGAACAATCAAATAAAGGATATTGTTCTTCTGAGATTCCTTTTTCTAGATTACAACTGTGGATAGACATTTAATTGCTTATTTCTTTTCCTTCTTCTCTTTGATTGTATTTTCATCGGAAGTTATTGTTTTACTGCATTCCTAATACTCATTTCTCTTTCTACCCACTGAATGCTGTGATATAAGCTCAAGTATCGATAAAATACATATTTTTGAGACAGAATACTAATGGGAAAAAAATTTGTAGAGTCTAATATGGATTTACATTTTGAAATTTGGTTGAAGTTATCTCCGAATATTTTATGGTGTGTGTGTGTGTGTGTGTGTGTGTGTATATATATGATGCTGCACACATTTTCGTCTGGATGATATCATGCACTCAAAAACAGCATTCACTTTCCTTCATATGGTTGCTCATGAAAATTTTCAATCTTAAGAATTATTAAAAAAATTTATTTCAACTTGATTTTGATGTAGGTAGAGTTATTTACATGCTTTATACTTCTATATTACATTTCGTCAGATAAGCATGCAGTTCTGTAGTCAGTAGTGTATTAGTTATACCAATAATCCTGGAAACCATGTTCCTGAAGTTAGCATGGGAACCATTTATTTATATAATTTCTGAGGTTCTGTTTGATAATTGCACTCATTTAGGTTTGTGTAACAGATTTCTAAGTTATTCCTTAAATGTGACCTACATTTCAATGTTGAAGCATGTTTGACCTCATGTTCCTTATTATTTAAATTTAATTATCATGAAGTGTTATTGATATTATGGTGAAGTTGGAACAAAAGTCAAATTAATGTTCTGGAGAGATTTTAAGGCATTTTTTATGGCAAAGCTTTACTCAATTCTAGAAAAACTTTCCTAGTTTTTTTTTTGGGACACATAAATGCACGGAGGATTGAACCTAACACCTCTTGCAGCAAGCTACCCAACTCCCTCACCTCTAGACTACAAGTTATTAATGTTGGTACAATTTTATACACAGGAAAAGAGCATTGTTCTGGTTGTTGTAGCTAATAAACTGCATCTGATAAAGTATAATGTTGTTTATTTTTAAAACGTTCATGATGATGCTTTTAACTTATGCAAATATGCATTCTATTGTCAGTATCTATTAGGCATTCTTGCTGCTCTTTGAGGACATAATAGTTGAATTTAAGCATATTTTTATAGCTGCCACTTACAGTTGTACTGACAGCCTATCTAGTGAAATGTTTATGATGGTGCTTTTGAAGATGGATTATAATTTGGATTTTGATTAAGGTGTTGTTATAAATGCGATTGCTTTTATGGACATTTGGAAACAAAAAATTATTCTTGAAGTACTTAATTTAAACCAGAAGGCTTGTTTGGGAACACTTGATTTATTCTTGAGTGCTTAATTTATTCTTGTATGCACGTAAGGAATTATGTTTAAGCAGCTAACAAAATAAAAAATGACTTAAAACATAAACCTGCTTATCTGAAAGAGTTCTTTTGACTATCTAAATGAATTCAGGTGCTTTAAAACATTTGTACTGACACTCTCTTGAGTAACATTACAGTTAAAACATATGCCTACTAGGAATAATTATCAGAATGTGCTTGAAAATTCGTGGAAACATCTCTATGTGGGTTCCTTAAAATCCTCTAATGCACTGTGTATATTAGCACTCCAAGTAATTTTTTGATGAATCAACTTTTCATTCATTTTGGAATACTCACTAATCTTATTTTATCTGCTTTTTTCTTTTTTGCCTACAAAAAGCATGAGGAGCCAATAACTTCTTCTAGACAGTCAAGGAAAGCCAAAAGAAAGATCTCCAATAGCAATGGAAAGGCTACTTCAGCTGGTCCTTCTCGTCTAGGAAGAAGGCTTGTGAAAAACAATTTTCATGAAGGGGTGTTGGATCCTTTACTCCTTGATTTAAACCCTGAGAGCTACCGTAATAGAATGCATGGATTCCATGCTGATCCTGCAGCTTCCTCTATCCTCTCGGATGGCCTCTTTACTCATCATATTCTAGAAAATAGAGATGGATCAGATGATAGATCAAATAATCAAAATGGAAGTACCAATGGAGCTTTAAATGGCATTGAACAGATCAAAGATTTAAATAATTTATCCACTCCTAGAATTTCAACTTTATCCGTTGAAGATGCCCCACCTACTATGGAGCAAACAGCAATAGATGAATGTTTTGAAAAATTCACAGATGGTGGTCAGGCTGATCATGTTGCTGACTTACCTATTTCAACAGAGTTGTCATGTGTCATATGTTTGACGGAGTTCAGCTCTACAAGGGGGGTTTTGCCTTGTGGACATCGATTTTGTTATTCATGCATCCAGACTTGGGTTGATCATAGGGTATGCTTTCTTTTCTCAGTTATGCTTGTAAAAAAAAGGTTATAATCTTGCTCATCTCTTCACTGGTTAAGAGAATCTTCTCTTTTGTATGTCTTTTTCTATTGATAATTTTCTTAGTTCCTACTAAAAGGCTTTTGGTCAACTGCAAATGGCTTCTGATTTCTTGTTGGAGAATTTGAAGAGCCATCAAATTCACAGTGCCGATTTTACTACCAGTATACACACACGCACAACTTCTATTCATTTGTTGTTTGAAAAGTAGATGTCCGCATGAGAGTCAAATGAATTTTACATACTAGATAAATAATTCCATTTGTTGCACGATATTGACCCTTGTGAATATTGTGTTACATATGGCAGGTGTCTGATCTGTGAAAAACTCATCTGAAATTATTAATTTGTAGAACAGAGAGTGAGTAAATGTAATAAACTGAAGAGTGTGGTTAAAACTATCAAAACATGACTGAATATTGTCTAAAATAGAATGTAATCAACTAAAAAACATGACTGAATATTTTCTAAAGTAGTTCCAAAGTTGAAAAGATATTTTGTCATTTTAGCCTTAAATTTATATATATTTAGATTTTATATTTTAAAATTTTCAAATATTGCATCTTGTAGTTTTAATGGGAGAATCAAATAAATTATGAATGGCTTGTGTACCCTGTTGCGGGGTAATGTCATTTGAATTTCTGTTCTGATTCTTATGAGTGGTTGTCAATATTTGTAGGCTACATTAAGAAAAAATTCAACCTGCCCCTTGTGCAAGTCAAGTTTTGACAGCATAGTTAAATATGAGGATGAAGCGGTTGATCAAAAAGTATACTCCCAAACAATCCCATGTGGCATTCCGATGTCAGATATTGTTATCCTTATGGATCGAGAACCACCAAACTATGGCTCCGAGGTATGCTTATACACTGAATTTTGACTGGTTTACACTTCTGCGTTCTGACTGTCTAATAGCCAAAGAACTTTATTTGCGTTCCATTGTGTTTCTGAATTACTTAATACCTATCATCTGTGATAGAGCGATCTGAAGGAATGTTATGCTCTTTTGCTTAACTTGGATGGTTCATATTTTTCGTGCATCCTTATTCCTGATTGATAGTGAGGAAATAAAAGAGACACGGCGCTTGCTTACTACCATAGTACATGAGTTGATAACTTCTGTTTAATCGAAAAGCATAATATTATTAGGTGGTTTCTGTTCCAGTATTTGTGTTGGAGCATTTATTCATTACTGTTATTAACCTCGTCTGTTGGGATTTTTGCTTTTGTGACAAAATGATGTCAATCACTCTAGCAGCCTTATAAATTGTATTTTGCACATGTTTAATATGTAGGATTGCAATAAAATATTCATTTTTTGTGCCTAAATTATCTCGGGTAGGTTATGACCCACAGGTGGTTACCAAAATTGAAAGGATACAAGCAAGATTGAATATATTTATTATAAAATAAACTAATAATTTGATTCTCCAATTTTGTTCAATGTACGAATTAATTTCTTAAAAAATATTAAATTAATTGTATATTAATTTCTGAAAGAATTAATAAATAACGAGTTTAATATTTTTTAAAATTAATTTATATATTAAAAAGAATTTAAAAAACTAAAAGTTAAGAAGGTCAATAAATAACGACCATAAATATGGAGACTTAGAAAAAAATTTCAAGATTGACGTTATCAAATATCTGCCACTAATTTGAAATCTTACGAAATTTAATTAAAATATAAAATAAATTAAAGCATTTTCAATTGTTGAGACTCTGTCCATAACAGCCTAATAATTTTTGTTATAAAAATCTGTTGACATGTTGCAATCGTAGGAATTTACTTTAGATTTTGAGACACTGCTTCCAGGATTTTTTCTTCAACTATGTATTTTTTATAACAGGTATGAATTATTCATTATTGTCCTCATTTGGCTGGATGTCTATGCACACTTGAATAATTTTTTGTATTGATTTGTTTGTCTTTTGCCTTGTACAGTCCTCACAAGTAGGTGCTTGTGTTGGGTGCCGTGGGCGGGAACCTGAGGATCTGCTCATGAGTTGCCATCTTTGCCATATTCGACAAATCCATACCTATTGTCTGGACCCTCCTTTATTGCCATGGACATGCAGTCACTGCACGGATCTTCAGATGCTTTATCGTAATCACTCGCATTAGTACGCATGTTACTATGCATTACAACTTCATGGACCTCCTAAATTTGCAGGGTCTTGTTTCTTATGATTCTGGTGCGTACTACTCGAGTACACTTATTTATGGATATTAAGCAGTTCCGTGTCAGCAAACGCTGTTGTCTAAACCCCTCCCCATGGAATTCAATAGTTGTAATTTATTCTCTTTGAGAATTCCATATATTTTTTTTTTTCGCCAAAGAGATTTCATTCATGAAAATAGGAGAAAACTCATCTACGAGATGGAACAGAGGGTTTATTTAACCCAAAAGAGCACAACCTTTCAACTAAACAAACAAATTCTGATAAGAGAGGCCGAAAGCAAAACAACTTGAAGCTGCAATTTAGAATTCAAATGCAGACTTGTACTCGATTTTTCATTGAACAGCCCTTGGGACCACTTGGGAAGAACTCCTGCTGTGATTTCTGAAAATATTGTCGTTACGTGCCTCCTAAACACTACATAATAGGCACGGTGCCATTTCCATCCCCTCTTCTTCCATGGAGCTCAAAGTTAACCAACACTGCATCTGATTCCACCAATCTGAGAATGACGCAATGGTATGGGAGGTAGAAATGAGGTTCACAGGAGAGAGCCTCCAGACCGATTGCTCAAAAGGAAAGGAAGTGAAAAAATGCATCACTGATTCGTTGCCAAAATCAGAGAGGACAGCATTGATTATCCATGAGAACACCCCTTGAAATGAGCTTCTCTTTTACCTCAATTCCTTCATGAATTGCTTTCCAAATAAAAATTTTAATCTTTTCGGCCACTTTCATCTTCCAGAATTTACGCCAAAGCTTCTGATTTGGATGTTTGACAGTTGGAGTTCTGTAAAATACTCAAGGCCACTCTATACCCAGACAATGTGTTATACGAACCACTCCTATCTTTGAGCATTCACCTAGACTATGCAATAATCACATTTAAGTCACTTTTTCATAACACAATAAATGTAAAGTAAGGGCTATTTACGCAATTACCACACGACAATGATAATTATCTTTACATTTAAGTGGAAGAGTGAAGCTTTTTAGTCAAAATATCAAATGCAGAGACTACTAATCTTAAAGTTAGCAATGTTAGTCCAAGATTTTAACTTTAAAAATTTGGATAATTGCAAATATTTGAGAGTAATAGATAAATAATTAAATTTGAGGTATATTCTACGACACTAAAGCCATACTTCCAAAAAAAGCTCGAACGTCCTTTGACAAAAGGGTACCTATACCCACAATTGACACATGTAGGTAGATAGAGAATATTTAGGGACGCAAGCAACTCTCTCTAAGGAACTTGGCAGAATAGTTCCGTAACTTTGGGAAAAAGGGTGCCTCCTCACAAAAGGGGTTGCAATGACTAGACCTGAGGGATTGTTACTGAAAACACAAATCTCCGAAAAGTTGTAAGACTGTGAATGGGGGTTGACGCTTGCCCAGTGCTAGAGGATCAAGGATGATAATATATTAACAAAGAGCAAACAAAGATTCCCTCTCTTATGGAAGGAATGTTCGATTGATATTTTTTTTGTAAAGGTTCTATCTATTAAAGAAAACAAATTTTTTTAATATAATTTTAAAATTTGGTATGGATAAAAGATCTTCCTATATTATACTATTTAATTCTCTATAAATAAATTTGATAACTGAGATATTGTTATTTATAATATTTATTTGATTGGATACCATTGAGATGAAATTATACCATTGAATTTACCAACAAAAAAATTATCATCTCTATAGGATTACATGAGTTATTGTAAATTAGGAGTGTACATAATCAATTAAAATCGATTCAAATCCATTGAAATGGATTTAAATCAATAGAATCAAATCAAACTATTAAAAAATTAAAAAAAAAATTAATTTTGAGTGATTTAATTTGATTTTTTTCAATATAAAATTGAATAATTCAATTCAATTGTTGGTTAAATTTTTTTTTTTTTAATCAAACTGAATTTAATCGATCGGTTTATTTTTAAATATATTAAGTTTATTTTTTTATACGTTGCGGATTTTTTTTCCAGATTTTTCCCGTAATTAGCCGAAGCAATTTCATTCCTCCGAGCACAACTTCCTTCCCCCAAAAATTTTAGATCTCTAAAATCCCTATAGCACATCGTCGTGCTCCTTCGCCTGCAGCTCACACCCAGCCCTCTGTACACTGTATTTGACCGGTGTCGTCACCTCTGTCACACTACAATGCTCTTGGCGTTTCTTTTTGGTAAGTGAGTGAGACCTGAGGTCTAGCAAGTCCCTACATCGCTCACTGTAGCTCGCCCTACAACGGCTCTAGCCACACGCCAGCACCTCTGCAGACTCCCGATATTCTTCCTAATCGTGCCGTTCCGTGAGTTCTGTTGCTCTATGCTCGCTCCGCGTTTCTTCTTGTGCCCGAGGAAAGTCCAGCAAGAGTGCTATTTTATTCAAGGCTCCCTTTCATTTTACATTTTAAATTTTCTTTGCTAAATATAATTTACTCTGCCTCAGTTTTCCTGAAACCTAGCTCATCCTGTTCCGGCCTCCGAATTGACTCATCGTTCTGGTCAAGATAACTTCCTTGACTCGTGACAATACCCAGGTAAGAGTTATTATACCCCAAAATTTATACCAGCAATTTCAAGGCTTTGCTTTCATTTGAAAGAGAGTTTGCTTGTCAATATTCTGCCCCCTGCGAACTATTTCTGCTGATTGGCCCCAAAATGGTGTGAATGGGATTAAATGAAAGAGAGTTTTTTTTGTCAATATTTGGTTTAGCTACCATTGTGCTACGCGTGTTTTCTTTGTGAGATTATGGAATTGGCTTTGGCTACTGTCAGTGTTTGATTTTCTTTCTGTTCTTCAATTGAGTGTTTTTTTTTCCTCTACATGAATTTGTTTTAGTTCTTCCATCAACGCTTTATCATGATGCTGTGATATTCTGGTGTATCTTTGTTCAAGTTATGCTGTGATATTCAGTTGGCTTGTGTATTGTGTTGGGTCATGATCATATCATCTTTGCAGAAATAATGTAATGTTTGGTCTTGAATTGATGTTATTTTATTCAAGAAAAGCTATATTACTCAAATACAGATACGAAAGATTTTGTTTACTCTTCAATCTTACACATGATGTTATGGTTGAAAATTAAATACATTTCAATTGTTGTTACAGTCTCATGTTTGTTATGCTTCATATATCATCATGTGCATGAAGTAGCTTCAGTATCTTCCAAAAGAAGTAAAGAGATTAATAAGTCAGCTCCGAAGAAAAAAAAAAAGTAGAGAAGGTCAAAACAACGAAGATGATGACATTCGAGAAGTTAAGAGAAAACTCATTATACCTGAATTTTGGGTGTGACAACATTTTATTGATATTAAAGGTCGTAATCTAAATTAGTCTAGGGCTTCATGTATTTGGTGTGAGGCCAGCTATACTTTTCATAAAAAAAAAAATAAAACTTCTAACATAGTACATCATTTAAAAAATCAATGTAAAAAATTACTTAAAAAATTATTAGACCTCAACCAAGTCATTCTTTCTTTTCAACAAAAAAAAAGAGCAACGGAAAGAGACTGGGAGTAATTTAGTAGTTAGTTTTAATCTTCATGTATGTAGACAAGTTCTAATTAAGATGGCTATTGTTGATGACTTACTCTTCAAGTTTATTGAAGGTGAAGGGTTTCGGTATTTTATGATATTGTTCAACAATTATTTTTTATTCCATCTTGTGTTACAGTAGTTAAGGATTGCTACATGATTTTCTTATATGAGAAAAAAAATTGAAAAATGTGTTATCCTTAAAATCTCAAATTGTTTGTTTAACTTCTGATTGCTGGACTCCTGTACAAAATTTGAGTTATCTTTGACTTACTATGCATTTTATTAAGACTGAATGAAAGTTGTATAAGAGAATTTTGAACTTTTATCCAATTGCTAGCTCTAAAGGAGAATTAATTACTCAAACAATAGAAAAATGTCTTATTGATTGCAGAATTGAATGAATTTTCACCATAACAGTTGATAATGTTACAAATGATGTTGCCATAACATACTTGCAGAAGTGAATAAATGGATGGAATGCAAGTGTGATGAAGGAGAAATACATGCATGCTAGATGTTGTATTCACATTTTGAATCTTCTTGTTGTTGATGGCTTGAAAGAAATGCATGATTCAATAAGCAAAATTATGGATGTTTGCAAATATGTGCGTGCTTCTCCTGTACAAATACAAATTTTTTTAAAATGTATAGTGCTTGCTAAGATACAAGATAAGAGTACGATTCAATTAAATGTTCCAACAAGGTGAAACTCCACATACATTATGCTTGAGAGTGCCTTGAAGTTTCAAAATGTATTTTTAAGTTGGAAGAGTGGGATGCTCAATTTTTTTGGATTCTCCACTTAGTCCTCCAAACACAGAGGATTGACTTAATTCAAGAAATTTTGTGAAGTTTTTGAAGATTATTTTTTGTGCAATTAAAAGTGTCTCAAACTATTTACATATGACTTCATCTCAATATTTTTATGAATATTGTCTTATTGTAAAGACTTTGAAAGGTTGGTGTGAGAATGATGATGATGTATTATTAAAAAATATGACTATTAGAATCAAATCTAAACATGACAAATATTAAGGGAGTTTAAAAAACATGAACATGTTCATTTTTGTTGCCATAATTTTTTATCCAAGATACAAGTTAAAATTTGTTGAATGGAGTCTTTTAAAACTCTTTGATCAAGACTTGGCTAGTTTTATGGTTGAAAAAATAAAAGAAGTATTCAATGATATATGTAACGACCGTGTTTATATATATATATAGCGACCAATAACGGATTCTAAGCAGTGAATCATACACATTTATATAAGCAGCTAATATTCCATTATCATAATATTCAAACTACATCAGAGATTAATATTTATACATAAGCGACATTGAGACACATAAATACATCAACTTAACATGAACCCTATACCACACATCTCTCCTGAGTGTAAAGAGTGGAAGAGGTGGTGCTGCTATCGGGGTCTGTACAAATCATCACCATCCACTGGATCTTTCATGATCAAGTGCACGGAAGCAGCTAGCGTATTATTGCTCTTATCTGAACATAACACCAACAATAATGAGAACGAAGGTTCCTAATAGGTTTAACATTAAAAGCATCATACGGTAAATAAGAAAAACACAGTGTTATGTCTATCTGTATAAACTACAGAAAATATTTTCTCTTTGTATATGATAAAATAACAAGAATGTATAGCATGCTTTCATATTCAATAGACATGTTATGCATCAATATCAGGCATGTATAATAACTAGGTTATACTTCAATAATATGCTTGTGTATCCATCTTTGTAGTACTTTCATGTAGGGTGACTGATCGTCTGTAGCCACATCATAACACTCTGTGACTAAACATCTGTAGCCACATCTCTACACTTAGTGACTAATCGTCTATAGCCACATCTCAACCATGTACATCAACATGATATAACCATGTATACATCAAACAATTCACATTTATCCTCATGCTTGCCATCCACAATCAAATTCGCCTCTTCATATAATCACTATGTAACAACCCCTTTATCATCATATAATCATATACATATCATATTCTTTAATATTCATGACCATCACAATGGAATTATGCATTAACCAAGCACATCAATAATATCATGCATAACATCATCACCACATCATTTAACAAATATATATTAATACACTTACCAATAAAGCATACCTTATATCATGTAATCCTCATGCATTGATATACTAGCATAGGCATCACATCAACATGCATTTCATCCATACGTTGCATATTTAGCTCATATGCAATTCACTTACATATATCTGATCAATACATAACAAATTCACTTTCATAGGTCTCATTAATATGTGTTTATATCAATACATTAGACATACATCTCATCATATGCAACATGTCATTTAATTTCTCATAATAAAATGATGGAATTTACACTACAATGCATCATTGAAAAGTATTTATTTATATTTTAGTTCCCCTTAACATCATCCATTCATTGGAGTTCATTTAGAGCATTCAAAATGCAAAACAGAGTAAAAACAGCCTCAAGTACGGCCTGGCCGTGTCACCAAGCACAGCCGTGCTTCAAGCTATGCAAACCGTGCTGAAAAATGACAAAACAGCCCGAAGCACGGCTTGGCCGTGTCACCAAGCACAGCTGTGCTTCGAGTTTTCCGTGCAATCTAGATTTTCGTCAAATGATACCTTCTTTTACTAAGAAGACCATAACTCTCTCAATTTAACTCCGATTAAGGTGATTTCGGTGTTTATAGAAAGTTAAGATAAATATCTACAACTTTGATGTTTACTACTTTAACAGATTAGAAACATAAACCGGTCAAAAACGTGTCCGAAAACAGCGTCGTCATTCTGTGCATTAAATCTGACATTTCTTCACTCATATGGGGATATCTCTCCCATTTCAAATCCGATCAAGATGATTCTAGAGGCGTTAGAAAGCTAAGAAACATGGCTACAACTCATATGTTAGACATATTTTTAGATTCGATACAAATCATAACCAACAGAACTAACCATACATAGCATCAATTTTCACCATTTTCAAGCCAAAAAATCAGCAAACACATGTATGATCTATGCATCCAACTTTCACCTTTCATGGCCAACCATAAAAATACACCATGAATCATCAAAAGAGGATATATGAAACACTTATAAATTATTCAAGATACATTAGATTCCATAGAAATATGAATAATGTTAAACCTACCAAACCAAAGATTCTTTCTCTTCTCAAGCTTTCCTTAGATTTCTTCCTTTTGATCACTCTCCTTCTTCATTTCTCTTGGATTTCACCTTGTTCCTTTCTCTCTCTCTCTCTCTCTCTCTCTCTCTCTCTCTCTCTCTCTCTCTCTCTCTTTTTCCTTTCTCTCCTTCTCCTGGTCTCTCTCTCTTCTCTTTTTTTTTCTTAGCCGCCACTCTCTTCCTCTTATCTTTTTGGCCAATTTCTCCTCCAAGCCACTTGGTCAAGTCAAGTCAACTCCTTCTCCTTCAAGCCAAGGGTGAGATATTTTACTCCAAGCTTCTCCAACAAGCTTAGCCGACCCCTTCTCCAAGGCATGGGAAAATATTGTTTTAATCCCAAATTTCTAGAAGATTGCCTCTCCTTAACACATGCCTTCTCTTTCTTTAAGAATTACACTCTTGACATTTAACCACTTTATCATATTTCTAAGATTTTATCGATGTTCCTTCACTATGAAAATTATTTTCCACTTATTAAAATTCAGGATGTTACAATATGCATGATAAATATAGATCTTTTTATGGTGTTAGAAAATCACAAGATATTGATCAATCTTCCCATTCAAGTAGAGAAGTAAAAATTTCAATGGATGCGAAAGATTTTTTTGTTATGAAAATTGATATGGATATGAGTAAGGATGATACTGTAGATCACAAATCTAAGTTGGAAATATATGTAATGGATGCCCGAGAAAAGATGTCACCAAAATTTGATATTCTTAGTTGGTGGAAGGTGAATTCTACTAGATTTCTTATTTTTGCTTAAATTGTTAGGGATGTATTGGCTATACCAATGTCAACTATTGCTTTTGAATCAGTTTTTAGTACAAGGGGTCGAGTTCTTGATCAATATAGGAGTTATATATGTTTCCAACTTAGATTTGTGATCTACAGTATCATCCTTACTCATATCCATATCAATTTTCATAATAAAAAAGTCTTTCGCATCCATTGAAATTTGATATTCTTAGTTGGTGGAAGGTGAATTCTACTAAATTTCTTATTCTTGCTTAAATTGCTAAGGATGTATTGGCTATACCAATGTCAACTATTGCTTCTGAATCAGCTTTTAGTACAAGGGTCAAGTTCTTGATCAATATAGGAGTTATTTATCTTCAAGAAAAGTAGATATTATTATTTGTGCACAAAATTAGTTTTCTTTCCTTTTATCTCTTAACCGCAGATGACAAGATAGGTAATATTATTTTTGTTTCAAATAGCATTTTCTTAATAAATTATTTTTGCTAAAAATGGTTTGTGTTGTTGTTTTAATTAAAACTCGCAAGTGTACGAATCTATTAAAGTATAGATTTAGTAGTATGCGAGGTCGATCCTACAAGAATTGTCAATTGAAAAAAAATTAATTTAAATTCAAAATAAATATTTCTAACTTAGTTGCTAATTTATTTTTTTGTGAGAAAAATTTTGAGTAAAGTATACATGAAATAAAATACTGAAATTAAATAAGAATGTATTCAAAGTAAAAAAATATGTTAAGGTTAAGAGATCCACTCTTAGTATATCAAATAAAAAAAAATTTTAACTCTTTTATTACTCAAATGAAATTTTCACATAAATGAGATTCTGTTAGGAAGATATGTTATCTTAAACTTATTTTGGTATACATATGAAGTGTATTTTCTTTCTTTTTATTGTATTACTAATAATAAAATAACTGTTGTAAAATAGATTCAATTATATACCATACTAATCATTATATTGTCTACAATAAATTAAGAATAATTTAAGTATTTATTGTGTCAAAAATTGTTTACAACGTATTAAGATTCACATTTTATAAAATTAAAATTAAAATATGTAAAAGAAAGAAAAACATAATAACAAATAGGTGGCAAAGTCAATAATAATAATATAAAGTAGGTAGTAAAATCAACCATTAAGAAATAAAATAACAAGAAAATAACAACAAAGTCATCTTCTAAAAAAAAGAATAACAACAAAATAACAATAGAAGGGTAACAAAATCATCCTCTAAGAAAAAAATAACAACAGAGGGGCGACAAAGTTATACTTTTAGAAAAAAAAAATAAGAAAATAAATAATAGATAAATAACAAAGTTATCTTTTAAAAAAGAAACTAATAATAAAATAACAACAGAGTGGTAACAGAACCATATAAAATAATAACAGAGAGGCAACGAAGTCATCATTTAAAAAAAATAACAAGAAAATAAATAAGAAGATAAATACAACATCAAATATAAATATTGAAATTAAGAGTTAAATAAATTATTATTTTCATACCAAAAGTTTTATCCTTTTTACCTTAGCATTAAGAGATTAGTTCTTTATAATCAAAGTAAGAAATAAAAATGAAAGATGAATCAGTATAATAATATTATGAAAGAAAATAAAGATATAACATGTCTAAAAAGAGAAAAAAAATTACAAACATTTGAAACTCTAACAAAATCTTTTTCAAATTCACTCTCAACTACCTCACAACTTCTCAAACTTTCTATTTATAGATGCAATTAGTAGTGGTAATTGTCAACAATGGTAGTTAATAAGTTGCATTAAGTTGACAAATTGAGTGTCGAAAGTAATTCTTGAATTATTGCTTCATATTCATCGAATCTATTGACCATATAAACATAAACGTTGTAGATAATTTTATTATTTTTTCAGCCATATAAATTGTAAATAAATTGGATATGTAATCTGTGACTTATGGTTAAAATATCGGAGTAAGGTCGGGCTAGATTTCAATAGCAAAAAAATTTTATTCTAACCCAATTCTGGCTATCTTAATATTCGGTTTTGCTGACCACATGAACATGAAAGTTGTAGTAAATTTTATTTGCTATTCACTTATCAAATTTTGTATTTATTGAATATGTATTTTCTGATATATAACTCAAATAATATAGTAAAGTTAGATTTAAATGCAACAGTAAATATGTTCTATTTTAGTCCAATTTTGGCCCTTTAAATATCTGAATTTGCTGATCAAATAAACATAAAACTTGTATGAAATTGTGTCAACTATTCATCTACTAAATTTTGTATGTATTATATGTGTATTTTTTGAGATATAGTTAAAATACTACAGTAAGATCAAGTTGAAAAGCAAGCAGCAAACAAATTTTTAACATTAAGTGTCCTGCTTTGAATCTTTATGTTTTAATTTTTTTTTAAAATGGTCATAAATCAATATGCATATATCCATTAAGATACGTCTCATGATTCAAAAAGATAATGTTCTTTATTCAGTCATACTCAATGAATTTATTTTTTCTACTTGATTTATAAGTATCATTATCAAAAAATCACAATTTAGTTTTGATTCTTCCAATTGAGTCTATTTTTTATTCTTCTCTCAATCTATAAAAGATACACAAAACTAAAGACAAATAAAGAAGATAAATGCTTAATTAAAGCAAAAAGATAAAATGAAAATATTTAATTTATAAGTATAAAATTCACTCATCAAATATCTCTAAACTTAATCTTTTACTTGTCATTAAGCAAAACACACAAACTTCTAAATTCAAAAGATGAATGAGTGATGAATTGTTTTTGACTTACTAAGCATTTCTCAAGGATTTAAAATGTGCAACTAAGGAAAATATCAGAATCTCAAGGTTACGTAAAATTTCAATTCAAATGCAATGTATAATTTACTATTGAATTTCAATTGTATATGTCGTAATATTATGACATTGGATTTTTTGCATTTAAATAAATTTATGTAATCAAATATTTAAAACAATTTTTCATATTTATGCATTTTAGACTTCATAAGCTTATTTTTTATGTCACTCATCACTAATATAGACTAATCATAATATTTAATATCATTAGGACTTTTATTAGACTTGTAATGTATAACATAGGTTAAAGATGAATAAAAAGATATTTATAAAAGTTCAATTCACTCTACAATATACATGATCATTTAAGTCATCCCAAATGCTTTTGATATTATCATGTGAATTCTATTTCCAACCTTATCCTCATCTTTACGTTATTTGCTCATATTACATTTTTTTATGTAAATACCCCCAAACTTACTTATTTGGAAAGTTCTATATTTTTTTTCCTCCCTTTTTTTAACTTCTTCCATTTATTCATAAACCATAGCTTTACAAATAATTATTTCTGTGAGTGAAAGGTAAAAGTTAGAAATAATTTTGTTTAAAAGTTAGATAATAATATAGGTGTACAAAAAAATAAATATATGCTCAAAATGGGTTACTAGAGATGTCATAATGTATAGGTTGATTTAAAAGGCTCAAACGATTCTAACAATACTTAATTCATTTCTTAAATAGAGAGTAGTCTAAGATTTTGCTTCAAGTGACAATCAAATAAGTTTTAAAGTCTTATGAGATCATTTAACATATCTGAATCACATAAATTTTTTTTGAGTAAAAAATCAATCAAATGTAAGAGTTTAAATGCTCAAGATATTAGGATTTTCAAGTAAAACATAAGTTACAATAGATTCTATTCTAACTCAATTTTGATCATTTGAATGTTTGAATTTTTTGACCAAATAAATATAAAAGTTGTATAAAATTGTGTTAGCTATTCATCTACCAAATTTCATATGTATTATATACGTATTTTTTGAGATACAGTCAAAATACTACAGTAAAATCAAGTTAAAAAGAAAGCAGCACACAGATTTTTAATATTGAGTGTTCTGCCTTGAATTTTTATGTTTTAATTCTTTTAAAAATGTGGTCATAAATCAAGATTAAATTGATGCATATATCTATTAGAATACGTTTCAACAGTTAAAAAAATAATGCTTTTTATTCAACCATTCTCGATGAATTTATTTTGTCTACTTGATTTATAAATATTATTTTCAAAAAATTACAATTTAACTTTGATTCTTCTAATTGAGTCTATTTTTTATTATTTTCTTCATCTGTAAAAAATACATAAAACTAAAAACAAATAAGAAAAATAAATACTTAATTAAAATAAAAAAATTAAGATAAAAATATTTAATTTATAAATATAAAATTTACTTATTAATTTGTAATATTTTTTTTCTTTCTTAACTTAATATATATATTCAATTATTAGATGAAGTTAGTTCGTTGGCTGAATCAGGATCGAATTTAGATTTGTAAACGAATATGTTCTAAGTGATATAAACATTATATTTAATAAAATAAATTTATTATGTATTTTTATTCAATACATTTTAAATTATACTAATTATATTTTAATTATTGTTATATTTTAATAGATTGTACACTTAGTTATAGGAATCTTGGTCTTAGGGAAACGCTTCCTCACAAGGGATGATATAAGATAGAAGTTGTAGAATTATTATGTTTTATAGATTTTTGTTGGTAGCATTATGAAATTAATATATAGAATGAAATTATTATTATTATTATTTTGTATGTTACATAATTAGAGGGGTGAATTAAGCATTCTGTTGGTAGCAAGCAGTCTACATAATTTGATTTATTTCAATTAATTTTTAGTAAGATATTTTGAATTATAAAATTTGATTAAAAAAATTAGAGGCTGGCTAAATTAAGCATATTTAAAAAGATATTTTGAATGTAATAAAGGGGCTTTTTATGTGCAAGTGGCTGTGCTGCATTTTGAGACTGCAGCATGTAATAATTTGTTTTAATTAATTTTTTATTAAGATATTTTGAATTAAATTACTGGACAATAATTGATTTTTTTTTTTTAAATAGCAGGAACAATAATAGTAGAAAACTGAAGTTATTTGAACAAGAGCTGCAAAGTACCCGTGGACTAGAAAAAGGTCTTACATTTTCTAAAAATTCAAATCTCTTGTAACGATTTCTCTTTATATATGAAGTTATCAATCCTTTTTTAAAATTTAGTGAAAAGTTGATGGGCTCTTCAAATTAGTTGTTTAGTACTATATACTGTGCAAAAGTAATCTTAAAAGAGTCTTGTCAAAATGGGCAAAATAAAATTAAAAAATTAAATTATTTTTAATTGGTTTGATTTGATTTAATTTTATAAATTTTACCTAAATTGATGAGGTTTATTTTTTGTTAAATTTTACATTATAGATTCGGTTTGTTGAGATCTTAAAATCGAACTGTGAACACTATTATGAATTAAAGAGAAATTCAAAAATGAGATTATGGAAGTAAATATTTTCTCATTTATTGTTATTGCACTATTCATTCTAGTCATAAGAAATCTCATTCAATTAGATATGGTCACGTAAAATAAAAGGACACCAAACCAAATGAATTGACTGATAAACCAAATGAGGTAGTAAACTTTTAAGTACAATTCGAAGGGAAGGACCTTACGTAAAGTAAGAGTATGCTTAACTTCTAGATTTGAAATCATTGCTTATATACCTGGTATTGGCCATAATTTACAAAAATATTGTGTAGTCTTAGTAAGATGGAGAAGGGTTAAGAATTTATCTAGTGTGAGATATCACATTGTTCAAGAAATTCTATATACTTTCGGAGTAAAGAATCGTTAATAAAGATATTCTGATGCGTTGTAAATTTTTATCCAAGATTTGTATTATTTAATGATGCCATGTAAATTGCTAGAAACATGTAAAGTGTATAACTAATCCAATAACGAAAGTTTTATAAGAGAATTAGAGTTGGCTACTTTAGTTATTATTATTTTTTTAGTATTTATTATTTACAAACTTTATTTTTATTAATTTGAATTAAATTCAATTGAATTGAAATCGGTATTTATTAATTAGTTATTTAATATTTATGTTTATAATTTTTTTTTATTTCATTCTTTTTTCAACATTAATATTGACAACAATGTATCAAACAAATATATATAATCTAACCGTGAATAAATGGATCTATTTATTCTCCTTCCATTGAATTTTTTTTTTTTTTTTACTTTATTTATTCCAGAAGTAAATACAAATTCACTGCTTTTAAGAACAAATTATATCAAATATTGATTAACTGCTCTTTGTCTTTTAAATGTAAATTTAACTTCATACCAAGACAATCTTTGATTAATTATTGGAGTTTCAATTAAGAAGGACAGCTGCCAACCGGTCAAGAAAACTTCAAAGAATAAAATTTTGGCAAATCAAGAAAGTTAATGATATAAAAAAGGAAAAGATTAAAAAGACTCAATCCTAGGCAACATACAAAGGGATACAACTATATCATGAAAGTCAGCCTACAAGATCTCACCTGGAAGCAATGTCAAGAAAAATATAGGCTGTCATTTAAAGAAACTAACCAGTATAAGAAAAATATAGGCTGTCATTTAAAGAAACTAACCAGTATAACAAGTCCAAGGCCTAACACAAGCTCATTAATGGAAGATCAAGGGGCAACTCAAATAAAGACTACCAGAATGTGAACCAACGGTTTCTTCACATAAAACCACTTGAAAGAATAATGTGGAAAAGCATTATGGAGTTGCCTACCCTAAAATAAAAAGCTAAGAATCAAGTGACTAACTTCTATTGTAAATTGCAAAAAGTCAACAACAGCCGGTGAGTCCTCTTAACGGTTAAATGAAGCCTAGCGACTATAAAAGGACTTCTAGAAGACTTGAAGAGATGATTAGGAAGACTATCAAGTTATCTTTGATTCAACTTCGGGTCTTACTTGGAAGCAACCTCTATCTACCCTTGCTCACACTTTGCTAAGGCTCTTGTGCTTAGTGTCTAGCCAATTTCCTCTGTTAGGAGTTGACATCTTGTGCTTCAGTGAGATTGTATCTTGTATTTGACTATTTATCCTTTACTTTCTTTATAATCTTATAAATATTTAGAGACTGTTTAGAACAGCTGATAAGGGAGATATAATATGATATTTTATAATAGAATATTGCTATTTAGTATTTGGTGAACCAACATAAGAGGATAAAATTTTTCTTATCCTATCATATTTTTGAATGTTAATTAAAAATTTTAATACATGAAGAATTGGGTTAGTGAAAAATTAAAATTAAAATATATAATTTATATAATTTAAAATTATATATTTTTAATTTATAGATATTACTTTTAAAATTTATGAACATTATTTAGTGAATAACTTGGAGTTAGCATCTTGTGCTTGAGTGAGATCGCACCTTGTATTTGGCTATTTTTCCCTTGCTTCCTTTATACTCTCGCAAACATCTAGCCTCTTGGGGAAGTGTGTAGTGTGTAGGTGTGAGTTGTCCGTAGTAAAAAAAATTAAAAACCATTGTAAACATTTTAAGTGAGCTTTAAAAATTTTAACGTTGTAGGTGAGTGTGACATTTTTAACCATTGCTTGTGAGCAGGTTAAAAATAAGCATATGTGTTTAGTGAAAAAAAATGGTTTAAGGATTAAAGAGACTAGATGTAGGACATAAATTGAGCTAAACTAGGATAATTGTTTGTGTTCCTTCTTCTTATCCCTTGTTTCTTTTATCTTGCGCCTTTAAATATATGCTGGTTTGCTAAATTTTCTTATATTCTAATATGTTGCTGTGCAATCTGTTTTGCCTGCGTTCAAACTGTTATATAGCATGTTCTCATTTGGGTACTCTAGCTTTATACTAATCTTAAGTGTTAAAAGTTGTTTCTTTTCCAGTTCTGTTTCGTTGCTCTCAGTTTGATATCTTTCTTGGTGAAAAAGGTGCTGCTATCTATTTATTGTCTTTATCTTTCTAATATAAATTATGATTATTTCTTGATCGCTTAACTTCCTTTTTAAGCTGCAAGTTCAAGTTTGTTCATTTAAGTCTATAATTTTATGTAAAATTGATTTTTTAGTGTATCACTAGTGATGATAAAAATACCTATACGCAATAGGTAACTGCAAAATATATCCATTTGGGTCTGGATATGTGGATTAAAAAATGAGTCTGAGTCTGGGTATTATATATATATATATATATATATACCATTATATCCGTAACTTACCTCTCTTTTTTTTCAACCAATAATTACTAATTAGGATTGTATTATTTTCTTACTTTGAAATGTGAACCTTAGCGAAGGAAACAACCAACCCCAATTCTCCCAGCTTTTATCTTCGAGAAAGTTACAGATATATAGAGGCACTTATGTTTGCTTAGTGTTGATTATTCAAGGATCAACAAGGTAATGAAAATTAATTTATTGCATTCAATTTATTTAAATGATCCTTTCTATATTCTTTTCTAACTTTTTATGTCTAGATGTTTTTGTACTAGTTCTGAATATATGAAAAAAGATAAACGCTTTAAAATTTATGAATTGGATTCCGATATTGATGATAAGGTAATTATTTATAACTATTTTTATCATTATTATTTTAAAATAAACAACTATTTCATATTATATAATTTTAGCAAGTTTTGTAGAGTGACTACTCATGCTCAGCTTTGAATTCTGCAAGTATTTAAATAAAAGTTTTCAAGTTGTAATACTTATGAGTTGTTATTGGTGGTGGTGTTATGTTTAGGACATGTTTGAAGATAATTTATGATGCTTTAAAAATAATATTATTGAAAATAGTATTAAACAATTTAGAATTATGTGAATTTTCCTTTTAAATATATTAATGTTTGTGCGAAACATTTTTTTTTTATTTCATATGAAAGATCTCAAGTAAATGAATCAAGTAAAATTTATTATTTTAAAATTCTTTTGGGTAAATAGATCTAAGTCTAAAAATTTAAAGATTTCAATTATATTAATGTTTGTGCGAGACATTTTTTATATTCTTTTATATGAAAGATCTCGGGTAAATGAATCAAGTAAAATTTATTATTTTAAACTTTTTTTGGGTAAATAAATTTAAGTCTAAAAATTTTAAATGGAGAGAGGCCATGATGAATATTAAATTTGCTATCTATCTGAATTTAGGTCTAAAAGTTAGGTTAATATGTTTATATTTATGAAACCACTTAAATACCTATACATTTATAATAAATAAATTTTCACTCTTTCACTTATATATAGATAAAATTTAAAATATTTAAATAATTCTCTTGTAACCTGGCATTTATTGTGGGGTAGAGTAATGAGTTAAATTCTCAATTCATTAATTATATATTTAAGAAATGATTTAAATAGCTTTACATTTATTGTATCTTTAAGCGAGATAGAGTTTTTTTTTTTCAAAACATTCTACCCTACATAACATAACTAGTGTGAAGATTTATCTTTATGCAAAAACTCGGGTAATTTGTTTCATTATCTTCTTTTTTTTTATTGGGTATCCACGACCGGAGACAATTTTTTTAAAGTGTTGTCAAAGAAGTATGAAAGAATTTGGTATGTTGGAATAAATTTTAGTGGAATGGAAAGAAGAAAGAAAGAGGGAAGGGAAAAGAGAATAGAATGCTATTATCTTGTTTGGTATGCAATGGAAAGAATTAAGTAATGTAATATTTTATTATTTAATTAATAGAAATTAAAAGAATAAAAAGATAAGATAAACAAAATGATTAAATTAATTTTAATATAAATTAATTAAATTAATTTTTTTAAATAAAAAAATTTAAAAAAATAATAATTTTTTTTTAAATTCTTACAAATTAATTTTTACAAAATATAATCAAATTAAATTTTTTAATAATTAAATTAAATTATTTTAATACAAAAAATTTGAAGTTAACATTATTTTATGATGGAATCATGGATTTCATCCATTATTGAAAGGAGTCCATATTCCATTATATGATGGAATCCATCCATTCCATTATATGATGGAATCCATCCATTCCATCATATCAAACAGTGGAATCCTACTTTCCATTTCAGATTCTTTTCCATTTCAGCGTAGCAAACGGACACTAAAACTTTGTTTAATTGATGGCAACAAAAGAATGAGAATGAGAATTAAGAATGGAATGAAAAAAAAATTGATTTAAATAAAATAAAATAGAATGTTGTGATTAAAATTACGTCTAGTAAGATAATGGAATGGAATAGAATGGAATTAAAACTGTCAAAAAGATAAAAAATACCGTTAAAAATAAAATTATTATAGTAATATTATTTTAATTATTTTAAATATTATAAATAAAAAATAAAATAAATTATTATTAATATAAAAATTTAAATTAAATTTTGTTAAACAATATTAAAAATTTTAATTTAAATATATATATTTGTAATTATATAAAATTTTATAAATAAATAAAATAATGAAAAGTATTTTAATTTTTTAATTTTTTTTTTTTATATATTATTCACTTGGTTTGAGAGGTAATATAGATTACTTTATAAAAGATAATGAGTATTCCGTAGAACTTACTTTTTTTTTTTTCAATAATCAAACCAAAAAAATGAAATCTCCGTTTCATTCCATTCTCGTTTCCTCCCCTTGTCTTCGCCTACCATGTGAGTGCCTCTCTCAACATAGATTCAAACCATGGTTTGCCATGAGAGACTAATCCCTTCTGCTAAATTTAATTTCGGTTGGTCAATTGTTTCATCGTCAAAAGTATCATTTGGATTGAATTCTTTAAAGTTTTTTAAAAATTTAATAAAATAAATTTTAGAAAAAAATTTATTTATAAAAATTTTATTTGAATTAGTAGACGTGGTTTATACATTAAAATATTAATTTTATTAAATTATATATTTTCTTTTAAAATTTATATTGTGAAATTTTATAAAATCTTTAAAAGATGCAAGCTCCAAACATCTACACGTTTAAAATCTTTACATTCAGTGTTGATCATGTTGTCGTGTCAATCACTATCCAACCTATATTCTCAACAAAATTTATATCCTTGGTCCTCATTTGTCTCTTCGTTTTCTAATCCTCTCGATTTGTTGATTTCTTTGTTTTTTTTTTTTGGTCAAACGAATTTCTCTCTGTTAATGATTATATTGTTTCTTTCTGTTGCTTTTGGGTTCTCTCTGCCCAAACTTTATAAATTAAAAATTTTATATTCATTTTTTAAATTTTAATTTATATGAAATTTTTTCTTAATTTATAAAATTCCTAATAAATTTTATATTTTATATTTTTTTAAAAATTTCATAAATAATCTAATTCAATACAATTTAAATTATAAAAAAGTTATAAAAATTTAAAAACTGTTTTTTTTTAATTTAAAAGAAATATAAGCTTAAACTTTTATAAATTTTTGAAAAAAAAATTGTATGAAAAATTTTGAATGTAATTTTTATAAATTCTAAAAAAAGAAATGTAATTTACTAAAAAAAAGGCACATTAGAATTGATGATCAGTCCGGTTATGGTCTTATTTTTTTATTTTTTTTATAGAAAAAAATGAAATTATAATTTAATAAATTTTTATATAAAAATAAATTCAATTAAGTCTATTTGATTTGTTCTGTTTCTTCCCCATCGGACTAAAAAAGGACTTGTTCTATCAGGAATGGAAATCCTTATTTCCTTTCCATCACAATGCTTTTGTGTTCGACTTAAGTTGATATTAAGATTTGCGGTAGATACGAATCGGGTCTCTCGAGGAATTTTTTTTTTTTTTTTTTTTTTGTGACGAGAATATTTTTGAACTAATTTATATGGGAATTGAAATTGGGTTTTCTTCTTTCATGATTCTATAGGCATATTCCCCACATTGGTCATTTGGTCTCATGCAATTAGGAGAATTTTATTTTTTTAAGTATTGACTTCAAAATTTAAATCTAAATAATTAAAATAAAAAATACTTCTTATTTACTACTATATTCATTTATTTGGACTGGCCGAAACTATTTGTGAAAGTCTTTTTCCATTTCTTTAAAGTATATTAATTGTGCACTATTAATTAGTCAATAGATTCACTAATATTGTATAAATAAATTAATTTGACTCATTTAAGTTAACTCACCATGCAATGGGGGCTAAGTGAGTTGAATCAAGTTGATCTGTCTTTTAGTAGGTTGAAAATTTTAAGAACATGGCTCATTTAATGTGAATGATGGGTTAAACTTCATTTAACTCATACAAAAATTTTAAAAATTTAAAAATAAATACTTGAAAATTTTGAAAAAATATAATATTTCAATTAATAATCAATAATTTTTTGATAAAAATAATATTTCTTACAATTAATTTTGATATTTAATGTTATAATAAAATTGTATTATTTAAGATTGAAAATTTAAATTAAAACACATTTGCAATTGCAGGTTTTACTCGATTTTTAAATCATTACAGTAGTATCTCTCCTCTTCTTTTTTTTCGTTTTAATTACATATCTACCTTATCGTTAAATCTTCCGGGGAAGGTTTATGGATACATGAAATTACAATTTTATCCTTTCAAATTTTTTTATTTAACCATTGTTAAAACAGCAGAAGAAAAAAAATTCTCCCAAAATTTTTTTTGGGATGGAATTTTTGGTTGGAGGAGAAGCCTTCGCGTTTTTGGGAAATTTTTTTTTTTGTGCTAGTGTTTTAATAGTGATTAAATAAAAAAAATTTGAAAGGAGTAAAAAAAATTTAAAGGATAAAATTGTAATTTCATCAGAAATCTTCTATTATTAGTTTTGACAGAGATTTAAGACATGGTAGGGTAGAATAAAAAAAAAAGGAAGAGACGCTATAATAATTTAAAAATTGGAAAAAAAAAATTATAATTATAAGCAAATATTAGAATCACAAACTACTATTTCCCTTTGAAAAAAAAGGTATATTGTGCACCTTTAGAGCTTCATTTTCGTGTGCAAATTAACAATTGGCAAAGAACAAGCATCTTACCACGCCTTGTCCTCCATTGTCACGCCCACCTCCTTTGGTTCACGTGTAGCCAAGTGCCACATCACTATTTTCAACGTTATTCTGATACTGACCTAGCTCTCCACTGCACCAACTGTCCATATGCCCCACATTAAAATTTTACCTCCAAATTTATTATTGAAAAAGAAAAAGATAATTTGTACTCAAATCTTTTTTAAGATTTCACATGTAGGACACACATTAAACAACCAAGATCAAGCTTGTATGTCGGAAAAGCACAATAAAATAACTTGGTGTTGATTTACTCTTGATTTGAACGGTGGTGATGGTGAATAAGATTCGAGTTTATGTTAGTTCTTTTTAAAAAATAGATTAATTAAATATTTTTTAAATTTTATTTGAATTAATATAAATTTTTTGCATTTAAAAATTTAATAAAATTTAAATATCTTTTATAAAATTATTATTAAATACAACGATGGTGAAATTAAAATTTTGTTAATATCATATTAAAATTTTGTTTAACAAAAATAATTTATAAATTAATTTAAAATTTATTAGTTAGTTAAAAATTTATAAACTATATGATATTTCAAATAATACATAATTTATAAATTTTTAATTAATTTAAATTATTTAAATAAATTTATTTATTAAATACCTTTAATTTAATTTAATAAATTTATAAATTAATTAAATAAATTATAAATTAATTTATTGTACTTGTCAAATATATTTTAAATATTAATACATGATAAAATTATATTAAAAATATTAATATAATTAATTAATTTTATTATTTGATATGGTGATTATAAAAATTTTAATTAAATTGTCAGTGAATTTAATAATAATTTTTTTAACATAATTATTTTTAAATCCAATCAGTAAGACTGACCCATTTGCTCACCTTCTGAACGGTGGTGTTGAGTATTCTAATTTTTTTTATATTTAAAAATTTATATAAATAGAGTGTTTTGTAAAGAAAATAAAATGGGGGCTCGCTAGCTAATCATGGCTTGAACCATCCTCTTGCCCTCCTCCAAGAGCGATATCAAAAATGAATAATTATTTGAATTTTCTCTTAAATTTGTTAGATTAAAAAATTATAATAAAAAATATAAATAAAAATGAATAATTTAAATTTTCTCTTACATTTTTGTACAACAAAATGTGCCCTTACGATTTTTCGTGCAGAGTGGATACTTAAAAATAAATGAAAATAATAATAATAAATCATAAAGATACACCAACTAAAGTAAAATATAACGTGAAGCAGTACTGTCTGGCGGTGTTGGTTTCATGCTGTCCATATTCGTCACTTGTCTGACCTTAAAAGCCGGTAAAGCTGACATGGTAGTGACTACTGAGTGGGGGGTCTCATGCCATCAATTACATATTGATAAGGATTCTATTTCGATATTCGAAGTGCGATTATTGATTTAATTTTTTTAACAAATTAAATATTTTAATAATTAAATATATGATTTCATTTTAATTTTATTATTTTAAAGATATTAAAATAATATTATATAATTTTTAAAAATTAATTATTTTATAAATTTGAAATAAAATTACATTTTTAAATATAAATTTGATTAAATTATACATTTTTAGATATTAAATTCATTTTGAAGATGAATTTCTTAAATACGCAAGTTGTTCTTGTGTATTTTCGTTTATTAAAAAAAAAAAAAAATATAATCATAATAAAAAATTTCATCAAGAAATATCTGGTATATTTGGTTAACTTATTTATCTTAATAAACCAAAAATGATCTAAAAACTCCTCCAAAGTATACATATTTTAAAGAATAAATATATAAAACAGTATCAAAAAAATATATTATTCAAAAATTTAGTTTTTAAAAATATCAATTTAAATGACTTAATTCATAAAAAATACATAATTATTACAAAATAATTTTACTGTCAACTTCTTTACAATTTTATCTGACAAATTTTGTCCAATTACGTGAGCTTCATGATGTTCCATGTAAACATTTCTGGCCCAAAAATATAAGGAAGAGAGAATTAATTCATATTGATTTTTTATTTTTTAAAGAATAATTTGTTTAAAATAATATTTTTAAAATTAAAAATATGCATTTTTTAAAAATCATTTTGAATATTTAGTCTATTTTAAGAGTTATCATAATTCTTGAAAATATAATTTTTTTTTAATATATGAAAAAAAAATTTAAACCTAAAATCTTCAACTAACTACTCAAACGTCTAACTTTAAAACATTTATTGCTACTAAACTTCATCTCCAAATCTGGTGCCTTAAATATGCTTCCTTCTATTAAGGCAGCAGCCCTGTTTGATAGGTTATCAAAGGGAATCTCCAACTTAACCCCAAATGCTATCTGTGTCAGCCCTGCATTAGGACCTTTACATACTTGAGATTCCTTCTTCCAATATATAAAATAAAAGTCAATGTAGAACATTCTAGTTTCTATCACTCCAAGTGCCAGGAAATTTTAAGTTCGGTTACATAAAATCTTCTAAATTTAGCTTATGTATATAGTCCAGCACAGTGCGGGCCTGATAAAACTCAAACAAGATCAATTTTTTCATTGAATTATGTATTTGACAATTTTATGTAAAATAACGAGAAATTGTACTTAATAACCTTATAGTTTTAATTATAGTTTTTATTAATTCAAAAAATAGTATAATATTTTAGTCAATTCATACATTTCTTTTAAATACATGCATATTTTTTTTCTTAAATCAGATATTAAATTTAATATTTTCAAAATAAAAAAAATTACACATTATTTAATCAATTCAAAATGTATACTATATCTATTTTTATTTGTTCATATCCAACATTCTCAATACTAATTATAAAAATAATTTAAGAAAAGAGAATAAACAAGTAAAAAAAAGTATAATAAACCTTGACAATAAATTCTTGAAAGATGACTGAATAACCAGAAAATTGTGCTTTTAACCTTGATAATTAAACCAATTGAACCCTATATATTTTCATGTAATTATCTGTTTGAAAATTTAATATAAAATAATAAGAAAATTGTGCTTATTAACCTTGACTTATATTTGTAATTATAATTTTTTATTAATTCAAAAAATATTATAATATTTAATCAATTCATACGATTTTCTGGAATACAAATAGGATATTAAATCTGATGTTTTAAACTAAAAATATTACACATGATTATTATATTATTTAGTCAATTCAATTCAAGATGTCTGTTATATCTATTTTTATTTGTTTATACCCAACATCTTTAATACTAATTAAAAAATAATTTTTTTTTAAAAAAGAATAAACAAGTAAAAGAAAGAGTATAATAAATCTGGACAATAAATTCTTGAAACATTAGACTTATCCTTTGATTTGGACCAATAAATAGGGATAAATAGGTGTAATTTCTCAACTCTAAAACTTGATTGATGAAAATAATTCCAGGAAGGAACATCACTATGATATCTGGAAAACTACCCTGCAGAATATTAAACCTGGTGACCACAATCGTGAAATTTGTTAATTGCGAAAGTCAGACAATTTATACCAAGTTTAGTCCACAATATGCAGATAATTTTTAATTGGATTGAATGGCTTATGAGTGGAATGGTCAATTTACTCCTCGAAGAACAAGTGGTAAAATCTGCAAAAGGTTTCATGCTTATATTTCAATTTGAAGAGCTGAATTCTAGAATTATATACATCAACAATTCTTGTTTCTTGGTTGATGATTGAGGGAAAGAAACAGAACGAAGTAAAAATCTATTTAAGCTACATTTGAAGAACAGAACCTTAATTATTGAAGAGAAAGAGCGTAATTTCCGAGGAGAAGAATCAGAAGGCGAGAGTCTTGGTCTTGGGTGAATCAGCTATTTTGAGGGTCTCTTCAATGAGCTTTCTTGCCTTTCTGCTTCTAATCTCCACTCTCATACTCTCGCTCTTCTCCATCTTATCATAATTTTTCTTCATCTTCAGAGACTTCGTAATTTTAGATTTCAGAGTCACCACCAACCTGTTCAGACCCATCATCACCATCCTTGCTGATTCTGCTCAATTCAAACACTGAAAAATCAAAACACTCGGAGAAAGAGAAAGAGAGAGAGGGAGAGAGAGAATGAACCCAAAAGTGGTGTCAAAGGAAGAAGAGATTGAGGAAAGGCAAGGTAACCTTACGAAGGGTATTTTGATTTGAGCCTTGCTCTATTGGAGTACTACAGCACACTTCAGTTGAGGAAAAATTGGAAATGGGTGCTTTGCTTTGGAAGAAGAAATGGGTATATTTCTATTTGGTAAGATAGAGAGAGAGAGAGAGTAAGCATTAAGAGCAAGGAAGGCGGACCACGCGTTGTGCAGCGGATTAGGTCTTCTCATACATGTCAGACAAGACTTACAACCTAAACAAATATTCTTTGATTTACTTTATTAGGTATTTTTGTGTAGTACTCATGCTTACACATAATTTAGTAATTTACAAAGTTTTATTATATTAAAATGGTTATTTTCATTAATTATTCAAATTGAATTAAACATTAAATTCATGAAGAGATGGGATTGCGTTATTAGTTTAACGTGAATAACTAATTAAATTAATTTATAATTAAAAAATAGTATATATTTTAAATTTAATTTAATTTAATATATTTAAAAAATTGATATAAATAGATATAATATGTTTCATTTTGATAAATAATATGAAAAATATAAAAATATAAAATAAATTATTATCAATTTTATAATAAATAGTGATATAAATTTAATTTTGTAAAAAAAAACTAATTCAATTATCTCAAGCCTCAAATCACTCTAGGTTAATTATAAAACCACTATAATAATTAGAACTTGACCAATTGACTTTCACGTCCTAAAACTACGGCTATTTATGATTGTTGATGCTTATGGGTAGATTTATTTATGGTAAGTTAAGTTCATATAAAAGCGATTTCTATTCAAGTTAATAGAGTAATAAAACGAAAAAAAATTATTTAAAATTTAAAATAAATGTGATTTACTTTAATGCGCTATGTTTGTTGGTAGACAAAAACACGAGAATATGTAAAATACATGGTCGTGCCAAACTTTATTGAGGGTAAGTGAAAGTTGTGATAATAAGACAACTTTTATGCATAGCCACATATTTTTATATGACTTTTTTTAATCTTTGATAATAAATAATAAAAATTTCAAAGATTTTTAATACCCCATAAATAGTAATATATATTACTATTTCTTAAAATAAGTAATTTTGTTTTATTTTTTCAATATGAAATTTATTGTGAGACCAAAGATAACAAACCTTCTAAAAACATACGATCGTGTATATAATAATAATATACTTATGTTTTATTTACAATTTTCATATATTAATTATACATGGTAGTCAGCAAAATTTTACTTTTAAGAATTTTTTTTTTGAACATTTTAACCTGTACATTTTAAATTTAAAAAAAATTGTATCTTATGAGTTTTATCTTTACTTGTTACTTAAACAAGAATATCAAGAACTTTGTTTTTTTTTTTTGTTTACCTTGAAAATAAGTAAAGATAACTCTAAATATCGTATTGTGTCCGGACTCTGTTTAATAATGGTTAAAATTAAAAAAGTATGTGTGAAAAATAAAAATAAAAATGTGAAAAAAATGTGTGTGTGTGAAAGTGTCAAGTCTTTTATTTAATTTTCTTTTAGTTTTGATTTTTAATTTTATAATTTTTTATTTAATTTTAATTTTTAATGTTACTGTTAATATTAATTTTTCCACTGAATTTTAATGTTATTTTATTGGAATATTGAGTTTTTATTTTATTTTAAGTCACTTAATTACACATCGTAGACTGCTATTTTAAATATTTTTTATTTTAAGTAAATAAATAAACTGGATGAGTATTTTTATTTGTTTTGTGATAGAATTTTATAACTACTTATTTTAAATTTTATTAAATATTGGGACAATGTATATCACAAGTTCACAATCTGTCTTTGTTATTTTAGTTAACAGGAATTAGTAACCATCATCTGTCTACTTCCGCAGGCTTGAGAAAACGTAGGGGATTCTGCTTTTCCTCCACATTATACGAATCAAGTCAATTCCTAAATAAGTCATAAAAACGCAATCCACAATTAGGTGCAATGCAAATAAAGAAGAGACAAATTATGCCTGTCACCAAGAAAAAGGGGAAGGGATAAAGCCGTTCAAGACTTTTTAGGTCAAGGGCACTTTTTTTAACATAAGTTTAAAGAGATTTTGATAAGTAATTATAATTACCTTCATTGAAGACACAATTTCTAATTTCAATCTAAAATTAAAATATTCTATAAAGTTTATAAAACGAACATTTATAAGTTTTTTAAAAATTACTCTAACCATTTTTTATTTGAAGTTTTTGTCAATATCATTATAAGAAAAAATATTTTTAATAACAATAAAAAAATTATCACTGAAAACTTTATTATTATTATTTTTGAATAGAGATTTAATACCAGATTTAAAATTATAACAAGCCACTCACAATTTAATATTGAGAGACATGAGAGATTAAATAATTTTTTTAAAAAAATTTAACTCTCAAATATATTAAAATAAATAATTAATACTATAACAAAAAAATAGATCTGACACATATCTGAAACATCAATTTATCAAATATTTTTTTTAAAAAATTTAAATTTATAATAATACAATAATAAACAATAAAAAAATAGAAATATTTTTTTAAACATGTAACACTCTTCTTAACTATAAAAAAAATATTTTTTTTAAAGATGTAACATATTTTTTTAATTATTTCTGAGAGTTAATTCTTTTTAATTTTTTGTTTTTTATATGAACACATAATTATATATTTAATTTTTTTATTTAAATCTAAATATAAAATTACATATTTAATTTTAAAATTATAAATTTAGACGTAAGGTATACAAAAACTTAAAATTCTACTTTATCTTCAAATAAGAGGAAAAGAGTTTCCTATAAGAAATAAAAAATTCTTAACTAGGCAAAAAATCTTAATTGAAACAAAAAATTATACAGAGAAACGAAAAGAAGAGTAAGAGGCGGCCCCTCCCCAGAGGAGGGAAGAACTGCGACGCGAAGAAAGGGAGAAAAATGCCCTTCTGTGATCCAAGAGCAATCTCTACTCCTCTCCTTTTTCACTCCCTATTAAAGATTTAATTTAATTTGTTAAATTTATAACAAAATTCGATTTAATTTCTAAGATTTTTTTGATTTAAAACTGTTTCAAAAATACCTATTTTAGTCCCTAAATGACTAAATCTAACTTCAACAGACACAAAATTTCAAATCGGGCATCAACGCTATTTGTTTTCTTCCTCTTCTTTTCTCTCTCTTCTCCTCTCGTCTCCCCCTCCTCCTCACAATGTTAGTGTCGGATAAACACATGATAAGGTGTGGTGCCAAGCAAACGGAGATTTTTCTATACTGGCTGGCTGTGTCTTCTTGTTATTATTACTCTGTGTGCAGGAGAAGGCAAGAGATCTTATTATGGTTTTGTATGCTTGGGATTTGAAAATTGAAATTGACCGCTTGCGCTTTCTGTTCCCCAAAATTTCTTGTCTTGACATGCATAATAATCCAATTGTGGGTTGGTGAGAGGGAAATTTGATGAGTAGCTTCAGATGACCCTTCTGTGCTTCTTTGGTTGATTGGATCCGTTTTTGGGCATATTTGTAATCGAAACCAGACGAGGCAAATTGGAATTCTCTTTGTGGATTTACTAGAAATTGAGGCATTGAGCAGACTGCGAGTTCTTCTTCCTTCAATGAATGAGTATACTTCTTCTGGGTTTTTCAAGCTTCCTTCCGAGAAATCCACATCAGTGGCCAATTCCTTGACGCCTCCGACAAATCGTTCGCTGGAAACCCCAACCTTTGTTCCCCTTACCAGCACAATTGCAAAACCCACATAATCAAATTCCAGAAAACAAATAAGAATAAAATTGCTCCAGCCTTTTCTTTTTTTCCTTTCAGTTTTTTGGAGGGTTGGTGGAGTGCACATTGTTTTTTATCTGTTTGTTAATTTTCTACGAAGAAGAGGAAGTGGAGAAGGAGGGGCAGGAGAGGAGAAAGAAAGAAAAGAAGGGGAAAAAGAAATAAAAAAACAAGAGGAAGAAAATAAAAATAAAAATAGTGTCGGTGTCACATAAGCTGACGTAAAAGTTTGTATCATAGTCAATTTTATCAGCAAGTAATACCACATGGTATTGCATCAATAATTTCTGTTAAAACATAGAAACAGAGTAAGGGGAAGTTTCATTTTTAAAATGTTTTATTTTTAAAAATGTTATATTTTGAGAATAAATTTTTTAAAAATAAGATAAATTAAAAAATTAAAAAAAAACATATTTAATTATTACTTTATTTTTTTTAGAATAATTTATTATATTACTATTAAATTTTTATTTTTATGTTTAATTCACGTAAAATATTTATAATAATATAATTAGTTTTTGTAAAATATTTTTGGAAAAAAAATTAAAATAAATAATAATAATAAATAGAATAAAAAAATAAATAAAAAAAATAAGATTTTTTTTTAGATTAAAAAAAATAAGATTTTTTATTTATTGTTTAAGAGTTATGATTTAAAGTTTATAATTTAAAATTTAAAATTTAGGATTTAAAGTTTAAAATTTATAGTTAAGATTTATGTTTTAGAATTTAAAATTTAGAGTTTACAGTTAAGGTTTAATGTTTATGAGTTAAGATTTAGAATTTCGAAATTAAATTTAATATTTAAAATTTAGGATTCAAAGTTTAGAAATTAAGTTTAAGGTTTAGAGTTTAAAACTTTGGAATTAAATTTATGATTTAAGATTTATAGGTTAGGATTTAGAGTTTAAAGTTTAAAATTTAGGAGTTAGGAGTTCAGATTTAGAATTTAAAAGTTCGAGTTAAGATTTTAAAATTAAATTTAAGAGGGTTTAAGAGTTAAAATTTGGAGTTTAATGTTTAAAAGTTCGATTTAAAGTTTAAAGGCAATTTAGTCATTTTACATAAAAAAAAAAAAAATTATTCTCACCCTGTGGGAATAAAATGGTGAGAAATTTTATAATTTTTTTATTTTTGAAAAAAAGTTTTTATGTCTAATATCAATCTTGAGAAAAAAAAATTTCTGTTTCACTTTTTTAAGAATTTTAAAAAATTCATACTACCAAACATCACTTTAGGTTCATTGACTAAAAATGAACATTTAGGTCTCGTTTGGTTAGTGGCAAAGGAGAGAATGGGAATGGGAATTGAGAATAGAATGGAAAAGAATAGATTTAAATAGAATAGAATGGAATGTTGTGATTAAAATTACGTTTGGTAAGAGAATGGAATAGAATGGAATAAAAATAGTTAAAAAGACCAAAATACCCTTAAAATATAAAATTAATAAAATAATATTATTTTAACTTAAAAATTTATTTAAAAATAATATAAATAAAAAAAATAATTAGTAATATAAATTTTTTATTAAAAATATTAATAATTTTAAAAAATAATTTAAATATTATTTATTTTATTTTATTAATAATAAATAATATTTTCTAAATTATTTATTTATTTTAAAAATATTTATTTATTTTTTTGAAAAAAAATATTTATTTATTATTTTACAGACAACAAGTTAAATTTTTTTAAATTTTTTTTGTGAATATTTTTTAATTAATTAATTTTTTAAAAAAATATTTTTATTATTTATTTAATTTAAAAAAGGAGAAAAATGGTATTTTATCTTGATTCCATTTCATTTTGCCTCATTCCTCCCTTTCTACGTGGGAGTGTGTTCTCCCACCTCCAAAGGAATCCACATTTCATGAGTTGTCTTTTCTGACAACCAAACATGCATTTTTGATGGAATGGAATGGGTATTCCCATTCTATTGCTTCAAGTCAAGATATCAAACGGGACCTTAGTTTTTGGATGGGGAGGAAAGGAGGGGGAACAGATTTTTTTAAAATTATATTGTTTTTTTAAATAATTTAGAGAAGAGAAAAAATTGAGATATAAAATCTTTCCCTTTTCAATTATCTTATTTATTTTAATAATTTAGAGGGGAGAAAAAAATTGAGGTGCAAAATTCTTTCATTCCCATTTTATTTCTCTTAAAAAATGGAGAGATTTAAAGAAAAAAAATTATAAGCAGGTGAAAAAACAAGAGTGTCCTCCAAAAATAATTTTACTCTATTTTATTGCTTATTTATTTAAATTTAAAATTGTAATAATTATTTTTTTTATTTTTTTTTCAGTCTTCTCAAATTAAATCAAATAAAAAAAATTCTTCCATTTCGTTAAACTAATCACTATGTAAATCAAATTTTATTATAAATTTAGAAGAACACTTAAATTTAATTAATTACATGAAATATTTAAAAAATTAATATTAAAAAGGTATACAACGCACGTGAAATTTAAATATTATAAATTTTTTATAAATTCAAAATAGTTATTTCAAACACAACAATAAAATATAAATCTCTTCTTTTTTTCATTTGTATCTTTCTCAAGCAACCTAATATTTGAATTTACTAATCTTAATCAACACTATTTTTTTAATGATTTTTTTATGTTTGTTTTGCATGCACAAAGTCAAACATATTTAACTAAAATTATCAATATTTTAAAAATAAAATCAATTATATTAAACCGAAAACATGAGTGGTTCACGATTTTATAGCTCAACTGTATTTGAATCTTGGTCAGAAGAGTTTTTAATATTATATATATAATTTATTAAAAATAGAATATTTGTCAATTAAAAATATCAATAAATAATAAAATAAAAATAATACCTCTAAAATGTATACGATGGAGTCGTTTGATTGGCAGACTAATTGAAATAGACGCGCCTAAGTTGGTACGGCAATAAAAATGTTTGAGATATGCATACGAGGGTCTCTTTCATAAGGAAATTTGATGACTACTGACTAGCTTTAGATGACACTTCTGTGCTTCTTTGGTTGATTGGATCCTTTTTTCCCCCTACCAGCATAATTGCAAAACCCACATAATCAAATTCCAGAGAACAAACAAGAATAAAATTGCTCCAGCTTTTTATTTTTTTCCTTTCAGTTTTTTGGAGGGTTGGTGGAGTGCACATTGTTTTTTATCTGTTTGTTAATTTTCTAAGAAGAAGAGTAAGAAGAGTGAGGAGGAAGAGGAGGAGGAGGAGGAGGGGCAGGAGAGGAGAAAAGAGAAAAGAAGGGGAAGAAGAAAGAAAATAAAAATAGTGTCGGTGTCACATACACTGACGTAAAAGTTTGTATCATAGTCAACTTTATCAGCAAGTAAGATACCACATGGTATCACGTCAATATTTTCTGTTAAGCATAGTTCATTGACTTTCAAATTTCAATTGAAGCTAAATTGATAAAAAGAAATAAAAAAGATTGTCCTTTAATAAATTCTCACCCAAAGGCAAAGCGGCAAAGCATTGTGACTCAACCCATATATATATGGTTAATATCCTTCCAAATTGGACACACCCTTCTCGGACAGTTGAGACATATTTTCAAAATTGTGTATTTAAAATTTTGAGATATAATATTTGATAAATTAGTGTTTGTAAAGTGTACTATCTTTGCATTCTCTAATTGTAAGATTTGATGTTTTGTATTTTATATATTTAAAAGTTGTAAAATTAAATTAGATAAACTTAATTCACTTACCTTTATTTTATGATTTATTTTTTTTCAATAGTGATATTCCGCTAGGCTAAAAAAAAAAAAAGACCAAGTCTGGTTGGCCTTTCTTTTTTTAAAAAAAAAAAAATCTTATGTTCTGATACTTTTATGTAATATTTTTCTCTTAAGGTTTCATTTTCATTTATAGTACCCAATTTACAAAGTGGCAGAGAAGAGCTCCTTTGTAGCGTAGCATCACGAGAAACTCCCAAATAAAAAAGCGCCACAAGGAGGGGTTTGCCATCCATCATCTTCCTTCTCTCTCTTTTTCTTTCCTTCATGCTTTAGAGTTTTCTCCTTCCATTAGGTATTTTTCTCTTTCAATTTAGAGTTTTAATTATGGATTAATATTACATGCACTACCGGTGGAGTCCAAATCTCCAGCAGTACACCAAAACATGCTATTTGTCTTGATTTTAAAAAAAATTAAAATATTAATGACATTAAATACATTTAATAATAAAAAATTTAATTATTCTTATTTTTTGTCAAATCAAAGAGGGGGCCTAATAAATTTTATAAAATTACTGTTTTAAGATATTACGTTTTAATAAATTCTATAAAATTAATGATTGTTCAATTTTTTTAAAATCAAAATAAGTGTCACGTTTTGGTGCACTGCTGGTGGAGATTTGGACTCCACCGGTGGTGCATATAATATTAAGGATTATATGCACCGTCGGTGGAGTCCAAATCTCCACCAGCAGTGCACCAAAACGTAACACCTGTTCTAATTTTTAAAAAATTGAACAAACATTAATGACATTAAACACATTTAATTTAAAAAAATTTGACTCTTTTTATTCTTTGTCAAATCAAATAAGGACCTAGTAAATTTTGTGAAATAATTGTTTCAAGATATTACGTCATATTAAATTTTATGAAACAAAATAATAAAAATAATTTTTATTATAATATTTTTTAATTATTTAATTTTGTATCTAAATTTAAGGTCTTACAAGTATATTTTCTTAGCTATTTAATTTTTATCAAATTATTTTATGCTTTGTGGTTTAAGGGCGAGAGAGATATTCATGAAACAGTTTGATGTGAATTTTTTTTTTAATTATTTAAATAATTAAAAAATACTATAATAAAAATTATTCTTATTATTTTATTTCATAGATTTTATTAAAACGTAATATCCTAAAACAGTAATTTCATAAAATTTATTAGGCCCCTCTTTGATTTGACAAAAAATAAGAAAAATTAAATTTTTTATTTATTAAATATATTTAATGTCATTAATATTTTAAGTTTTTTAACATCAAGACAAATGGCATGTTTTGGTGTACTGTCGGGGGAGATTTGGACTCCACCGGCAGTGCATGTAATATTAATCCTTCAATTATTTACATCTCTTTCGTTTAAATTTATAATTTTGAGTTAAGATCTAAGTAAAAAAAAGAAGACAAAATCTACAATATTATTTTTATAATAAATAAAAAAATCTTGAAGAGAATTAACTTTCAAAGAAAGTTGGAAAGATTATTTTCTTTCCAATTATACATATATTTTTTCTTTTTTTTAGTATGTTATAATAGCTGTATTTTTGTATGCTGAGATGTAATATTTGATAGATTAAAATTTGAGAGATGTGTTATTTTAATATTTTTTAATCATAGTATTAATTTTTTTTTTTGGTTTAATATAATTGATTTAATTTTTAAAATATTGATAATTTTAGCTAAATATGTTTGACTTTGTGCATGCCAAACAAACATGAAAGCTTATTCAAAAAAAAATATTGTTGATTAAGATTAGTAAATTCAAATAGTAGGTTGTTTGAGGAAGATACAAATGGAAAAAAATTGAGATTTATATTTTATTGTTGTGTTTGACTAAATATTTTGTAGTATTCAAGGGACATATGATTTGTGTTCAATTTGATATTATCATACAATCTTGAAATTTTTAAATTTTTTTTTGGACAAGTGAAAAATTACAACTAATATATAAAAATAAGTACTGAGATCAACAAAGACAAAGACAGAACAAACAATTCCTACGACTTTTGAAAATAAAAAATACAAAAAAAAAAAATTAATACTATGATTTTATTAAAGAATCAAAAAGTTTATCAAATTTACAAGCATTGTTGAAGACCTAAAATTATAAGTTGCAAAATTTCAGAGATTTTATTAAAGAATCAAAAAGTTTTACTCAAAAAAAGGAAAAAAGACTTCTAACAGAAAGAAAATTGATCCCACGATGAGAGACAACACAAAATTGAAAACAAAAGAAGATGAGAGAAAAAAAAGAAAGAAAGACATATCTCAGTCTTTACTCTTACTCAAAAAAGGAAAGTGACTTCTAACAAGAAAAAAATTGATCGCACAATGAAAGTTGATGCAAAATTAAAAGCAAAAGAAAATGGGAGGAAAAAAAAGAAAAGGAAAAGGGAGATACTTATTTGGGTGAGTTTTGATTTAGTCTCTAAATTTATCCTGTACACTACCTATACTCAATGTAGATGCAAAAAGTCAATGACAATTCATCAAAATAAATGTATCGAGTGCTGAAGTTTATGAAACTCTTAACTTTAATAAACTTTTGTCAGTTTCTTGCATAGAAGTATAGAAAGATCAACCAAGCAAGAGATGGGGGGAGCTTAATAATTTTAGAGTGAGAGCTCCATCGGTCCAATCAAGATCAGTGCAAGAAATAAATAGAAGTTCATGAAAGAGAAAGTGTTAGATGGCGGAGCTCACAAAAATACCCACTTTATTTAATTCTTATTATCTCCTTACACTCAAGATAGATGCAAGAAGTATAAAAATTTCTCCCAAGAGTACACTAAAAATAATTTCAGCATCACAATATTACCTGTTAATGATCAGAAACAATTAGAGAGAAGGATCAAACGAACAAATTGACAAGAGTTATGGGGGAAGTTTAGTAATTTAAGAGTGGGGGGCTACATATGGGAGTAAATTAAGGGAGACAAAGGAACATGGATGAGTATGACATTTTCAAGTGAAGGCTTTACTGGGGAAAATTTGGAAAAGAACAAATTCAGATGCTGAATCAAAAATATGAGAAGGAAAGTTGAGTCAGTTTGTAAAGCGATTTCGTACATTAGACATTCATTGTTCGTAGCACTGTAAAATGGGTGTGTCATAAAAAGACCCAAGTTAAATTGACATGTTTATTAAACAGCTTAAAATATAAAGATCATATCTATCATATAGTTTTGCAGACTTTCTAATGTCAACCATAAAAACGCCGAGTTAAACTAACGCGGTTATTAAACAAGCTTAAAATATAAAGATCATGTCTATTCATATAAGTTGGTGGACTTTTTAATAATTGGATTAAAAGGACTAAATGGCACATTTTATTATTTTTTGTGAAATGTTTTTCATTAAAATTTGTATTAACAAAATTAACAGATGATATTAACGAAACATTTCATATCTGTTCAACATGTCCAGACTCTTAAACTTCCTAATTCCATATGATTAATAGTATAACATCTTATTAATATAATAAATTGTGTTTGGCTTTAGTGTTTTAGACTATTAGTTATCTGATAACCTGACAACAATATGTTTAAAAAAATCATGTAATTAGCATCAAATGCGTGGTTCTTAGCTTTCAAACACAAAAGACGAAGCAATATCAGAATAAAATGCGACATCAGAGAGTAACCAAGTCTAACCCTAATTAGTAAGACATGAATACTAAAATTAGAACTTTGACATAATGTCAGTATCTAGTCCTGCTTCTCCTGCTTGATGAACTCCTAATTTACTTGCTGGCGAGTTGAGCTTCAATGTTGGTTGGGGAAAGGTCATCATAGTCCAAGCTCACAGAGATCAATCTCTTCTGTGGTGTAACAGTGTCCTGGTTGCTGGAATCACCAGTCTCAACAACTGAAGTCTATAAGAAATAGGCCCAAAATTGAAAAATCAACCAAAAATAATAAAATATTTATAGTACAGACCTACATTAATATTTAAACAAAAATTATTTTACAGTTTCTGAATTCACCTTGTCCCCTGGAGCACTGAGTGAGTTTTCTGCATCTTGGCACAATCCTTAAAGAATACATCATAATAATAAAATAGAAGATAACTTAGCATTAAATGAAGGAAAAGAAAACATGAACTTAGGAAGGGATTAGTTAGAATGCATGAAATCCTCACAACCATATACATACGATTATACACACTATGTTGGTAGTGGGTCCCTCTTACATAGAGGGCCCACACCATGACTTATAAAAGTAAGAAGGAAAAGAAAAAAAAAAGAAACGCAAACATTAAACCGAAATATTTGACTTTTATCAGTTGTTAGGCACCAAAGCCGAAAAATAAATTAGGCGCCGAATTTGTCTTTCCTCTTCACACAAAGAGTGAAAAATGGTAGGCGGATCCTTGCTTATAAATAGGCATCGCAAGGAGAGATGACAACACACCAAGATGTAGATTAGTCAGGCAGCAAGAACAGCCTGAAGAGAAGCCAGATATGTTCTCTGAGGAGAGAAAAATATGAGAGAGTTTGGTGTAATATTTAGGATATAGTTCCTAAATAGTGAGTGACAAAATAGTGAGGAAATACTCTTGTGGTATTGTAGAAAACACTTTGTGTGCCACTATTTTGGTTAGATCTCAGTTGTAGCCTTCAGATTTATTCTGGAGAAGACTCTCCTTGTACCTGCTATTTTTATAGTTGAAGATTTATTCGGATTTGATCCCGTGGACGTAGCCTAAAATTCAAAAGTAAACTACGTTAATTTTCTGATGTTATTTTTGTTGATTATTCTGCATTTATTTCTTACTGGTATACCCGCTGTGCCCAACAAATAGTATCAGAGCCGTGGTGGTTATTCTTTTAAAATTTTTAGTATGCTCTGTGGTTGTAGTATTGACTGATCTTCCACATCAGAAAAGATTTTATTGGAATTACTTTTGGCTGAAGGAAGTTGTACGGGCACTGTTTATACGTAATGTACTATTCGTACGTACGGGGAGTACTGTTCATACGTACGGGGAGTACTGTTCATACTACTCAAAATGGAGGCAAAGACCAGTAAGATGATCAACTTAAATGGCACAAACTACCACATCTAGAGAAACAAGATGAAAGATCTCCTATTTGTGATGAAATTCCATCTACCGGTGTTTACTACAACTAAACTCGAAGTCAAATCTAATGAAGATTGGAAATTTGAGCATGAGCAAGTGTGTGGATTCATCCAACAGTTCGTCGAAGATAATGTGTACAATCACATTTGCAATGAGACTCATGCACAAAAGTTGTGGCAGAAGCTGGAATAGCTGTATGCTTCAAAGACCGGTAACAACAAATTGTTCTATTTAATAAAATTGATGCACGTGAAATACCGAGAAGGTACTTCCGTAGCAGATCACTTGAACGAGATCCAAGGGATCGTGGACCAGTTGTCGGGGATGGGCGTAAAGTTTGACGACGAAGTACTTGTTCTCATGGTGCTCGCCTCCTTACCAGAGTCATGGGAGACTTTGAAGATCTCAATTACCAACTCAGCGCCTAACGGTGTCGTGAGTATGGAATCTGTTAAAAGCGGTATTCTGAATGAAGAGATGAGAAGAAGATCACAATATTCAACCTCTTCATCACAATCAGATGTTCTGGTTACAGAATCCAGAGGGAGGAGCCAGTCTAGGCATACAAAGCCTAGAGATAAAAGTAGAGGAAAGTCAAACAAATATGCCAACATTGAATGCCATTCTGCAAGAAGAAATGGCACATCAGAAGATTCTGCCGAAAGTTCAAACAGGAAAAGAACAAAGGCAATGAAGTGAAGAAAGACGACAGTAGTGATGATGAGCAGACAAATGCCATAGACGAATTTAATGTCGTTTATAATGATGATATTGTCAATCTTACAACTCATGAGACCAGTTGGGTGATTGATAGTGGAGCTACCATTCATGCCACATCTCGTAGAGAATTCTTCTCATCTTACACGGAAGGAGATTTCGGTGTTGTTAAGATGGGAAATGACAACTTATTAAAAGTTGTTGGCAGAAGAGATATCTGCTTGGAGACAGAGAACGGCACCAGATTAGTGTTAAAAGATGTCAGGCATATTCCAGATATTCGCCTGAATCTAATTTCCACTGACAAACTTGATGATGCAGGCTTCTGCAACATGTTCATGAATGACCAATGGAAACTCACTAAAGGTGCTTTAGTGGTGGCTAGAGGTAGAAAAGACTCAACGTTGTATGTTATGCATACAAAGCTCTCCAATGACGCTGTGAATGCCGTGGAGAAAGAAAATGCAGTTGAGTTATGGCACAGGAGACTTGGCCAAATGAGTGAGAAAAATATGACACGTTTGGCCAAGAAGAAAATGCTCTCTGGAATGGATCAAGTACATTTGGAAAAATGTGCTGATTGCTTGGCGGGAAAGCAGAATAGAGTTGCTTTCAAAAGTTCTCCTCCTTCCAGAATGAAGAATGTGTTGGATCTGGTACATTCAGATATGTGTGGACCAATGCAAAAATCACTTGGTGGTGCTCAATACTTTGTGACTTTCATTGATGATCATTCCAGAAAAATGTGGGCATATACTTTGAAGACAAAAGATCAGGTGTTAGATGTCTTCAAACAGTTTCATACTTCAGTTGAGAGACAGACTAAGAAGAAGTTAAAATGCATCCGGACAGACAATGGTGGAGAGTATATTGGACCATTTGATGTTTATTGTAAAGAGCATGGTATACGGCATTAGACGACGCCTCCAAAAACACTACAGTTAAATGGCTTAGCTGAGAGGATGAATAGAACTTTGATGGAGAGAGTCAGATGTTTACTCTCACATGTAAAGTTACCCAAAACTTTTTAGAGTGAAGCCTTGCTTACGGTTGTACGCGTGTTGAATTTATCACCGTGTGTTCCTCTTCAGTATGATACACCAGAGAAAGTGTGGTCAAGAAAGGATGTTTCCTATGATTATCTGTGGGTATTTAGTTGTAAAGCCTTCGTGCATATCCCTAAGGATGAGAGGACTAAGCTTGATGCCAAGACACGACAGTGTGTATTTATTGGCTATGGTCAAGATCAATTTGGCTATAGATTTTATGACCCGATCCAGAAAAAGTTCATTAGAAGCTGTGATGCTGTATTTGTTAAAGATCAGACCATTGAAGACGTAGACAAAATGGAAAAGGATGTTCCTGATTCCAATGGCGACTCAACAAACTTGAGATTAGTTCCTCCAACAGTGGTGCCGAGGCAAGTTGGAGATGATGATCAGCCTGATGATGCTCCCATAAAGGTTGAATTGGAAAAAGATGATGATGATGTTCACCATCAACTACCTACACCTGTGACTTTCCCAGATCGATTGAGGAGAAGTAGTAGAATAAGACAACCTTCTACTAGATATCCTGATGATGAGTATGTAACACTCACTGACGGGGGAGAACCTGATAGCTTTGAAGAAGCTATGGAAGATGAACACAAACAGAAGTGGAATGAAGCCATGCAAGATGAAATGAAGTCCTTACATGAGAACAAAATGTTTGAACTGGTGAAGTTGCCGAAAGGCAAGAGAGTTTTGAAAAATAAATGGGTGTTCAGAATCAAGCATGATGAACACAGTCTCCATCCGATATTCAAAGCTAGACTGGTTGTTAAAGGATTCAACCAAAGAAAAGGCATTGATTTTGACAAAATTTTTTCACCAGTTGTGAAAATAACATCCATCCGTACAGTGTGGGCTTAGTAGCGAGCCTTGACTTGGAGGTTGAACAGATGGATGTGAAAAATGTCTTCCTTCTTGGTGATTTGGAGGAAGAGATATACATGGAGCAGCCAGAGGATTTCAAGCAGAAAGGAAAAGAGGATTATATTTGCAGACTGAAGAAAAGTCTTTATGGCTTGAAACAGGCACCAAGACAATGGTATAAGAAGTTTGAGTCTATTATGGGGGAGCAAGGTTACAGGAAGACTACTTTAAACCATTGTGTCTTTGTGCGAAATTTCTCTGATGATGATTTTATTATCCTTTTGCTCTATGTGGATGATATGCTGATAGTTGGCCGAAATGTTTCCAGAATCAATTGTTTGAAAACACAATTGAGCAAGTCTTTTGCCATGAAGTACTTGGGGCCAGCAAAGCAAATTCTTGGCATGAAGATTACTAGAGATGGATGTGCCAAGAAAGTGTGGTTGTCACAAAAGAAGTACATTTAGAAAATACTTCAAAGGTTTAGTATGGATAAAGCTAAAGCGGTTAGTTGTCCTCTTGCTAATGACTTTAGACTAAATTCTAAACAGCGTCCCTCTACAGATGAGGAGAAGAAAGAAATGGACAAGGTTCCATATGCTTCAGCAGTTGGAAGTTTGATGTATGCCATGGTATGTACACGGCCAGATATTGCTCACTCAGTTGGAGTAGTGAGCCGATTCCTTTCTAATCCTGGTAAGGAATATTAGGCTGCAGTAAAGTGGATTTTCAGATATCTTCGTGGTACTTCCAAAATATGTTTATGTTTTGGAGATACCAAGCCTGTGTTAGTCGCCTACACAGATGTAGATATGGCTGGTGATGTAGACTCAAGAAAGTCTACTTCGGGTTATCTGATTACATTTGTAGGGGGAGCTGTGTCATGGCAATCGAAGTTGAAAAAGTGTGTTGCTCTGTCGACTACTAAAGTAGAGTTTATTGCAGCAACAGAAGCGTGCAAGGAGCTGCTATGGATGAAGAAGTTTTTAAATGAACTTGATTTTCAGCAAGACAGATATCAACTGTTTTGTGATAGTCAGAGTGCTATTCACCTTGGGAAGAATTCCTCATTTCATTTAAGATCCAAGCATATTGATGTTCGATATCATTGGATCAGAGATGTTTTGGAGAAGAAACTACTACAACTTGAGAAAATCTATACTGATGAAAATGGATCAGACATGCTGACAAAGATTCTACCAAGGGAGAAATTTGACTTCTGTCGATTAGCCGTAGGAATGGTGGAACCCTCTATGTAGTCGGGAGGAGGAGATTTGTTGGTAGTGGGTCCCTCCTACATAGAGGGCCCACACCATGACTTATAGAAGTAAGAAGGAAAAGAAAAAAAGGAAACGCAAACATTAAGCCGAAATATTTGACTTCTATAAGTTGTTAGGCACCAAAGCCGAAAAATAAATTAGGCGCCGAATTTGTCTTTCCTCTTCACACAAAGAGTGAAAAATGGTAGGCGGATCCTTGCCTATAAATAGGCATCGTAAGGAGAGATGACAACACACTAAGATGTAGATTAGCCAGGCAGCAAGATCAGCATGAAGAGAAGCCAGAGATGTTCTCTGAAGAGAGAAAAATAGGGAAGAGTTTGGTGTAATATTTAGGAGATAGTTCTTAAATAGTGAGTGACAAAATAGTGAGGAAATACTCTTGGGGTATTGTGGGAAACACTTTGTGTGCCATTATTTTAGTTAGATCTCAGTTGTAGCCTTCAGATTTATTTTGGAAAAAACTCTCTTTGTATCTGCTATTTTTATAGTGGAAGATTTATTTAAATTTGGTTCCGTGGACGTAGCCTAAAATTTAAAGGTGAACCACGTTAATTTTTTGATGTTATTTTTATTGATTATTCTGTATTTATTTTTTGCTGATATACCCGCTGTGCCCAACACACTAAAAGTATTTTCTTTGATACGCAGCTTGAATACGAATTTCTTTCCAAGAAAGTGATAAAGTTTCTACGAGGACAGATGTGGATCTCCTGTTTGCTGAAACAAATATTTTTTTGTGAGAGTATGGAATGGGGATGAAAATTTTAAAGCTTCCAGAAGCACATTCATATAACACCAAAAGGACAGCATCCTTCAGCTTACTTGGTGAGTAATGTAAAAATAAAGTAGCGTCATAGTCAAATACCAAAAAAGTAGCACTACTGGTGTCATCAATAACTCTCAGCTCAATCATAGTATTGTTAAAAGATTAAGGTGGAAAGACCAGGTTGTATGTGTAGGATGAAAAAATGCCAAGAATTAAAAAAATGTAATCACCTAGGGACCACAGCTGTAAACATCCTATTGTACTTTTCATGGAAGAAACCATGGCTACGAGGGTTCAGCTTTTTGGAGCTTTTCTTGCTAAAGTTATAATACCACCCCCTATCCATCTGAACACTCAATACAGTAGCAAGTGCCACACATAGAATCCGGAAAATTAATTGGACGATAAGATATAACAATCAGATGAAATTCAGTGATTGAATGAAAGATGTTTATATAAGAGTTAGTTTGGTTGGATAGAATGAAAATGAATATAAAATGAAAAGTAAAATTTCGCTGTTTAATTTAATAAAAAATGAATTCTTTTTAATAATAAATAAAATTTAAAATTTTATTATAAAATAATATTAATTTCATTTTTTTATTAAAATAATTTAAGTTAATTATTAAAAAAATTAATTTGATTATATTTTATAAAAATTAATTTATAGAAATTTTTTTTAAAAAATATTTTTTAAATTTTTTTATTTAAAAAAATTAATTTAATTATTTTATATTAAAATTAATTTAATCATTTTGCTTATCTTATCTTTCTATTTTTTTAATTTATCTATTAATCAAATAATAAAATATCACATTACCTAATTCTTTTCATCGCATATCAAATAAGGTAATGACATTCCATTTTCTTTTTCATTATTTCTTTTTTTATTCTTTCCATTCCACTAAAATTTATTCCATCTAATCAAATGAGCCCTAAGTAAATTGATAGAATTCACTGTTAAAAAGCAAAATAAAGAGTTATTTTAAATTTTATAGAGCAGAGACACATGGCATATTTTAATAAGAATAAGTAGTTAAAATTTTGATTATAAATAGAGAGAGAGAGAGAGAGAGAGAGAGAGAAGAGACGTGGGGCATGAAAAATAATATGAGAACTGAATTTTGGGAAGAGTTTAGCCCTTCAAGAGTTAGAGATGATTTTATCTTCTATTATCTTGTAATTTTTTCTATTAATTTCAGAAATTTTCTATTATTTTTGTAATTTGTTTTAGATGGAGAAATAGGTCTCCATATTGTTGGAATTAATAGAGAAAATGAAAAAAAAATAGAATATAAAAATAATATCTAGCACTTGAAGGGCTAAACTCCTCCCAAAATACAATTCCCATATCATTTTTTATGCCTCACACTTATGCTCTCTCTCTATTTATAATCAAAATTCTAACTATCTATTCCTATTAAAATATGATATGTGTCCCTACTCTATAAAATCCAAAACAATCCTTTATTTTACCTTCTAATAGTGGATTCTATCATTAGTGTGTCCTCCAAGTTTGAATAGAAGAGATAAAAATAGGTGACTCCTTCCCATAAAGTTGTTTTCTCTTTTTTTTTTTTCCTTAATCTTCATGCTCTTTTTCTTTTTCAGCCAATGAAGCTTCAATTCTATTGCTGCTTGCATTACTTTGGTCCAACTGACAAATCCATAATTATAGCAATTACCCTTTTTTATGACTTTCATGTTGCATTTTCTACTTTAATCATACAACTTAAGTTGTCTAGCATACCAAGAGATATCAGGTTCCTTCCCAGCTCACGGTCATACTTTACATTTGTCAGAGTTTGATCACAGCCATCAAATATCTTGATTTTGATTGAACTAACTCCTTGCAGGCCTTGTTGTTTTCAAGTAGCACATTTCATCCATTTTTTTTCCCTCAAATGCCTAAAACCAATCCCTTAGTGGACTCATGGAATGAGCACCCAAAATCAAGGATTCACTCCTTTTGGTCTTCATTTGAAGAATGCAACAAAACTTCAGCAGAATCATAGCCTTTAGAAGCTATGGACACATCCCCTGAATCAGATTTGTTATCCCCTTGCTTCTTTAGCCTTTCAAGGTATTCCCTTCTAAAATGACACAAATTCTTGCAGTAGCGACACCTCAACTTGGATTTATCAACCTTCTTTGATGACTTTGATCTTGATTTTCTCTTTTGATTTGAACCTTCTCTCCTTTTTGATCTTCCTTTCACATTCAATGCCTCATTATTATTTCTAGAACTGCCAACGCTTTTGTCATGCATTAGTTCCATCTCCTTCAGCCTTATGGTAGACTCTAGCTCTCCCATAGACAAGGTCTCTGTGCTAAACCAAATAATGTCATTCAACTTTCCATAAGTTAATGGCAGTGAGTTTAAAAAAGATCAATGCTTGGCTCTCATCTTCAATTTTCTCACTAATGTTCTCCAAATCAATTACTATCTTGGTAAATTTATCAAGGTTCTCATTAAGCCTTCTGTCTTCTTGCATTTTGTACCTAAAGAACTTAGCCTTCAAATAGATCCGATTGGTCAAAGACTTGGTCATGTATAGGCTTTCCAGTTTTGACCAAACTCTAGTTGTGGTGGTCTCTTTTGATACTTGTCTCAGCACATTGTCACTCAAGTACATAATTGTACTACATGCAATCTCCATCATCTCCTCCTTCTCGACTACAAGCGTGGATTCAAGCAGCTTGTTACTCTTGCAAATGCCAGGGCTACTTTCTACTGCACCAGCATGGCCTTCATTCTTTGGCACCATATGCCAAAGTCCCATTTTCTATTAAAATGTTCAATTTTAAACTTTGTCACGCCCATCTTGGAATCAAGAACCTCCGTGGAACCTTTCTTGAACCCAAAGCTCTGATAGCAATCAACAAGATTCGCTTATGCTAAAGAACACTAGAATTGTTCTATCCAAGAAGTTGATAAACATCAATTGGATTTAACCAAATGTGATAGAATAACAACCAAGAAAAGAAGAATAGACACTAGGATTTATAGATCAATTGTGCCTACTTCCACTTTGAAAATATGCCGCAGCTTTTATTTCATACAAACAGCAACATGTAAAAGAATCTGCTGCAGTAATTGAATCTCAACCCTCACTCACTCAAGGTGTTTTCTCTTGACTTTTCCTTTCTTGATTAGAATGTAAAACCTCTTGCTAAGACTCTAGAGTGATTACAGTTACTATTACAATTTAATAGACAAGTGAATCCCACCTGTTAAGCTTTATATATCAGCTCAGTACAATTAACAATGTGTCCCTGCCTAAAACTGAATTAACTAACTCCCCTTATGCTACAATTAACTAATTCAGTTTGACATTCAAGCATTAATCTCCAATGCACTGCCACATCAAGAAGTATATTTTCAACTCAAAAACCACATGTCACACAAACTGAGGCACAAAATGAAGGAGACAAAAATAAAAACTCAGGCCAGAGGCTTCTTAACCCAAACAGAGACACAACGAAAGAAAACAAAACCAGAAGAACAAGATTCGAAAGGGAAGAGACAAATTGGAGAAAATGCAAGAAGAAAGAAGGAACCAACCAACAAAGAGGACAGAAACAAAACAAGCAAAAACAGAGGCAGAGAACCGCGAACCAAAGATTACACAGACGGCTATCTGACAACGATATGAAAAAACCGGCAAGGATGAAAGAAAGGAGATGATGTCAAAACGACAAACGATAAACCCCAAAAGGAGCCTAACGAAAAGGAAGCCAAAGGAGAACGATAGGTTGAAAACTACCTAAGAAAGAAAGAACACAGCTGAAAGCACCAAAACGTACAAACCAGTTTCCAAAATACGTAAAAGAAAGCTTTGGTTGGTTGGAGCGAGGCAAAAAAGGATGACGGAACAACGAATCCTTGGGAAAAAGTGAAGGTTTCTCTCACTAACCATTGCTTCTCTCTCTAGAGCTCGGTTTCTCGACTCCTACTTTGACCGCCTTTTTTCACTTTCTCGAAGCTACAGAGCCCACATAATTAATTTTTGTGTTATAGATCTCAATTTACGGTGCTCACTTGCAGTTTGCTTCTAACCAAAGGCATGAATCTCCTTCTAGTCCTTAGGCAGAGGAAAAAGGCATAGCGTCATTGAATCCTGTGGGACTACGATTTCCTCCTTCGCTAGTATAATACTATTAAATTAAGCATTTCAGAAGTTTCGTTGGTAAGAACCCCTCAGTCTACTCAGCAGTCGTAGTCGTACGTGCAAATATTGTTTCCTTTAGTTCATAAAATATTTTATTTTTAAAAAAATTATATTTTTAAAAATTATATTTTAAAAAATAAAATAAATAAATAATTAAAAATTAAAAATATATATTTAATTATCACTTTAATTTTTTTTAAATAATTTACTTAATTACCATTAATATTTTTTTTATTTTTAATTTATTTAAAATATTTTTGTAAATATAATTATTTTTAAAAAAATATTATTAAAGAAAAAATTTCAAAATAAAATAATAAAAAAAGTAAATAAATAAATAAGATTTTTTTAATTAAAAAAAATGAAATTTTTTATTTAAAATGAAAGTAGTGGTTAAAATTTTAAAATTTAAGAGTTACGATTTAAAATTTAAAGTTTAACATTTAAGGTTTAAGATTTAAGAATTAATGTTTAGGGTCTTGGAGTTCAGATTTAAGATTCTGGGGTTAAATTTATGATTTAGAGTTAAGTTTTAAGATTTAGAGGTTATATTTAAAGTTTAGGGTTTCGAATTTTGATATTAAATTTAAAATTTAGAGTTTATGAGTTAAAATTTAAAATTTAAAATTTAGAGGTTATGTTTAATGTTTAGAGTTTAGAATTTATAAATTTAGAATTTAAAGTTTAAGATTTAATATTTATGAGTTAAGATTTAAAAGTTAAGTTTAAAGTTTAGAATTTAGAGTTTCAGAATTAAGTCTAATATTTAAAGTTTATGAATTAGAATTTAAAATTTAGTATTTAAGAGTTTAGAATTTAGAGTTTTGTGATTAAATTTAAGATTTAGAATTTAAAAGTTACTGTTTAAAGTTTAAAATTAGAGATTATATTTAAAAATAATTTGATCATTTTATATAAAAAAAAATTTATATTCCCATAAAAATTTTTTATTCTCAACCTTGTAGGTGAAAATAAAAAAATAGAAAAGCTTTTAATTTTTTATTTTTAAAAATAAAAAATTTTAAAAATAAATTTTTATACTTAATAATAAATAGGGTAAAATGCATTTTGCCACCTTGATCTATAGGTGCAATTGCAGTTTCCCCCCCTTTCTTTTAATTTTGGCAATGTCCTCCCATTCTTTATTTTTGTTGCAATCTCCCCCCTCCATATATTTTTATTCTTAAATATAATATTTAAATACTTGAAATGTTTTAATTATCCCTCAAATTTTTTTAAAAAATTATTTTTCGTATTTTAAAAAATACTTTATTTTTAAGAGTATGGTGAGAAAGGAATTTTTGTTAAAATAAAGTAGTTTTTAAAATACGAAAAATAATTTTTTAAAAAAATTTGAGGGATAATTAAGACATTTTAAGTATTTAAATATTATATTTAAAAATAAAAATAGATGGAGGGGGGGAGATTGCCACAAAAATAAAGAATGGGGGGAACATTGTCAAAATTAAAAGAAAGGGAGAAAAACTGCAATTGCACCCATAGATCAGGGTGGCAAAATATATTTTTCTCTAATAAATATATATAAAAAAATTTGTTTAACTTTTTTAAAAATACTAAAAAAATTTTGATACCAAACGCCACCTAAGTAGAGACAAAAGCATAGCGTCATTGAATCCTGTGGGACTACGATTTCCTCCTTCACTAGTATAGTACTATTAAATTAAGCATTTCAACAGTTCTTGGTAAGAACCCCTCAGTCTATTCAGCAGTCGTAGTCGTACGTGCAAGTATTGTCGTTCACCTTAATTTCTTATCGTGCACGAAAGACATTTGAATTGGTAGTCTCTCTGGAGAGGAGAAGAAAGAAAACCCAACTCTTTCATAAAGCACTCGTACGTGCATTATATAATGAAAAGGTTCAAGGTATGTTTGGTTTATAAAAATATTTTTTTTATTTTTTAATTTTTAAAAATACATTTAAATTGTATTTTTATTTTTATTATTTTTAGTTATATAAAAAATAAAAAATTATATATATAATTTAAAATAATTATAAAATTTTTTCGATGTAATGTACTATAAAATTTAAAATTTTAAAAATATTTTTAAAAAATAATTATAAAAATAATAAATAATAAATAATAAATAAATATATTTTATATTTATTTTTAATTTTAAATAAATAAAAATAAAATTTAAAAATAGACAATAAAATCCTAAAATTTTAAAAAATCAAGACATGAGATCTGACTTTATGTCACCGATAACATGGCAGAAGGTATTGAGTAGAGGTGAACAAAATTGAACCGGATTCATTCGGATCGATCGAACCAAATTGATCCGTCTTAAAATTGAACAAAATTGATAATTTTTTTTGTTTGATTTGTTTTTTTAAAAATCGATCGGTTTGATTTGATTTTTAATTGGGATAAAATTTCAACCGAACCAATTAATTTTTTTTAAATATATTAGATTTATATTATTAAATTTATTTTTTATTATATTTTAAAAATATTTTATAAAATTTTTTTTAATTTTTTAAAATAATCCCAAAAAAATTTAAAATGAGTTCAAAAATAATAAAATAGATACAAAAATTAAAAAATGGGCTCAAAAAAATTTAAATGAACTAAGAAATTAAAAAAAATTGACTCAAAAAAAATTTTAAAAAAATCAAAAAATTAAACCAAAAAAAATCGTTTTTAAGGGATTTGATTTGGTTCGATTTAGAAAAAAAATCGAACCGAATAGATATGCGTATTACCAAATTTTTTTAGGTCAATTTAATTTAGTTGAACTCCAAAAATCAAACTGAACGGAGCGATGTACACCTCTACTATTGGGAAGGGGAATGTGAGAGAATAAAAGAAAATCAACGGTACTCAGACGCATCACGTGCTAGTGGAAATTGTAACATCTTATGATATATTATATAAAAAAAAAGTTATTTTATTTTATTTTCGTGATTTGACCATTGTCACCTTCTGGTGTTATTTTTATAATAATATTTAATAATCAATTAATTCATTGTAAGAGGAAGATAATTTTTAAAATGACATCATTTATTGTTCAGTTTTTTTATATTTTTATTTTCATTTGAATATGTATTTATAATATTTAAAATAAAATTTTCATTTTTATATTGAGAATCATATTTTACTTTTTATTTTTATGTATAAAATAAAACTATACCTTAATTTAAAAAATCTAAACATTAGTATTTCCACATGGTCCTATAGATAAGTATTTGACATTTGCTCATTTTTAGTTTGCTTATTTTGCTTTTAAAAACTTATTTTAATAATAAATTTTAAAATATAATTATTACATCATTAAGAAAAATTTTAATATTAATAAAATTTATGAATATTAAAGTGGTTACTTTAATAAAAAAAATTAATTCTAAATGTGAGCATTATATTATAAATTAAATTTGAAGAATATAAGTATATTTCATAAAAAAAAAAATCGTATTTAAAGTGACACTATTATATTATGAAGTATGATAGAAAAATCATAGAGGGCGATATCTAGCCATAGGGACCAAAAGACAATTAACCGTAACCGTAACGCTTGCGGAGAGAAAATTTAGCAAGTGCCGCCCTATTTGAACAATAGGTAAACCTCAGGTATCATTGGCACATGGTTTTTAGGGATATAGTAGTCAATCACAACCGCATATAATTTTGAAACCTTCTCACACTATATTTAAACAAAAAAATGCCTCCCTTCTCCTCCTTATCTCCTTTCCTCTCTCTCCCCCTTTCTCTCTATCTCTCTCTCCGTCTCCATATCAAGATGAAGTTCCAAGCTATGGAGCTTATATTTGGGAAAAATAGCCGAAAACAAATGATCCCAAAAGTAACTTTACTAGCGGTGTTTGCCATACTTCTATTCACAGTCACCCCATTGTCTTACCCTTTGTTTGGATACTCTTCACCCCAGAAGAACATTGCATCTCAACAGCCATCTTCTACATTTGATGATCTGAATGAGTCTGCAAGCTTACCCTCAACGTCCATCAAGAAGTGTGACATTTTCACTGGGGAATGGGTGCCAAATCCAAAGGCTCCATATTACACAAACACAACATGCTGGGCAATTCATGAGCACCAGAATTGCATGAAGTATGGCAGACCAGACTCTGAGTTCATGAAATGGAGGTGGAAGCCAAATGGGTGTGAACTTCCCATATTTAACCCTTTCCAGTTCCTTGAAATTGTCAGGGGAAAGTCTATGGCTTTTGTTGGAGACTCAGTAGGAAGAAACCAGATGCAGTCCATGATCTGCCTCCTTTCAAGGGTTAGTAAATCTCCTCCACCCTTTAGATTAGGACAAAACTTGAACGCAATTCTTTAGGCATTTGCTAGGTTCTTTAACTACGTTATGCCATTTGAAGAAGTTTAGATCCATATATTATATTTTTAAGTCAATTATATTTATTTTTAAATTTTTTCTAAATATTTACTTTAGTTTTAATTTATATAAAAAAATTTTATTACAAAAATTGTGAATAAAATTTATACTTTATTTAGTATAAATAGTCTAATTTAATATAATATAAAATATAAAAAATGTAATATAAAAAAAATTAGATTTTTTTAAACTCGGGAGGATGTGAGTATAAATTTTATAAAAATGGTTTCAATTTGAAAATAAAAAATTTAATTATAATTTTGTCAAATTTAAAGAGAATTAAATATAATTTATTCTATATTTTTATTTAAAATTTTGAGTGTGGTTTCAACTTTTTTTTTTTGGTTTGTTTGTTTTCTTTCTTCTTTGTGTGCGGGTGTTGTATTAGTCCTTTTATATCAACTATGCTTGGCTAGTACGTTATTTGGCATAATTTTCCATAATAAGCCTGCATCCTTACCCATTGAATTTAGAGCCAAAATGACATTATTACTTGAATTTTTCCTTTTTCCTTTTTCCCTTTCAGTGGTAGTCTATATTTTTAGTGTAGTTATAACTTGCCCAAATCTGCCTTGTGCAAAAAGTGGAATTTTATGGCAATCATTATCCTTGTCGATTAAGTTTATATACTCGTGATGAATTAATATGTATAATCCTAGATATGGTCCAAAAAATTCTAAATTTTAGGTGCATCTTTGGCATACTTTGTTTAAAAAATAAACCTGAACCCAGAACTATTGTAAATTAGAAAACAAAAATTGGGCCCACAGAATTGACTTAACAGCTTATAAAATTTAAGTTTGATTCTTTATTTTTTATTAAGTTATATAATTATTATTATAAATTTTTATTAAAATTTATGATATACTTTAATGTTGAAATGGTAGTCTCCTTTTATCCTTAACTTTTTATCACAAAAAAAAAAATAGATTTTACTCCTTGTCATTTTCCTAGTTCTTATTCTACTTTAACCACTCTGTGCTTCAACTAAAAGAGAAGGGGTTAGCTGACCTAAACTATTATGGATTTCAAGGATTAGGTAAATGATCAAAATGGCAGTGACGTGCATAGAAGCATCAGGCATGCCATGATAAATCGAATCTTTGGTCTGCCATTTCTGCCAAACACATCGAATGTAGTATACTTTGTCCACCAAGTCCCTAACTAGGCCACATGAAACTAAACCCAGGTTTTTTCTTTTATTATTGTAAGCCTTTAGCTTTTTCTTTATCTTTACTTCTGAATTTTCAAAAAGAAGACATTAGGTTTTGTAGATTCGTGCACTAAAATTTGAAGTCACAATGAAGGTGTTAAAATTAGCTTATACATTAACCTGCTTTAGAGTTAACGTTGTGATGATGACACAATCTTAAGAACAGGCTAAGGAATTTTTTTTTGTATAGATTTATTTTATTAATTTTTAGAAAATTAAACTAATAAAGAATAATTACATTTATATAATCGGAAGTAAGATACTTTTTTGTGTGGACATTTTGGACGAGTGAGTGAGGCTAGGACATCTAAAGCTGCTCTGATTGAGACTATAATAATTTTCAAGAGCCAAACGAAACCCAAAAAGCAGAACTGGTCGAAAGGTCACATTTCAAAGACTTTTAAAAAATAATAATCAAATTGGTCTTGTCTTTGACGATCCATCCAATTTGCATAGGGTAATTTATTGTTTGTATCTGTCTAATAATTTAAAGTAAAGCTATGCCAAAAGTTCAATAATTGTTGTGGGCTAGGACCTAAAAGGAGCCCTTTAAGGGTTCCAACAGTTGTTGAAGGTCTAACAAAATCAAAATAATAGATGTTGAGAGTTCATTCTTTTAAAAGACGTAGATATGGAAGAATATTAATATATTAAAAGAATGCATTTATGAAATACTTATATAATTATAAATTATATATTTATTTATAATTAATTTTATCTGTTAATATTTTATAGATTGTGATTCTATATAAAATTTCTTAACAAATACAGCGAAAGATATGGTGTCAGGTTACTGAACTTTTATGTCAAATGAATAGTCTCATGGAATTCAAAACCAAATTTGCAGAGGCCGGGTCACTGTTTTGTGTCTAAATAAATTACACATATTTTTTAATTTTAAATTAAAGCAAAAATCTCTTATTAAATTTATAAAATTTACACTCATTCTTTTTTAAATTTAAAAAAAACATATTATTCTTTTTTAAATTTTAAAAAAACATATTAATATTTTTTATTTTAAATTTTAATAAACATTAATTAAATATTTTGATGATTAGTATTGTATAAAACTAAATTAATTACGATTAATTATAAATTTTTAAAAATAAAAATACATAAAGTATGAGTTTTATTGAAATTTTTGTGATTAGAAAGGAGGATTTTTTATGATTAAAATTAGAGAGACTAGGAGTGTAATTTGTCAAAAACTTAGAAAAGATAAATTTAATTTAATTTATAATTAACACCACACCTTCGGAAATCACACTGGCGAGTGTTTGTGAAGCAACAAGTAGAAAAGACAAATTTTTTATGCTAAGTTAACTTTTTTAATATTATCGTAAAGGATGTTTTTATTTAATTAAAAATTAATTTTTTAAATATTTTAATAAATATATTTTTTTATATTAACTTGGTACAGTTAAAATACTTGAATATTTGCTGTTATATTTGATTTGAATACTTGTTTGATGCTCTTGGAATCCAAGATGAGAACCCTATGGGGCCCTGAAGATATGAATGGATCTCTTTGATGCAAAGCCACATAATGAATTATTATGCATTAGTGTAATGCATTATTAATTAGATTCACTGTTTTGTGTCTACATATAGAATAAATTATATTTGCTTCTCTTGAAGTTTAGAAAAATTACACATATTTTTTTTTAATTTTAAATTGAAGCAAAAATCTCTTGTTAAGTTTATAAAATTTACACTCACACTTTCTTAATTTTTTTTTAAAAGTATACTAATATCTTTTATTTTAAATTTTTATAAACATTAATTGAATATTTTAATGATTAGTATTGTATAGAATTAAACTAATTACGACTAGCTATGAGTTTTATTTTTTTTAAAAAGTACATAAAGTATGAGTTTTATTGAAATTTTTGTGATTAGAAAGGAGAGTTTTGTATAATTAAAATTAGAGAGCAGGAGTGTAATTTGTCCAAAACTTAGGAAAGATAAATTTAATTTACTTTATAATTAACACCACACCCTTGGAAATCACACTGGCTAGTGTTAGTGAAGCAAGAAGGAGAAAAGAAAATTTTTTTATGCCGAAGTTAATTTTTTTAATATTATCGTTAAGGATATTTTTATTTAATTCCAAAATAATTTTTTAAATATTTTAATAATATATATTTTTATATGAACTTGGTACATTTAAAATAATTGAATATTTGATGTTAGATTTGAATACTTGTTTGATGGTTTTGGAATCCAAGATGAGAACCGTGATGGGGCCCTGAAGATATAAATCGATATCTTTGATGCAAAGCTACATAATGAATTATTGTGCATTAGTGTAATGCATTGTTAATTAGATAAGTTTAACAGCCATATTCTGTCTTTTGCGCAAAAAGCTCTCTTATAAATAAAATATAGTTATTAGGTGGATCCTGGTGGTGTGTGGAACATGCAAAGATTCTCTTCATGAACTGTAATTAACAATGAAGACTTGACTATTATTATAATGGAGGTTCAAATTTCAAATCTTTTTCTTTTTAAAATGGTAGGATGAGTAGTTTATTGGAGAGAACTTGGTTATCCATAGTGCATGTAATCCAAATTTTGTTACAATAATTAGATTTTTATTCAAATTTTATCAAATAAATATAATTATATTCAAGTTTTATCAATAAATTCAGGTTGCCTGAATTATCAAGATCAAATCTTGGATTCCATTTTTTCTTTTGAAGGATTATTTGATCTTTTAAAGTTTAGATCCCACCATTTAATTGGTTAATTATCTTTCATAGTAAAGTTTTTTGTTTTTGTTTTTACTTTTTCCTTGGTTGACACAAAGTATCTTTTTAATTTCTCTTTTTTTTTTCGAACACAGTCTTTTTTAATTTCTCATTCGCATGGGTTATTGAGTTCTACGTAACGCAACTTGATCAAAGCCCAAGTTTTGGATTGTATGTTACACACAAATTTATCTAGAGAGCACAAATTCTTTAAAAATTAACAAAAGAAAGCTCTGACCAATGATTAGATTTAAGGGAGATTTACCATTTTTCTGTTCGTTGAAAATGAGATTTGAATCCATAAGTGTGGCATAGTAGCCTCAAAGAACTGAGTAATTAGCAAAAAGTCTTAAAGTTCAAATCTTACGTAAAAAAAAAAAAAAAGAGAAGGAAAGAGATTGACAAAGATGTCCTTATCCTTGTGCTTCATACAAAAGTCTTGGTTTATTTATGCTGATAAAAAAAATTTAAAAATTAATTAAAAATTTATAATTTATACACTATTTAAAGTAAAATATAATTTTTAAATTTTCAATTAATTTAAATTATTTAAATAAATTTATTTATCAAATATTTTAAATTTAATTAAATAAATTATAAATTAATTTATTTAAATTGTTAAATACACTCTTAATCTTTTTGTTTTCTTTTTCAGGTGGAATGGCCCATAGATGTATCGGAGACACCAGATGAATATTTCAAGCGTTGGAAGTACCCCAGCTACAACTTCACCATGGCCACTTTCTGGACACCCCATTTGGTGAAATCCAAAGAAGCAAATTATTCAAATGGTCCAACCAATACTGGCCTCTTCAACCTTTACCTTGACGAGGTTGATGACAAATGGGCATCCAAAATATCAGACTTCGACTATGTCATCCTCAATGGTGGCCACTGGTTCATGAGGTCAATGGTTTTCTACGAGAAACAAAAGATCATTGGGTGCCATTACTGCCTCCTAGAAAACGTCACAGATTTAACCATGTATTATGGCTACAGAAAAGCATTTCGCACTGCATTTAGAGCCATTAATAACCTGGAGAACTTCGAGGGCTTAACTTTTCTTAAAACATTTGCACCGTCCCACTTTGAGAATGGGTTGTGGAATCAAGGTGGGAACTGTGTGAGAACAAAGCCATTTAGGAGCAGTGAGATACAGCTAGAGGGCATGAATTTGGAGCTGTACATGATCCAAATGGAGGAGTTCAACAATGCTGAGAAGGAAGGGAGAAAGAAGGGTTTGAAATATAGGCTTCTTGATACTACACAAGCAATGCTGCTGAGGCCGGATGGTCACCCAAGCAGATATGGGCATTGGCCACATGAGAATGTGACATTGTATAATGATTGTGTGCATTGGTGCTTGCCAGGGCCTATTGATGCATGGGGTGATTTCCTGCTGGAGATGTTGAAGATGGAGGGTGTTAGATCTGCCAAAGAGAGGCTTCATTTTAACAAAAATTGACAGTGCAATAGATTTTTATATAAAAAATGATAATTTTATAGTTAATCTTTCTTGTAGTCTATGATGTGCAACAATTTTTGTAAATTTTTTTGAGATAAAAAGTTGATTTATGATTGGTGTTAATTATATAATGGAGTAAGCTGGGTGCTTTGCAGTATATAGTGGGCTCAGTTAACACAAAATTGAAGGTTTTTATATTACGCTCACTTTTTATTTTTTTGGGTACAAAATTACGCTCACTTTTCAAACTACATTTGCTTCCATTCATACTTGGACACCTCACCACACTTTCTGTCTCTCATGACGTCCACTCTGCCACTTCTCACTCTCACCACACTCTTACTAGTTTCACTCTACAATTACTTCACACACCAAGTTGATCTCTTCGATTTTGACTGTGGTTCTTCTTGTCGATGTAGATTAGGGGAAGTTTCTTGGTGCTCTCTCCAACGAGCACCCATTTACCAAGAATTTTGTCTTGGTCCATGTACAGCCCGTTTGTTCCCCTATCATTTCTTCAATCTTACCATAATATATTTGTAAACTCCTTCATTTCTCTTCTTGTACTTTGAAATCATGCGTCACTATAAGAAATTAAGTTTGCAGAGACGACCTTTTAATAAAGATTTTAAATGTTGTCATAAATAATGACATTTACGTGGTTATTGAAGCTAAATTTGTTGGTTATGACTTTAAAAGTTGTCATTAAAATTTTAATTTTAAATTTTTAATGACAACAATTTGCTTGCCATTGAAAATATATTAAGTGATAACATTTTTAGTGTCGTCAGCAAAATTTTTTTTCTATGTAATATTTTATTATAAAATTTTATTTACTAAATTTTTGGTGACAACATTTTGTTTGTTGTCATTAAAAAGTTTGTTCATGTCATATTTTATATTTATTTATTATAAAAAATTATACTAAGAAAATTTTGGCGACAAAATTTTTGTCGTCACTAGAATTTTTTTCATGTTATATTTTATATTATAAATTATTTTAATAAAGTGTAGGGTGATGACTATAACACCCCCAATTTTATATAGAATCCCTCAACAACACCAGAAGTATAAATATGTCTGGCTCATATTCATACTAAAAATTCTACTAAAAAATTCTTTGTTCTGATAGCCACAGGAAAATTTGATGTTCTGATACCAACTTGTAACACCTCCAATTTTACAGACACGTGAAACAAATATTTTTTTTCCCACAATTAGATATTTTTCATAACATGCATAACATTATTCTTTGTCATATAAATAGATACATATAGGTTCTCTCATGTATATACATTATACATATCAAGTTATAAATGTTAAAGTAACAACAGAGTGATATTGTCTGTGGCGTTCAGAGCACACTTTATAATACAAACATAATATAATTCAAAACTGTGAGTCTTGAAAGCAACGTAGACTCACCCATAAAATATGTCACCTAACTGATCACCTATTTGCAGGATTAGACTTTATATTTTTACCTGAAAAATGTAAAAATATCGTATAGTGAGTTTGACAACTCAGTGAGTAGATAATACCTCCTATGACCTTTTAGGTCAGCATATGGATGTACTCACGTTTTAAAATTTGTCACTTAGAAAATACAGTTCAGAAGTACATCCATATGGGACCCGTATTTCAAATATTCTCAAATAAAAAGATATTCAGATATCCAAACCATATTCAGGACGGTATAATCATTAAACAAATGTTGTTATGTTCAGCTGTATAAAGTATAGTAAAATAATAAGTTTTTGAGATGAAGTTATAACTTTTAATACACCTGTCTCACTTAGTGATCTGATATACTCAACTTAAAATTGACCTGTCTTATTCGGCGATCTGATCAACCCACACACTCAATTCACTCATACGCATAGTGATCGATCGACTACAGTCACAATAGTCATAAGAGAATGTGAGTTCATCACACATCTACCTTCTCACATTACCACTGTCACCCGGTTAGAGCGGCCCTCCCTCGGCTCACTCAAGCTAATAGGGTATCCCCTATTCGGTACCGTCACAAATCATACAACCCGTCGATATTCATCTATACATATATATATATATATATATATATATATATATATATATATATATATATTCATCAAATGCAATGTATAATTATCAAGCAACTCGTCATGAGCTTTACGCTTGCCATTCAATCATAATCAGTAACTTTATAGTTTTACAAATCAATGCCTCATGCACATAATATTCACTTTACTAAATAATGATATATATATTTAGAACCACATATTCAATAAATTTTAAAACCTATTTGTAAAACCATACTATTCTTGAACTATGTACCAGTTTATAAGTAAAACAGATATTTTAACACATTTCAGAAACTTATGATAGCATAAATAATTTGTAAATATAATCAATTATACATTTTAACTTTAAGAAGAGTATGGGGTAAGTCATAGAAAGAATTATCTACTCACAGGTCAAGACTCCAGGTTGGACAGACCCAAATGTAATTTTTCAAGCTAAATCTGGTCAAATGGATCTCAAAAAGGTGTCTTGAGGGTCCAAAAACTTAAGAAATGACTCCAAAAACTTGGTCAACGTTGGTCATTGTTCACAGCCAAAAAATACTATTCTCTACCGGAAACACTATTCACTACTGGAAAACACCATTCATATTGTTGGATTTACTGTTCACGACATACAAAAAATTATTAGATGGCCGAAAAAATTCATATCTTAAGGTTTATCTATCTCTTAAATCTATCTACGGTGTCAGCTTTTTAATTTGAGGTCTCTAAATAGAAGTTTCAAAACTTACTTTTTTTTTAAGATTTTCTACTTCCAATCTGCGGTGATTCTGCAGCTGATTTGAAAAATTGTTCGGTCAAAATTGTAGTATACTCCGTCCTGAATCCAATGGTACCCTTAGTTTTGAAATTGAAAGCCAATAGACACTCCAGATTTAGAGAGAAAAATGAAGGTTACTATTTACACTATTCATACTATTACGGAATCAACATTTTTGCATTCTCTTCAGCTTCCGTGTCCCTTTCCCCCTTTTTCTTTCTCTTTTTTTTTTCTTTTATTTATTTATTATTATTTAATAATTGAATAATGAGATTTATTTATATATATACATATAAATATTATTGTTCATCTTAAAATATCTCAAAAATTTCTAAAAATTTATATTCTTGCAAAACTTTAGTTGCACTCCTAAATTATGACTTTTCTTAATAAAAATTTTAATAAAAAAAATCACAAAATAAATATCTTTATACATAATAAAAGAAAGAATATTTCTAAAAATACAACAAAAATTTATTAAAGGTCAATATAATTATTTTAAGCAAAAAAAATCATTTTAATTAAAAATATATTTGCTTTTAGCAAAACATAATCATTTAAAATAAAAATATATTTTATTATTTAAAAATTATGAGATATTACATTCTTCTCTCCTTAAGAAGGTCCCTGAATTTCAACCCATCCTATCACATATAGAGAATGAAGTCAAGACATAATTCGGAGTTACAAACCTTATTACTTAAATAATTGGAAATATTTTTTCTGTATATCATCTTTACTTTCTAAGAAATCTCTTCACTTGTCGATCAATAATAAACATCGATTTTTTGTTCTTCATAATTAAGCTAAATTCTTGTTCAACTGAATTTCTTGGAATTAGATATCATAAGAAGAATTTGATAGGTACTTTCTTAGCATTGATGTAAGAAAGATTATACCAACATCACTTAATCCTGATGGCAAAGTTAGGCGATATATACTATGTATACTTTGTCCAAAATTTCAAAAGAGCCTATATACTAAATCTTAACTTTTTCCTTCTTTTCAAATCTCATTACCTCTTTCATAGGCGAGTCCTTTAAGAAAATTTGGCTACCAACTGGTAATTTTTAGTGCTCAACATTCATGGTCCTTATAGACTTTTTGCCTGTATTGAATTTCTTGTATATTTTTTTTTCTAATCAATTTCACTTTATTAATGACATTTTATCATAAGTCTGACTCCATTGAGTCATCTAACAGAAAGTTTGTAACACCTCTTACATAAGGCTTTAAGTCATCCAATAGCACTTTATTATAGACAAATTCTGTTAAAGGATTTCCCTCCAAACTCGAAGACATACGCTTGAAGCATACTCTCTAAATTAACACCATCAATTTAGGTTAGTCATATTCTATCTATTTCGTGATATTCCAAATTAGATTTCAAAAATTTAACCTTATTCAACTTATCTACCTATTAGGAGTCCTACGATATTTAATGTAAAATCTCAAATAGTATCATTTATTTGTTGGTCTGACAATTACTGATAGGGGCAAGTTCAACTAAGGATAAATGATTTTCTTCAAAATTTCACCAAAATTATATAAAGATACCTAAAGCATAACTTCTAATTTATAAACACATAATTTAGATTTATTATCAGCTATACTATAATCTAATTAAGATTCTAAACTCCCTGATTAGCTTTATTGAAAAAAAATATTCAATTTTTTTTACTTACTGACACACAGAACAACAAAAGAAGTATAAATTGTATATTCTTTTTACCATTATACTAGTACAATTCTTTCATATGTTAGTATCCTTATTGCCTTAAAGTTATCAATATTCAAAATCTATTACTTTTCTAAAATCTCTTTTTTCAACAATTATTCACACGTGAATTTCTAATCTTAACATAATTCACATTCTCGATACATTCTATATACTAGACTCAACTTAGCATGATATAAACCTTTGACACAAATACCTTGATCACTTTACATTATGTTTGAACATGGTTTTTAAATTATTCTCCTTTCCCTTCCCAACCACATTAGGTAAACTTAGATGTTCTTCATACCTTAATACTCAATCAGTATATACTGTAAATTTTTTTTTAATTTGCACATAATCTACCAACTTACACAGTTATACATACTTGATATAATTTTTTTTAAAATACGCTCTTTGTTAGATAAATTCTTTCAAAATCTCTATACTTTAACCTACTATCCACTTGGACACCATAATAACTGAGTTTTAAAGAAAATAAATTAACTTTTCTTGTAACGAGGGAAAAATAAATTTACATTTAATGCCAAACAAATAAAGAAGAATGCAGTAAAACAAAAGAAAAGCATAATAAAGAATGGTGCTAAAATAGAAATTCAAAAATTTGGATAAAGTATTGAAAAAAAATTAAAATCGGTGCCTGCAAATTTTGAATATATGTGCCCAAATCTACTTTAGAGCTGTTGATATTCGATGGAAAAGAAACATTTCTGAACTTATAAAAGTTTGTGAAAAACAAAAATTACATAGTTAATTGGTAGGATGCAATTGATTGTTTCAAAATAGATGTAATCAATCAACTGTAAAATAAACCAGTTCAAATTAAAAATTCTCAAAATAGCTATTCGACTAAATAATACCAATAGTTGACTGGCAAGAACATTGAAAAAATAAAATAAACCATTTGATTGTCCCTCTTCAACAATTAAGTTATTTGTATTTTCACTCTTTTTTTTACAATTATAATCTATCACCTACAATTTTTTTACAAGAGTCAAGACATCAATGCTTCATCAAGGACAACAAGGAAAAGACAATTTTCTGATGATATCTTAACCTTATTCTCTTTATGTGCTTAATATAAACCACGATCACAACTACTGTACATATACATACTTGTCGTCATTTTTGAAATTTTTTACCTTCAATTTAGCTAATATTCACCAATCACTCACATAGTTATTCTAATTATGTCTAGCCTATTCACATAGTTATTGTAAGTATGTCCTTCTCTGAGTTCTATAAATGCTCACGTTAGTATCTTTACCTTCATACTCAAAGTTAGGGTGTGTGCAGCTATAGAAGAAATCACATTCCGTCAGTTTCGAAATATTTGTGTCTTTTGTGGTTCTAATCCTGAAAAAGATGGAGAGTATGTGAAAGCTGCACAAAACTTAGGTATGGTGCTGGCCAGAAGAAAAATTTATTTAGTGTATGGTGGAGGTAACTGTAGGTTAATGGAGTGTGTGTCTATAGCTACACATGTAGGAGGATGTCAAGTTCTAGTTATTATTCTTACAGCTCTAGCTGCATCAAACATTATAGAAAAAACAATTGGAAAATAATTTAGGGTACTTTCATGCATGAGTGCATAGCTAGAATAATGAGCAATACTGATGCCTTCATTGCCTTACCAGGTGGCTTTGGTACTTTAGAGGAGATTTTTCAAATAGTCTCTTGGGCACTACTGAATATGTATCACAAACCAATAGGTTTTTTAAATGTTAATAACTTATTTGATGATCTGTTGTCTTTTCTAGGTCAAGTTGTGGAACAAAGGTTTATCCTACATTCAGCACGACGAATTCTCATCTCAGTTTCGAATGCTGAGGAGTTGATTGATGCTTTACAGGCATTTGTTCATGTACTTGATCCAAATATGGCTCAAATAGAATGGACAGCAAACAAACGCAAGAAGCGCAAATTAGATTTGGATCTTCATCTTTAAATGTAGTAAAACGTAGCTATTGTTGTACTACTTTTACTTTCTTAAGGTCTACTTGGATACCATCTTTACCAACCATACTCCCTTATAGTTGGTAAAACTATCTTTAAATGTTACTTATGATCCTCTGTATTCTCAAAACATATTAGTATTTTGTTAATAAAGATAATAATAAATTTATCCAAGAATAGTTTAAATACTCTATTCATTAAGTTCATGAATGCAGCTGGAGCATTTGTCAAACCAAATGACATCACCAAGAACTCATAATACCCATAATGAGTCCTAAAAGAAATTTTCTGAATATCCTCTTCTCTTATCCTTAATTAATGATACTCATATCTTAAATCAATTTTTAAAAAAATATTGAGCACCTTGTAACTGGTTAAACAAATAATCTATATGAGGTCATGTGTTTTTATTTTATACTGTCACCTTATTCAACTGTTTATAATCTATGCATAGTCATAATGATCCATCTTTCCTTTTCACAAATAGATTTAGAGTACCTCAAGGAGAGTATTAGGACGTAAAAATCTTTTGTCTAACAAGTCTTGTAACTAATTTTTTTAGTTCCTTAAGTTTAGTCGATATCATTCTATATAGGAATATAGATACTAGTTGGGTTTTAGGAAGTAAATCAATACCAAATTCTATTTTACGTTTTGAGGTAATCCTAACAATTCCTCATAAATTACATCAGAAAATTCTCTAACCACTGGAACTTGATTTACACTGGCATACTTTATATCAACATCTCTCACCATTGCCAAATATCCTTGGCACATTTTTGTAATAACTTATAGGCTGCTAAAACAAAGATTAAATTTTTGAGTACCTCACTACAGTCTTCTTGTATCAAGAAAGAAAATTCTCTAGGAATATTAAATTTAATCATCTTCGGATGACATTCTAAAATGGCCTAACATGTTGCTAACTAATCCATTTCTAATATCACATTAAAGCTTAACATATCTAGACATTCAGGTAGAATGGATATTGTATTCAGAAATGATCATATTTGACATTTGTCTCAATTTTTTAAATTCTCTGGTATGCCTATCCCTTTCACTTTTAAACGGTAATTGACCCATAGATACTTTTTAAGATGCCACAATATTCAATCAATCTTATACTAAAAAATTTAACAAACTTGAAATAGAAAAGAAATTAAAACCCTATAAAATCCCTCAGTAGCATCAGAAGTATAAATATGTCCGGCTCATACTCATACTAAAGGTCCTACTAAAAAATTCTTTGCTCTGATAGCCACAGGAAAACTTAATACTCTGATACCAACTTGTAATGCCCCCAATTTTACAGACACTTGAAACAAACATTTTTTTTCCCACAATTAGATATTTTGCATAACATGCATAATATTATTCTTTGTCATAGAAATAGATACATATAGATTTTCTCATGTATATACATTATACAGATCAAGTTATAAATGTCAAAGTAATAATAGAATCAGGGATCCTACCTGTGGCGTTCAGAGCACACTCTAGAATACAAATATAGTATAATTCAAAACTGTGAGTCTTGAAAGTAACGTAGACTCACCTAGAGAATATGTCACTTAACTGATCACCTATTTGCAGGATTAGACTCTATATTCTTATTTGAAAAATATAAAAATATCGTGTAGTGAGTTTGACAACTTAGTAAGCAGATAATACCTCCTATGACCTCTTAGGTCAGCATATGGATGTACTCATATTTTAAAATTTGTCACTTAGAAAATACAGTTCAGAAGTACATCCATATGGGACCCATATTTCAAATATTCTCAAATAAAAAGATATTAAGATATCCAAACCATATTCAGGACGGTATAATCATTAAACAAATGTTGTTATGTTCAGCTGTATAAACTATAGTAAAATAATAAGTTTTTGAAATAAAATTATAACTTTTAATACACCTGCCTCACTCGGCGATCTGACATACTCAATTTAAAATGACTTGCCTCATTCGGCGATCTGGTCAATCCACACACTCAATTCACTCATTTGCTATATGCATAGTGACCGATCGACTACATCACAATAGTGATAAGGGAATGTGAGTTCATCACGCATCTGTCTCCTCACATTACCATTTTCACCCGATTGGAGTGCCCTTTCCTCGACTCACTCAGGCTAATAAGGTTTTCCCTATTCGATACCGTCATAAGCCATACAATCCGTCGATATTCATCCATACATATAAATACACACACACACACACACACACACACATATATATATAAATGCATATTCATCAAATGTAATGTATAATTATCAAGCAACTCGCCATGAGTTTTACGCTTGCCATTCAATCATAATCAGTAACTTTATAGTTTTACAAATCAATGCCTCATGCACATAATATTCACTTTACTAAATAATGATATATATATATATATATATATATATATTTAGAACCACATATTCAACAAGTTTCAAAACCTATTTGCAAAACTATACTAGTCTTGAATTATGTACCAGTTCATAAGCAAAACAGATATTTTAACACATTTCAAAAACTTATGATAGTATAAATAATTTGTAAATATAACCAATTATACATTTTAAGTTAAAGAAGAGTATGGGGTAAGTCATAGAAAGAATTATCTACTCACAGGTCACGACTCCAGGTTGGATAGGCCCAAATATAATTTTCCAAGTCAAATATGATCAAATGGATCTCAAAAATGAGTCTAGAGGGTCTAAAAACTTAAAAAATGACTCCGAGAGCTTGGTCAATGCTGGCCATTGATCATTGCTGAAAAACACTATTTATACCGCTAGAGTTACTGTTCATGACGTATAAAAAATTGTCAAATGGCCGAAAAAATTCATATCATATGGTTTATCTAACTTCTGAATCTATATACGGTGTTAGATTTTTAATTTGAGGTCTCTATGTAGAAGTTTTAGAACTTATATTTTTTAAAGATTTTCTACTTTCGATCTTCAGTGATTCTATAGCTGATTTGAAAAATTGTTCGGTCAAAATTGTAGTATACTCCGTCCTTAATCCAGTGGTACCATTAGTTTTGAGATCGAAAGCCAATAGATACTCTAAATCTAGAGAGAAAAATGAAGGTAACTATTCACACTATTCATATTATTACGGAATCGAGATTTTTGCATTCTCTTTAGCTTCCATCTCTCCTCCCCCTTTTTCTTTCTCTTTTTTTCTTTTATTTATTTATTATTATTTAATAATTGAATAATGAGATTTATTTATTTATATATATACATATAAATATTATTGTTCATCTTAAAATATCTCAAAAATTTGTAAAAATTTATATTCTTGCAAAACTTTAGTTGTACTCTTAAATCATGACTTTTCTTGATAAAAATTGTAATAAAAAAATCACAAAATAAATTTCTTTATACATAATAAAAGAAATAATATTTCTAAAAATAAAACAAAAATTTATTAAAGACCAATATAATTATTTTAAGCAAAACAAAAATCATTTTAATTAAAAATATACTTGTTTTTAGTAAAACATAATCATTTAAAATAAAAATATATTTTTTTATCGTAAAACATTATTATTTAAAAATTATGAGATATTACATTGACAATTAAATTGTCATTAGTGAACATAGATTTGGTGACAATAATTTTTTATTGTCACTAAATCAGGGATTAAACTACGCTTTTTCTTTTAATAAACCTTTTTTTTAATGGATTTGGTGACAACTTTTTGTCACCAAATCCTAAGGGAAAAATGACGTGTTTCCACTGCAAGAAAAAAAGGTTTTCAATGGCACCTTTTCTTTGGCAACCAAAAAAGTTGCTACTAAAAATTGTATTTAGCATTAGCTGAAAGTGGTCGCCATTGAAAGTATACATTTCAATGGAAAATTTTATGAGTTGCCAATAAAAAGTTATCTTTAGTGATATTAAGATATATGTTTTTAGTGATAATCTATAAATGTCGTCACTGAGTCACCGAAACGTTATTTGTTAGTTGAAGTATATCTTTCAATTACTATTTTTGTGGTAACCTGGTCTCCATTGAAAGTAAAAGAAAAAAATTGAATATGGTGCCAATTTTTCTCTCTTTCGGCCAAAGATTACCAAAGCTTTTCTTCCCTCTTCTTAAAATCCACCCTTCTTCATCTTTTATTTCAAATCTAGGGTTTTCACAAAAATCTATTCTTTGATTGAAGCAAAAATTCGCTAAATGACTTGATCTCTTGGGTTCTATGTGAGGATTTAATCCTTTGAAGATGGGTGGGTGCTGGTACGAGCCAACGCCAAAAATGGTTCTTAGGAGGTTTTGGTTAAGGTTCCAAAAATTAATGGGTGTCCTCATGGGTGCAAATCACACTTCTTCTAGATTTTGTTCTCACCAATTCCTCTTTTTCTTCTCTATTTTGGCTTTCATTTCTCCTAGGATTTTATTTGTCAAATTCAGCTCTTTTTGAAAAATCACTTTACAAAATTCATTTCTTCTCAGAGATCTTACTTACTGGCGCTTTTTTGCCTTTCATTTCCCTTAGGTTTTTCTTTCATGCTGACCTTATTCTTATTGAAGTTTGTATGTGAAAGAGTGCACCTTTATAGGTTAATGTACCAAAAATATTAGTTTTACATTTGCATTTTACAAGTTCACAACCGGGTGAGTTTACCCATTGATTGACTTACACCTTTCATTTTATATTTTCTTTCCTATAATTTTATCCCTAGGTTTCTCTCGAAACATCTCACATAGTGTGCGCACGCTTGTTGTACACATATATTGTCTTTAGAGAGTATATGTTTGCTGATGTAAGGGATTTGAAGTACTATGCCAAGTATTTGAACCAATCTCTTGTTACATTTTGATTTTCAACTTCTCTAAATCACTTTGGAAATGACATGGTGGTAATTGTTCTACAATTCTATTGATTATACTCTGGGAAAAAGAAAATTATTTTTATTTTTCTTTTAATATTTGTCTTTGCTTTGGTTATTTTTCCATTGCACGGACTTTGTTGGGTTGTAATTCATACAAAGATGAATACAATGTCAGAACGCAAGTGCACATGTCATGACCAAGTAATAAAGTGATGAGTGAGTATCGTCCCACGAGGAGTGAACTAAAACTGCTTAGAGACTTTTTGCTGCATGAATGTTGTAGCAACGTTAAGATGTTTCACAAGATTGGAATAGAAATGGATTGACTGACTGTAACTATAACTGAAATAAAGAGTAATAGGAAATAAAAGGGGAAACTAAATTGGGAGAACTAGGGTTGCTCAGGGTTGCCATGGACTACATCACTCATTTATGCTCTAGGCTTTCCTGCAGCAATTGTTCTGAGTGCCAAATTCAGTCCTGAATAGAGTCTTCTCAGACTACCATTCCTTACAATTCCAAGGTTCAGACACGCATTCCTGCTTCAGTCCTTACCTCCAAATTGTGCATGAAGTTCATTATGGAACTAATGGGGTACCCGTAAATCCCTACATGAGGTAACCCCTTACATTCAACTTTCTCCCAGCCTCCATTACCCTTCCAGGTGAATGCTGGCCTTAGTTTTCTTCCTCCAAACTTCCGTTATTAAGGAAAGAAAAACTGACAGGAAACACAATTGAATGGTGAACAACAACTGCAACGAAATGGATTAATAATAAAAATGTGCTTCAGTTCATTACAACCCTTGTGCAACCCTAGCTGGAAACTAGCCAAGCCTCATGGGTACACTGGTTACAAAAATCCCAAAAACACTAGTATGCATCCTAAGTGATTTAAATAAAATTACAAAGTGCAGTTCTTTCTTTTTGATAAAACAGTAATATAACAACATGGGACAATCCCCTTCTGGAACTGCAAAACTATTCCCTTAATGCTGCACCTCCCGGTGTCAACACATCCTCAGCTATGGTGTTTCCTCCTCCAAATTCTCCCCTGCTTTCTCTCGTCCCCCTCGGGCCCCTCGCAATAGTTGCTTATGGCCTTTTATAGGCAGACCTTGTGGTCCCAGTAAAGTGCCCTGGGTTGTTGACATTCCTTCTGCTCTGCAGCCGGCGCCCTTGTTGGCAGCTTTTTCCTCTCCACTTTCAGTAGTGGAGGCAGTTCTGTACCAGCAACCTGCAATGTCCCTGCTGCTGTCCCCTGCTGCGCAGCTCTGCCACCTGCACCATATCAAATAGAATCAGTGTATTGCAGGAAAGAGGGAGCAGCTCACCCACTATCACCCGGGGTTCTGCTATTGTTGCCACATATGCTTACTAAAATGCTGCAACAATGAGGTAGCTGATGTTATATCTAGAAGAGTCATCCCATTTAATTAAATCAGGGGGTAAGAGTGCTTAAAATATCAAAAAAATTCAGTAAACATACACGGACAACACATAGAAACTATAATGAAATGCAGTTATCAGACTTGCAATTGCATATACTTCTTGCTTCAGTAAAGACAACGAGATGTTGATTTTAGATAGCTTGCCAATGAACAAAGACAATGGTAATTGTGACGTATACCTTAAATTCTAATTATATTTATTAGTTTTGGCCTTCCAAGTCTAAGATGTTTGAATTAAGGTATCAGTATTGGTGTGGCTTTCTGTTGTTTTAATGTAATGCAGTTCAATTTCCATGCTATTCCTTTAATTGTCAATTATGAATGAACTTGAAATTTATTTTCTTTATTTATCTTCATTTCTTTTGAAGTACCTGACATTCAATTTTTTTCTTTGTTTTCCTTAGCTTGTGTTCCATATATTCTATTTTTCAGTAATATACTACTATATTTTCATGCATATTAGCGAAGAAAAAGTTGTGTGTTTATACTAATTTGAAGTTTGTTTTATATATTCTGTTTTTCATGTTTTTGAGTATTTTTGAAGTAAGAAATAATTTGACCACAGCAATGTAGAAATGTTTTTTGAATAATTGTCTTTAATGTTTATCTTAGTCCAATATCATTTTCTCTAGTACCATCACTATTAGTAATAGCTGCTCATATTATATTGACATCATTAAATAAAATGATAAAACATTTGAAAATGTGGCATCTGCTGCAAACGCTTCATGCGATGATAGATTTACAAGGTAGCTTCAGTTTATTAAATTATTAGGAAAAGGAGTGTGTGCAGCCATATATAGTAAAATTTGTTTTCTCCTAGAAGTTTGTTCGGTCCAAATTGGTATTCTGTTTTTTTATTTTTAAGTATTATTTCATATATTTTATCATTGTTGATTTTGTTTCTATATTTGTTTGGTGCTCAAGCTATCATAGTTGAACAAAAGAATAGCATGAACCATGAAGGTATGAAGTTATTAGGCTAAGTTTGTCTTATGTTAAAATGTGTATTATTGGCTATTATTGTGAATGAAGGAATGCATGAGGCACCTTGTCTAGAGTGTACAATTGTCGATTTTCTATTTTGGAAGAATTTATATAGGAACATGATTTAGGTATGGAGAAAGACTGAGATTTTGGTAAAGAAAGTGAGGAAAAAAGACGAATAGGAGTAACATTTAAAGAAGTTTGAGAATCCATTTGAGAGATCTTTGTTACTCACCAAGGTTTTCTAACATTTGACCTTCAACTCATAGCTATATAACAGCTGAGTCTTTGATACCACAAGGATAGTATGACTAGGTATAGGCGTATAGCTATAAGGGTAATGTGGCTAGGTATGACTCATGTTTAGTCATACTCGAATCGAGAATCAAGATCTATATATAATGAATAAATAGTCCTTTCATTGTTGAGCTTTTATTAACACCTCAACTTGAGCAACCTCTGCTTAGGGCTAAATGATCCATAAGTGTTCTATCATAACATAGACTTGATACTTTAGATGATTAAGTTAAATTTTTTGATACACAAGATCTTTTAAAGAGGCAAGTGTAAATCATACTCATATCTCAATCTCAACTATGAGTATAAAGCAAATGCCAAAGAACTCTAATTTTTAGAAAGAAAGAAGATTTAGAAGGAAGGCATGTTTATAAGATACAAGGATAATTTTCTATTGATGTTTTAACGTTTTTGACAACATAGATAGCTAGTGGTATTTATAGCTAAAGTGGGGATACAAGCAAACAAAAATGACTAAGCCTAAAGTACAATGACTCATAGTGTGACTTAGTTTTATGTAGTACAATGATTCACACTAAAATGAAATTAGTATAATGACTTATCAAACAAGGATAATGAGTCATTAAAAGTACATTATCTTATCCTTAAAAATGTGGAAAGTGTTGTCATAAAAGACAAAATACTTTAGACACTTCATTGACCATATTTTACATGTGAAAAACGTAAGGGTGATGTGGCAGGACAACTAATGGCTTTATCTTGAGTTCTGACTAAAAGATAAGTTGAAATTCTTGTATTTTGAGTCAAATTGACACTCTTATAAAAATTGTACTACCATGGTTAAATAGAATGTTCTTCCTTATATGGATCCTAAGAGTCCATGAAAACATCTTGTGGTTCAAGACCTAGTTTAGTTGCCAGTGTTTTGTCCTTATCTTGACTTAGAGCTGTATTGGATGTAGAGTAAAGGTTAAGAGTAGAATTATTATCACAATAATCTTTATATTAATTATCAGTTAAAACTTTCCATTCATAAGGTTCTTCAGGAATGAATTCCCTTGCTTTAGGACTAATAGATGTATAGGCAATAAAGTTTAAAGGTTGAGTGAAATTGTTGATTTCACATAGGAAGCATTTGAAAATGAGTAAATATGTTTTTCATGTTTTGGGTAATCAAGAAATTTTTTCCATTGGTAGGCTTGATTTTGTGACCGTAATAATTTATTAATGCTTTCAAAGTAGGGTTTGTGAAGAATGAAGATTGATGAGACCTTAGCAAAGTCTTCTATAGCCATTTTCCAAAGATGTTGTTCACCAATGGTTTTTTGAAACTTTTGTCTCCACCACATTAATGGGCACACTATTCAAGGAATGTTCATAATAATGTGCTTTTTTAAGGATTATAGAGGTGATGGTACATGGCCATGATAAGAAATTCAATGGATGTAGTATAAGGAACTGTGATGCACCAAAAATACCAGATTTCTTCTTCAAGGAGAGGTTATTTGGGTTTGATATGAAAAAGGATCAGGAATAGATATTCAATGTAAAACACTGATTTTTGTGGGTTAAATTTTCTTTTGTTGAGGAATTTGTGGAGGTAACAAAATATGTCATATTTGGCAAATGGTTTAATGGAGGCTAGAGTGGGTGGAAGTTGTAATCTTAAAGGAAAATATTTTTGTTTTGTAGCACTCAAAGGTAGGTATGAAGTCAAGGCATGATCAAAGGAAAAACCGAGGTTGATGTGATGACTTCGATGAACTTTTCTCTTGAAAGCAAGTCTGGAATGAGATTTTGATATTCTTTTATATGTTGAGCATTGAAGTCATATTTGAATAACCAATCTTTTGATATCAAAACCAGTGGTTTAGGAATGCCCTTATTTTTTAACTCTAGGACCTTCGAAAATGATGAGTTGTCCATTTGTACTGTGAAGTGATATCTCTTAAGATGGAAATCAAAATTTTTGAATTCTATATTTTGCAGTAAGAATGTCGTTGTGGGTTGTGTGATAATGTTTTTCATATTTTTTGAACTGTACACTTGTATGACTACAATAATACTTTTTTTCCATAAATCTCTTCAATCAATACTGCTCTCTAATAACGATCACTTACATCAGTTTGCAACATTTTTTCCCAGTGCTAAGAGGTGGCAGATTCTATGTCACTTACTTGAAAGATTTTAATGCTTCTATATGCTCATGTCTCCAAAATGGAGGATTTTTCTTTAATAATTTTGACAGTTGGCTAGTATACTTTAAGACATATAGAATAAAGTCTGAGATAATTGATAATGCTTAAGGACTGTTGGACTGTTGTCCCAGTTAAACCTTCATCAAGAAAAGTAAGTAGCTTTTGAGTTATATGAGATCTAGGTTGATCGTTTCCATGAGAGAAATGCATTCCTAAAAAATCAATTTAATTTTGGGCCAGTTGGCTTTTCTTCTCAAAAACCATAACTTTATCTTTCTTTATAAGCTTAATAAATTGGTCCAGAAGAAGCCAATAGTCTTGCTCATCTTTTGAAAATAGAAGTATATCATCAATGTAGACCAATGTACTATGGAGTATAGGTTCAAATATTCGGATCATAGATTTTTTAAACAAATATGGGCCTATTTTGTGACTATATAGAAGGATTGTCCATTCATATTGGGTATTTGAAATACAAAATGTTTTGTATCGATATTCAGGATTAAAATCGATTTTCCAAAATGCTACCTTAAGATCAAACTTTATATATATTGTGGCATCTTTCAAATAAGTGAAAAGGGAACTAATTTTTGGAAGAAGAAATTTACCATCTTTCAAGAAATGATTAAAAGGCTTGTAATTATTGACTGATCTCTTCTTTCCTCCAAATTTCTCAAATCTCTTTTTAACATAAAATACTTGGCATGCCCATTTTGACTTTGTTGGTTCAATCAATCTTTGTTGAAGAAGTTATGAACATTCTTCCTAGGCTAATTGTAAGTCTATAGGAGTCATTCCTAGATGAGTAGCCTTTGTAGGATTGATGTTGTCACGACCCTAATTTTAGGGCACGTGAAATCCATATACCATACACATATATTTTCCATAAATGTACATAATGCCATTCTTTATCATATAAACCAATACATATAAATTTCCATACACATACAATATACAGTTTACGTCTATAAACACCAGAGTAACAGTAGAAGCAAGGATCCTGCCTGTGACGTTCAGAGCAACTCTAGAGTACAAAAATTTTACAAAATAAATATTGAGAGCCTAGAAACAATGTAGGCTCACCACTGGAGTACGACCCCTAGTCGATCACGTGGCTGTTGGACCAAACTCTATGTCTTTATCTGAAAAATAAATCCACATCGTGTAGTGAGTTTTACAACTCAGTGAGCAGATAATACCTCCTATGACCTTTTAGATCAACATATGGATGTACTCATATAATAAAATTTATGTTATCAAAAATTACATTTCAGAAGTACATCCACATGGGACCCGCATTTTCAAATATTCTCTATTCAAAAATCATAATCAGGTCTTTCAAACCATAAGCGGTACTATATACACAATGCTCATGTCAAGTTCAAAATCATATTCAATACTGTAAAATCATTAATCAAATTATGCTATGCATCAAAACATTTCTCATAAAATATTCGGAGGATCCCATATCAGAACCACCATACCAGAGTTTGACCCCTTCCGTACTTTGGTGGTATAGGATTTGCCTAAACTCAGCATCCCGCTGAGGTTTGCCCTACTACCATTCAAGAGGACACGCGAAGGGACTCTGTATGGGTCTTTCCCAAGCACACAGCAAAGGATGGCAAATAACATCTCATATAACTGGCATCTCGCCCATATATAGGAGGCATTCCGCTCTCCTTCACATATAATCTCCCGTGTGTTGGCCCTCACACGAGGCTAGCACCACCTCCCCTGCTAGCTGAGGCAATCAAGGTGCGCACCAAGGCTAACATCACCTGCTGTTAGCAGACAGTGTTTCCAATAGGATTCCTCCACAGAAAATATCCATATGCACATATGCCATATAATCCAGTATAAATTCTCATTATAATACAGACTTTCAGTCTCAAAATACTCATATGTCAAAACTTCCCATTCAGGGGAAACATGTATACATGCCCATATTCAAGGCAAACATATCACTGTAAAATCAATGTCACATATATAACATACTTTCTTTGACATGTAATGCGAAATACATGTAAAAATCACATGTTCAATGTATTTCAAAATTCATCTGTTATAAATTACCCATTCAGGGTTTATCACATATATATGCCCTTTCTCTAGTCAATCATATATCTCTATAAATCAATGTCACGTGTATAATATTCACTTTATCATTTCATGAGAAATACATGTAAAATCATATACACCATAAGTTCATAAATCCATTTTCAAAACTATACTCTTCTTGAACTGTATTTCAAAATGTAAGCATATCAGATCGTTTTAATGCATTTCAGAAACATATCACAGTGTGTATATCTCATAAACATAATCATATACATATTCAAGTATCAAGAAGAGTATAGGCAAGTCATAGGAAGAATCATATACTCACAGGTAAGGGCTTCAGATTGGACAGCCCTAAAATCCTTGTTTCTGGTCTGAATTTGACCAAATAAGCTTCAAAAACGTGTCCGGAGGGTCCAAAAACCTTAAATGAGCTCGGGTACTGTTCACCGCCGAAAACACTATTCATCGTCACTATTCATCGCCGAAATTACTATTCATCCGCCACTATTCACGCCGAAAATTACTATTCACCGCCACATAAAAAGTTACCAAATGACCGAAAAAATTACATATTCTAATGTTTATCAAGCTTCTGAACCCATCTACGGTGTCAGATTTCTAATTTGAGGTCTTTAAGTAAGGTTTTTCAGAACTTACCTTTTACCGAGATTTTCTACTTCAGATCTACAGCGATTCAACGGTTGATTTGAAAAACTGATCGGTCAAAACTGAAGTACTCTTCGTCCTGAATTCAATAACATTTTCAGTTTTGAGATTGGAAGCCCTTAAACACTTCAAATCGAAAGATAAAATTTGAGATTACTATTCACTCACTATGCATGCACTATTCCTTTTCTCTTTTTTTTCTTTTTCCGCTTTCTGAACTTTCCTCCGGCTTCGTTTTATGATTTTGCTGATTTCGTTTTTTTTTTTTTAAATATAATAATATTTATTAAATAATTAATAATATGATTTTCTTTTATAAAAATTCATAGAAATTCCATTTTTCATCATAAAATATCCCAAAAATTTCTAAAAATTTCCTTCCTCATAAATCTTTAGTTAAACTCTTAAATCATAATTTTTCTTGATAAAAATCATATTAAAACAAATTTCAAAACAAATATCTTTATTCATATTAAAAGAAAGAATATTTCTAAAAATACCATAAAAATTCAATAGAGGTCGATATAATTATTTTAAGCAACACAATACTTCTTTTACTTAAAAGTCCACTTACTTTTAACAAATCATAATTATTTCTACATAAATAATAATATTTTTGCTAATAGCGCGCCAAAATATAAATTCTCATATTTCTTTTGTAATTCTTTAATCCATGTAATAAATATACATATTTTCACTGGTTCTTATCTCTATTGTGCAATTTTTTTTTATTCTACATTCCCTTTAATTGGAATTTTTCGTTAAATTTTACGGTTATTACATTCTTCCCCCCTTAAAGAAATTCGGTCCTCGAATTTCACCACCACAGTTGCAGATAAACACTAACCTCATTGTTCAAATAAATACGGATATTTGGCCCGTATATCCTCCTCTCTTTCCCAAGTAGCTTTCTCAAAAGAGTGATTTTTTTTTTCCATATCACCTTTACTATAGGTATTTCTTTTAACCATAACTTCTTTACTTGTCAGTCCACTATTGCTACTGGTTGTTCCTCTTAGGTTAAATCTTTCTGTAACTGAATCTATGGACACTGTATAACATGTGTAGAATCCGGTAAATATTTCCGTAGTATAGACACATGAAAAACTGGATAAACATTATCCAATGCAAGTGGTAGACCGATCCTATCAAGAATTTCAAATGGTTCTATATACCGAGGGTGTAACTTTCCTTTCTTTCCAAATCTCATTACCTCTTTCATTGGTGAGTCCTTTAAGAATATGTGGTCACCAACTGATACTTTCTAGTGCTCAACATTCATGATCCTTATAAACTTTTGACCGGTATTGAGTTGCTTGTATTTCTTTTCTAATCAATTTCACTTCATACAAAGTACTCAACAAATTATGTATATACAAATAAGGAACTCTTAAACCATTATATATCTCATTCCTTTATATCCTTAAGCTTGCATGCATATATCTATAAGTCGATATTAAGAACCGTACACATAGAAGAACATATTCACATCCGTATTGGATAACTATCTTTTCTTATTCCATATTTCTATCAAGTCACCTTTAATTCTCACTTGTCAACATCATCTCATGAATATCATCACCTTAATCTATCATCTATTTTTTATCATAAAATCCATTAGTCAATATGTTAAACATACATAGCAATAAATCTACTAAACCTTTTATAACGTTTATGTACCATTGGTACATGTCTAAAATTTCCAATTTACCTTATCATAATAACTTTATACCCTCTTATTAATATCAATGAATTCATTATCAAAAATTTCAAGTCTTTCTATCATATCTAGAAACGCCTCATTCTAGTTCCTATCAATTTCATTCAATTAGCCCATTCATTTTAAGAAGACTTCCTTCAACAATCATTCACACATAATTTTTTTTTTTTCAATCTTAATATAATTCACATTCTTGATTCTATACTCAACTTAACATGGTATAAATCTTTAAAGCAAATATCTTGATCACTATATACACTATTTTTTTTTAACATGGTTCTCAAAATATTCACCATCTTTCCAAATTGAAAACTCAAGGTTAATCTGAATTCTACTTCCCATATTTTATTCTTCAAGAACTTTCATTCCACTAATTCACTTTATTACATTCTTCAAAGCACCACAAGGCCATCATCTGTTTTTTTTTCCTTTCACCTAAAATCTTTATACAGTTTGGTGTCCAAACTCACTATTTTAAGTTATAACTAGTTTAATATCCAACTTCCTCCAAGATTTACTCCATTAATCACTTCCAACAATTTTGAAATCACAAATTTCCTTATTTTGTCTTACCTATACTCAAATAAACCCAATATGGTCAAATTTCCCTCTTATGACACTTTCCCATTAATAGCCAATCCTTAAGTAATTTTTAACATATCTCACTTTTACTATTCATAACATGTCTGCTATTTACCCATTTCAATTCACTTCTCACACATTTATACATTTTAGTGACATACTATCCAACTCTCAAACATAATCCAAGTCACAATCTTGACATACGAGAATAGTCATTTACTCACTCACCTATTAGGAAACTTACGGTATTTCATGTAAAACCTCAAATAGTGTCATTTGTATATTGTCTTGGTAGCTATTCATTTGTCTAAAACTCTTAAAAAAAACAATCTGTGAATTGTGGTTCTTGATAAGAAATATTTGATATCAGTATCTCATGAAGTCTCACTATTTTATTTAAATACAAATTTGCATACTGAACTATTTTTTTTTATGTAATTTTCACTGTGTTGATTTAGTCAACCTATCAATGATCACTTAAGTCAAACCCTTTTTGATGTCTGCGGTAACCTTGTAACAAAATCTATAATCATTCTCTTTCCTTTCTATTCAGGTATTTCTATTTGTTGATGTAATCCTACAAGTCTTTGATGTTCTGCTTTTACCTGCTGGCAATTTAAATATCGAAAGACATAATTACTTCTAATAATATCCCATAACTTTCCAACTTAATGCATCAGCCACTACATTGACCTTACATAGATGATATAATATTGTACGATTATAATCTTTTAGTAATTTTATTTATCATCTTATCTCAAGTTAAAATCTTTTTGTTGGAAATATATTTGAGACTTTTATGATCTGTATAGATTTTACATGTCTCACCATACAAATAATGCCTCCAAACTTTAAGGGCAAAACTACTGCTGTTATTTCCCAAATCATAAGTCAGATAATTTTGCTCATATGGCTTAAGCTGTCTAGATGCATATGCAATGACTTGGCCATATTGCATCAACATACACCTTAACCCGATTTTGGATGAATCACAATATACTGTGTATCCTTCGATATCTAAAGAAATAGACAATACTGGCGCCGTAATTAAATATTTTCTTGAATTTTTTTTTTTTTTGAAAATTTCTTTCATATTCATCTGACCAGTCAAATTTTATTTCTTTCCTTGTCAACATCATCAAAGGAACAACAAATGTTTGAAAAATCTTTAACGAGTCTATGGTAATAACTTGTTAGATCAAGAAAACTATGGATCTCTATAATTATGGTACAGTGTGGCCATTGTTGCACCACTTTTACCGTGTTAGAATCAACTTAAATATCTTCCTTTGTAACCACATGTCTTAGGAAAAAAAATAACACTATTAAGGCAAAATTCACATTATGAAAATTTAGCATACAGCTGGTATTCTCTTAAGTTTTACAAAGCTATCCTTAAATGTCCTCATGCTTATCAAAATTCTTTGATTATACCCAAATATCATCTATGAATACAATAATAAATTGATCCAAGAAATGTTCTAATTACCCTATTCATCAAATCTATGAATGCAACTGGGGCATTTGTCAGACTAAATGACATCACCAAGAACTCATAATGCCATAACGAGTTCTAAAAGAAATTTTTCAAATATCCTCTTCCCTTATCCTCAATTGATGAGATCCAGATATCAAATCCATTCAAAATTTTTTTTTTAAATGTTGAGCACCTTGTAGCTGGTCAAACATATCATTTATATGAGGTAATGAGTATTTATTTCACATTGTCACTTTATTAAACTGTCTATAATCTATACATATTCATAGTGATCCATCTTTCTTTTTCACAGATAGAACTGGGGCACTCCAAGTAAAAGTACTAGGGTATATAAATCCCTTGTATAACAAGTATTTCAACTGATCCTTCAATTCTTTGAGTTCATTCGGTGCCATTCTATATAGAGGTATAGACACTGGTTGTGTTCCAAGAAGTAAATCAATACCAAATTATATTTTACATTTCGAGGTAATTCTGAAAATTCCTCAGGAATTACATCAGAAAATTCTTTAACCCCTGGAACGTATACTTTATATCAACATCTCTTACCACTGTCAAATGTTCTTAGCATCATTTTGTAATATACATCGTTTTGTAATAACCTATAGACTGCTAAAACAAATATTTGATTACTGGATACTTCTCTTCGTATCAAGAAAGAAGAATCATCAAGAATATTGAATTTAATCATCTTATAATGACGTCCTAAAATGACATGACATAATGCCAACTAATCCATTCTCAATATCACATCAAAGTCTATCATATCTAGATAACCAGGTACATCGAATGTCACATTCAGAAACCACCATATTTGGTATTGGTATCAATTCTTTAAATTCTCTGAGATGCCTATCACTTTCACTTTCAAGCTGTAATTGATCCATAGATATCTCTTAAGATGTCACAATAATCAATCCATCTTATACCATAAACTTTAACAACTTAGAATAGAAAGGAATTTGAAACCCTATAGAATCCCTTAGCAGCACCTGAAGTATAAATATGTCCGGCTCATATCGATACTAAAGGGTCTACTAAAGAATCCTTTGCTCTGATAGTCACAGGGAAACCTAATGCTCTGATACCAACTTGTCACGACCCTAATTTTAGGGCACGTGAAATCCATATACCATACACATATATTTTCCATAAATGTACATAATGCCATTCTTTATCATATAAACCAATACATATAAATTTCCATACACATACAATATACAGTTTACGTCTATAAACACCAGAGTAACAGTAGAAGCAAGGATCCTGCCTGTGACGTTCAGAGCAACTCTAGAGTACAAAAATTTTACAAAATAAATATTGAGAGCCTAGAAACAATGTAGGCTCACCACTGGAGTACGACCCCTAGTCGATCACGTGGCTGTTGGACCAAACTCTATGTCTTTATCTGAAAAATAAATCCACATCGTGTAGTGAGTTTTACAACTCAGTGAGCAGATAATACCTCCTATGACCTTTTAGATCAACATATGGATGTACTCATATAATAAAATTTATGTTATCAAAAATTACATTTCAGAAGTACATCCACATGGGACCCGCATTTTCAAATATTCTCTATTCAAAAATCATAATCAGGTCTTTCAAACCATAAGCGGTACTATATACACAATGCTCATGTCAAGTTCAAAATCATATTCAATACTGTAAAATCATTAATCAAATTATGCTATGCATCAAAACATTTCTCATAAAATATTCGGAGGATCCCATATCAGAACCACCATACCAGAGTTTGACCCCTTCCGTACTTTGGTGGTATAGGATTTGCCTAAACTCAGCATCCCGCTGAGGTTTGCCCTACTACCATTCAAGAGGACACGCGAAGGGACTCTGTATGGGTCTTTCCCAAGCACACAGCAAAGGATGGCAAATAACATCTCATATAACTGGCATCTCGCCCATATATAGGAGGCATTCCGCTCTCCTTCACATATAATCTCCCGTGTGTTGGCCCTCACACGAGGCTAGCACCACCTCCCCTGCTAGCTGAGGCAATCAAGGTGCGCACCAAGGCTAACATCACCTGCTGTTAGCAGACAGTGTTTCCAATAGGATTCCTCCACAGAAAATATCCATATGCACATATGCCATATAATCCAGTATAAATTCTCATTATAATACAGACTTTCAGTCTCAAAATACTCATATGTCAAAACTTCCCATTCAGGGGAAACATGTATACATGCCCATATTCAAGGCAAACATATCACTGTAAAATCAATGTCACATATATAACATACTTTCTTTGACATGTAATGCGAAATACATGTAAAAATCACATGTTCAATGTATTTCAAAATTCATCTGTTATAAATTACCCATTCAGGGTTTATCACATATATATGCCCTTTCTCTAGTCAATCATATATCTCTATAAATCAATGTCACGTGTATAATATTCACTTTATCATTTCATGAGAAATACATGTAAAATCATATACACCATAAGTTCATAAATCCATTTTCAAAACTATACTCTTCTTGAACTGTATTTCAAAATGTAAGCATATCAGATCGTTTTAATGCATTTCAGAAACATATCACAGTGTGTATATCTCATAAACATAATCATATACATATTCAAGTATCAAGAAGAGTATAGGCAAGTCATAGGAAGAATCATATACTCACAGGTAAGGGCTTCAGATTGGACAGCCCTAAAATCCTTGTTTCTGGTCTGAATTTGACCAAATAAGCTTCAAAAACGTGTCCGGAGGGTCCAAAAACCTTAAATGAGCTCGGGTACTGTTCACCGCCGAAAACACTATTCATCGTCACTATTCATCGCCGAAATTACTATTCATCCGCCACTATTCACGCCGAAAATTACTATTCACCGCCACATAAAAAGTTACCAAATGACCGAAAAAATTACATATTCTAATGTTTATCAAGCTTCTGAACCCATCTACGGTGTCAGATTTCTAATTTGAGGTCTTTAAGTAAGGTTTTTCAGAACTTACCTTTTACCGAGATTTTCTACTTCAGATCTACAGCGATTCAACGGTTGATTTGAAAAACTGATCGGTCAAAACTGAAGTACTCTTCGTCCTGAATTCAATAACATTTTCAGTTTTGAGATTGGAAGCCCTTAAACACTTCAAATCGAAAGATAAAATTTGAGATTACTATTCACTCACTATGCATGCACTATTCCTTTTTTTTTTTTTCTTTTTCCGCTTTCTGAACTTTCCTCCGGCTTCGTTTTATGATTTTGCTGATTTCGTTTTTTTTTTTTTTTTTAAATATAATAATATTTATTAAATAATTAATAATATGATTTTCTTTTATAAAAATTCATAGAAATTCCATTTTTCATCATAAAATATCCCAAAAATTTCTAAAAATTTCCTTCCTCATAAATCTTTAGTTAAACTCTTAAATCATAATTTTTCTTGATAAAAATCATATTAAAACAAATTTCAAAACAAATATCTTTATTCATATTAAAAGAAAGAATATTTCTAAAAATACCATAAAAATTCAATAAAGGTCGATATAATTATTTTAAGCAACACAATACTTCTTTTACTTAAAAGTCCACTTACTTTTAACAAATCATAATTATTTCTACATAAATAATAATATTTTTGCTAATAGCGCGCCAAAATATAAATTCTCATATTTCTTTTGTAATTCTTTAATCCATGTAATAAATATACATATTTTCACTGGTTCTTATCTCTATTGTCCAAAATTTTTTTTTATTCTACATTCCCTTTAATTGAAATTTTTCGTTAAATTTTACGGTTATTACAGATGTCTTCATAAAGTTGGAATGGAAGTTGAACAAAGAATTATTCATTTTTTCATAGTGGATAGGGATGCTTGAATTTTGTATGACTATTAGCATAAACTTCTAACAATGTTATCTAAATATCTCCATATGCTTATGGTGCATTTTGAGAAGCAAATATCTTGTAAACGGAAGCATATGTTTTGAATTGTTGTTTGTGTCTGAGGCCATTGAGCAAAATTTGTAGATTTTTGGCTTAGCAATAAACATCCATGCCAACACTATGTCCATATCAGTAAGATTGATGCATACTATTTTTTGTCCAAATGATGCAATCTAGAAATATTTTTATACCAACCTTACTTTTAGTAATAAGCTTGGTAATGAAGATTTTTCCATCAGCAATTTTGAAGTATTCTACAAGAGGTTTCCATTTTTCTGGAGGAAGGACTGCTGGATCCATTATGCTTCTCTATGATCCAGTATCCATGTGTGCTATAGCTTTAATTGATTTAGAAAACTTGGATAGTAAAATATAAATTTCTACACACGGCATAAGAGTAGGTTTTGGAACAAAGGCCGTATTTAGGCATTCTTGAAGTGAAAAGACTAGAAGATAATCAAGAATTTCCTCATATGTTGAATGTTCTAAATTATATCCTTGTGAGTCTCCTTCTAAGGAATTAGAAAGGGGCGAATGTAGTTTCATTATTTAACTTCATTTATTTAGAGAAGAGTGATTCAACATTTGCATCCTTATATGGAATAAGAGAATGAATATGTTGGAGCATTTTTATTGATTTCGTAGATTTATTGATGTAGTTTTTTTTTTTGCAAAATATCTCTCCTTTCTATAGATATAGTATCCCTTGGATTTTTATCTTCTTCTTTTGGACTTTTTCTTGAAGAATTTTCTATTTTTCCCTCTTTTTGCAAAATTCCTCTAGAATACAAGATTACGACTCCTTTTATTTGAGTAGCTACAATGAGTGTCTTTGCATTTAATTTGCAGATGTGGCTTCTTACACATCCTTCTGAATTTGCTATGATAATTAAACATGTTGGCGAAGAGCATTTGTTATTCTCAAAGTTTGTCTAATACTGCAAGTGTGATTTGATGAATTTCTCCCAGAGTAATAGTTGCCATATTTTTTTGAGAGCAAGAATAGATCTTTGTCGTTTAGGCTGTAACTCATGTGGTAATGATGCTATATAGGTGTGCCTAAGATTAATAAATCAAGCACCAAAAACCAATTTTAAAATTGTAATATCATTTAAAAATTGAAAGTTTTTCACTTTTTATAATTGTCTACAGGTGTTATTAGTTTTAAGTTTAGAATATTTTTATATACTATCTTATCTAACTAGAATGTAAATTAATATATAATCTTGTAAATCTTTTAGTTTTTTACAAATTATCAATTTGTCTTAAAATTATAGACATAAAAATTTGAAAATATAACAACATTATTCAATAAAAATATAAAACAATATGAGAGAGGCTGACAGGGTGATGTTCACCAAATGCTAATGAATCCATAAAATTACAAATTCCGAACTTGAAAACAAGTATTCTCAAAATAAATTTGTAAATATTTTAAACATTTTATAAAACTATTTTTAAAACACGTCTCAAAAAATTCACTTTTAAACATTTTGTTATTATTTTTTAATTTTTAAAAACCAAAGCCTGCTGATCTTTCGTTCTTCTATATAGGCCATAGTTACAAATTTTTTAACAATACAAATGCATATGTTTAAAAGACATCTCAGATAAAAAATCCCACAAAAGTTAGAAATTTCCTCGAGGAAAGAAGAACACAACATAACTAAAATATATAACTAAAAAAGAAAAAGTAAAAAATATGCGTAAAAAGAGTGGCAGATATTTTCGTTGATCCTTATTCTTTTAATAATTATTTTAAATAGTGAGAAATATCATTAAATGATAAGGAAGTATAAAAAAATATGTACCAAACCACACAGTCGACTATTTTTCCCACTAAATACATTTCTAGATCAAATGGTTGGAGAATAGATTTCACTTCTCTAAAGTGCAATGGGTAAAATACAAATGAACAATTGTTAAATAAAATAAAATAAAGTAATTTTTAACACATTCATAAATATTTTAGTTGTACGGTAAGAGTATCCTTAGATTAATTTATACATCAACTGCAACTAAATCTCTCATCGGACGATAAGAGTCGATGACATGATACATTTAAAATAAATTCTAATATTTGAACTCAAATAATCGAAGTAAGAAACACACCTCTTTAACTACTACCCTAAATCACTATCACATTACTCATGCTTCTGTAAAATTTGGAATCTTAATTGTTTTATCAACGATGACCCTAGAATGAATTATATTTCCTAGAGAATATCGAAATATTAGTATTCATCAACTTGTCTGGCAACCCGTTGATTCCGTGCGAAATAAAGAAATCCTTGGAAACTCTCCTCTCATCTTCCTATGCCAATGCGATATCATAATAAATGCTAGCTGCTAATTATTATTTAATTAGAATTAATGTTTAATTGGGAATTCCCTCTCATTAGTTTTGTGCCCTTTGGAGATATCATGCTGATTAAACAATCAAATTTCAGATCGCAATGAGGTATCACTAATTTTCTTTATGCAGTCCATTACAGAATATCTATCTTACTATATATAAATCCATTAACAAGGCAATTTAGGCATGTGTTGCAAATATTTATGCATTCTTGAACTCACCACTTATCAGCACATTTGTTATAATAAATTCAATATCACATGCCTCCAAGCCTATGATTCCTTCTTTTTTTATTTTTTGGAACGATGAAATTTATGATTCCAACTATCGAATATGGTCAAAGCTCCATTATTTTCCTCAGCGCCTAGAACCCTATATCTCCCAAATCCAAACCCCTCTGTTTCTTTCCTCATATAAATTGATAATTGAAGCAACTTCTAGGAGTAGCTACAAGTAGCGCCAGAGAAGCTCATACAAGATGAGCTGATCAATACTGCAATTTGCCACTCTACCATCATCTTCTCCTTGCTCCTTCACCATGTCAGAGACACCATCACTGATTCCTCACGTACCTTTTCTCTCCAACAACACTCAATCCACACTTATCCCTGACCCTTTCAAGATTCTTGCTCGCCCAAACCTTCTCCCAAAGCCAACGAAGATCCTTGCCAACCTTCTCCCAAACCCATCTAAGATCCTCCTCACAAACCTCCTCCCAGACCATTGGAAGATCCTCCCCTCCAAACTTCTCCCTGACCCTTCTAAGTTCCTCCCCGACCTTCTCCCAAACGCTTCTACGATTCTCCCCAATCTTCTTCGTCCCCCTTCCAAGATTCTCTCCACATTACTGTCCTCAGCCAAACTGCCGTCAAGCCCTCTCTTGGGCGACAACTCTGTCAAGTTCATCCTAGGGAAGCTCAACCCAGAGAAGCTACTTGGCCTCTTCACTTTCCTTTTATCGTTGTTTTCCTGGCGCTGCTTTCTGATCATCGGAGTCATATTACTCCTCTTTATCGGCCTGATGATCACAGGAACTATGCTGGGTCAGATCATTTTGATGCCAACGATCATATTATTAAGCCCCATATTGGTTCCCGCCAGCACCGTTCTCTTCATCTTCGCTACAGGATTCTTGTCCGTGTGCAGATTCAGCATTATTGCTGCTGTTGCTGTGGCATGGCTGGTGCAACGCTTCTGTAGTCATCGAGCACACAACTCGCCTGGTTCGGACCGGCTGCTCAGTGACGTGAAGGATGCAGCACTGGGTGATTGATTCAGGACTCACGCATTCAAGGAATGTTGAACCCAAGTTCTTAGACAGGCTGAGTGTATCAATGAGGTCATCAAATCAAATATATTAAATATAAGTTTCATTTAAAAGTGTTTCGATTATGCTTATATTTATTTGTACGACTGATTTAGTCTAATTATTTTTTATAAACTAAGCTTAAATCTTAAAATTTAACTTACCAATTTCTGTTTTTCTGGTATTTAAAAAAAAAAAACTAAAGGTCCTATCCAAAAACATAATTGTTACTTAAATTAGGAAGGCCAAAATACAAAATACAAGAGACTTAATAGAAAACATTACTAAATTAATGAGAATTACCCCTTACTAGTTTGGGTTTCAAAGTAGCCAGCTTTGTATGCAAAGCTGTATCCTGTCTTTTTTCTCATTAACCCATTACGCACCCTCTTTCAATGGGATAAAGATTTGTTTGGCAGTCTATCATGATTGGGTATTGTGCTTATATATAGAATAAACAGCCCCTTCCAGAGATCGACACAGACATGGTTATACAAAAAGTGTAGGAAAGAACATATCTAATTGTGCTTCACCTATTTTATAATTCAAATCTCAACTTTAAATTTGAGTAAACAATATTTAATTTGAACTAACACTAGCATAATATGTCAATAATGGAAAAACTTGAGCTGACCTGAAAGAATCAGTGCAATCAGCAGGATAACGCACACTTCTTGGTCTATTTCTTTCTTTCCCTTAAGACGATGCCTAAGCACTCAATGGCTTCTGGGGTGCGGGAAAAAAAGAAAAGAAAAGGAAGTTCATTACTCTTGAAATCCATAACAATAAGATATCTGAGGAATAGCACATTTTAAGGTTAAACACGTATAATTATAGAATAGACATTTTAAATTGATATATATATTTTTATTAATAATATTTAAATTATAATAAATAATAAAAATAATTTTTAAAAATATTATTTTTATTATATATCACAATATAAACATATTACTAATAAAAAAAAATTTATCTATCGATAATAAATTAAAATTATTTTTACTACATTTCCCAAAGAATTTAGTAGTTGCCAAAAAGAATTTAAGCCATAGATGTACCATTCAACGAAATGGACCTAAATATAATTACACGTAAACCAATAAAATAAAAGGAATCAGTGAGAAAGGGGAATCCTAGCTACTCTGACAAATCAAACTTTCAAATGATTATATTACATTTTTTACGAATTGATTGCAACTCTGAGGGTAAAAATTAAAAAAAGTTAAGTGCCCTTTGCAAACAAAATAATATATCAATAAAATGTCTTTCCTCTCCATTTATTTTCCATTATACTCCATTCAAACACACTACAAATTAAGAGAAAATATCTAAGATTCATTACTCTGCAGCAGTTAAATAACATAAGTAGCCAGTAAAATTCAAATGTAACTATTTATTCCATTTTTTCCTCAGTTTGTATTATAAAATCTCATCATCTAAGAGATATCTAGGCATAATCCTTATCTAAAATGAATGGTATGCAGAGATAATTGAATAACTTAAAGTATACATAACTGAGAAGACATAATAAACTCTTACAGGGCAACTATATTTTCTTTCCAATAATACTTACATTCTTCTACATAGACCATACTTGATTTTCACAAAATTTAAAAAGAAAAATGATCCAAATTGCTCTGTTTTTATACATAGTCATCCATCTAATATGATTGTGTAAGAAATATTATGTGCTTGAAGGTATCGGTAAAGCTTTTAAAATTAGTTCTATATATTTTTTAAATGGTGGGATGTTAAAGAGAGGGATGTGGAAACAAGAGGCAAAAGTAAAAGTGATTATTCACTTTGGTTTTATGAACATATAAACTTGCAACACCTGAAAGTTGACCTGTAGAAGAAAGATACATTTTAATTCAACTGTGGTGTCTCTTAAAGAAAATAAGAGAATACTACTCTGTTCCGAAATTTATCAGTGAAATGACCACTTACTCTATACTCTACTCAATGGAAAAAAAAAAAAAATCTTCATTTTTGAGATCTAACACTCAGCAGGCACCTTAATAGACCAGCTAAATTCAGCAAGACATGCAGTCATGCATATGCTTTCCATTAAGATATTTTTAACAATAAATATTATAATTGACTGATTGATGGAATCATTATTTAAAAAAAAAATCAATTCTCTATTTAATTATGAACCATTTAAGCTTGTAAATGATGCAGACCATAAACAATGAATCCAATGCCAGCTTGGACCACAATGCATAAAATAAACAGTAAGGGTTTTATATTTTATCCTAATAGAGGTGTCATTTTTTCCTGCTCATAGCCTAATAGCTAAGATACCCTTTGTCTATTTTAGCCTCTTGTAAGCTTTTATTTGTTTCAAAATGAAGATCGATCTCAAAGGCTAACAAACAGAACAAAATAGAAAATATAAACAACTTCTAAGGGAGAAAACAAAATTTAAGGAATATATGCTGGCAAATTCACTTTACCCGTTTCCAGCTCTTGTGAAAGAATCACATAAATATATTCCCAATAAAACACTATCTGACCTGTCATATTCTTGTGAAAGTCATAATAAGCTTTTAAACTACGTATGAGTACTCTGTCTCTTTGTAGTCTCATCCTTTTTATTTTGTTTTGGTCTGGAAACGTGGGTTTTTGCCATTTCCTCTCTCTAATCACAAATAGCTGGATTTCATTAATTATTTCCCTCCATCTATACAAAGCAATGGCAGCCCCTTTCCTCATCCCCTTCGTTTTTCGTTTTTTAGTTTTTTTTTCTTTTGTTGGTTTCTTTGCATTGAAGTTTTCTTATTTGCTTTGTAGAAGTTTTTCAACCGTTACAATTTTTCGGTATTCTAAAATTTTCTATGCTACCTATTCTGATAATTTTTTTTTCTAGTGATTCAATCATTATTGACATTTTATCTTACAGATAAAAGTGTCGTGTGATGCTATCTTTTGGGATAATGTTGATAATATCTAGCAAATCAAATTGGTGCTAGATGTAGATCTATGATTTTTCTCCACTTTTTTATGGTAAAATGGTGGAGAGGCTTAATTTGTAGTGTGGTGAATAATATGACTAATGAAAATTGATTGCAACTTGCTGACCACTTTCTTCAGTGCCTTTAAATATACAATTTTTTAGATTTAATCTTTTGCTGTTAAGCTATCCTTAGTTTTTGTGGTTTTGGTTTAAGTTGAATATCTAGTTAGAATGGTTAAGATAAACCATTTATCTTTTATGTTTTGTGGAAGTGACATCCCATTTTTCATTTTCAGAAATAAAATCAAACTACCTTTGACAAAAAAAAGAAGCTACAAATTAATTTTTGTTGATAAAGAAATATCAAATGGGGTAATTTTTCACTCGTTCTTAATTTTTTTTTTTTTGTAAAATAAGAGTATTTTCGTATAGCTTGTTATCGAGATTAAGTCCCTTTTTCGAGAATTTTAAGAGCACAACCCTCACGTTGACCTGCCATGTTTAGGAGACTAATTTTTTTAAATATTAGTCACAAAATTTAAATGAATAATTAAAATAGAAAATACACTTCTTTAACCACTTTTTCATTGTTCATACTTTTATAAATTTCCGAATCTTTAATTGTTTTATCAACGACGATCGTAGAAGTAATGCATTTTATTCTCTAAAATAAAGGCCACCCTTCCACATATATTCCCTAGAGAATATCGAAATATCATAGTCATTGCAAACCGTTGATTCCGTGCAAAATGAAGAAATTCCAATTAATCAATGATTCGCGTGGAAGCTCTCCTCTCATCTTCCTATGCCAAGTGATAAATGCCAGGCGCTAATTATTGTTTACTTAGGATTTTTGTGCTCTCTGGACAGCTCTTCCTGATAAAACAATCAAATTTCAAATCTTAGTGAGATCTCATTTTCTCCATGCAGCCCATTACATAATATCTTACTACATTACAAATATACAAATCCATTAACAAGGAAATTTAGGCATGTGTTGCAAATAGTTATTCATTCTTTACTCACCACGTATTATCACATGTTATAATAAATTCAATATGACGTGCCTCCAAACCTAAGATTCCATTTAACCAAGAGAAGTCATTAATTAAGTCCCCATTTTGTGCTGCAACTCTCATAACTCTCCCATGATCAAATATGGTTGACCCTCCATTATTTTCGCCAACTAAAATACTACATCTCCCAAATCCAAATCCCTCAGTTACTTTCCTCATATAAATTGATAATTGTAGCAACTTCAAGTAGTAGCTATCAGTAGTGCTAGAGAAGCTCTTAAGAAGAGGTTATCAACGGATATGGATCCTCTGCTGCGCCTAAGGCGCAGCAGAGGATGCTGCGCTTCCAAAACGCAGCAATTTTGCTGCGTTTTGGCTTTTTTTTTTTTTTTAAAAAAAATTATTTTAATAACAATAAATTTTTTATGTATTTTTAATTTAATTTTTTAAAATTTTAATTTATAAATTTAATCTTTTAAAGATTAATTTATTTTTAAAAATATTTTCAAATTTATTATATTAATAAATATTTGACACATTTTTTTATCTATTATAATTAAAAATTTATATAATTTAAATGAAAATACAGTTTAATTAAATTTTTATTTTTATTAATTAAATTTTTTTTATTAAACATCTATTAATAGAGTTAACCTAAGAACAATTATAAATTTTTTTTTATTAATATATCTAAAAAATTTAAACTTTATAAAAATCAAATTAAAATATCAAAATAAAAATTGACTCATTTACTTTTAAGTTTTATAAGATTTTGATTATTTAATTAAATTAAAATAAATTCATTATTATTAAAATAAATTAAAGATAATAAAAAAAATCCAAAATGCAATAAAAAAATTATATTTAACATATCTTCACATATCTTATAACTAAAAGTATTTTATATAGTTAAATAAATTTGTTTTATTAAATTAACAAACTCCTTTTGCACTTTTAAATTTTGAAAATTTTAGTTATTTTATTAAATTAAAATAAATAAACTGTTATTAAAAATAAATTATTTGAAATATAAGAATGAAAAAATTTTACAGTTTCATTTTTTAAAATTTTAATTTTTTATAATTTGTTTAAAAATTAAACTCATTTAATTAATTAAATTAAATTTTAAAATAAATTTAAAAAATAAAAAGTCAAAACGCAGCAAAATTTCTATGGTTTGGAACCGCAGCATCCTCTGCTGCGCCTTGGGCGCAGCAGAGGATCCATATCCGGTTATCAACACTGCAATTTCTATCTCCATCACTATCTTGTTCCAGCACCATGTTAGATACAACACTGATTCCTCCCATACCTTTTCTCTCCCGCGACACTCAATCCACACTTCTTCGAGACCCTTTCAAGATCCGCTCCCTCTCAAACCTTCTCCCAAACCCAACCAAGATCCTCCCCGCTAACCTGGTCCCAGACCTAACTAAGATCCTACCCACAAACCTTCTCCCAGACCCTTCGAAGATCCTCCCCAACCTTCTCCCAAACCCTTCTACGATTCTCTCCAACCTTGTCCATGACCCTTCCAAGATCCTCTCCACATTACTGTCCTCAGGTGACAACCCTGTCAAGTTCGTCCTTGGGAACCTCAACCCAGCCAAGTTCGTCCTTGGGAACCTCAACCCAGCCAAGCTACTTGGCCTCTTGACTTTCCCTTTATCGTTGGTTTCATGGCGTCGCTTTCTGATCATCGGAGCCATATTGCTTATCCTTATCGGCCTGATGATCACAGGAACCATGCTGGGTCTGATCATGTTGATGCCATTGATCATCTTACTGAGCCCCATATTGGTCGTTGCCAGCACCGCTCTTTCCATCGTCACTACAGCATTCTTGTCCGTATGTACATTCAGCATTGTTGCTGCTGTTGCTGTGGCATGGCTCGTGCATCGCTTCTGTAGTCGTGCAAAACGCAACTCGCCCGGTTTGAACCCGATGGTTAGCGACGGGAAGGATGCAGCGTCGGGCGCTTGATTCAGGGCTCTGCAATCAAGGATTGTTGAATCCAAGTGATCAAATCAATTCGCATATAAAAAATAAGAGATTTCTTTACAAGTGCATGTGTCGAACATCCTCGCATTTTTATATTATTGACTTGTACTATCTTCAGTAAATTAGGTTTAAATCTTTAAATTTCGCTTATCAATTTCTAATTTTCTTGTAACGAAAATAAAAAAACTTGTCGATGGTGTTTGATATGTGAATTTTTAATTTTCTAAATTTATCTAAAAAAAATGTGAGCATATATACATATATATATTCATGTGTTGTTAAAGAACATAAACATATTATTTTCTTACATGCTCAAATTTATTAGAAATACATTTTTAATTATTTAAAAAAATTAGAATGTTTACATATTGGTTAGAGATTCTTATAAAATTGTGGCTGAAAAGAATATTAAAGATATTTTAGAAGATAAAAGAATTGAAGTCAATAAAAATTAAGAGAAAAATCTGTATCTTCATATAAAATTTAATAAACACAAATATGTTTAAAATTTGTTCAATAGAAAGATTTCTCTTAATTTAGAAAATTTTGGTAAAACACGAAGGAAAAGTTACAGAAACTGCAAAACTGCCCCACAATTACAATTATAAAACCGTAGAAACCACAATTGAAGGCAAATTTTCCTGCTATATCATTGACTATTTCTATAGTCGACATAGACCATTCTTTCTCCTTGAAAATATTTTCATTACATTGTTGAGGAAATGTTTCCTAAGGCAAGAAATCGAAGTGCAATAAATAAAATGAGTATTTGGATTTTTTTTTTCTAAGAAAAACACTCTATTCCTATAAGAGAAGACACTAAAAATTCGTACCATTTTTGGGTGTTTAAAATTTTGTTTGGCCTAGATATGAAAAAAAATGTACTTATTTTAATTTTTTACATTTTTTATTTTTATGTAAATTTGGCCAAATCGTAACACTACTTTTAAATAACAGTAAATTGTTTTTTTCCCTCATGTGAGAGGAAATAGCAAATTGGAATTTCTCTTTTAAAGCAAAATTAGAAGTACATGAGTTTTTTTATTTAAAATAACCTCATTTAAAATAAAATTATCAAAATATTATAAAATCTTGTTCTTCTTTTGAATGTCTTTTCAGTAATTTGATAATAAAGAAATATTTTTTTTGAAAAATTATCCAAAAACTAATGATATTAATAAAACTAATTTCTTTTTTGCTAGAGTTTTTTAATAAATTAAAAATAGTTAAAAATTAAAATTAAAATTAAAATTATAAGCATGATCGAAAGTTTAGCGTTGTTATGAAAAATGTGATTGTAAATCTATTTTGCTGGAATTTGGTAAGTAATTGCACCAATAGTAATTGTAAAATAAATAAAGGATATGAAAATTGGACTTTTATAGAATTAGATATGAGAAAAGAATTAAAGAATTGTGTAAAAGCCTTTTCAGCTTTAAAAAAGTAGAAGTACCAAAGACTTGATTATACAGGTTCTAATATCATACAAAAAAATTATTCCATTTCAAAATCTTTATGTACACACTCATGATTTTTTTTTTTTAAATATCATTGATAACATCTACCTCCTTTGTAGTATAATGTAGTTGCAAAGACTTCTCTTGTTTCAATTTCTAATATTACATGTGACTTCATTAAAATTACATAAACATCCATGTACAATTATGATATCATTAATCAAGTCTAATGAGTTAGCCTAGTGGTGTAGATTGACTATGTCACGTGTGGTTAGACAAATAATCATAAGTTTAAATTTTAATTATATCAATTTTTTAAAGTTAAGGTACGATAAAAAAAAATTTGTGAATCTAGCATGAATGGTTTATTTTTTACCAGATCGATTTAAATGCACGCATACCATTAAAATATTATAGAAATTAAACTTATCTTCAGATATGGTTTTTTCGTAGAAAAAGAAACTAAGTGAGACCAAATGTGTTCAAATTATATCTAACTTTGGAATTTTTGTTATTTTGTATTTGATTCCACTTAATTTTTTTTAATCATATTCTGACCAAGTCAATCAACTTGGTAGACCATTTATACTAAAGATAAAGTTAGTGTATTATATAAAACTTTATCACAAATAATTTTAAATGTAAGTAATTATAATTAAGTTTTTATTTGTTGTCAACATATCTCGATTTTGATTCTTGATCGTTATTTTTTATTTTGTAAACGTACTAATTGTGATTGACTTCGCCTTATAATTGAAACGATCTATTTACATTATAAATCTTCTTACAACAAAATATTTATTCATTTATATGATCAGAGAGTATAGCTGTCTTAATCAATTAAATATTATCTTTATTCAAATATTTGAATCAATAAAGTATTTGCCTACTTGTATCATTAAGCTATATAATTTCTTAAAAAAATTTAGTAATGCTGTAGTTAAACTAAACTATTATAAGAATTTAGAAAATTTCCATGACTTATCTATATTTTAAGAGAAATATATGCAAAGTTTCCCAAAAAAAAAAATTAATGATGTATAACGGGTACTAAAAGTGGGATAAAGGATAGCTGGGTGAAAGGTTTTACCATAAACCTTGGAGTTGGAGGTGTTCTTTTAGCAGAACTTTGGGGCATCCTCAGAGGTTTGGAGTTAGTTTGGGATATAGGGATCAAACTGTTGGAGCCTTGGAGGTAGAAGCAGATTCACGAGTTGAAGTTCTGTTCACTAATCATGGATGTGGTGTGAATCATCCATGCTCTCAAGTTGTTTAATTAAATAGTCGTAAATTTAATAAAATTTAAATTAAAAAAAATTATAAATTAAAAAAAAATTTTGAAAATAGAAATAAGAACCGGTGAAAATAAATTTAGTTATTATATGGATTAAAGAATTATAAAAGATATATGAGAATTTATATTTTGCTATAAACAAATATATTTTTATTTGTTTAAAAATAATTATGTTTTACTAAAAGTAAGTATACTTTTAATTAAAATAATTATTGTTTTACTTAAAATAATTATATTGGCCTCTAATAATTTTTATTTTATTTTTAGAAATATTCTTTCTTTTATTATGTATAAAGATATTTATTTTGAGATTTGTTTTATTAAGATTTTTATAATCATGATTTAAGAGTTTAAACTAAAAGTTTATGAGAATGTAAATTTTTAAAAAATTTTGAGATATTTTAATATGAAAAACAGTATTTATATGAATATATATGAAATAAAATAAAAATAAATCTAAATATTTAATTATTAAATAATTATTATTATTATTATAAATGAAAAAAAAGGGAGAGGGAGAGACATAACCGTGAAGGAGGATCAGAAATTTCGTATATGAATAGTGAAAGTGAATAGTATGAATAATAACTTTTATTTTTTTCTTTAAATTTAGAGTGCCTATTGACTTCCGATTTCAAGACTTAGGGTATCACTGGATTCAGGACGAAGAATACTACGATTTTGACTGAACAATTTTTTAAATTAGCCGTTGAATCGCCGTAGATTGGAAGTAGAAAATCTAAAAAAAAAAGGTAAACTCTAAAACTCTTATTTAGAGACCTCAAATTGGAAATCTAACACCTTAGATGGATTCATGAACTAAATAAACTTTAGGATATAAAATTTTTCAGTTATCTGACAATTTTTTGTTCTTGGTGAATAGTGATCAAGTACCTGGAGTTATTTCCTAGATTTTTGAACTCTCTGAACACATTTTTGAAGTCTGTTTAATCAAATGTAGATTGAAAAATTACATTTTTGGGATGTCCAATCTGAAGCCTTTACCCTGTGAGTAGATGATTCTTTCTATTACTTGCCTTTACTCTTTTTGAACATTTGAATTGATACATGAGTATGTTTACAATATATTTATACTTTGATATGTTTCTGAAATGGTTTAGAATATCTGAAATGGTTGCAATATGATATCTAGTTCAAGAAGAGTATGACTTTTGAAATGAATTTTGAAACACATTGAACATGTGATTTTTAAATGTATTTCTCATTATATGGCAAAGAAAATATGTTATGTATATGATATTGATTTATACAGTGATATGTTTGCCTCGGATATGGGCATGTTTACATGATTCTCCTGATTGTGAAGTTTTGACAGAGGCATATACTAAGAATGAAAATGCTGCATTATAATAGTACCTCTGTTTTGATTAATATGAAATATATGAGATTATGGTTTTATGGAGGAATCCTATTGGAAACACTGTCTGCTAACAGCAGGTTATGTTAACTCTAGTGCACCTTGATTGCCTCAACTAGCAGGGGGTGGTGCTAGCCTCGTGTGAGGGCCAACATACGAGAGATGATATGTGAAGGAAAGCGGAATGCCTCCTATATGGGTGAGATGCCAGTTATATAAGATGTGATTTGCCTTCTCTTGCTATGTGCTTAAAAAATGCCCATATAGCGTCCCTTCGCGTGTCCTTTTGAATGGTAGTAAGACAAACCTCAGCGGAATGCTGAGTTTAGGCAAATCCTATACCACCAAAGTATGGAATGGGTCAAACTCTAATATGGTGGTTCTAATATAGAATCCTCCAAATGTTTTCATAAGAATTATGTTGATACATATCATGATTTTATTATCGTATTTACAACATTACTTATGAATTGAATATGAATATGATTTTGCACAGAGATTATTTGAAATGCAAGTCCCATATGGATGTACCTCTAAATTGTAATTTTCAATGTAAAAAGTTTTAAAATAAAGAGTACATCCATATGTTAACCTAAGAGGTCATAGGAGGTATTATCTGTTTACTGGGTTGCAAAACTCACTACACGTGGTTGATATGTTTTTTAGATAAAAACCCAGAGTTTGGTCATGTGGCTTCTTGATCGACTAGGTGTCATGCTTTCTTAGTGAGCCTAAATTATTTCTGGGCTCTCAGTGTTTAAATTGTAATATAATTGTACTCTAAAGTTGCTCTGAACGCCACAGGCATGATTTTTTGCTTTCGTTGTAATATTGTTAAGTGTAACATTAGCATGTATAATTAGTTATATTGGGAACTTGCAAACGTATGTTATTATTATGATATGTCATCATATGAAGTTGATTGCAAATAGATAAAAATAAAGTTATTGGATAGTAGTGTTATTCGCGTTCCTAAAATTTAGAGCGTGACATCCAAAGAATTAGACAATTTCTTGACAGACCTGGGATTGTCAAGGTGATGCGAACATAGGGAGCACTATTTGTCATGACTTTTTTGTAATGATAAAAATTATTGTCACTTAAAAGTTCTTATCCTAATGACTTAGAAAGATTGTCATTGAAATATACACTTACAACATCGATTAACCACTAAAAGTGCAATATTTTTTGTGAAAACCTTATCGAGTCGTTGAAGTCGCATTCTTCTTCTACCGCGCACAACCCTTTCTACTAATTTCGGTGGGTTTTTTTTCTCTTCACATCTTCCCTCTTTACCTCTCGAGTCTGGTGTTCATGAAGTCCTTATGAAGCCCCATTTTGCCATTCAGCCCTTTCTCTCAGTCTCATACTCGCCTTGTCTTGCCTTGCCTCGCCTTGCCTCAAAGCTTTGGTCTTGTCTCACTATCCTCACTGATTATAGTCCACCCTTGAAGCCTCTATGAGCTGGTATTCTCCTTCCTCATCTTCGATAGTCAACAGATGTAATTTCCTCACCAACTCAACATCTCTACAAGAAATTCAATTTTTTGTGGTGACTTATTAAATTCGCCACTAAAAACTCATTTCAGTGGTGATTTTAGAATGTCATCACAAAAAAGCTTACTTTCAATGACGACTTTATGGTGTCACCACTGAAGCACTACAAGTAATTTATTTTCTGATCAGCTTTCTACTAAAAGGTAGTCTTCAGTGGCGATATTAGTTTACACTAAAAGGTAAAATTAATTATAAAAAAAATTAAAGCACAGAGAGTGCATCCTACATTGGTTACTTCTTTAATGCAATCTTTATCCTTAATTTTTTTAATATATGCATAAAATTTAATTTTTTCAATAAATCATCTAAAAAATATTTTTTTTAAAAAGGATTGTTATGTTAATGATGTTAATAAAAAATTTGGAAATTTATTTAACTAATATATAGAGAAGTTTAACAAAATTATATTTTTTCTTAAACTATGTAAATTCTTAATTATAATACATAATAAAATACGTGAAATGTATTGTTTTGTTGCATTTTATATTTTTTCCTTTTTTTAATTTTAATTTATTTTATATTTTTTTAATAACAAGGGGTTTGTTTTAATTTAAATTAATCATCAAAATTCTTCAAAACTTAAAATTTTAAAGTAAAAAGATTATTTTGTTATTTTAATCTTTGAAAATTGTATTTTTAATCTAATTTTTTTGAAGTTTAATTTTTAAACATATTACTTAAAAATTTATTTTCTCTTCACGAATAATTTTACATTAACCATATTAATAGAATTGAATAAATTTTTACAACTAATTAAAATGAAACTTTAACTAAACTATATCTTGCTTCAACTATGTAAAATTTAATTCTCATAAAAAATGTGTTAAATATTTATAAATAGAATAAATTTAATTTTTTAAAAAAATTAATTAATTCTGAAAAGATTAAATTGATAAAAGTAAATTTTTAAAAATATAGTTGAAATACGTAAAACCCATATTCTAATTCTCCATTCATATATTTTAAAAAAAGATTCCCTTCTTTTTTTTTAAGCGATGATTAAAGAAATTTAGAATGGTTCATGTATTACATACAAGATATCAACTATAATGGAAATATGACAATATTTTCTTGTAAAATTTTTATTAAAAATTGTAATAGATGATGCCACTATTGCAACTTTAATAAGGACTATTGTTGCTCTTCTTAAAAGTACGGTACAGAATATAGGGTAGCTCCTCAAAATTTATATCCCATAAAAATGTGGTGGGTATTTGATAATTGCCCCAAGCTGACTTTTTCAACACTAAAGCATTATATATAAGTAACTATATATATATATATATATATATATATATATATATATATATATATATATATATATATATATATATATATATATATATATATGTATGTATATGTGTATATATATATATATATATATATATATATATATATATATATCTATATATACACATATACATACATATATATATATATATATATATATATATATATATATATATATATATCTATATATACACATATACATACATATATATATATATATATATATATATATATATATATATATATATATATATATCTATATATACACATATACATACATATATATATATACATACATATATATATATATACATACATATATATATATACATACATATATATATACATATATATATATATATATACATACATATATATATATATATATATATATATATATATAGATATATATGTATATGTACATATACATACATATATATGTATATATATACATATACATATATATGTATGTATATGTATATATATACATATATATGTATGTATATATATACATACATATATATACATACATACATATATATATATATATATTACCCTATTATTATGTAACAATTAACATTCTTGTTCTACATACTACAAAATTTGAGGGTCTAAAGATTCGTCATTCCTTCAAACTTAGCCCAAAAAATGAATTAATGTTGTCATCTTCGTGATATTTTATCTTCTTCCTCCAACTAAATATATAAATACATGAAGCTAAAAGATATAATAAATTAAAACAAGGAACAAAAATGAGTTACGTACAAAATTATCCATCTTCTCTCTTCTTGACCTCCTTTTGTCCTTCATTTTCAATAGCACTTTCTATCAACTTTTTAGAGGAAAAAAACAAAAGAAAAAAAAAACTATTGACGCAAGACAAAAAGGAAAAATAAAACAAAATAATAAAATACTCAAAATTCAAGATAAATTCAATATATTTATAATAAATGGGTAACATTCCTAAATGGTTAGACTTATTTATAGGCAATCAAAATAATTGTCAATAGATTGCTTTCACAATAAACATGGTACTTCCACTTTATGAACTAGATCTAAAACAATATGCTACTGCCATATAGAGATGCTCTTCTTCAAATGGATTTGACACATAACCATCCATCTCACACCTACTACACTCTTCATTGGAAGCATGAGTTGCATCAGTTGTCGTGGCCAATATTGGCATGTGCCAACAAGCCACATTACCTAACATTTCTGCTTATGCTTTAGCACATGCAATGTTCTCATTTACCTCTCTCTCCTAATAGCGGATTTGCCTAAACTATATCATTTAGAATGATAAGAATATTGTAAATTAACCATGGTCAGAAACCCAGCTCCAAAAGTCTTATCTATGAAAGAGTTCAAAATCGATCAGATTTTCCACATAAGCCGGCCATTAGCTGCATTGAATAACAAAAGTATAAAAATATTATCATAACATTTCTCTTCCAGGGCATCAAAATAAATTAGTTCATCAAGCCAAAGACAAAACACAATACTTTTTGTCTTTTAAACCTCAAATTTACTCTCAAATAGACATTATTGGTAGCTTTACAAGAATCTTGCTCCATGAGATCATATGATGAGCATCATGCAGAAATATCTTACCTAATCTCTCTGAACATCTGACACAAATTAAGATAAATTTAATTGTATTATGAATCACCCATACCATTTCCTAAACAATCGGCTAAATAAGGTTGGTAATTATAGAGCCAAAGCATAATCACATTATAATTCACCGTGGCTTTTACTTACTTCTACATCAAAGAATTTGTGGATAGCTTTACAGGTCAATAGTGTAGCAATGAAGCATAAGAGGAACAAGTCCTTATTCTTATATTCTAGGTAGCAAGTTATGAGCAAAAACAAATAATAATGTAGTCTGTAGATTTGTTGCATAAGTCAACTTAATTATTATCCATTAAGATGTATATATGTTTTCTAAAATACCAAATAAAGTTAATAGAAAAGTCAATCTTCCTAGGTTCTATTCTAATGGGAAACTATAGTGGCTATATTTGCATTTCAAAGTTAGTAACAAATTAAGAAATTTAGAACAAACAGATTAATTACCTGTCCATTTTTGGCTTTTGTAGATCCATGAAATAAGCATGAAAACTATGTGGTGGCTTAAGAATCTTTAAGGCAACCCTGCCACTTTCCAAGCAGGTAACCTTTGCCCCATCTTTTTGTAGAAAACGTTATGCTACTTTTCTATTTACTGCATTATCATCAATCACCAAAATTCATTTATGTTTTAGCAAGTTCCCAAGATTTGATTCTTTCTTTCTATATAGTTGCTTCTTTCTCTTCCAAGGGCTTCCTTGTAGCAACGAATCAAAGCATTAAGTCAAAGAGGTTTCATTAATACATAATGTACAATACCAACAAATTTGAGCTCACCACGTTAATCAGGGCTAAGGTTGTTAGCTAAGACAAAAATCTTGAAAAAAAAAATTTGGTCCCCATTGATGTCATTATGCTTGTGTTTCTTGATGACATACAATATGCTACTTTCCTTGTCCAAAATATCCTTGTCTATGAGAATTATTGCCATTTGTCTAGAAATACTCTAAAAACAAACAAGTAATAATTTAGCAACATATAAACTAGTTACCAATACAAAATTTTCAAATAATAAATTATAATGTAAGTTTTCATAAATCAAAACCCTTTAATTGTAAGGCTATAACATAAGCATCTTGGATTGACAACCCTTAAACTCAAGCAATTACAACTTTGGAGTAAATGAAAATTGTTTTGATGAAAAATTCCATAAAAAATTCATTTGTATGCACTATTCATTTCCTATATGAAACCTGCATGAATTGAGGATTGAATCTATTTGAACATAATAATTTTATTTTTTGTGCATGTTTACATTTTGTTCTTTCTCCATTTCCCAAGTAGCATGTGCTATAGATAACATAAATTTTACAAACATATATTTATTTAGTGACTAGTGCACATGAAACTTTTTAATGCTGCCTTGCAAAACACCTTTAAAACAGTAATCTTTTAATGTTTTTGGAAGTGCTCTAATGTCAATGAAGAATATTATAGCTTAAATAGTTAAATTCCAATAGTTTAATGTGCATTTAGATTACATTAATTTAAATTCAAATGGAAATTTACTTAGTGTTGTAAGTACCAAACAACCAAGAGTATGCCACTTTATAACTAAAAGCCACATCCATATAGACATCCCCAACCTCTTCAGGTAATCTCCAGTGACCTCAGTGTAGATTTTCATTTTATCTACAACTAATGCTCTCAATCCTCGAAACTCAAAAATAAAAGGATTACACTGTTGCCATTCCATCAAGAGATGTGGTTTCTCTTTTCTTGAACGTTCCACTAAAAGTGAAAGTATTGGCAATTCCATATTCACTTACAAAATCAATTTCTCCTCCCATTAAATCAACTAGACATTTACTAACGTTTAGTCCTATTCTAGTCCCACCATATGTCCATGAGGTGGAACCATCAGCTTGCATAAAAGGAGTAAATATGAAGCTTTGTGCATCCAAAGCAATTCCATATTCACTTACAAATCCAATTTCTCCTCCCATGAGGTCAACTAGACATTTACTAATGTTTAGTCCTATTCTAATTCCACCATATGTCCATGAGGTGGAACCATCAGCTTGCATAAAAGGAGTAAATATAAAGCTTTGTGCATCCAAAGGAATTCCTTTACATGTATCCTTAACTATTACTAGTAACTAAATCATTTCATACTAATTCATCAGATTTATACTGCTTAAATTTTTGAAATTTTCCCAACTTTTCCATCTATTGACAATAGGAAACCCACTCAATGTATTACAAGTTTTGTCTAACATGTGCTCATCTAGGTTTAAGACTTGTCGCAGCACTGCATCTATAATATGAAGTGGGCTTTTTACTTTAGTTGCAAGATGAACTGATACAAATACATGTCCTCTATCATGAGTGAATTGAAATGCAACAAGTAAAACTAATGATAAGAGATTATGAGTCAATGATAAAGTTCTAAGATTTTAAGGGCATTAATGAAACTCATTAATTTAATAAATAAATTTTGAAATATTACTTCTATGGAAACTAGAGAAAAGAAAGAGAGAAATATAGATAAATCATGTACGTGGTTTGTTTATTATTTATAAAATATTGTCATAGCTCAAAGGTTACATATGGTGAAATTTAAAATAAATGAAATTTAAGAAATATTATATTAGAAATAGTGAATGAAAATAGCATCTCCAGGATTATGGATGATTTGGATGAAGCCATTTTTCTTCATTTACTTAGCTTTGATCCCTCAAGCACAATCAACATACAGGCCAAACACTTCTTCAAGAAGACAAGATTATCAACGACAAAATGAATTAATTGATGTGGTAAGAGGAAATCATCTATTGGTAGGCTAGAATTTACAAATAATATCCTTGTATGCAAAAAAGGGCAAGAATATTATCATATAAATCTACAAGATATTTCAAGCATCATAATATTTGTATGGCAAGCTTAAGATGTGTGAAACAAAATGCAATAAGAAACATAGCATACCTTAAGTGAATTTGCAACAAGATTATTAATTGTTTACTGGAATCATTTAGAATCACCAATGACAACTTCAGGAACCTAATTGGATATGTAAACAGCTAATTGAACTCATCCAAAAGAATATAGAGCCAAGTTAATATAAGAATTAATTTCTAAATTCCAATTACTATTTGAGGAACATGAAATATAGCAGAAGAAATTTTCAATTTCACCTCAATTCCTTTTCCATTAGATTTGCTAGAGAAAAGTGATAGAACTTTATTTAAAATAGAACGTAGAGCAAATGCTACAACTTTAAGTTTAAGTTCAACTTTATTTAGAATAGAATCTCATTGACTAAATGCTACATAAAAAATATGACCAAGCATCAAAGTAATAACAAGTACTTCAACTGATGCATTAATTGTTGTCCAAGATAATGGAGGCCTCTGCTTAAACCTAGAAAAGAAAAGAAAAATAAAAATTTAAATTGAACTTATATGAGACGTTAAGTCTTAGGACTCAATAACTTTCCATTGTTGACTGTGAAAGCAAACCTACATTGCATCTCATGTTTTCGCATATTATCCCCAAAGTGTAGGCTACTTACATATAATACGCCAATATCAGCAACATTAGTACCATACATAGGGATGGGTGCAGATGCATTGGTTGTGTAATACACATTTATGAAAATTGTTTGTTTGCTGGCAAGTTAGTTCAAGATCTTATCCACCAGTGATAAAACATCTTAGGATGCGCCCAAATACCTACCAATAGATAGTAACAATACACAAATTACACTAAACTTATAAGTACAAATGTAATTTCTTTTTTGAATAGAATCATGATACTGTAACAAAAAAAATACAAATGCAATGTACATTGTAACAATTAAATTAATAGTCAGGCATAGGAGGCAGAGGTGCAAGAAATCCTATATAAGGTAAAATTAACTGACAATAACATCAATTTGTTACGCTGGTGTAGCGCCTGGAGGAAGATTAGTGTTATATACAGCAAATGTAAGTACAATGTTGTGGTGATTGGACTTCAATAGGTTAAATGGAGATGTTAATACTCCCTTTCTAGATGCCCTTACTTGCAAGATATTCTCATGGTCTTCCTACATAACAATGTCAATAAACATGTCAATCAGACAACCAGATAACAATGATTAATATAATTAACGATTCTACACATAAGTACTCATAATTTCATCCCTTTCCAATATATAATGAGGGTAAGTTTATATGAACAAATTATACTTCATAACTTGTAAATCACAAATACATCCAAAGACAAGTGATTTTAGTGCTTAAAGCCATCCTGTTGCTATCAAGAAGTAAAAATTCTATATGTAATTCATTTTTTCTCTCCTAATATTTCACTTCCACCTTTCAAAGAAAATTACGTAAAATACTAATTAAGGTGTAAGGTCTTTAGTTAATATATTCAACTACATATATTTACACAAAATCTTCAAAAGTCTAATGCTACTAGATTACATAAAAAAATAAAAGATTAAAGAGTTCTTTAGTGAATGTTTATACCATACATATATAGCATATGTATGGTACAAACATTCACATGATCATCCAAATGGTAGCTTCGAATAATGTTACACATTTTCTTAAAGAAAGAAATTTATATGAGGGGTAAGTAAGCTAAGCACACTACAAGAAAAATAGGTTTCAGTAGCGACCAAAGTCGCCACTAAATCTTCAAAAGTCGCCACTTAAAGTCTTCAGTGCGGGTGGCGACTTTTGTGACCACGAAAGGCCTTTTTGTTGGCGACATTCATAAAGTCGCCACCATAGATCCTTGTGAAGGAGATATGGTGGCGAGTGATGTTGCCACTATATGACTTTTTGGTGGTGACGTTCATAAAGTTGCCACCATAAATCTTTGTGAAAGATATATGGTGGCGACTTATGTTGCCACTGTATGACTTTTTGGTGGCAACCTTTATATAGTCGCCATTATATGTCCTTAATTAAGAGATATGGTGGCGACTTAGATATAGTCGCCACTAAAGTCCTTATTTAATTTTTTTTTGAAATTTTATTTAGAACTACTTTAAATAATAAAAAACTAACTCAAAATTATGTTATGCAAAGAATATCCAATTCCAAATTAAAACCAACCAATTTTACTCTTGATTAACTCACTGAAAGATTTCTTTCTATTATGCCAACCTGTTGATTCTTACATTTTTATAAATAATAATAATGGTTAAAAAAAAATCCAATATTAGAATGAAAACCGTATCAATATCATAATATTGTCAAATTTAAGCTAGAAAAGTAGTCAAAATATAAAAGAGTAAACAATATATCCACTCAATTCCACTTTGCCATTTCTCACCTTACCCCAAAAAAGAAAGCAATAAACCATATATGTCTATCGAGGTTGAAAATAAAGATCCAGTAAAACAACATCTGCTTCAATTTTAAAAATTAAATCAATCATAACATTGTTGAAAAACTTCGCATACAATTAAAACAGTATGAATATAATCTGCTGTATTGTCATCAAGTTTAAAAAGTTTTCTGTTATCCTTTTCCACAACAGGATCAAAATTCACAAAATAAGACGTTATCTCCCCTTTGACTTCATCTGGCATTTTAAATAAATAATGGTAATAACACCCTACTATGAGAAGAAGATATCCCCATTTGACTCCAATCCCTTGTCACCGTGCTAGAACTATGATCTGAAGGCTCCAACACTTGATGAATACAGATTGCCCGATGCATCTAACTGATAAGGGGGTACTTCAATATAGAGACTTGAGGATGCATATCCGTTTGACCTTGGGGCAGAGTTCCAATTAGAGGCAAAAGAAATGCCATCTATAGACATATTTTCCACAGGATAAATGAAGGAATGATTCTTTGAAGTGCTAGCCCTGCCTGCAATAGAGTAAAATAGAGTAATATTATATTCATAGAATTCCTCATTATCAACTATCATAAGCATGTGCCTGATGAAAGGAACACAATTAGGGTACATTTATATCATCAAGCTCAAACTGGAATATGTTTAGAATAAAAAGAAATGATACAACACATAAAGGATAGTTCATGCATCCATGCAAGAAATTATAAAAGAAATTAACAGAACATAACAGTCTTACTTGTAGACAGGACAAAATATTTCAGTTCTGTAAGCAAGTACAGTCATAATCCGTTCAAGTGACAGTGTACTGAAGGTAACATGTAAAAATCCACAAACTGCACCAATAGCTGCCACCTCTCTGTCATCTGGTCCATGATCCATCCAAACCATGGACAAAAGAAATCCCTCTAAATAGTATATTTGTCTACACCAGAAGTCACAATTCATCAAATTTTTAAAATTAAATGTTAAGAGTATGTTTTGACTCAAATGATGCTCTAGATATGAATATCATTAGCCATGATGGTATACCAGTTGCAGAAGAAATCGGGTATCTATGGAATTGCAAATTTGTTGTTCCAATTTCCTATCCAAGGCTACTTCCATGACTTCACCATTTCCAGTCATATCATCATCAGCAATCATAGAACCTGACATAAACACTCCACCAGCTTAAGAGGCAATGATAAAGTGGGAAATCTATTTTGCTTTAACAAAAAGAAATTAAAATACTATGAAAATAAATCATTTTCTTTCAATAATTAAAAGGAGATTATATTCTTCAATGAATAGAGTTTGCAAGAAAAAGAAAATATTTAATCAAACAAAAATAATTTGAGCACAATATTAGGTACCATACTTTCTTTACTCTATTTGATGTTTTCACTGAAGGGAGTGCCTCCAACAAAAACGTAGTAACAACAGCAAGGTCTATGGCCTGAATATGGACATAGAAATAAAATTAAAAATCGTGTTGAGTTGTTAAGAGAAAGAATTAAGCTTGTATTGCAGCAAGCAAACTAGATAACTCATAAAATGAGATTTACGAAGCAAGTTGAACTATGTATAATAATACTACTGAAATCTTGCAGATTTGAAGGCCAAATATAGCCCCCTAGCATTTGTTTTATTTGTAGGTCTAATTCATAAAGAAATGGGCATTTGTTCTTACATTGCAGCATGACAACTTCACTATGCAATAAGTTGATTTGGTTTTCCCAGAGAATTTGGGCCAGTCTTTAATGATCCCATATAAATGCTCGGGTCATAATGAAGATGGCAAAGTTTAGTGGCAATGTGCAGTTTTTCCAGTGATTTCATACATTAGAAGTAACAAATTAATATTAAAGCAACATCAAAACCTAAGGCAGGATTTTGATTTTTAAAAAATGCATGAGGATTACATGTTTCTATGTTACATCATAGAATACAACACATCACCCACATACACACGGGCAGGAAACACTATACATTCAATGATCCCATGTAGAGAATGTTATAGCATAAGTTGTAATGATGGAGAATTGAGATTTAGCTTAATAATATTGGTGAGTATTTATATTCTAAACTCTCCCGTTGAGCATTCATCCCCATCAAACACCCTCCTTTTTCTCTATCACCAATCAAGGTATATCAGTACAAATAAGAGCAAGTTCTGAAATGATCCTAGTCCTCCTATTACAAATTCTCCATCTAACTCCATACTCACTACTCAGTTATGTTCTTCCAATGTCTATATCATTGAAGTAATAAAAAACAAAGATCAAGAATACAAGTTCTTATTGCATTCCCCTTGTTTCAGAAGATTACTTCAAAAAATTACATAAAAAAGGCATAGTACTATCATCCAAAAGAAAAATTCGTCTAAATCTCCAACACAAGATAACAATACTGAAAAGAAGAGAAAAGTAGCAATTGGATAGATAAGCCAGACAGATGCCTAGAAAATAATGAACAAAATAAGGTCATAAAACCAACCTATGATGGTGTAAGGCATGAATACAAGCATATACAAATCGCTTGACTCTGTAGTTCACCAAGGCATAAGTGGATAGGTAATCCGCACCAGCAAGAAGTTTAACATCCCCTGTTGCATATAATTTAATTCTACACAGTAAGAATAATGCACAAAATCTTACAGGAAAAGCAAATATGCATGCAGATATTTACAATCTTTCAAATTGCTTTTCTTCTACAAAGCACAAGAGGGAAAAATATTAACAAAGGAGCATGCAGTAAAAATGGAAAGTTACACGTTTCTGTCTCTATATTGTAGGAGATGATGGTGAGACATCTAGATTGCACCTACAAACAAATAATCATTAAGAGCGAAAGAGAGATTTTATATGACCATTTGTGACTATCATGTGGAAGGGATTGCAAATTAACTAGAGGAAAAAATAATTACAAAAGTTGGTTAAATGACATCTCTTTATTGGTGTGTGGAAAGATTAAAAGTAACAATAAATAGAGGTGCCACTTTACAAAATCTGCAAACTAATATCCAGGTAAAGGAAAAAAATGTGACGACAACGGCAATGGGAATGTGAATTAACAATTACCACTATCTTGAAAAAATTGTTGAAGCAAGTGGCACGTTTGCACTAGAACTAAAAAATCATTAAGATTTTCTGCATTAAAGAAGTAGAGTAACTGGCGGAGGAAATCAGAATCTGGAACAAAAGCATTCCTGAATGCACAATATATGTATTAATTTACTTATCAGGTGAATAAATAACCCAATCGAAGTAGTAATGGTGCAATGTTTAAGTAAGACAATACCAGAATTAACAACATCATTAATGTTCAAAGAAACTTTGGGGGGAAAGAAGTGAATAGTTTTCATGTGTCAATTCAAGGATTATGACCAAACTTCACCTGTCTACATTTTGGCAGTGCTTCCTGTAGGTTTTATGGAACTACTCTCGCACCTTAGACTGTTTAGAATAGACAGCATAGTTAAGACAGACCTGCAAATAACTCACAAAGTCATAAACTGCAACTTAAAAGTATGAAGAATTCTATATCAAAATACAAATTAATTCAAAACAAGCAAGCAACTTTTCTTTTAAGCACAACATAATTTGTTGCAAGAAAATAAAACTCTACCATGACTGCAAGGTAATAACAACACATAAAGACAAAAAATAAACTAGAATTAAGTTTAGGTGATCTAGTAATAACCATGACTGTAGCGTAACTTGGAACTCGAAATATTGAATGCTGGAAAACCAAGAAATAATTAAGTTTAGGTGATATAGTAATAACAACTACTAAAACTAGAGGCACACATTAAATCTGAAAGCACGCCAAGGAAAGGACCAACAAAGACAAGTGATACAATTGATGAGGAGATATCAATCCTAAGCTTAATAAATTGAATAGGAAAGAGATAAAACAATACATAACAGATGTGGCTACTGAGATTAATAAAAGATAAGTGATACAATATATCAAGTGTTTCAGGAAAATTGTGTCAGTTAATAAAAGCCAACACACATAACAATATCTTGACAAAATACAATCAAGTCGGGGATTCTCTTGGAGATGTTCGTGTTGTATATGCTGTAGGGCTTGGTGCAGCACTACCATTAAGGTTTGCCACAATTTGTCCCTGTTCACATACAACAAAATTAAATAAACTAATTAGGAAGGAAATTTAACCAAACATGTATTTTTAAGAATACCTGTTGAAGAGATGTGATTAGAGAAGCCAATTGTGCCTGTAACTTTTCTTCAAATTGTGCATGCATCCTCTCTTCTCGAATCCTCATCTCTTCACGAACTTTTTCTTGTACTTTTGCTTCTTGAATCTTCATCTCTTCACGTACCTCTGCAACAACCTCTTCACGTAATTTTCTCTTCTACTCTTGAAGTTGTTGGGGAGTGATTCGATCAGTCACTCTCTTGGGGGAGGTTTCACACTATATCCTTTACCAGGAAAAAATATCGACCTCTGACCAAGTACTTCCATCAAGATTTCATCATTGCTTAGACATGTCGTGGCATCATCTTGAGATTATTTAGCTACAATCTCTTGAAGTTGGCTCTACGATAAAACAAAGGAAACATTTTAAATAAAAAAAATAATATAAACTTTCAAATTATGAAAACAGTAATAAAATTAGTAAATTATACATGAACTTCTTGAAACTTTGCATCAACCCATATGACATCGCCTTCTTTAGTCTTACGCGTATGCTACAAATACCATCTCTGGTCAATTGGTGCCTTCCAGTTTCAGGATTTCTCTAAAATAAAACACCATTGTTACTCAATATGCACATAAGTATATACATAAAAGTATGTTACACTAAAATTTTACCGTTGATTCCTCAATTTCTGCAAATGATCGAGAACCACACATATGCTTTGTTATTTGCTTAGCCCTATTCTACAAATTTGTTGAGCTTTTACCCTACATTTAACATAATAACGAGCTTAACGCATTTGTCATTTTACGTGTTACTTAAGTGTGTTATTACATATTACCTTAAAATCCTCTGAGCCAAAATAACTGATTAAATGCCTCCAATCATCCTCGTTGATTGCAGGAGGAGGATGCGTAAGTCTTTCTTCGTACGAATTGTACAAAGAGTAATGCTCGTGCAAATTTGACCTCTAAATTCTGTAACACCTTTGTGCAGTGGCGTTAATGAACGCATCAAATTGCTATTCTAGTGTTCTCCCGACTTCAAATTTTTCCTTTAACAATAAACCCAAAGATGAGAAATCTATGGAATGTATATCGACCATTTACTATGATAGAAAAATATGCTCATCATTATCTTTACTCTCATTAAGATTTGTGATGCACATTCTTCCCAAATCTCGGTCCACTTTCTCACTTTCAATGGACATGTGCATCATGTGACATATCCTATGTAGTTGACAAGGTCCCTTGATCCCTCTCCCACAGCTCGAAGGATATCATCAGAGATTTCAACTACAATTTTCTTACCATTTTTTGTCTTTTCATCCACTGTAATGCATTTGTAACTTCCCTTAACCTTTCTAGATGTACTGAAAGAAGCTGTGAATCAAGTGATGTTAGTTATTACCTTCATAATAATTAATATTAAGTAACACATGTCGAGTTTTTTTGTTTTAATGCATGCACTACTAATCGGACGTCGAGAAGTTAGTGTGACGGGTTGTGCCTGAGTCTTTTCATTGTGTGGCTGTATAGATAATTGTGTAGCTCCTTCGTTAAAAGAAACTCATGCGACTGTTTTATACCCACGACCACCTCGTCCACCTCTTCCTCTTCTCGCCATAATCGATTCCACCTATTACATATAAACAGAACATATTGTCAATTCCACACTTAAAGAAAAAGAATTCTTTTAAAAAAACATGACAACATTACATGATTAATCTATAATTCAATACCTAAGTGCTATTGTTGCCTTACTAAAAAAAACATAACATAAATTATTACAGAAAAATTAATAAGTGCATACAAAGAATGAAGACGACAAATAATTAAGCACTATGTAAATAGTTTACACTATATGGTGTTTCACATAGAGTCTCCAGATAAAAATTTCCCTTTATCGCTTTCTTCATCAACGGTATCATCTTCCTCATTGTCATTGATGAAATTAACTTCTCTGGCACTTACACCCTCACTCTGATAACTGACACTTTTAGGTTGGACATCATCCCTATATAACGCCACTAAAATATCATTCAAGTCCTCAGTGTGAATAAATAAATTATGTTCAATCTCCTCTTGTTGGTAAGCATCTTTGGCAAAAAATGATTCACCCTTACCATCTTGACAGGACATGCTAAAAAGGTCACGAGGATTTGTTTTCACGACGACAAAATAATTTTGGTTGACTGTATCATCCAAATAGAATACTTGTTTTGCTTGAGATGCCATGACAAATAGTTCATCTGTATTCAACGTACAACAAGTATTTACACTTGTGTATCCATATTTGTCAATTTTGTATCATCTTCCTAAATGAGCAACATCCCACCAACGACACTTAAAAAGATATATTTTCCTTTTTTCCACATAAGAAAGTTCATAAATATCCTCAACGACGCCATAATATTCCTTCTCAGGATTTGAATCATCTCCTCTCACTAGAACTCCACTATTTTGGGTTTTTCTTTGAGATTCACGATCCCGTGTATGAAACCCAAATCCATTGATAAGAAATGTTGTATAACTACATACAACTCTTTGAGGTCCCATAACTAAGCTAACAAGCTCATTGTCCCCTTGCCACTGTGAACTTATAACATATTGCATATTGCATTGTAGACCTAATTGAAAGACACTTACTTCGAGATTAAACCATTGAGGAAACTCTGAGATGTGTCTTGAATCAACATTTAATGTATGTACTTAAAGTTCATTTTTATGCTCTCTACAACACATTTATTTCATCAATTAGAGTTCAATGTAGAAACAATTTAATTAATAGCAAAGTATTATGCACTTACTTTATGAACGGCTAAAATTTTTCACAATTTTGCAACACATATAGACGGACTTGCTCAAATTCTTTGTTAGATAAAGTAAGAATTTTCGCAGCACCTCTTGGTTGCCCGCTCTGGTCGAATATTGAGTTTCCACAAGCTGTCACATTCCCATCATCATTCCTTGGAGTTTTGTTAAACTTTGTTGGGATGTTGCTTAAATATCTTTAGCAGAATGTGAGACTTTCATATGCTAAGTAGCTTTCAGCAATCGAGCCTTTAGGACGAGTTTTGGTTCGAAAATACGATTTTAGTGTGTGTAGATACCTATAAATGTGAATTGAAATAAATCTAATATACATTAACAAATGAAATTGAAGCCTCAGTATAGGTCACACACAGTTACCTCTCAATTGGATACATCCATCGATATTAAACAGGCCTAACGATCTTTGCCTCTCTTACCAAATGAATTGGCAAGTGAACCATGACATCGAAGAATGTTGGAGGGAACACAATTTCTAATTTTCACAAGGTTATGGCAATTTTCTTTTCAATGGAATCCAAATCTTCCATAGTTAAACACTTTGAGCAAAGAATTTTGAAAAATTGTGCTAACTCTATTATAAGATCACTCACCTCCTTAGGCAACAACCCATGTATTGCAACTGAAAATAATTCCTACAATAATATGTGATGGTCATGACACTTCAATCCAAATATCTTCCTCTCTTTGATATTGACACACCTTGAAATATTTGATGAGAATGCATCAGGAACTTTCAACTGGGCAAAAAATTTACACACTTTTAACTTATCCTGTGGCGATAACAAATAAGATGTTGTCGGTAGCAAAATATTATTTCCATCATGAATATGGTGCAAGTCTGGCCTTATTCCCAAGTCCGCTAAATCATATCGACTCGTCATTGAATCCTTCGTCTTTCAGGCTATACTTATTACTGTAGACACAATGTTATCCGAGATATTTCTCTCAATGTGCATGACATCAAGATCATGCCGTATCAAATGTGTTTTCCAATAAGGCAATTGAAAAAAAATGCTCTTCTTCCAATTGTAAGCAACACTAGATTGGCGACGCATTCGCTTCTGGCCTTTTCCAAATGTCACATTTGATAAAAGTTCCAATTGTTCAAGTGCTTATTCACCAATCAAGTAGGTAGGTGCGGCATTATCCTCTACTTTACCATCAAATGCCCTTATATTTCAATGCCATGGATGATTGGTCGGCAAGAAGCAACGATGACCCATATAGCATAATTTGCTTCTAAGTGACACATAATGGGTATGTTTGTGGCAATAGGGACATGCTAATTTTCCTTTTGACGACCATTTTGAAAGATTGCCATATGCAAGAAAATCATTTATTGTCCACATGATAGAGGCCCACAAATTGAAATTTGAGTGGGAATAAGCATCATATGTCTCTGCCCCTACTTCCCACAATTCTTTCAACTCCTCAATCATTGGTTCCAAATATACATTTATATCATCTCCCGGAGACTTAGGGCCTGGAATAAGAAGTGTCATCATGAAATATGGCTGTTTCATACATTTTCAAGAAGTCAAGTTGTATGGTATAAGAAAAACTGGTCAAATACTATGGTTAGCACTCATGTTTCCATATGGTTGGAAGTCGTCGCTTGCTAAACCCATCCTAACATTTCTAGGATCAAATGATAATTCAGGATGTTCCTCATCAAAGGATTTCTAAGCAATGGAGTCAACTGGATGCCTTAACACACCGTCATCACCACATTCCTCCTTATGCCACCTCATATCTTTAACAGTGTGTCTTGCCATGTACAATCTTTGTAATCTAGGCTTTATTGGAAAATATCGCAACACTTTGTGTGCTTTTTTCTTGCCTTTTGGCCCATTTAATTTCTATCTCGACAACTTAAACTGAGGGCACGATTGTGCATTAGCAAATTCTTTTCTATATAGAATGCAGTCATTTTTACATGCATCTATCTTTTGGTAGTCTAATCCTAAATCTTAAATAACTCTATCGGCTTCATAGTAAGAACTTGGTACTTGAGCCCCCTCTGGTAATACTTCTTTAAATAAGTTTAACAACATGTCTACAGATTTATCACTCCAGTGATTAAGACACTTTAGATTAAGTAGTCTAACAATAAATGAAAACTTTGACACCTTCTCACAATTTAGATATAGTCTTGTTTCGGCATTTTCGAGAAGTTGGTAAAACTTCTTTGCTTGTAAATTTGGCTCTTCCCTATTCTTTACACAAGTATTCATATCCTCTGTGTTAGTAACTCCATATGCATCTTGTATCATTTCAGTTATGTCATCCTCTTCAACATTGCCCTCATGAGGGAGATATGAAGTCCCTCCTAAAGCTTTTCCATGAAGATCCTAAATATTGTAAGACTGCCAAAAACTATTCTGCAATAAGTCAAACCGTACTTCATGTCTCACTTTGAATACTGTGTTTCTACATTTTTTACACGGGCACTTGAGTTTGCCACCTGCCCTTAACTCACTGTATGCCCAATGAAAGAAATTATCCACCCTTTGTATATACCTTGAATCAGCTCTATTTCCAATATTCAGCCAACTTTTGTCCATAATATTTCCTACATAATTCATTGGAGTGAGTGAACAATTGAAAAAGAGAGTAAATAATATATTAAGACAAGATAAAGGGTATGGATGTTGCCAGAATAGAATGGGATCATGTTGACATAAGTAGTAGAATTGAGCACACATTGACAAAAGTTCTAGAAAGAACATGTTACATCAAGAGAGCATAAATGAATTTTTAATGTAAATTTGAATATAGCATGAATAAATTTCCATTTCCTTGAGTTTGCACATGAATGAGCTCCCTTGGATGGCTTTTAAATATACGATGAGCTGCAGCCTCAACAAAAGAGGTAGTTTCTAAAGCTAATAAAGAAAAGAAAAGTTTTCATTCCCATACAGAGGGCTGTCCTATAATTTATGTATTGGGATATGGTTCATAAGAAATTTTTTAAAACGCTAGTATTGATCTATTCTATTTTTTCCCCCTTAATTTTTGGGCTATATTATATAGCATCAGAGCAAGCTTCCTAATGAGACCAAAATATCCAAATCTAGCTTTGGAGATTGGCCTGTAACAAATAGTCAGAAGTAGTTAATATTCTTGAGTGACTCTGATAAAGGGACTATATACATAGTTGTGCATTGCTTGGAAGGATAAGATTCTTATTTCATTATGTTTTATTTCATTTTTCAAAAATTGAAAATTAAGAGGAATCTATGGATTTTAAGATTCCGGAGCTAGATTCCCGGAGGCCATGTGTGAAGAGGAGAAAAAGAAAGAGAAAAAAAAACTAAATGTCGTCACATTAACAATCATAAACATAATGTTAATTTCTGCATGCATGCATGGGAAAATGTTAGTTTAAAACTTTGATTAATAATTAACTACTACTATTATTATTATTTTTATTATAATATGGTGTTTGGTGTAGGACTGTAGGTACATTCTCAAAGCAAACTACAGAGTGACCAGAGAGAGAAATTAAAGATGTGGAGAGAGAATATATTGGGGAATGAAAGTATCTGATGATTCTGCCAGCCCTACCTTTTGACTCCTCTAAATTCCAAAAAAAGAGATAATATTTATATAACAACAATAATATATAGAGATACCCAATCCTATCCAATTCTGTAGATTATTTTGTTTTTGTTCTTCTGATCTGCATGCAATGCATTAAATATATTAAAGAGTTCAATTTCAACATTCATTCTAGAATCAAACCTCCAACGCATGATCGAATAAGACCTCCAAAGCTATTCCAACCCCTCATCTCTATGTGATTCATATATGCTTTTTGTTTCGGTCCCACCTCTATCCAGTAACCTAATATCACTTTGTGAGAGAAAAAGATTTTGCTTCCCCATTCTCTATCTCTCTTCTAAAGAGAGAGACTGAAAATGATAGATAAAGGAACAAAGAAAGCAAAAAAAGCTTTCGTGATTCCTGAAACCAAAGAGAGCATGGTCTGCTGATATGTAATAAAATGCTTTTCATTTTCACCAAAGCTAGCTAAACACACTCTTTTTTCCTTTCCTTTCCCTGAAGTTATAAATAAGTAAATATATTAATCTCTCTCTCTCTCTCTCTTTATTTGCATGCATCCAGGAATATTTTCAATATCTATGTTTACTTCTGTGGAAAATAACTTTTCTAAAAGCACCATCCTTTTATAACTTTTATTTTGGGTAAACTTAGGAGGTTCCTTCTCCCTTCTTTCAAAAAGACATTTCAATTTCAATTATTTGTCTCGCATCGTTGGAAGCATTTTCCTATAATTGTGGCTGCTTCTTTCTCTAATAAGACTACTACCAAAACATTCAGGTGGAAGCTATCTATAGCATCTATAACCCAAATTAGTTATGTCTAATTATCTATGTATATATTATAGTACATTTTATAGAAACCTAAAAATTGACAACCAAAGAGTCAAAACTCTAAAAGCAAAGAAAGAAAGCTTCAAATTAGATGTGAGATGTTAAGCTACATCTAGGTTTTATCTCAGTTGATTGGGGTTGGTGAGAATTTGCTTGATAGAGGTTTTAATTAGGTTAAAATAAAAAGAAATAAATCCCTATTTTTGGGCTATATTATATAGCATTAGAGCAAGCTTCCTAATGAGACCAAAAAAGCCAAATTTCTTTTTTGTGCCAAGGCATGTAATCCCTAATTGAGGGTCGTGACTTTCCATATCTCACATTTCCACTCCTAAAGCATATAGCCGAGGATCAATACGCCCAATGCTAAAAAAATTACAAAATCACAGGTAATAGCATAACAATCCATCATAGGTAATAGCAGAACAATCCTAAACTCCACATGACATTCAACCGAAGCAAGCACCCATGATAACTCATTTAAACAACCATAATTCATCAGACTCAGTTCATTTTATAGAATCACAACCAAGCATCTCTAATTCCCCAAAAATAATTCACAACCAAGCATCTCTAAACCCCTAAAAATGCTTCACATACCCACACCCAAACAGTGTTATTCGAGATAGAGTCAAACCACATTCGAAAACCAACCTGCGATGAAGATACACACTCCTGGAAGTAGACACAGCATTGGAGGATTGATAGAGACGAGCCCACAGCAGAGTAATCTGTAGGAAGATTTAGTTCACCCCGAAGCTTTCTCCTCTGTGTTTCATTGCAGGGAATGGTACTATTGACTTGCGACCATTGCGACTTCGGTGATGGTGATATGAAATTCTTCAATAGCTGGTGATTTTTGGTGAGGAAAAATTTAGGGAAAGGGTATCATTCGTGGGAAATGAAATTTAGGGGCCTTCTTCGCGGGGTTGAGCAATAGGGAAGGGTTCGCTGTGTGGGGTGAGGTATTTTTCGTGATGAAAACTTTGGGGTTTTGTTCGCGGGAAAATGAATTTCTAGAGCTTCTTCGCGGGGTTGAGGAACAGGGAATGGTTCACGTGTATGGGTTGGGTTGAGCTGCAAAATACCTCCGCTGTGTCCGCTGTGTTAGGCCTTGGACTACGTCTAACTGAGGGGTCAAGTGAAGGAGGGCTTCGGCCTACATCCAAGATAGTTTTAGGCCTTGGCCTTGGCCTAATTCTAAAATTTCTTAATAGCTTTTTTGTTTTTGGTAATTTTATTTAGATATATAATAGTTGTGATAATTATTTAAATCATATTTAATTTTTAGATTTATTGGTGTATTTTGAATATTTTTTTATATTTTTCTTTAATTTATTTTAATAACAATAACAAAAATTTACCATTTACTTTTAAGTAAATAAATGTTTTAATTTTTCAAAGATATATAGATTTTTAACTTTATTTTTAAAATTTTACTTTATCAATTTTATATTTAAATAAAAATCAACTTATGTTAAATAAATTTAAATTTATTTTATCAATTAATATTTAACACATTTTTTTCTTATAACTAAAGTTTATTTTCACTAAAAATATAATTTAATCAAATGTGTTAAAAAAAGTGAAGTTTTATCTTTCAATGGCGACCTATGGTTGCTACTAAAAGTCCTCCTGAACAAAAAAGCTCCATTTTTAGTGGCAACTTTACTAAGTCGCCACTAAAAGATCCACTTTTAATGGTGATTCAGCGAAATTGCCACTCAAAGATTATCTTTTTAGTGACGACTTAATAAAGTCGCTAGTAAAATTGGATCTTTTAGTGGCGACTTAGTAAAGTCGCCACTAAAAATGACCTTTCAGTGGCAACTCAAAAAAGTCGCCACTAAAAGTGCTTTTTAGTGACGACTTAGAGAAGTCGCTACTGAAAGGTCGCCACAAAAAAATCAATTTCTTGTAGTGGCAAGCCTCACCTTCCATGACATCATGTCAACATATACAATATGCAAAATAGTTCCTTAAGCAAATATCACTTATGCATATTCATCTTGTATTGGTGCAGGATCCAAATATTCTAGAATACAATCTTGGACAAGTATCTCATTCTCATATTCCATTTTCTTGATTGTTCACCTATGTTGCTTCTCAAAATGCTCCCTATTAGAGTGTAGAACTTTCAGAGCATAAGTAACACTAGTGGTAAATGGTCTCTTAAATTATATTCTCTTTATATATTTTCCAAAAGTTTTCTATAGAAGGAAAGAAGAATCTTCAAGGTTAATTTTCTTTTTCGTAGTATTTTTAAATTTTCTGTCAAAGCAGTTTATATTACAAGAAGAAAAGTAAATAGAAAAAGGGAGAGAAAACACAAAGTCTAATAGGATGTGGTCCTGATAATTACATCTGTAGACAAAAGAAAACTGAGTTTCACCACAAATAGCAAGTATGATCTTCACTCAAACTCAAACCCTATTCAATGTGATGTAACGAAACTATAGAAATATTTGAAGCTTTAAAGATGATATCAATGACCGAAAAATGCTACATCATTATATTGTCAAATGAGTTCCTATTAGAGCCATTGCAAGCTTTAAGGAGATACATCTAACAACTCTTATTTATAGTAACTTCCTTGACAAGTCATTTTTGTTAATAACATGCTCATAATGCAATGATGAAGCAAAAAAAGAGGTTAAAACATTTTTTAGGATGGGTTTAGCAGGAACTTAAATAGGTCCTTTCACAATGTATGTAATTTTTATCTATTTATTCAAAGTTCAAACTTCAATTTCCAATTGCTTACTAGATTCTGTCAAGAAAAATAGTACTGCATTAAATTCATTAAAAAAATATATTCAAAGCAAGAGCTTAACCTAACATACACTTTTTTTAATAGATCCAGCTTAACCTAAATACTAGAAGAAATGTAGTATGTCTAACATTTATTTTTCATAACTCTACACAAAACTGGGTAGGAACTGACATTCAAAGACATGGTTGTGCTCCAAGACAAAACCAAATAAGGATGAGTACACTACTTGGTCAATTGCAGAAGGATGTTTGCTATGGTGAAAAGTAGATACAAGAACTGCCAAAGCATGAACATGGTTCATACTCACGTTAAACTGATCTTGTAGCATATAGGCTCACTTGTCATATATATTGGTAAGCATTTCTTTTCTCCTCAGTATAATATGCTTATTCAAGTGCCAGAATAACCAAATGGGCCCAACTATTCCAAGTGACACAAATATAACTAAAAACATTTTCCTCCATCTACCAGCATTCTTTTGAAGACTTATGGCTGAACTTGTACCTACTGTAGCTTTTGACTCCTCCAAAGTAAGTAGAAGAAAGACCATTTATAGTACAATGAAATTCCAACAAGAATCCACCAGCATCCTTCAACTAATATAGATAAACTCAGACAACCCTTAATTGCAAAGAACTCCAATATCCATGACTGCATAATGTTATGCAAAATCAAAATAAGAAAATTAATTATATTGTGAAATGCATATGCATTTTTTTTAAATAAATATGTATGAACTGTGTAATTTTAGTAAAAGAATGAATCTTAGAATGCAACTTATAGTATCAAAATACTTTTATAAAGTATAATCACAATAAACATGACGTTTGCAATATTAGAAGACTCTGTTAAAAGCCAACCACTTAAAAATCTATACAAGTGTCTTTACTTTAAAATGAGGTTAATTTAGGTTAAATTCAAATTAAATACCAATATTGATCATTAATACTACTTTGTCTTTTATGGTTTTGTAACCACTTCCGCTTATTCTGCAAATTTAGACATGGAGAAAGGAATTTATGGTAGCACCTGTCAAGCTATAAAGAATATCATATTAGTAAGTTTCGAAAATTATGTACACTAATATAAAATTTTGCCTATAAAATGTTACCACTGTTGATCCATATGATGTATGATAAACAATTCTTCTGTCAGCAATATTGGTCAGACTTTTAAATTTTACTAGAAATAATATGCAAGAAGGCTCGGGCTCAATCACTAAGCTTTTGTGTCTCCATTCAATAACCATGAATACATCATCTTTAATGGGATAAGGAGAGGCAAGGGAATAATTAATAAACTATATAATTTATAAGAATTAACTATTTTGCAAATAATCAACAATTGAAACTATGCAGTTTTAGGGTATGACTCACGGGATTTCTCATATTTATTGAAGACTCTACCTTTCCACAGAGTAAATGATTAACCAAATTGGACAAAAGTGAAGATTAGGAAACCAATGCTATAGCTTTTTCAACTAGCACTGATGAGAACAGACTTCTTTGGACATAATCATCGAGAACTAGACACTGATTTATAAGTTCTACTTTATCTGTAGCACATCTATGCTCCTTTTGGAACTCTTGATTTTTTGAATATATAAAATGGGTAGTATTGGCAATGTCACTGTTTAAAAGGTTTTTTACTCATCTTTTATCAATACATTGGCATAGAATCTACATTACAAACTAATAAGATATAGGAAGAAAAAAAGTATCACATTGTATACTGATCACATGCATCTCTGCAACAAGCACTGTCTGCCCTTAAAATATATAGTGAGAGAATATTGGGGCATTTTCACTAATTGAAGGGTTCAATATAAAGTAATCCAAGGAAAACCTTATGGGAAAAAGCATAACAAGAAAGCATGGATTATAACCCTTGCATTTTAGTCCCCCTCTTGCTTCTGATTATCTTATATTAATATTTCACTTCAGTTAAAGATTATAATCTACCAATAAACTATTTGTTTAAATAAAAAAAAATAAGTCTCTATAAAAAGAACAGTCAATACCAAAGAAGCCAACTAATTCAAGTTTTCAAAGACGAGTAAAATTGATCAATGACCGCTATATCACATAAAGGAACTAAGAAATTGGAAAGTTAATAGAGACCTAAACTGAAGAGGCTCCCTTTCACCAAATTAGAAAATTCATGATTTGTGGTTTTTGGATTCATTTTGGAATCAAACAATCTAGGTGCTTGTTAAAGCTTTCTATTTTATATTATTATATGGGCAGGATAAAGAACCAGAGTTGTTTTTTGAGGCAATGTGTTCTTTTTAGCTTTGAGCAATCTAGCTTCTAGTGACTAAGGTTGTCAAGATGATTAACCAAGATGGTAAGATCCTACCATTTATCACAGAACACGGTTTTTAATATATATATATATATATATATATATATATATATATATATATATATATATATATATATATATATATAGGCAATTGTTGAAATCTCAACATAAATTAACTACACAAGTCATAGATCCCGAAAGGCACAACCCTCAAGATAAAACTATATAACAATTCAATAATACTATACAACAAATTAATGTAATAAGCTGATAATAAACATCAAGTAGCACAGCACAAATCAAGAAGCATCAAATTTAAAGAAAAAAAATCACGATAATGGAGAGCAAATAGTGTAAAGGGTGCAAGCCTATGGTTCTAGTTGAGCGGCCATTACTGTAAGGGGGTAGGCCTTTATGCTATAGTGTTGGGATGGAAGAAAGAGCTGGTAAGAGTGAATTTTAACACTTTCAATTATGGGCCTTGCGTTGGGGGAAGCCAGAATGCAGCTTACTATTATAGGAAAAGCTAGAATGCAGGCTAATACTAAAAAGTGTTTTCCAAGACTACAAAGGATTTGCAATTCTATGACAACAGGATGTAGATATGATCATTATGACACTAGTTTGAAGAAAGAGCTGGTAAGAGTGAATTTTAACACTTTTAATTCTGGGCCTTGCGTTGGGGGAAGCCAGAATGCAGCTTACTATTATAGGAAAAGCTAGAATGCAGGCTAATACTAAAAAGTGTTTTCCAGGACTACAAAGGGTTTGCAATCCTATGACAACAAGATGTAGATATGATCATCATAACCCTAGTTTGGTCTTGGAAGAAAATTAGTCAATAACAGTTATACCTGATTTGGTCCAGAGAATAAGCATGCTAAAGCATAAAGCTACTTCTTGCTGACATTGTAGCATTGTACCCAAATTCGAGCTCTCTCTTCACAATCACTCGACCTTTTATCATTGCTAGTCAATGACTTATTGTTGAGACTCATGAAAAACCACATACTTCCTAGAGTAACAACACCATAAAGCCAAAAGAACAAAGACTTTCTCCTATATTTCTTGATGGAATTAGACTCATGCAAATGCTCATTAGGCTTCCCCACTTGGAACTTGGTGGTAGACTGCCATTTAACCTAGAGAGCTTCCAATTCAAAGACATTTTTGCAAAATTAACCTGCTATCTTCTGACTTAAAGGCTTAAGATTAGCCTTATCTCCAACAAGGCATACATATATTTTGACCTCCAAGAATCCCACCCCGCGTCTCTAACTGCTAGGCAAAATTGAAGAAACCCTAAATTTTTTATAGAAAACCCGGCTCTCAAAAACTCATGAAGTTTGATGCTTTATGAGATGCTTTTCGATAAATTCAAACTAAAACACTAAATTGCATGAATCCTATTTCTCATTGCAACCCCAACACTTTAATAAGAAAACTAGGTGGTCAAGTATCTTTTATCTCCCTATTTTCCTTGGTCTAGTTGTGTGTTTCTTTGATCGCTATTCGTGAAGCTTCAGACACAATCAAAAATCTATGGAAGAGTGCCTTGGGGTAATTATCTCTCCACAAAACTAGCTGAATCAAAATCATTTGTCATTTTGGCAACCTCTAGGAGAGGATTGTGAATAAAATAGGAAAAATTGTTATTTTTCTATACTTGGTTCTTTCACCTCCCATAGCTCTGGACAATAGAAAAAAGCATCAAGAATGGAACAATGCGACCTGAAAGAAGACCCATCACCGTGTAAATTCTTTGTAACACAATTCGTCTTGCTTGAAAACTTTATGAGAGTGGTAGATAGAAAGGAAATGTCACTTTTCCCCTATTTCTCGTTCCCTCTCCTTTTCAATGTGCAAGACTAGCTAATTAGGGATGGATTCGTGATTATCACATCATCTTGTGGTGTACTAAGTTTAACCAAAATGACCGCACCTTTCAGTGTTTATAGAGATGAGGAAGTCATCCTGGATGAAAGAACTCAGAAGAATTACAAAACCAAGGACAAAATGGCCCCAACGAAATCATGAGATGGAAAGAGTTAGAAAGAAACTGTGAGGAATGGAGATCAAAATGCAGCGTTTTGGAATTTATTTTTATTTTTAAATTTATATGTAATATAATTTTTGCAACAAAATATTTAAAAATTTATTTTTCTATTTAAAAAATAAAGAGAAAATAAAATTTAAAAATACAAGAATTTTTTGAAATTTTGGATTTTTTTATAAATTTTATTGTTAAAGTTTAATTTTTTCAAAACTTTATTTAAAAAATTATATGCACATATGCCATATAATCCAGTATAAAATTCTCAATATAATACAAACTTTCAATCTTAGTATATTCCTTCGTCAAAACTTTCTAATCAGGGGAATCACGTATACGTGTCCATATCAGAGGCAAATATATCACTGTATAAATCAATATCATGTGCATAACATATTTCATTTGCCATATAATGAAAAATACATGTAAAAATCACATGTTCAATGTATTTCAAAATTCATACTCTTCTTGAACTAGACATAATATTGCAATCGTTTCTGATATTCTAAACAATTTCAGGAACATATCGACGTATAAATATCTTGTAAACATACTCATTTATCAATTTAAAATTCAAGAAGAGTAAAAGCAAGTCATAGGAAAAATCATCTACTCACAGGGTAAGGGCTCCAAATTGGATAGCCCTAAAATGTACTTTCCAATCTCAATTTTATCAAATAGACCTCAAAAATGTATTCAGAGAGTCCAAAACTCAAGAACACAACTTCGGGAACTTGGTCACTATTCACGACGAAAAAAAAGCTATCAAATAGTCGAAAATATTCATATCCTAGGGTTTATTTAGCTTCTAAATCCATCTACGGTGTCAGAATTTCAATTGGAGGTCTCTAAGTAAGAGTTTCATAGTTTACCTTTTTCTGATATTTTTTACTTCAGATCTACGGCGATTCAACGGCTGACTTAAAAAATTGGTCGGTTAAAACCGTAGTATTCTTCGTCTTGAATCCAGTAGCACCTTCAGTTTTGAGATCGGAATCCAATAGGCATTCCAGATCTAGAGAGAAAGTTAAAAGTTACTATTTACTCACTATTCCTTCTTTTATGATTTTTCCCATCTCCCTCCTCTGATTCTTCTTTCCCTTTTATTATTTGTTTTTTAAATAATTATTATTATTATTTAATAATTGAATAATAGGATTTTATTTTATATATATTCATATAAATTTCGTTTTTCATCCTAAAATATTCCAAATTTTTTTAAAAATTTACATTCTCATAAACCTTTAGTTAACTCTGAAATCATGATTTTTCTTGATAAAAATCGTAATAAAACAAATCTCAAAATAAATATCTTTATACATATTAGACGAAAGAATATTTCTAAAAATAAAATAAAAATTTATTATAGGCCAATATAATTATTTTAAACAAAACAATAATTATTTTACGTAAAAGTCTAATTACTTTTAGCAAGACATAATTATTTTTAAACAAATAAAAATATATTTGTTTATAACAAAATACTATCATTTAAAAATAAAAATTACGCCCTAAAACGTAAATTCTTATATTTTATTTGTACTTTTTTAACCCATGTAGTAAATATACATATTTTCTACTATTCTTATCCCCATTTTTGAAATTCTCTTTTTTATTCTAAATTTTCTTTAATCGGAATTTTTGTTAAATTTTACGATTATTACATTCTTCCCTCTTAAAGAAATTCGATCCCGGAATTTCATCACCATAGTTACAGATAAATACTAACCTTATTGTTTAAACAAATGCAAATATTTGGTGCGTATATCCTCATCTCTTTCTCAAGTAGCTTCCTCAGAATAGTGATTTTTCCATATCACCTCACTGTAGGTATTTCTTTTGATCGCAACATCTTTACTTGTCTGTCCACTATTGCTACTGGTTGTTCTTCATAGGTTAAATCTTCCTGTAACTGAATCTGTGGACATTGTATAACATGTGTAGGATTCGGTAAATATTTCCGTAGCATAGACACATGAAAAACTGGATGGACATTATCCAATTCAAGAGGTAAAGCCAAACGATAAGCTACTGGACTGATCCTATCAAGAATTTCAAATGGTCCTATATACCGTGGACTTAATTTCCCTTTCTTCCTAAATCTCACTACTCCCTTCATAGGAGATATTTTCAGAAAAACATGTTCACCTATGACAAATTCCAATGGGTGACGTCTATTATCAATATAAGCCTTCTGTCTACTCTGAACTACTAATAACCTTTCCTTAATTATTTTTACCTTGATCAATGCATCTTGTATCATATCAGGCCCTAAAACCTTTGCTTCGCCCATCTCAAACCATCCAATCAGGGAATGGCAACGCCTGCCATATAATGCCTCAAAAGGAGCCATTTGTATACTGGCTTGATAACTATTGTTATAAGTAAATTCAGCTAAAGACAAAAATCTTTTCCAACTACCTTGAAAATCTAAAACATAAGCCCGAAGCATGTCTTCCAGTATTTGAATGGTGTGCTCAAATTGCCCATCTGTTTGAGGATGGAATGCAGTACTGAGATTCAACTTCGTGCCCAAAGTTTCTTAGAAAGCTCTCCAGAAACGAGCTGTGAATTGTGGTCCTCGATCAGAAATAATTGATATTGGCACTTTATGAAGCCTCACTATTTCATTCAAATATAATCTTGCATACTGAACTACATTGTATGTGGTTTTCACTAGTAAAAAATATGCTGACTTAATTAACCTATTAATGATCACCTATATTGAATCAAACCCTTTTGGTGTTCTCGGTAACCCTGTAACAAAATCCATAGTTATTCTTTCCCATTTCCATTCAGGTATCTCTATCTGCTGATGTAATCCTGCAGGCCTTTGATGTTCCATTTTCACCTGCTGACAGGTTAAACATCGAGACACGTAAGCCACTATGTCTTTCTTCATACTTTTCCACCAATAAATTTCTTTTAGATCTTGATACATTTTAGTTATTCCAGGATGAATTGTATACATGGATTTATGGGCCTCCTCTAAAATTTCTTTCTTAATTTTCTCTTTATCAAGTACACATATCTGCTTGCCAAATCTTAGAATTCCTTCAGAGTCTACAGTAAATTCAACTTCACCGTCATTCTTCACCTCTTCAATTTTCTTGCACAAACAGGCATCCTCTTTCTGTGCCTTTTTCACCTGCTCGATCAAAGATGATTGAAACTGCATATGTGCTAAGAATACTTCAGGCTCCTTTACTTCCATTACTACCCCATCACTTTCTAACTTATGCATCTCTTTAACTAACGGCCTTCTTACCATAGTAATATGAGCTAAACTACTCATAGACTTCTTACTTAATGCATCAGCCACAACATTGGCCTTATCTGGATGGTACAGTATTGTGTAATCATAATCTTTAAGTAATTCCATCTACCGTCTTTATCTTAAATTAAGATCTTTTGGTTGAAAAATATATTTGAGACTTTTATGATATGTATAAATTTCGTATATCTCACCATACAAATAATGCCTCCAAATTTTAAGAGCAAAAACTACTATTGCCATTTCCAAATCATGAGTTGGATAATTTTTCTCATGTGGTTTAAGCTGTCTAGATGCATATGCAATGACTCGACCATTTTGCATCAACACACATCTCAATCTAATTATCGATGCATCACAATAGATCGTGTATCCCCCAGTACCTAAAGGAATAACCAATACTGGCGCCGTAGTCAAACATTCTTTGAGTTTCTGGAAACTTCTTTCACATTCATCTGACCAGTCAAACTTTATTCCCTTTCTTGTCAACCTTATCAAAGGAGCAGCTATCTTTGAAAAATCTTTAACAAATCTACGGTAATAGCCTGCTAAACCAAAGAAACTACAAATCTCTGTAACTGTTGTAGGGCGTGACCATTTCTGCACCGCTTCTATCTTTTTAGGATCAACTTGAATACCATCCTTAGTAACCATATGCCCTAGGAAGGTAACAGTACTAAGCCAAAATTCACATTTTGAAAACTTAGCATACAGCTGGTGTTCTCTTAAGGTTTGCAATGCTATTCTTAAATGCCGCTCGTACTCCTCTGAACTTCTTGAATATACCAAGATATCATCTATGAATACAATGACGAATTGATCCAAAAAAGGTTTGAACACCCTATTCATTAAATCCATAAATGCAGCTGGAGCATTTGTTAGACCAAATAGCATTACTAAAAACTCATAATGCCCATATCAAGTTCGAAAAGCAATTTTTGGAATATCCTCCTTTTTTATCCTCAATTGATGATACCCATATCTCAGATCAATTTTTAAAAAACATTGGGCACCCTGTAACTGGTCAAACAAATCATCTATTCTAGGTAAATGATATTTGTTTCATATAGTCACTTTATTTAACTGCTTATAGTCAATACATAGGCGTAGGGATCCATCCTTTTTCTTCACAAAGAGAACAGGAGCACCCCAAGATGTACTAGGTCAAATAAAACCTTTATCTAATAAATCTTGCAGTTGCTCCTTTAATTCCTTAAGTTCTGCAGGTGCCATCCTATAAAGAGATATGGATATTGGTTGTGTTTCAAGGAGGAGGTCAATATCAAACTCAATCTCTTGGTCTGGTGGTAATCTTGGTAATTCCTCAAGAAACACATCAGGGAATTCTCTAACCACTGGAACCTGTTCTACACTGGTATACTTCATATCAACATCTTTGACTACTGCTAAATACCCCTGGCATCCTTTTTGTAACAGCTTATGAGCCGTTAAAGCTGAAATTAAATTACTAGACTCCTTACTACAATCTTCTTGTATCATGAAGGAAGATTCTCCAGGGACATTAAACTTAATCACCTTATGGTGACAGTTTAGAATGGCATGACATGATGATAACTAATCCATTCCTAAAATCACATCAAAGTCTACCATATCTAGAACTATCAAATCTACAAGAGTCTCCTTGTCTTCTATCGAAATCTCACATGATTTATACACATCATTTACTAATAGGAATTCTCCCATTGGAGTAGCAACCATGAAAGAACAATGTAAACTAGCACGATCTATCTAATTTCTTAGCAAAGCATGGTGATATATAAGAATGAGTAGAACCAGGATCGAACAGGACATATGCTCTATGAGAACATACAGCTAATGTACCTGTCATAACTGTATTTGAAGCTGAGCATTCTGTCGTGTCAAAGCAAAAACTTGAGCTAGTTCTCGACCTCGACTTCCTAATCCTCTACCAGTACCACCACTACTTGCTTGAACTGAAGCTTCTCTATTTGGTCGTGCTGGCACAGATGTAGGAGGTGAAACTGGTTGTACCGATGCTTGACTAAAACTTCATAGTTGTGGACAATTCCTCATCAAATGACCCATTTGTCCCCACTTAAAATATGCACCAGTTTCTCTGCGACACTGTCCAGTATAAGGCCTGCCACAAATAGGACATGGTGGAATTGATCTTGAATTTTGTTGGTTAACATGTCTCATATCTCTTTGATTCATTCTTTGCTTGTTGATATTCACTGATGTCTAATTAGAACTACCAGTTTCTATTTGAGTGAAGCGCTGTGGATTTTGAAGTCTTGATCCTCTGACATTTGGATTATAACTTGTATGAGCATTACTATCTCGCTCTCTTTTTCTTCTCTTTAAACCTTCAATATCTGCTTACTCTCGTGTTTCCATCATTCTAGCATAGTCCACAGCTGCTGAATAAGTTGAAAAATGATTCATTTGAGGACCCACCGACTTAAACAATGGGTGTATCAATCTCGAGACAAACCTCTTAATTCTATCTTTTTCAGTATGGACCAGATATGGTGCATATTTAGACAACCGAGTAAAACGGATGTCATAATCAGAAACTGTCATGTTCGGTGTCTGTCTTAATTCTTCAAATTCTCTAGCCCTCTTGTCTCTTTCACTCATTGGCAGAAAGCGATTCATAAATGCTTTTTTAAATTCGTCTCATTCCATTGGTGGTAAAATAACTGTCTGTCCTTGTACAAATGTCTCAAATCAAACTTGAGCCACATCAGATAGTTGAAAAGACACCAGTTCAATAGATCTTCTACTAGAGCACCCTAAAGCTTTGAGGACTCGTTCCACAGCATCAATAAATATCTATAGGTCTTCCTAAACATTTGACCCAAAAAAAGTTGGAGGTTTCAACTTAAGGAATTGCGGTAATGACACCTCAATCCTTGTAAGCTTGTCTTCTTGCTCAGCTGTTCTTCCCAGTTCTTGCGTTTCAGGAGCATTTTCTGGTGGCTGGCCTTCCCTTCTGCCTTGTTCCACTATAAATCCAGCCAATGTCTCTAAACTCCTATGTATACTAACAATCATATCAGCGGTTCTATCAGGTGGCTCCTGAGGGGGTTCTACTCTTTCCTCAGGAACTCTATCAGATATATGGACATGTTCATCTTGTCTTGAGGTTCTTATACCCCGTGTACTCCCCCTACCTCTACCTCTACTTCTAGGTCAGCCTCTACCACGGACTCTTTGTACTAGAATTGTAGATTGTGCAGACTCTTCTGTAGAGGGTGCACGATCTACAGCTTCTTCTCTAGTGACCGCTCTAGTTCTTGGCGGCATCATTTACTATATAGAATAAAACACCTATATAAGATACTATAATATGTATTCAAATCTTACACTAGGAATTTAAGCACACTTGGAATAGGAAGGAAGTGAATATCCTATAGAATCTCTTAGCAGCACCAGAAGTATAAATATGTTCATATCGATACTAAAGGTCCTACTAAAGAATTCTTTGCTCTGATAGCCACAGGGAAACCTAATGCTCTGATACCAACTTGTCACTCCCCTACTTTAGGAACACGAATAACACTACTATCTGATAACTTTATCTTTATTCATTTGCAATCAACTTCATATTATGACATAACAAGATAATATCATACGTTTGCAAGTTTTCAATGGATCTAATTATACATGCCAATGCCACAAATAACAATATTATAACGGAAGCAAAGATCCTGCCTGTGACATTCAGAGCAACTCTAGAGTACATTTATATTACAATTTAAATACTGAAAATCCAGAAACAATTTAGGCTCACCACAGAAGTATAACACCTAGTCAATCAAGAAGCCGCAGGAACAAACTCTGGGTCTTTATCTGAAAAATATATCAACCACGTGTAGTGAGTTTTACAACTTATTGAGCAGATAATACCTCCTATGACATCTTAAGTCAACATATGGATGTACTCTTTATTTTAAAACTTTTTACATGGAAAATAACAAATCAGTGGTACATTCATATGGGACCCGCATTTCAAATAATCTCCGTTCAAATTCATGTGCATATTCAATTCATAAATAATGTTGTATGAACGGTAATAAAACTATGTTATGCATCAACATAATTCTTATAAAAACATTTGGAGGATCCCATATCAGAACCATCATATCAGAGTTTAACCCCTTCCATACTTTGGTGGTATAGAATTTGCCTAAACTCAACATCCCGTTGAGGTTTGCCCGACTACCATTCAAGAGGACACACGAAGGGACTCTATATGGGTATTTCTCAAGCACACAATAAGGAAAGGCAAATCACATCTCATATAACTGGCATCTCAACCATATAAGAGGCATTTTGCTCTCTATCACATATCATCTCCTGTGTGTTGGCCCTCACACGAGGTTAGCACCACCCCCTGCTAGCTGAGGCAATCAAGGTGCACACCAGGTCTAACATCACCTGCTGTTAGCAGACAGTGTTTTCAATAGGATTCTTCTACAGAAAATATCATATGCACATATGCCATATAATCCAATATAAAATTTTCAATATAATACAAACTTTCAGTCTCAGTATATTCCTCTGTCAAAACTTTCCAATCAGGGGAATCACGTATACATACCCATATCAGAGGCAAACATATCACTGTATAAATCAATATCATGTGCATAACATTTTTCATTTGCCATATAATGAAAAATACATGTAAAAATCACATGTTCAATGTATTTCAAAATTCATACTCTTGAACTAGACATAATATTGCAATCATTTCAGATATTTTAAACCATTTCAAGAACATATCAACATATAAATATCTTGTAAACATACTCATTTATTAATTTAAAATTCAAGAAGAGTAAATGCAAGTCATAGAAAAAATCATCTACTCACAAGGTAAGGGCTCCAGATTGGATAGCCCTAAAATGTACTTTTTCAATCTTAATTTGATCAAATAGACCTTAAAAACATATCCAGAGGGTCCAAAACTCAAGAACACAACTTCGGAAACTTGGTCACTATTCACCGCCAAAAAAGACCATTCACTCGTCAGAAATCACTATTCACAATGAACAAAAAACTATCAGATGGTCAAAAATATTTATATCGTAAGGTTTATCTAGCTCCTAAATCCATCTACGATGTCAGAATTTCAATTAGAAGTCTCTAAGTAAGAGTTTTAGAGTTTACCTTTTTCTGAAATTTTTTACTTCAGATCTACGGCGATTCAACGGCTCATTTAAAAAATTGATCGGTCAAAACTGTAGTATTCTTCGTCCTGAATTTAGTAGCACCTTCAGTTTTGAGATTGGAATCCAATAGGCACTCCAGATCTAGAGAGAAAGTTGAAGGTTACTATTCTCTCACTATTCTTTCTTCTCTGATTTTTTCCGTCTCCCTCCTCCGATTCTTCTTTCTCTTTTATTGTTTGTTTTTTTTTGTTTTTTTAATAATAATAATTATTATTTAATAATTAAATAATAGGATTTTATTTTATATATATTCATATAAATTTCATTTTTCATCCTAAAATATTCCAAAAATTTCTAAAAATTTACATTCTCATAAACCTTTAGTTAACTCTTAAATCATGTTTTTTCTTGTTAAAAATCGTAATAAAATAAATCTCAACTTAAATATCTTTATACATATTAGACGAAAGAATATTTCTAAAAATAAAACAAAAATTTATTAGAGGCCAATATAATTATTTTAAACAAAAAAATAATTATTTTACATAAAAGTCTACTTACTTTTAACAATACATAATCATTTTTAAACAAATAAAAATATATTTGTTCATAAAAAAAATACTATCATTTAAAAATAAAAATTACGCCCCAAAACGTAAATTCTTATATTTTATTTATACTTCTTTAACCCATGTAGTAAATATACATATTTTCTACGATTCTTATCTCCATTTTTGAAATTCTCTATTTTATTTCAAATTTTTTTTAATTGAAATTTTTGTTAAATTTTACAGTTATTACACCTATTATATATTTAGAAATTAAGAATCAATAACAAAGTGGGTATTTTGATTAAAAACTTGCATAAAAGCATAATATGTTTGACCATCATTACGTTTATATTATTATATGTAATTTGGTAGTCTTTATATATAGCTATTCTTTGGTTTTTTTTTAAAAAAAAAACAAACCAAAGAGCCTAGTATTATAAATATTAAAATATCTAAGATAAAGGGTCAATCATCATTGTAAGACAGGGATCAAGGTTAATGAGGTGAACTCGATGTGAACTTTGGCAAGAGTAATGAGATTTAGAATGGATCTAATTTCAATGATCGTATTGTAATTTTTATAATCAAATAAATTAAAGAAAATGACATTGATCAATTATATATAAAGAGATAAAAACCAAATGAAATCATAAAATAGAAAACTTTACCAAACAAAAAAATAAAAAAAAAATAAAAAATAAAAAAAACATAGCCTGAATTGGGCCACTAAATAACTCCTTGATATTGGGTTTATATTCTATTTTTAGACTTCATTCTTCTTGCACTTGAGGTCCTTATTTAGATTAGTTGGTCTTAATCCATATTTAAGTGTATTTTAATGATATGAACTAGTTTTTATACTTCTTTGATAGTAATGCACTTTTTTTAATGGGTTTCTAGAATTAGATCATTAAGTATTTTTTTGAATATTTTAATCTGAACTCTTGTGATAAGTCTAACTGAAACTTGAAGTGGGTCTTCATTTCATTTATGTTTGTCAACCCTAGCTATGATGTCATCAAAGGTTGTGCATGTAATAACCCCAAAATAAAGGGAAAAAAAAGAAAAAAAAGGAAGCAAAACCCTAAATAAATGAAAAAAAATATCCTAAATTAAAGAAAATTTTGAATGAAAGTGAGGATAATCGAAATGGAGATAAGTACCATTGGAAATGTGCTTAATTATTATATTGTTTGAGAAATTATGAAGCTAAAATGAGGATTTAAGTTTTGTGGCCAAAATGTAATTTTCTAAAAGTTTAGGGATTAAAATGTAAATAACAAAAATTGCAAAGACATCCCTTAGAGGATTTTAAGAGAAACCAGATGCATAATTTGACGTGAAATTTTACTCTCTCTCTCTCTCTCTCCCAAAATTCACTTTCTCTCTAAAAATCTTAAAACTTCTCTCTAGATTTTTAACACTTCTGGATCTCAGATTTTAACACCATAACCACCTACGAATTCATAACGACAAGGACTATAATTCTATGAAATTGGTTTCTGGAAATTTGACAGAAAATCTGTCGAAAAGTGAAGGAGAAATCCTAAAAAGGTAAGTTCTAAATCTCCTACTTATAGTTCTTAAATTGAAAATCTAACACCATAGATAGATTCAAGAGGTGGAAAAACCTTAGGATATAAAATTTTGTTGCCATCTGACAACTTTTGTATGTTGTGAACAGTAAATTCGACCATCGTGAATAGTGACTTCTGGCTGTGAACAGTAACCCATAGTTGGCCAGCGTTGACGAAGCTCTTAGAGACCAAATTTCGTGATTCTGAAGTTATTTCTAAGGTTTTTGGACCCTTCGAACTCATTTTTGAGGTCCATTTGATCATATTTGAATTTAAAAAAAATATGTTTTGAGGCTATTCAATTTAGAATAATAGTTTTGTGAGTAGATAATTCTTTTTATGGCTTACTCTATGCTCTTCTTGAACTTTAAATATATAGTTGGTTCTGTTTACAAGTTATTTATACTTTTATATGTCTCTGAAATGGAATAACCTACTTGATTTATTTATTATTTGGCTTATAGTTCAAGAAGAGTATGGTTTTGAAAATGAATTTTTGAACTCATTGTATATGTGATTCTAAATGTATTTCTCATCATATGGTAAAGTGAATATTTATGCACGTGGCATTGATTTGTAAAGTTATAAGATTGCCTTGGAAAAGGGCATGTATATGTGATAAACCCTGATTGAGAAATTTATGACAGATGAATTTTACTGAGACTAAAAGTTTGTATTGTACTAAAAACTCTGTATTCGATGATATAGAATATGTGTAAATGATAATTTCTGTGGAGGAATCCTATTGGAAACATTGTTTTCTAATAGCAGGTGATGTTAGCCCTTGTGCACCTTGATATCTCAGCTAGCAAGGGTGGTGCTAACCTCGTGTGACGGCCAACACATGGGATATGATATGTGATAGAGAGTAGAATGCTTCCTATCTGGGCAAGATGCCGACTATATGATATGTGATTTGCCTCCCTTGCTGTGTGCTTAGGAAATACTTATATTAGAGTCCATTCATGTGTCCTCTTAAATGGTGGTAGGGAAAACCTCAACGGATGCTGAGTTTAGGCAAATCCTACAACACCAAAGTATAGAAAGGTCTGAACTCTGATATGGTAGTTCTGATATGGGATCCTCCTAATGTTTTTATGAAAAATATTTTGATGTATAACATTATTTCGTTAATAATCATACAATATTGCTTATGATTTTGAATATCTGAATATGGTTTGAACCGAGAACATTTGAGATGCGGGTCTCATATGGATGTACCTCTGAACTGTAATATTCTATGTGATAAATTTTGATATATGTGTACATCCATATGTTGACCTAAGAGGTCATAGAAAGTTTTATCTACTCACTGAGTTGTCAAACTCACTACACGATATTTACATTTTCTTTTAGATAAAGATACAGAGTTTGAACCTGCAGCTATGTGATCAACTATGAGTTAAATTCTTTGGGTGAGCCTACGTTGCTTCTAAGGCTCACAGTGTTAAAATATTATATAATTGTAATATAGAGTATGCTCTGAAGACCACAAGCAAGATCTCTGCTTCTGCCATAAAATTGATATGTGTAGACTTGTCATGTATATTTGGCTATACTGAAAACTTGTGAACATATGTTTTACTCCTATTATGTGATATATTTGAAGCATGTATGCAATAAATAAGGGTAAAGTTATCTGCTATTTGTGATAATCGCGTACCCTTAAATTGGGGGCATGACAAGTTGGTATCAGAGCAATAGGTTTTCCTGTGGCTAACAGAGTACAAGATTTTTAGTAGGACCTTTAATATGAACATGAGCCAGACATATTTATACTTCAGGTGCTGCTGAGGGATTCTATAGGGTTTCACTTTCCTTTCTATTCCAAGTTTGTTAAAGTTCCTAGCATAAGACTGATTGAATATTATGGTATTTTTAAAAAAATGTTTTGTTTTGTATAGTCAATGATGTCGCCAAGAACTAGAGTGATTGTTAGAGAAGCTGTAAATCGTGCACCCTTTATAGAAGAGTCTGCACAATCTGCCATTCTAGTACAAAGAGGCCGTGGTAGAGGCCGACTTAGAGGTAGAGACAGAAGGTGTGCACGGGGTATGAGAACTCCAAAACATGATGAACATATTCATATATCTGATAGAGTCCCTGAGGAAAGAGTAAAACCCCCTCAAGAGCCACATGATAGAATAGCTGATATGATTGCTAGAATACACAGGAGCTTAGAGACATTGGCTGAATTTATAGTGGAATAGGGCATGAAGGATGGCCAGCCACCAGAAAATGCTTCTAAAGCGCAAGAATTGGAAAGACCAGTTAAACAAGAAGATAAGTTGATAGGGATTAAGGTGACATTACAGTAATTCCTTAAGCTGAAACCCTCGACTTTTTTTAGGTCAGATATTCAGGAGGATCCAAAGATATTCATTGATATTGTAGAACGAATTCTCATAGCTTTAGGGTGTTCCACTAGAAGATCTGTTGAATTAGTATCCTTTCAACTATCCGATGTGGCTTAGGTTTGGTTTGAGACTCTGGTACAAGGAAAAACAGTTATTTTACCACTAATGGAATGTGATGAATTTAGGAAGCATTTATGAATCATTTCGTACCAATGAGTGAAAGAGACAAGAAGGCTAGAGAATTTGAAGAATTAAGACATATACCGAATATGACAGTTTCTGAATATGACATTTGTTTTACTCGGTTGTCTAGATATACACCATATTTAGTTCCTAATGAAAAGGATAGAATTAAGAGATTTTTTTGGGGATTGATACGTTCATTGTTTAAATCGGCGAATCCCCAGATGAACTATTTCTCAACTTATTTAGCGACTGTGAATTGTGTTAGAATGATGGACACACGAGAGCTATCAGACATAGAAGGTCTAAAGAGAAGAAAAAGAGATCGGGATAGTAATATTCAGGCTAGTTATAATCTTAATGTAAAAGGACCCAGATTTCAAAATCCACATCATTTGATTCAAGCAAGATCTAATAGCTCTAGCCAGGCATCAGTCAATATTAATAAGCAAAGAATGATACAAAGAGATATGAGACCCACTAGTCAACAGGATCCAAGATTGATTCTACTGTGTCTCATTTGTGGTAAGCCTCATACTAGATAGTGTCGTAGAGAAAATAGTGTATGTTATAAGTGTGGACAAGTAGATCATTTGATGAGGAATTGTCCACAATTATGAAATGTGAGTCAAGTATCAGTACAACTAGCTTCACCCCCTGCATCTGTACCAACACGACCAGCTAGAGCAGCTTCAGGTCAAGCAAGTAGTGGTGGTACTGGAAGAGGATTAGAAAACTGAGGCCGAGGACAAGCCCGATTCTTTGCCTTAACACGACAAGATGCTCAGGCCTCAAATGCAGTGATGACAGGTACATTATCAGTGTGTTCCCATAGAGCATATGTATTGTTCAATCCTGGTTCTACTCATTCTTATATATCACCATGTTTTGTTAAGAAATTGAGTAAAGATTCTACTAATTTACATTGTTCTTTTATGGTTGCTACTCCATTGGAAGAATTTTTACTAGTAAATCATGTGTATAAATCGTGTGAGATTTCAATAGAAGATAAGGAGACTCTTGTGGATTTGATAGTTTTAGATATGGTAGACTTTGATGTTATACTAGATATGGATTGGTTATCATTATGCCATGCCATTTTAGACTGTCACCTTAAGGTGATTAAATTTAATATTCCTGGAGAATCTTCCTTCTTGATACAAGGAGATTATAGTGAGGTACCCAATAATTTAATCTCTGCTCTAACAGCTCATAAACTATTGCAAAAATGATGCCAAAGGTATTTAGCAATGGTTAAAGATGTTGATATAAAGTACCCCAATATAGAGTAGATTCTAGTGGTTAAAGAATTCCTTGGTGTGTGTAATATCCTATAATTTTTATTTTTAAATGATTGTGTTTTGATATAAACAAATATATTTTTATTTGCTTAAAAATGATTATGTTTTACTAAAAGCAAGTATACCTTTAATTAAAATAATTATTGTTTTATTTAAAATAATTAGATTGGCCTCTAATAAATTTTTGTTTTATTTTTAGAAATATTCTTTCTTTTAATTATACATAAAAATATTTATTTTGTGATTTTTTTTATTAAAATTTTATCGAGCAAAATCATAATTTGATATTGCAACTAAAGTTTTGCAATAATGTAAATTTTTACAAATTTTTTGAATGTTTTAGGATGAAAAACAAAATTTATATGAATATATATAAAATAAAATCCTATTATTCAATTATTAAATAATAATAATAATTATTATAAAAAATAAAAGAGAAAAGAGGAAGGGGGAGACAAAATGGAGACAGAAACCAAATTCTATGAAATTAATGAATAGTATGAATATTGTGAATAGTAACTTTCATTTTTCTCTTTAAATCTAGAGTGTCTATTGGCTTTCGATCTCAAAATTAAGAGTACCACTGGATTCAAGACAGAGAATACTACGATTTTGACCGAATAATTTTTCAAATCGGCCGTTGAATTGCCGTAGATAGGAAATAGAAAATCTTAGAAAAAAGTAAGTTCTGAAACTCTTGCTTAGAGACCTTAAATTGAAAATCTGACACCGTAGATGGATTCAGGACTAAATAAGCCTTAGGATATGAAATTTTTCAGCTATCGGACAACTTTTTGTTCTTGGTAAATAGTATTTTCCAGCGATGAATAGTATTTTTCGGTAGTGAATAGTGATTTCGCTGGTGTGAATAGTATTTTCTGATCATAAATAGTGACCAAGTTTTCGGAGTCATTTCCTTAATTTTTGGACTCTCCGAACACATTTTAAAAGTCTGTTTAGTCAAATATTGATTAAAAAAGTGCATTTTTGGGCTGTCCAATCTAGAGCCCTTATCCTGTGAGTAGATGATTTTTTCTATGACTTACCATTTATATGTTTCTAAAATGCATTAATATTATTTGAATTTCTTACAATTTGGAATATAGTTCAAGAAGAGTATAGTTTTGAAAATAGATTTCTGAACTCATGGTGTATCTGATTTCATATGTATTTATCATTAAATGATAAAGTGAATATTTATGCATGTGGCATTATTTATAAAGCTATATAATTGCCTTGAGAAAGGGCATGTACATGTGATAAACCCTGAATGAAAAATTTATGACAAATGAAACTGTACTGAGACTGAAAGTCTGTATTATATTGATAATTTTATACTGAATTATATGGCATATGTGCATATGATATTTTCTGTGATGAAATCCTATTGGAAACACTGTCTGCTAACAACAGATGATGTTAGCCCTGGTGCACCTTAATACCTCAGCTAGCATGGGTGGTACTAGCCTCGTGTGTCGGCCAACACACGGGATATGATATGTGAAGGAGAGCGAGATACCTCCTATATGGGTGAGATGCCAACTATAGGAGATGTGATTTGCCTTCCCTTACTGTGTGCTTGGGAAATATCTATATTAGAGTCCTTTCGCGTGTCCTCTTGAATAGTGGTAGGAAAAATCTCAACGGGATGCTGAGTTTAGGCAAATCTTACATTAACAAAGTACGGAAGGGATTGAACTTGGATATGGTTGTTCTGATATAGAATCCTCCTAATGTTTTCATGTGAAATATTTTTAATGCATATCAAGTTTGATTAATTATCATATTGTATCATATGTGGTTACAGATATTCAAATGTGATTTGAACTGATAATATTTGAAATGCGGGTCCCATATGGATGTACTTCTGAACTATAATTTTCAATGTGATAAATTTTAATATATGAGTATATGAGTACATCCATATGTTGACATAAGATGTCATAGAAGGTTTTTATCTACTCACTGAGTTATCAAATTCACTACATGATATTTATATGTTTTTCAAATAAGGATATAGAGTTTGGTTTTTCCCCTTTAGATAGTTGACCAACTAGACGACATAATCTTTGGTGAGCCTACTTTGTTTCCATGGCTCATAGATTTTAATTTATACTGTACTTGTATTTTAGAGTATGCATTGAATCCCACAGGCAGGATCACGGCTTCTGATAAACTTTGATATTTATAGATTTGGTTTTTATATTGTGTATATATGGGAATACATATATGTAAAAAAGTGTATTATACACGTTATAGAAAATATATGATCGTAAAGTAACTATTTCACGTGTTCTAAAATTAAGGGTGTGACAATGTGTTTCATGAAGAATTGCCAGAGTTACCCCCAGAATGAAAAATTGAGTTTAGTATTGACTTACTTCTTAGAATCCAACCAGTGTCTATACCCCCATATAGAATGGCACTGACTAAGCTCAAGGAACTAAAAAATTAGTTACAAGACTTGTTGGACAAGGGATTTATACGCCCTAGTATTTCTCCTTGGGGTGCTCCAGTCCTATTTGTGAGAAAAGAAAGATGGATCGTTACAGCTATGCATTGATTATAGACATTTGAATAAGGTGACAGTACGTAATAAGTATCAATTACCTCGTATAGATAATTTGTTTGACTAGCTACAGGGTGCTCAATGTTTTTCGAAAATTAATTTGAAATCTGAGTATCATCAATTGAGGATAAGGGAGGAGGATATTCCGAAAACTGCTTTCAGGACACGATATGGGCACTATGAGTTCTTAGTAATGCCATTTGATTTAACAAATGTCCCAGCTGCATTCATGGATTTGATGAATAAAGTATTTAAACCTTTCTTGGATCAATTTGTTATTGTATTCATAGATGATATCCTAGTGTATTCAAAGAGTTTAGAGGAGCATGAGTTATATTTAAGAATAGCTTTGCAAACTCTAAGAGAACACCAGCTGTATGCTAAGTTTTCAAAATGTGAATTTTGACTTAGTAGTGTTACCTTCTTAAGGCATATGGTTACTAAGGATGGTATTCAAGTTGATCCTAAAAAGGTAGAAGCAATACAGAAATGGCCACGCCCTACCATAATTACAAAGATCCATAATTTTTTTTATTTAGCAGGCTATTACCATAGATTTGTTAAAGATTTTTTGAAAATAGCTGCTCCTTTAACGAAATTGATAAGGAAGGGAATAAAATTTGACTAGTCAAATTAATATGAGAAGAGTTTTCAGAAACTTAAAGAATGTTTGACTACGGTGCCAGTATTGACTATTCTTTCAGGTACCAAAGGATACACGGTATACTGTGATGCATCGAGAATTGGATTAGAGTGTGTATTGATGCAACATGGTCGAGTCATTGCATATGCATCTAGACAGCTTAAGTCACATGAGCAAAATTATCTGACTCATGATTTAAAAATGGCAGCAGTAGTTTTTTCTCTCAAAATTTGGAGGTATTATCTATATGGTGAGACATACGAAATCTATACAGATCATAAAAGTCTCAAATACATTTTTCAACAAAAAGATCTTAACTTAAGACAAAGGCGATGGATGAAATTGCTTAAAGATTATGATTGTAAAATATTGTATCATCCAAGTAAGGCCAATGTAGCCTTTGTGCACCTTGATACCTCAACTAGCAGGAGTGGTGCTAACCTCGTGTGACGGCCAACACACATGATATGATATGTGATTGAGAGCGGGATACTTCCTATCTGACCAAGATGTGACTATATGATATATGACTTGCCTCCCTTGCTGTGTGCTTGGAAAATACCCATATTAGAGTCCCTTCGCATGTCCTCTTGAATGGTGGTAGGGCAAACCTCAACGGGATGCTGAGTTTAGACAAATCCTACACCACTAAAGTACAGAAAGGCCTGAACTCTGATATGGTTGTTTTGATATGGGATCTTCTTAATGTTTTTATGAAAAATATTTTGATGCATAACATTATTTGATTAATTATCATACAGTATTGCTTATGGTTTTGAATATCTGAATATGATTTGAACTGAGAACATTTGAAATGCAGGTCCCATATGGATGTACCTCTAAACTGTAATATTCTATGTGATAAATTTTAATATATGTGTACATCCATATGTTGACCTAAGAGGTCATAAAAGGTTTTATATGCTCACTGAGTTGTCAAATTCACTACACGATATTTATATTTTCTTTTAGATAAGGATACATAGTTTAGACCTGCAGCTACGTGATTAATTAGGAGTCATATTCTCTGATTGAACCTACGTTGCTTCCAAGACTCACAGTGTTAAAATATTATGTATTTGTAATTTAAAGTATGCTCTGAATGCCACAGACAGAATCTCTGCTTCTGCTGTAAAATTGATATGTGTAGATTTGGTATATATATTTGACTATACTGAAAATTTGTGAACGTATGTTTTACTCATATTATGTGATATATTTGAAGTATGTATGCAATAAATAAGGGTAAAGTTATTTGCTATTCGTGACAATCGCGTACCCTTAAATTGAGGGCGTGACAGTGCATGTTAATGATAATTTATTATTAATGAAAAAGTAATCTTGATAAATTATGGTATATTTTAAAGCAAAACCTTTTAATATTCTTTAAGTCTTGGTGAACAAATTTATTTTTTGTTATAGCAAGACTTACAACTTTGTGTCAAGGGTTAATTAACTTATTTATGTGATTCTCCTTATTTAGGTGCCACTTAATTATCAGGTATTAATATTTTATGTATAAAAATATAACTAAATTAAAATTTGGTGATTAAAATATTTTTGTAATATTAAGAGTCAAAATTTATTAAAAATGTTTTTAAAGATAGATAATTTTAATACTTTGAACAAAATTAATCATAATATAAAAAAAAAATTATTGTCTAATAAAAAGCTTAATCTTTCATTATCACATTAGTTGAGTGCTGCTGTCTCTCGCAAGAATAATGGATCCACCCATTTTGTGTATGGTCAATATTGGTAAATAGTTTTTATAACATATAATAATAATTTTTATATATACCAAAAAGAATAATAATAATTTTTTTCTTTTTCCTAATACTTTTAACTTCAAATCATCTTTTTTTTTATCAATTGAAGTACTATATGTTCTGGTAGTTAGATTTATAGTTTTCATTAGAATATGGTTATCAAACACATTATGCTAAACTAGTTAGCTAATTGTGCTAGCGCTATATTATATATGTTGAGCTATATAGATTTAATTTTTTATTAATATATAAATCAACATTTTGCTAAACTAGTCAGCTAATTGTGTTAGCGCTATATTATATATGTTGAGCTATATATATTTAATTTTTTATTAACATATAAATCAAATTATTATTTAATTTTATGTGTGTGTGTATGTGTGTGTGTAGGGTCATCCTTAATTGTAATCCACTTTGACGTAATGATGTTGGAAATTTTATTACCTTATTCTTAGCAACTCTTTTTCACTTATATCAATAGAAACTACATCTATTATATATTTTTGTGTTCTGGAACCAAGTACAGTGTTCAATAATTACAATAGTCCCCCTTTCCTCAAATGGTCTATGTCATCAGCTAATATCCTTCCCCCATCCCTCACCTTTCCCAAACCCATAATACCACTATTGCTACAGACGCACTGCAACTTTTCCAAACCTTTCCCTCTTCTTATCAGAGCGTAGCACATTTTCCTCTCCTTATCATAACTTTCCACTTGACCAGGACATTTGTAGCAAAGCCAAAGCTTTTGCAAGACCGAAATTGTGGTTGCTTAAGATTATGTTTTATTTTCTGAGATTGATTTGATTCAATGTTTCTCTATGTTTTACTAACAATACTTGGTAGTGTTTGCTGCGTTTTCTGGCTATAAGCATTATTTTCTTGGTGAGAATACATAAAATTTCTTAGGGGGAAGGAATATCAAATAGTAGATTTCATTGTGTTAATATAATATTAATACTAAATATCTGAAGGTCCAGGACTTCATGCGCGCCAAGTTATCCGAAGACGCTATTTTCTATAGCTAGTTTTTGTTCAATTTTTTTTGGTAAAGCAAATTAGATATAATGAATCAAATCAAAATGGAAGAGGTTGCATCTTATCTTCTTCAAAAGTGGAAGAACGAGAACTTGTGATACTATGGGAAGAAACGGAAAAAGGAATAATTTTGGGTGGTAGGCCATATTTGGAAACAAAATTACTAGGAAGGATGAGATATGTGTGAGCTTGTCCCTATGAAGAGTGAGATAAGTGGATGGTGATGGTAGAAGAATTTAACCATGGTTCATAAATAAGGTTAATTTGAAGTTCAAATTTAAAACTTTAATTAAGGAAAGCTTCGACACTTAAGTCAAGTTAAAAATTCAGTTTGAAATTATATTATTTAACCATATCAATAATTAAACCATTTTAAGTTATTGTAAATCCATAAAACTTGCAGATGTGATAAAAATAGTGGTGAACTAATGTCAGATTATAAAAATTTACCATATCATAATTAATTATAAATTTAATTTTGATTTTAATTTATATGTTAATAATTATTAGTTTATATTTTTGCAATATAAATTAATTACTCAATGTCACTGTTAGCTAAATTAATTAAATCAACTGACTAGCGATTTGATAATTTCTTATCTCAAATAAATATTCAAACATTAATATGATTTTTAGTATTAATATTATCTGAATGTGATTCCCAGTGGAACTATTGATTTAATGGTTAATGCTAGGATACCATGTGGGTACACAAATATGCTTTGCAATCTCTATCTAAGTCTAAATACTTTCTTTTCTACTTTTAATTTCTAAGCAATTAAAATTATACTCTTATGGATTATATTATTTTAAATGGCCATTATAGATATTCAGAGAATTAGTTTTGAAGTGATTTTGCAAAATAGAACTGAAATTTGATAATGTGACTTCTGCACAATAACTTCATTGTAGTTTGGATTACTTAAGAAGAAAGTACTAACTAAGCCATTCTAGTACTTCATTGAAGTGCTATTCTTTAAGCAAAGAAAATATAGCAAAGCAACTATTTATGCAATCAACAAGGCATGATTTCAAAGGATTCCATGAAAAGTTATTGTATGACATGTTTAAGTGGTTCGCTGAAGAGGGTGGACATGCTCTTTAGAATTATGCTTGAAAGTTGTTTATGAGAGATTTCAAAGGATTCCATGATTTCATATCTCTCGTCTTAGGGATCTCTCCTTTCAAATTATTATTTGATAGATTAAAGCCATGCAATCTCTTGAGCTGAGTTGTGATACTAAGATAAATGGGTCTTTGGGAGCAAGGGCTGATCTACGTGCAAGGCAGTGGGGGCAATTGCCCCCACAAATAAATTTTTTTTAATTAATATATGTGGTATTTTTTTTTTGCCCCCACAAAAATTTATGTATTACCCCCACATGAGACCATATGAGATGAATGTCCTATTAGTCCAACACTCAATCTTTTAATTAACTCTTTTCAAGACTCTTTTTTTACTTTAAATTAATTTTTTTTAAGAAAAATATTTAAAATTATTTTTTTCCCCCACTAACTAAAACTTTTGGATCCGCCCTTGTTTGGGAGTACTATGACTTCAAAAAAAAAGAAACATAGAAAAAAGGGGAAATGTCATTTTCCCACCCTAACCTTTGCACCCAATTGCAATATTCACCCTCTCCTTTCAAAAGTTGCAATGTCCCACCTTTACTTCTGATTGAATGCAATTTCCCCCCTGATGACAAATTTCCGTCAAACATAACGGATTTCATCTGTGAAATATCAAAAACAACCTTTCTAATTGAAAATAAGCAAAAAAACAAAATAATTTATTGGGGCTTAAAATTTCTTCAGCTTGGATGCTTACCTCACAGACACTACGGGCATTCCTCTTCGCAGACACTACGCAGACACACCCACGCAGTGAAGCCAGCTTGAACGAAAAATTTTTTCAGCTGAATATTGGTCATCTTCTTCGGCCATCTTCAGCTTGTTTTCTTCAGCTTCTATCAGGCATCTTCTTCGGTCATAACCCATCCCCTTCTTCGCAGACACACCCACGCAGTGAAGCCATGTTCTACCTGTGAAGATTACTCAATCTAGCAGAGCGATGGCATTGGTCTCCTTCACTCGCATTGCGCACTGCCAAGCTGAACCCGTCACCCACAACAGCTAAGGTTTGGGCACCTGCGCGAGATCGAAGGAAGAAGAAGCCATGTCTGGGCGCCTGTGCAGGAAGAAGAAGCTACGTCTGGGCACCTGTGGAGGAAGAAGAAGCCACCACGTCTGGGTCTGGGCACCCGTGGAGGAAGAAGAAGCACCACGTCTGGGTCTGGGACTGGGCACCTGTGGAAGACCACCGAAAATTTTTTGCTTGCGAAGTGTGATGGATAAAAGAGCAGGTATATGGTCTGAAAATGTAAAATGGTCTGGTGTAAAGCATGTCTGGTGCAAATCATGTGATCTGAAATGTAAAATGGTCTGGTGTAAAGCATGTTTGGTGCAGAGCATGTGATCTGAATATACGTAATAACAGACAGATTATATCTGTGGTCCCAATAATGTTTGTGGTCCCCTATGTTGACAATGGATGGTGCAAAAAAATGCTGGTTATTGTCTCCATTCTAAGTCTCTATTTTGGTTAAATAAAGAAAATCAAGACATTGATAAAAGTAGTCTGCATCAGTTTTTAACTTTGTCCCCTATCTTCTATATATAGCCAAACATAGTATATTCTTTTTGTGGCCCCCATGTTTACTGATAATGTAATTAACATTGTTTTTGGAGAATTTTGTTTTGTTGCTAAAATTTTATTTGTTAATGTTTTGTTCCTATAGATCTATGGTCTATTCAAGAGGATGTTGTCAAAGAAATTTGATGCATTCATCTTGTTAATGAATGGGGTTACAAGGATTTTTCTGCGATATTGGATACAGTTTCAAATTTTCGTCTATCCATTAGAAATTAATTCATTTAAAAAATGGTCATATAATCTCATAAAAAGTACTCATAAGATTCTCCAAGCATGGTAGAACTAAATGTATTGGCCACAAATGGAGACATTTATTTTTTGGGTAGACATTGTTGTGTGTTTTAGCTGCTTAGTAGGAGAATCCATTACTTGATATGAATGTACAGTAATGATTTTAATCATGTATTGTCCCTTTAAATCCATGGTATGTTAAAAGAATATTTATCTTCAAAATATTTGTCATTCTAGTTACTGATAATAGCTTCTCGCAACTTAGTTCACATTCAGAGCAATTTAAAGTAACCAAGTAACTATTGAAAGAAAATAAAGAAAGTACTATTATAATTCTCGATTTTGAATTGGTTGTGATAATGACTTAACATTTTGACCAAGTTAGAGTGCTGACTAGTGTTTGGCTAAGAATATGGCATGTCTAATCGTCTATTGTTGACATTATTTTACAGGTAGCATCTAAAAACTAAATATGTACTTATGAACTTATTTAAATTTTTGTATGCAGAGGGAAAAAAATCATATGTGAATTTCATTGGCCCTATGGATAGGGATATCGTGTCATATTTTGAGCTTATGCATGAGTTAAAACCGTTTATGTGGAAAACAAGTGTCTCCGTACATTACCATGTCCCTTATCAGACTTTGGATATAGGGCTTGTACATATTGGGTCAGACCTTGATATTGAAAGCATGTTGGAGATATATGACCTTTATAAACCAGACTTGGAAGTTTCAATATATATGATAGACACAAGTAATTTATATGATGTGCCAGTAGAGGAAGACGATGAAGATTATGAAGATGAGGCAGTAAGTGAAGGGGAAGAAAGTGAGTACGAAAGTGATGACGATAATAGTAGCATTAAAGAAGACCCTTATTGGAAAGAGGTGGTAACTAGTGATGAAGAGATTTATGATGTTCCAGGTAAATTGCACATATATAATGGTTAATTTACACTTTGTAGATATAGATGGTTATTGCACATATATAATGGTTAATTTATATTTTGTAGGTATAGAACCTGTGCAAGCAAATCCTCCAAAGCAAATCCTTCAAAGGACACTGACAATGGTAGAAACCATACCTGCCAACTATCTAGATACTGACATTCAATCAGAATATTCACCTTCTGATGAGTTGATATCTCCACCCGTTAGTAGCGATGAAGATTGTGGCACGCCAAGGTATGATGAGTTCAGGCCTGATAAAGACATGAACAATATTGTCTTTAGTGTAGGCCAGAAGTTCCCAAATGTGGTGGTTTTTAGGACTGCAGTCTGCGAATGGAACATCCAACAGGGAAAAGACTTGAAATGGAAGAAGAACGATCCTGATAAGGTTATAGTCGAATGTGCAAAGAGTTGTGGGTTTAGAATATATGGGATAAAATTAAAGGGTGAAAGTACATTTCAAATTAGAAATTTGTATCCAAAGCACTCGTATTCAAGAGCCTACAAAAATAGGCAGATCACCTCAGGCTATCTGGCGGAAAAATACTTAGAAAAAATGAGGAGAAATCCAGAATGGAAAGTAGCCAATATGATGGAGGAGATGACTGAGAATTTGGCAAGTGATGTGTCAATACACAAAGTGTATAGAGCGAAAAAGAAGGCCATGAAGGCTATTCATGGGGAGTGGAGTCAGCAGTACAGAAGAGTGTATGATTATGCACAGACACTTCTTGATCACAATCCTGGAAGTACAGTTAAGGTACATGTTGCCAACCATGGTGCATTTCGAAATCGTGTGTTTAAGAGAATGTATGTGTCATTGGGAGACATGAAATTAGGATTCTTGGCTGGTTGTAGGAGATTTGTGGGTCTAGATGGTTGCTTTTTGAAGTCTCCATTTGGCGGTCAGTTACTATCAGCTATTGGAAGGGATGGAAATGAAAATCTATTTCTAATAGCATTTGCTGTTGTTGAGATAGAAAATAAAGATGCATGGGTTTGGTTTCTAGAACTACTATTACATGATATTGGAGGAATTGCAGAACGTGACTGGACATTTATATCCGATAGACAGAAGGTATTATTTTATTGTTGTTGTATATACATGACATATGTCATGTTCAATTCAATTTTAATCTTATATGTTTCATGTTTCATTCTATGCAGGGACTGACTCAAGCATTTGAGTTGCTTATGCCAAATGCTGATCACAGGATATGTGTTAGACATCTCTATGCTAACTTCCGAGATCGAGGACATAAGGGTCAGGGTCTAAAAAATCTCTTGTGGGAGGCTGCATCTTGTTCAACCCCAAGGGAATTCAAAGCTGTCTTGGAGAGGATCAAGGCCCTAGATGCAAGTGGCTATGATTATTTGGCAACTGTGGATCTAAGAACATGGTCTAGGGCATTTTTAAGTACGAGATCCAAATGTGATTTGCTGGTGAATAATCTGAATGAGAGTTTCAACAATTACATCCTAGATGCAAGAGACAAGCCACTAATTACGATGATTGAGATGATTAGGATGAGATTGATGAGAAGGTTTCAGCTTAAAAGGGATGGCGCGAAAATGGACGAGAATGACATAAGCAAGAACATTAGGGCAAAGCTGGAGATTGCTAAATATGATTCTTTTGGGTGCCGAACGACTTATGCTGGAGATTGTCACTTTCAAGTAGCTTACCAAGGAAAACAGTTTGTTGTTAATTTAGCCCAGCGATCGTGTAGCTGTCGGCGGTGGGACTTGAATGGGATACCATGTCCACATGCATGCTCTGCTATTTGGATGCATGGTCAGGAGCTTGAGGATTTTGTGTTCTCTGCATATAGAAAAGATGCATATCTCAAATCATATGAACCGATATTTTATCCAGTGCCTGATGAGTCGGGATGGACTGAGACAGATTTGCCAGATGTGGATCCTCCAAAGCCCAAAAAAATGCCTGGGAGGCCCAAGAAACAAAGGAATAAGAGTGCGGATGAGAAAGTGAAAAATCCATACAAAATGAGTAAGCATGGCCTAATTATGAGGTGCTCAAAGTGTGGAGGACAAGGACACAATGTAAGAACTTGTAAGGGAGGTGAAAGTTCAAGGGAACAAAAGAGAACTCAGACTAATTCCAGGGATAGCATAAATGTTGTTGAGGTATATATGCGTTTCTTCAAAATGTTGCATTCTATTTCTCTAATGGTTACATTGATATTTAAAAAAATGTTGTGCAGGTTGACGGTACACAAGTTGCCAATTACAAGGGAAAGAATGTAATAGAAGATTCACGAGTAGTAAAGCCCATGCTGAACAGAGGAAAGGCCCTAGAGGGACAAATTCATACAGTGGTAACGCCTTAATCTTTATATTTTTTGTTGGGGTTTGTACAATGATATCCTTAATCTTTTTTTTTTATAGGTATCATCCAATCAAAAAGGAAAGAATGTCCAAGAAAATTCACAAGTGATGAAGTTTATGCTGAAAAAGAAGAAGCCTTGGAAGTAGTTTTTAGGTTCATTTATTGGTATATTATGTATTATGGACCAATGTGGATGGATGGCATTTAATGCTTTTTGTATTTGTTTTTTGGATCACTCTATGGATGGTATATCAAGTCTACTTATTGACGTTAGTATTTAATGGATGATATATATATATATATATATAAATCATGTGTCATGACTTTTATACTGAACGGATGGTATTGAATGCCTTTTATATCTCTATTTAAAAACATTTCATAAATGGTATACAATGTCTATATATTTAAAAATATTCTTATCTATATTTATAGTAGACATTATATAATATAGAATAATAATTTTAATAATGGAACAAGTCAAGATATATAACATCGAGCATGTAAAAACAAAAAACATTACGTCTTTTACACAACATTACAAAGTACATCATGTCTTTTATACAACCAACTATTTTACAAACTACATTGATGACATTCTCAGCACTGAATTCATAATCTTAGTATGGCTTCATCCCAAACCCAATGACAATGCCTAATAAAATACCCCATGATACAATACACATGTATTTCCACCAACTGTCTCTATGCTCAGCAATTCTTTCCACCTGTCTCGTACTAGGTGCAGGCAAATCTCGTACTTGGTTCGGTTGTTCCGTACTAGGTGTAGGCAAATCTCGTAGTTGGTTCGGTTGTTCCGTATTAGGTGCAGGCAAATCTCGTAGTTGGTTCGGTTGTTCCCTACTATGTGCAGGTAAATCTCGTAGTTGGTTCAGTTTGAATAATACACGCTTTCCATATTCACACATTGGTGGATCTATCCATCTGAAAAAATTGCATTTCTTCGTAGACCGGTAATGTCGACATCTGAAGAATCTCCTTCCGAAATTTTCATTTGTGAAAGAAGTTAGTTCATAGGCACGTTCTCTGCAATAACAGAAGGGAGTGTTTCCTACGAAGCTTGAAGAACTCTGACAGCTTGAATTTTGTGACATAGCTCCTTAGTTTAATCTGGCAAGATAAAATACAAATCATTAGAGTATATTGAACTAACAAAAGTGCTAAACAGAAAGGTATAGTTCATGCATTTTTGTACTTGATGCTAAACGAACAGGTGTGTGTAGATAAACAGAGGTAAAATAGTCACTCTTCTATTTATGATCCTAGCTCTAATTAAAATAGTCACACTCTTTTCTGTTGATATTAAATACCATTTTTCTGAATTTTAGTCTTTAGAGTCAATAAAATGAAGAAATCAGAAATTATCATTAACTAATATTATTACCAAAAAAATAGGTAAAGATTTTTAGGGACTAGAAACATAATTAGAGAAAGTCTATCTCATCATGTTTTCCTGTCATGTTTCTTATCAGAAGTTCTATCTGCTTATCTATTATGATGTCATGTTTCTATCCTGTTCCCATTGTTGATAATGCACTTAATGAACAAGCAGTATAGAAAGGATACAGGAAAGCATAGGCCATCAATTAGACAAAACAAGTAGTATCAGATTTACCTGCCTTTCCTAACTTATTTAACATCTCTTTGTTTTCCAATCAATTGAAATTAATACACTCTGTTTGTCATTATTAAAAATAAGAAAAAGGATATAGGAAAGCATTATTAAGGGACACTAGTGAAAGAGGAGCCAATAATAAGGTCACGAGTATAGAAAGGAAATGAAATCACCCAACAACCAAAATAAGGGATGCCCAAGACTGTAAATCATCCAGTTTCACAAGCATATTTCAGTCAACATTCACATGTCTTACAAATATGACTTGTATATGTATCACAATTATCATTGTACATTTCTAGTCCTTAACCATTTCAGCAAAGGAATCAAAGAAGAATAAATATGATAGATTCAATTGGGAAGATGGGAATTAAAAGCAAGCATTCACTAGAATAAAATCAGCAGATGAACACCATCATGCCAAAATAAAATCAACTGTAGAAATTAGTGTCCTGAAACATTACCTTATATTATCATTCAGCACAAACCCACATCACAAAATCCACTGTAAGCGTAATGACTAAGCAACCATTTTCAATGACCACCATGTACAACCATTTTGAAGGGAAAAGTCAATCCAGGAACAAAAAGGAAACGAAACCAATGAAAACTAAAGATATAAGCTTTTGGTCTGTCCTTCTAGCATAATCTTATAAGCAGGCTGTTATGCAATCCAAGTTCAAAGAGCTAGCAATGAACATGCATATTGAAACATAAGAGATCAACTTAAAGTCATGGCAGATATTCAAGCAATCAACCTTTTCTGAGAATTTTAGTTTAAATGATTTAAAAACTGATTGTTGGAATACCTGCTTTTTTGATTTTCTGTCATGTTTCTTATCTATTATGATGTCATATTTCTTTTTGTCATGTTTTGGTTGTTTCTATTTGCTCACTCAAAGAAAAAAAAATGCAACTGTGCAGAAGTTGTCATGTTTTGGCTGTTTCCCATTGTTGATAATGCACATAATGAACAAGCAGAAGTTCTGAGCATACATATTGATACGAAAATATATACATGCATGCAATTCCTTAGATGTCAGCCCTGTTTTAACAATTCCTTAGCTACACAAATAAGGATGCTTATGTAATCCTTAGAAATAAATAACAATTCCTTAGATGCAGAAAAGATAAAGTACTATAATTCCACAGCATTCAGGATCTTCAATAACAAATGAAGTCTTAGGGTAAAATAAACAAGTCTCAAAGAAATAAGGATGCTTATGTAATCCTTAATTATGCTTTTGGAAAGAAATCAAGAATTCACATACTAGGAGTTGAAAGAGTGTTGGTATATGAATCAAAGGTAATTAATGAGTAATATCTGAATTAGACAACTTCTAACTACAAAATGAGTAATATCTGAATTAGACAACTGGTAATAACTCATGCTTCTCCATAATTAAGTACCTAACAACCCAATGATGGTAGCTTTAAGTTTTAATCATATGATTCGAAAAACCCACAATCTGGAGTTGGTATATGAATCAAAGGTAATTAATGTTGGCTTCACTCACAGCATGACTATGCAAAAAATAGGTTAGTAATTATCAAACCGAAAGGCAAAGAAAAATCTTCATATCTGAGTGCCCAACTATGCCTTGTTTATCATTTAAAAATTTGCAAGAAATGATTACCAGCAATCAGTTATTGCAGAGCACATTACTCATCAATCATATATGCCTCAAACTACATTACTCATCAACCAACCAGAGTAAATTAAATCAGATTCCCAATCGTGAAGACCACATTACAGACCACATTACTCAAAATAGAGCATCGCAATTCATCTATATTGCAGACCACATTAACTCATTCATCCATCGTGAAGGATTGCAACCTTAAATTTTCAATCAATGCAGGGAGAATTTGAAATTAAATCAGGGGAAATCATCAACAACCAGGTAAATTTCGCTACTCTGCACTTATCAACAACCAGGTAAATCTGAAACAACATTACCTAGTTTTCGTGGACCTGGGTTGGGAGTTGTCGTTGGATCTCACGTCGCCGACGGAGGCAATGTGGGTGACGCCGACGGTGGGTGGGTGGCTTCACTCACTTCTTCGGTAACTTCACGGCGTGGGGTGGGTGGCTTCACAGGGAGAACATCGGTTTCGCTGTGTGGGGTGAGTGGCTTCGCTGCAACGATGAAAGTCTTCACTGGGTGGGGTATATCTCGGTGAAGAAGAAGATGCCCGTAGTGTCTGCGAAGAAGATGCCCGGTATTTGTTCAAGCTGAAGAAAATTTAAGCCCAAATAAATTATTTTGTTTTTTTTGGCTTACTTTCAATTAAAGGAAGAAGAGGTTAATTTTGCGAAGAGAAGGTTATTTTCGATATTTCAGAGGCAAAATCCGTTATGTTTGACGGAAATTTGTCATCAGGGGGAAATTGCATTCAATCAGAAGTAAAGGTGGGACATTGCAACTTTTGAAAGGAGGGGGTGGATATTGCAATTGGGTGCAAAGGTTAGGGTGGGAAAATGCTATTTCCCCTAGAAAAAAAATTCCTCTCAAAATTTTTGTTTCGAATATACTGCTTCTTCAATTTAAATGTAGATCATTGCAATTACTATTCTTTTTTAATGCAATGAATTCAATTAAAACTATTATTTATTAATTATGTATGGGTCGAATTTTTAAAAAAATAGCTGTTCTTTAGGCTTGGCTTAACTTTAATGGGTTTGAGTATAAATCTAAATGTAGCCCAAATACCAAATAAGATTTTGATGGTTAGGCCCAACTTTTATTGGCTTAAATATTAACAATTTTCAAACATTATATTTAATTACAGTATAGACATTTGTACCAAAAAATTTAACATAGACGAAACCAATTCCATTATTACTCATGCTATTCTAAATGCAACAATTTTTCCTCCTAATAATATAGATCTAAAAAATATGACAATTCAACTTGAATTTCGTCTCTTTTTTCTTTTCATTTAGAATATTAACATTTAAATTTGTGATATTGTACCTCACATGAAATATGAAGTTAATAAACATATATTCTATAAGTTTTTGTTTAACCAATCCATGTCAACTACAAACTTCAAGATTTTGGTGAAGTCAAATTCTCTTCCATTTGTGACTTGTTGGACATCCTCATAATTTCACTCGCCAGTAGGCTCAACTTAATGATATGCCATTACTACATTGTTTTCATTTGATAAATTGCAAATAGTCATTCCTGCAAATAGCCAATGCAATGACAATTTCACACTGTAGTTTGCTAATCTCTATGAAGGCCAACTAAAGTTTGGTGCCCCATAATCAAGTTGATGGCATTTTAATTTTATTCAATTAGATTTGTAATAGGGAGCATTTTTTTTTATTTTTTTGTTGATTTGGTATATAGTTCATTTACGTATTTTTCTAACATGTCATGCTTTATTGCATATTTTAGTTTGAGGTATAGGCACAAGACAAGGTAGAAGGTATTTTGTGATGAGAAAATTGTTACGCATGCTTACAATATGTATATATATGTACGTATGTATGTATATAACTTGTTTACCAAATACATGCACACTTGATTGACTTTTAACACCTAATTACTTGAACCATTAACTAAATCTACATTCATGAATCATCGTAGTTTTAGTACACAACTAAACATTGTCACATGTTCTACATGGTTAGCCACGTTTGGATCCTCAATTTCAATGCCCTTAGAAAGAGGAACAATAAGGCGATAATTATTATAACCAAGATAGGGTTTCTCATCACACACACTATGTACCTTTTGCTTGATTGTCTGAGGGAGATTAGAGAGGTCTTCAATTGTAGCTAACATGGTCAACATGATCCCATCATATTCTAGCACTATACACACACTTTATCTTTTCCAAGTACACTGCTCACTCTATTTCAATAGCTCACTTTCATCCCAATCAATTTTGTAGGAAACATTATGGACAAAAGTTAGTTGAATGTTGAAAATAAAGTTTATCCAAGGTATATACAAGGGGCGGATAAATTTATTGAGTGGGTGTATATTGAGTTAAGGGCTGGTAAAAAAATTAGGTGCCCATGCAAAAAATGTAGAAACACAGTGTTCAAAGTGAGACACAAAGTACGGTTTAACCTATTAAAAAATAGTTTTTGGCAGTTTTATAAGGTTTGGGATCTTCATGGAGAAACCTTAGGAACGACTTCATATCTCCCTTATGATACCAATGTTGAAGAGGATGACATAATTGGAATGATACATGCTGCATATAGAGTTACTAACACAGAGGGTATGAATATTCATGTAGAAAATAGTGAAGAGCAAAATTTGCAAGCAAATAAATTTTACCAATTATTGAAAGGATGCCAAAACAAGGTTATATTCAAATTGTGAGAACATGTCAAAGTTGTTATTTATTGTTAGACTAATTAATCTAAAGTGTCTTAATCACTGAAGCGATAGATCTATAAACATATTGGAATTATTTAAAGAAGTATTGCTAGATGGCGCCTATTTACCAAATTCCCACTATGAGGCCAAGAGAGTTATTCAAGACTTAGGGTTATTGAAAACAATAATATTTGTTAGCAAATGCATAAAATGAAACTCTATATATATAAATTTGTATAATATGAAAAAAATGGTGAAACACTACATACTCTCAAAGTTCTTTTCCTGCACTCAAGTGTAAGAATAGAGTATTAATTTTATATAATTTGGATGGATTTCCATGACCTCTCTACATAAATACTTGTTTCCATCATTTTTATTAAAGATTTTGTCATTAAGAAAATCTACTTAATTAAAAATTGAAAAAATGAAATGATAAATTCAAGGAAATTTGTTCCACTATCCATCACTAAACAAACATGAAAGCACCTATAAGTCTGTTGAAAACAAATATGCCATAGTTTAGTGACAAGTTTTACCATAGTTAAAAAAACCCGTGATTAAAATGTGACTTAACAATAGTTGCCAAACCATAGTTAAATCGAGTGGATTAACGACGGTTTTTCCACAAACCATCATTAATTTATGATGATTTTATGTAACCGTTGTTAAATAATGATAGTTTAATAATAACCGTCATAATATTTTGACCGTTTATGAGAAACTATAAAACTTAACAACAATTTATAGCCAAACTGTCGTTAAATAACAACAATTTTCTCAAAATCGTCATTAAATCCTTGAAATTGTGACTGTTCCTTGAAAATACTAGATAACGAACTGAATATTGCTTCAAGAAAGAAAATCAAGGGAGAAAATTGAAGAAATAAGAGAAAATGAAAGGAAATGGGAGAGAAAGTTTGTGGTGCTTGAGGGAGAAAAGGGAAGAATTTCAAACGAAAATGGAGAAGGAAGAATATAGGGAATGCTAAAATAAGGAGGATTTAACAACATTTTTTTAATGAACTGTCGTTCAGTTCAAATTTAACGATAGTTCATTAAAAAAAAATATTTTTAAATCCTCTTTATTTTTGCATTCCTCGTATTCTCCCTTCTCTCCCTTGAGCACCACAAACTTTCTCTCCCATTTCCGTTCATTTTCTCACCTGATTTTCTTGAAGCAATATTCAATTCGTTCTTTAACATTTTCAACTTGTGGCTCATCATTTCCACTTAAGGTATGTATACTATTTGCTCTAATTTCCTCCCTTTCATGTTTTTCATATGGTGTTTGCTTCAATAAGTTCAGGTGATGATGTTATATAACTTTAAATGGAGATATATTGTTTTGTATATGCTAAATATATTGGTTTCTTAAATAATATATTGCTTCAAATATATGCTGAATATATTGTATACTTATATAATGTATTGCTTCAAACATATTATAGATATATTGCTTACTTATATAATTATAATTATATTGTTTTCTTATGTAGGTACATAGTGCTTTTGTTATATAGCTTAAAATGATGATATTATATTGGATATATTAAATGCTTATAATAAAATTAGAAGAAAGAGATAGTCAATGTTTTAAATTTTTGTAATGAAATTAGAAGAAAGAAATGAAAACATAAACTTCTCATTAAAAAATATAAAATTTAAAAAATTTGCGATAAAATTTATTTAATGTAGTTCCCATCAAGTTTAAACAAGTTTGATTGTTTTTGTTTTTATTTTATTTACAGTAGTTTCTTCTCTCTATATTATATGTGTATTAAATTTGAACTAATGTTATATTTTCATAATTAACAGAAATTTTGAGAATGAAGATGTCTAGTTTAGTCATTGTAGTTGATTTGCATGGCCACCGATACAAATCGGTGTCCAAATCGTGATATGACAAGAATTGCACAGATCGGTGCAATTCTGGCTCAAATTACAAAATCGCACGGATGCAATTCGTTTCGATTCTGGCCTGCCTCAGCTATGGGAGCTTCTGCCATGGTTGGGTGATGTTTCTGTTTCTTCTTTGCAAAACCCATATTTAATTCTGGTATTGTCCTTCGTCGTTGCGCAGCTACGTGAGTTTGCTGCCATGCTGCGTGATGGTCTGCTCCTTCTTCTCGATTTTCCTCTAAAGCTAGAAACACACCGGTTTCACAGCAAGTCCCTTTCCACTTTTTAATTTTTTTTAATGGGTTTAGCATTTCTTTAGTTCCTTTTGTTCAACAATTAGAATTTTTTTAATATTTATTTACACAAAATCATTTTTTATCTTCATAATTTTAAATCTATTCAAACTTAAAAAGATGCTGTTTCTTTTTTATAATTTTAAATTTATTCAAATTCATTTAAATAATTAATTACCTATTCATCTTTACAATTTTTAAGAGTTATAGTTAATTATATTTAAAATTATGAAAATAAATATATTATTTTAAATATTTTATTTATATTATCTATTTATTTATATTTTATATTATATATTTTGAACTATTTTTTAATGTGTCTGTGAATTTTACGATTCGATATGACTCGCGATTCACGATTCAAAAAATAAATTATTCGATTCACAATTTAAATTACGATTTGACTACTATGAGTTTAGTTACTACAGACAAAGTTGGTGAATCCAAGTCTAGACCATTGGGCAATGAGGATGGACAACCTAGGGATATAGTTTCACTTGACTCACATATTCTATTCACATTCCAGGAGTTGAAGCGTGAGTTCTCTCTTAACGATTTTTTGTGTGGAAGAGGATGAAAACCATCAAAATATGTAGCATCAACATGTAAGGAGAATAAGGAGTTGATTTGTTAATATTATTGATAAGTATCCTAACTCACCTAGTGGCTAAACTATTTAGTTTTAATTTGTATTTTAATTATTTTTCTTTTTTAGATGAGCATGGTCAGATAAAGCCTATATCATTAACTATACATGATATTTGGGCCTTACATCATGGGCAAAAAAGGTTGTCATCAACTTCAACAATATAAACCCACCAATTGGAGAAAGTGGTTTGTTACGAGTGTTTCTATTTTTTGGAACACTTGGAGACAATTTTCAACTATATCTCATTTCTTACAAGGACTAGAGGTTCGTTCCTGCATATTACAAAATCAATGTATTTAGGCACTCTATACAAATAATTACATATTAGTTATTTGTTTCTTTCAATGCCTTGACTTGGTATTTTATTAGTTTTTCCATTTTCTCTTACAAGCAAAGTTTGTTGTACAAGAAGTACATTAGAATATTATTTTTCAATCACTTAGTTAAAAGTGAAAATCTGCACGTTACAACTTATACATGTCAAAAAATAATGGGACTCGCATGAGAGAACAATTATGTGCTGATGTCCCAAAAGACATTTCATGGGCCCACTGAACGAAATTTGTAGACTATCGTTTCAAGATGAAGTTTAAGTAACTACACTTAATTGTTAATATATATCAATTTATGATTAATCTTATCAACATGATTCTATCATTAACTAGGAAATTGCTAAAAAAAATAAACAAAACTACAAGAAAAAAACGATATCTCATATCAATGGTTCTAGGAGCTTTACACTTAAGAAGACAAAGATGGTAAGTTTATATTGCTGAAGTTTATTTTTTGTTGGAAATAAATTACCTTAATTTTTTTTGAAATTTTTAGGAAGTTGAGCTTGGAAATTCAGTCACTCATGGAGATGTATGAACTGTAATCCATAAAAAGACTACTGGTTCATACATTAACGATGATGCAAGAGCTATCAGTGTAAGTATTTAAACTTCATGAGAATAAATTTTAAGTTCTGATTTTATTGTAATGATGTGTTTTTAAAATGATTTTTTACTCTTTATTTGAATTTGAAGGAAAAAATTGTTGCGATTTAGAGTGAAGACTCTTCTTCTCAAGAATTTTTCAATGGAGATTTATTGGCTAGAGCTTTAGAAAGCTAAGAGCATCTAGGTCAAGTTTGAGCATTCGACTTAGGTGTTTGCCCGATCTAAGTGTTTGACCAATGTTCTATTGGGAGTTTACAATCTAGGCCCTCCAATGTTGAGTTGCAAAATGAAGTGGCCCGATTTAAAGCAACCATACAAGAACAAAAAGTTAAACGACAACATTGTGAGGTAGAAATAGCAGCATGACAACAACAAATAGAAGCAATTATGACTTTTTTCCTTCAAAATTATCATGGTTAAGTGTTGTCTGAACTTGCATTACTACTAAGTCTTGGTCCAAAAGTAAATTTTGAATCATAAAAATAAATATTTTTGCAATTAGGTTTATTAATAACATGCTTTTTTTTTCTTTCAGGCACCAGGTGATAACAACGTGGATACTCACCTCCATATTCTCAAGGTTGATTTACATTGTTACTATAAATTGATTGTGATTGTAATGTGACATTTTCATTTAAATTTTAATTAAATATCAGTTTTCAATTGACAATTTAGCTTATAATTGATAAGTTAATTTTTTTTGTTGATATTGATATTATTGTGGATACAATTATAAAAATATTAAATAAATTAAATCAAATTAAATAAATTAAATAAAAAACAGAAATTATGCTTTAATAACGATTTCACAATCCACTAAATAATAACAGTTAATGAAACCATCGTTAAAAATTGGTTTAACGATAGCTAATATAATCATCGTTATTTAGAGACGATTATAAAACTGTCGCTAAATACAAATTTAACAACAATTATTAACCATTGTTAAGCACGAATTTAACCATGGCATCCCCACAATTGATAAAATTCATTGTTAAACCAGCTGCCATGGTAATTTATTATGGTTTGAGAAATCATTGTTAAATTTTCTAGCGACAATTAAAACCATAGCTAAACAGGTCTTTTCTTGTAGTGCATCATTTTTATTAAAGATTTTGCCATTAAGAAAATATGCTTAATTAACAGTTGGAAAAAGGCAATTTTAAATTCAGGGAAATGTATTTCCCCATCTATCACTAAACAAACATGAAAGCACCTATATGTCTGTTGAAAACAAATATGCCATGGCAAAAGAAAAGCTGCTAGGATCCATTAGTTGGAGTAAGGGTGGGATGCATGATGCCTCCTTTCAATTAAGTCTAATGTTGCCTTCAGCCTACACGATTACTTTATTTCTTCCCAAAACAAAGATAGAGCAATTATATATCTACTCTCCAAAGATTTACGATTGTATGCAAAACGAACTAAGATTCTTGGTGAAGTTAGGAACCAAAAACCAGAAGAATCTCTCAACTGACATTGCGGGTAACTAAATGGAGTTAAACCAAAAACCTAGTGAGTTTATCTGTGTCCTTTTCTTTTCACTTGTTTGATTACAAAAATATTTTTCTATATAGAAGAGTAGATGAAATAAGATGAATATAAGCTACTAGGTGTGGTCTAGTAGTGAGGAATTTGGGTAGTTAGTAAGAGGACATAGATTCAAACCTCTGCTTCATCATGTACAAAAAGTGTTATCAGTAAAAAATTTATATCATTCTATATAAAGATGTGCAATGTATAGCAGCAAAGTCTGAAGGAGAAAAATTAGCAAATATATGAAGAACATAGCCAAATAATTACTTGATATGCAACTTTTCCTTATATATTCAGTGGATGCTCTTCAAACCTTCCATTAAATCTCAAGATCTTAAATACAAAGATTTATATATAAAACTTGAGGTGTGTAAGTGTTGCGATACCAATGAAAACAGAGTAGATAGGCAGTTAGTTATGCATACACTCACCGTGTGTAGGGTAGAGTTTAATAAAGAGTTAAATGTATTGAGTGTGATTACTTTCAAATTTTCAAATTGAGTGGGTAGCTAGAATGTAGTATAAGCTGATTTTCAAATTTAAAAAAAAAAAAAAAACTTTTCACTCTTTCCATTTTGTTATATTTCCTTGCAAGTTTCAATTCTAAAGTCCTTCACCATAAACTTTAGTTATAACACAATAAATACTAAATATAGAATAATATTTTATTCATACCATTAAATATTTATATTAAAACAATGTTGTATGTAAGTAAACATGTGTTAGACATATGATGTACCTATCTAACAAATGTGGATGACAGGATTTGTTTCGTACTTTCCTATAATTCAAATATATAATCCATATGCTGCAATTTTTTATGTACTACTTTCTGTCTTGGAGCTGATCTATTTTATAATTTTGTTATTATTAAAAAAAATTAAGATAAGTGCCCATACCAACTTGGTCGAAAATGGCAGGCGCGCCTTCCCATTAGTTTAACTTCAATTATTATGTGAGAAAATTAATTCGGAAGCATGATTGACAAACAAATCACGTTTTATATATGGGATATGATTGATGGCAGCCTACTCCTGTAACTCGTGGTGGTACAGTCACACGTTTTTAGCTGCACTTGATTCGTTGTATCTCCTTAGCGTGTTTCCCTTGGTTAACATATTACGTCTCCTCCTTGCTTTCCTCCTCCATGGGGATCTGAAGAAAAATATAAAAGGTGTTTTGTCTTTTTTTAACTAATATCTCGTCACAACCATGACCTCTTGCTCTTATTTTTCAAGTTCGTCTTAAAAAACAATTAAAGCTTTTTTTTTTCTTTTTTCTAGATAGTGACGCTTCAGTAAAATACTGTTTATAAATATTGTAATAAATTTAAAATAATTATACAATTAATATTGTTAAAGTGTGTTATAATATTAAAAATTTAAAAATATCTTTTTGATATTTTTAAAATTTTAAAATATTTTTTAAAAATAAAAATAAAAAACAGTAAATAAACACATTTTTAAACTTATTTTTTCATTAAAAAAAGGCAACTAAACAGCCCTTAACTTGTCACAAAATAAAGAAATTCCAATTAATGATTCACTTGTAAACTCTCCTCTCATTAGTTTTGTGCCCTTTGGACAGATGACGCTGGTAGAACAATTAAATTCCAGATCATAGTGAGATCTCATGTTCTCAGTCCATTACATAATATCGTATTATGTTATACTACACCGCCGGTAGACAAGTTTTTGTCCACCAACGGTGTTCAGATTGTGCCACGTGAGTGTTTGTCACGTGGCACAATCTGAACACCGTTGATGGACAAAAACTTGTCAAGCGAGGATGTACCATATATTTTCTCATATATAAATCTATTAAGAAGGCAATTTAGTCATGTCTTGCAAATATTTATTCATTTTTTACTCCCCAGTCCCCACATATTATCACGTACGTTATAATATATTATCACTTGCCTCCAAACCTAAGATTCCTTTTAATCAAGAGAAGTTATTTAATTAAGTCCCTCCATTTCTTTCCTCGTATAAATTAATAATTGTAGCAACTTCAAGTAGTTGCTACCAGTAGTCCTAGAGAAGCTAGCTCTTAGAAGAATAGGTGAGCAACACTGCGATTTCTATCTCCATCACCGTCTTCTTCTTCCTTCACCATGTCTGCAGAGACACCATCACCGATTCCTCAGACACACTTTCTCTCCCACAATACTCAATCCTCACTCCTCCCGCTAGACCCTTTCAAGATCCTCTCCCCCTCAAACCTTCTCCCAGATACAACTAAGATCCCCTCCGACCTTCTGCCTAACCCAGCCAAAATCCTCTCCCCCTCAAACCTTATCCCTAACCCTTCTAAGATCCTCCCTACTAACCTTGTCCCAGACCTAACCAAGATCCTACCCACAAACCTTCTCCCAGACCCAACAAAGATCCTTCCCAACGTTCTCCCAGACGAAACAAAGATTCTCCCCAACCTTCTCCCAAACCCATCTAAGATCCTCCCCACAAACCTTCTCCCAGACTCTTTGCATATCCTCCCCTCAATACCTTTCCCTGACCCATCGAAGATCCTCCCCAACCTTATCGCCGACCCCTCTAATATCCTCCCCAACCTTATCCACGACCCCTCCAAGATCCTCCCCAACCTTCTCCCAAACCCTTCTACGATTCTGTCCAACCTTCTCCCAAACCCTTCTACGATTCTGTCCAACCTTCTCCGTGACCCATCCAATATCCTCTCCACATTACTGTCCTCGGATGACAACCCTATCAAGTTCGTCCTTGGGAAGCTCAACCCAGCCAAGCTACTTGGCCTCTTGAGTTTCCCTTTATCGTTCTTTTCATGGAGTCGCTTTCTGATCATCGGACCCATATTACTCCTCCTTATCGGCTTAATAACCACAGGAACCATGCTGGTTCTGATCATTTTGACGCCACTGATAATATTATTTAGCCCCATATTGGTCCCTGTTGGCACCGCTCTCTTCGTCGTCGCTGCAGGACTCTTGTTCGTGTGCGGATTCAGCATTGTTGCTGGTCTTGCTGTGGCATGGCTCGTGCAACGCTTCTGTAGTCCTGAAACACGCAATCCGCCCGGTTCGGACCAGATGCTTAGTGACATGAAGGATGCAGCGTCGGGCGCTTGATTCAGGACTCAGCGAATCAAGGATTGTTGAACCAAGTTTCTTCGGTTGGGGTATCTATAAACAGTATTCAAATAAAATATTGAATGACGTATAAGCATATTAAATATGAATTTTGAATATGTTTATATCTCTTTAAATGATTGGTTTTTTTTTATAATTATTTTTGCTAAATTAAATTTTAATTTTAAATTTTTGCTTTTTTATTTTTATGTTTCTCTTATAAAAAACAGCTTTTGATGGTGTTTGATATGTGAATTTTTTATTTATTTTCTAAACATTTATAAATTTTTCTATAAAAAATGTGACCATAATATATATATAAAAAATTTCAAGATTTATGTGTTGTTAAGCAACATTTTTTTTTCGGTACATAAGCAACATTTAAATAACATAGAAGCACTTTTTTTAGATATCAAATTTATCATATATAAATTTTTAATATTTAAAAAAATTAGACTGTTCAAATAAAATTGAAGACAGGTTAGATATTCTTATAAAATTGTCGCAGTAAAAAATACTAAAGTTATTTTTGAAGATAAAAGAAAAAGATAGCTTAGAGTTCTACATGTCATCATGATGCCAACAATAACTTCAAAAAACTATAAAATTGTTCAAAATATAAGTGAAACATATCTTCACCAATTAAATTATTCAGCGCTTTTATAGTCAAGTAATTGTGTTATTAGAATTTAAATAGAAAATAGTATAAAGTGACTAAATAATTACATAAAAAATTATAAACTACAAAAGAATTAAATGGTACATTTAAATCACAGGAAGTGAACTGATTTTATACCAAATCACAGGAGATAATACGTAACTTATTAAAAATTTAAACATCATTTTTTATTTATAAAGAATTATATAGCCAATAAAATAATGCCGCATGTATAAGTAAATATGTGTGAGACATGTGATGTACCTAACAAATGTGAATGAGATAATTTATTTCCTACTTTCTCATAATTAAAAGGTCTGATATATAAATTTGAAAGTTCGTGGTGACTAGTTACAAATTAGTGTCTATGTGTTAATTTCATTTTAAAGTATGTTAATTTGCTTCACGTGAAAATAGAGATAACAAAATATCTACTGTCCAGTAATTTACTGAGATCAACCGAACAACACATTAATTCTCAATTTCCATATACTGCAATTTTTTATGTGATGCCTCCTGTCTTGGAGCTGATCTATTTTAAAATTTTGTTATAATAATAATAAATAAATAAAAAAGGATAAGTGCTTATGCCAGCTTGGTTGAAAATGGCAGGCGCGCCTTCCGGTTAGTTTAGCTTCAATTATTATGAGAGAAAAGAAGTTGGAACCATGATTAGCAAAAAAATCACGTTTTATATGTTTATTTAGTTTTTTTCAGAATATTTAGTTTTACATATTTATATATGGGATATGATTTATGTCATACTCTTTGATTTTAAGCAATTGTGTTTTGACTTAAACGTATTTGTTTTGTTTTAAGTAACTATGTTTTATTTAAATTAATATATGTTGTTTTATATAAATTAACATGTGTTTTTTTTTTGTTTAAAACAATTATGTTTTGTTTTATATAATCCTATTTTACTATTTAAAAATCTAATTTTATATTTATAGATGTGTTTTTTTTATAGGTTGTCTTATTGATTTGATTAAAAGAATGCTTAAAATTTTGAAGTTTTAAATTTAAAAGCGCAACAGTTGGGCTCTATAGCGATGTCAACATCTCAATGTTGCGACGACAAACTTTTAGGCTACTATTTTGAAAAATCTTGAAGCCGTATCATTGCGACAACAAAGGCACAGGTAGCAGTTTCAGAAATCCAGAATTGTTGGCATCGCGACGACAAAAGCAAAACACACGAAATGGGATTCTTGAATGCTTAGCGTCGCAACAGCAAAGGGCTAGCACCAGCGAAAAGAAAAAAATGCCCTTCTGCCTATAAAACTTTTTACTATGGCTTTTCTCTCGTCTTTCCCTTCTTTCCTGAGCTTCTACATTGTTTCTCTCTCTAGAAAGTTTCTCAACCTTTTCTCTAGAATATCTGCTCAACCGGAGCCCCGTTTGAGAAACCAAATGCACTATCGTGATCAGCACGAAGCATAGGCCACATTCCACTGTTTAGTTTTTTAAGAAATTACTGTTTGAGAAATGGAAAACTGAAGGTAAGATTATGAAAACCTATATTTAGAAAGCTTCAATCATGAAACTAATACAATATTTAAGTTCAGAAGCTAGAAGAACCCCAACACTTCTACATTCATATGATGGCATTTTTCTGACGTGAATAGTTGATTTTTGCTTTTGTGAATACTAACATGAACAATGCCATGAATAGTACCACGTGTGAAGAAGATGAAGGCTAGTTGTTTTGGGTTGCTGAGCAAGACTTCGACATTTGTATAACCGATTTAATTTCATAAATTTGCTTTAAAAGTTAGCTTATTTGAAGCTTAAAGCCTAGTGAGTAAATGATATAAAACTATAATGTGTACCAGTATTATTTGAATTCCTAAGGCCTATTCTATAAATTTTGTGTTGTGTTTAGGAAGTTGAATTTTTATAGAGTTATAACTCTATTTACAGTTGGTCTTTAGGTAAGTGTGAAATTGTGGACTATAGGTATTTTGGAATTTTATTTGTTAAAGCAAATTATTAGAAAAAATTTGAGACATGCTATTTTTTTTTGGTATAGAACGATGCCCAAAAGGCTAAGAAAAAATAGGGCGAAAGGCACCTTTTCCCCTCAAATCATCCAAAAGAAATTTCCCCAGAGGTCTAAGCGGACTTTCCAAAAGATGAAGGCCTAAGTCTTGTTATGGGCTTCTCTTGCCATCCAATCTACTGCCATATTCCCTTCTCTGAAGGAATGTTGTAATACAACTTTCCATTCCCTCTTCAACATTTGTTTTATATGGAAGACGAGGTTATTTTCTGGTTGGGATTTGTTTGGTTCCTTCAGGCACAAATCAGAAGCCAGTTTCGAATCTGTCTCAACCAATACGTCTCTGAACCCATTGTCCCATGCTATATTCAAAGCAGTAGCAATGCCCCATAGCTCGGCCGAGGTAATACTGCATATGCTTAGTTTCCTCGTAAATCTAATTATCCATTCTCTGGCAGCATTTCTCAAAACTCCCCTACATCCAGCAGATTCAAAGGGGAGCACTGAATCGTCCACGTTGAATTTAACTTGATACCCTTTAGGTAGACTCTAGGTTATCATCTGGATCCTTCTTCTATTGCCCTGTATTGTGTCGCCGACTTGGTTCCACTGCATATAGATATTCGCAAGCGACCGGCAGGAGAAAATAAAGTCCTTCAAGCCTTGATCCTGTGGTTGGAAGGTGATTTCGCATCTCCTGACCCAGATATTCACACCATAGTGCCAAACAGGACATCCCATGGCAGAGTGTTGTGATCCTTATTGCCTAACTTTCGCGATAAATTTTGATTCAACCATTCCATCATGTCTCACGAGAAGAAGGTTTGCCAATGGTTTAGATGCATAAGTCTCTTCCAAAGGTTTTTTTATTCTCCACCGTCCCTTAGACAATGTAAGGCTGACTCCTGGTTTGTCCTGCATCTCTGGCATAAACCTTAGGCATCAAGGTGTTAATCAAATCAAAGTTTATTTGTCAGAATGCAATTCTGTCTTGCTAGCTAGAGGAAGGTTCTTATCTTTTGGGGTCCAGGCCATTTCCATATTTTCTTCCAGACTGATTGGATGTTGTTTTGAACCTTTATTATGCTTATGTAAGCTGATCTAACTGAGAAGGAACCATCTTGACTATGTTTCCAAATGAACTAATCGTCTCCCATATCCTCATTAGGAGGCCACATTGCTGCTAAAGAGTTCTTTGCTCTCTTAAGAAGGATGTCAATGAATTTCGGCCAATTCCATTGACCATCTTCTGTGACCATCTCCCTTATGCGGCAGTTCCTTAAATCTTCCTGTAATGGCATCATGATCACCTTCTAAAGGGGACCTACCCCAAGGAGCCCGTCATTTATCTAGAATTTTGCAGTTTTTCCATTTCCCACTGTCTAACAAATCCCATCTTCCACCTTTGCTACACTTTCCTGACTCATCTCCATAGATTAGATACATCCTTCTTTTTTTCATTCAGGGTTGGAATGGGGCTACTATCATTCATGTATTTAACCTTAAGAATTCTCACCCACAACTCATCTGGGTTTTGAATTAGACCCCAGGCAATCTTCATAAGGAATGCTTCATTCATTCCTCTTAAATTCTTTAGGCTCCCTCTTCTTTTGGATCACACAATTTTTCCCAGTTGACAAGGTGAATTTTCCTTCCTTGTTCTGTGTCTCCCCAAATAAAATTACGGCTCATCTTTTTTAGTTCATCACATAAGCCCACAAGAAGTAGGGCAGTTTGAATGGAGAAGAAAGGCAGGTTGTTAAGCACACTGCTGGTCAGTGTTATTCTTCTTGCAAACATTAGAGTTTTGGCTTTCTATTCTCTTATCCTTCTCTTTACTTTCTCTGCTATATGAATAAAGATTCTTTTGGTGACCTTATTCTATATGAGTGGCATGCCGAGGTAGGTCCCCAAGCTGCTCATGAACTAGAAGCCCATCTCTTGACTGTATTGCTCTAATCAAGTGTGATTTATGTTGACTAAGAAGAGGCATTTAATCTTCCTCTCACTCACCAACTATCCCGAATTTGTTCGCTATTGCCCAATTAATGCAATGGGATAATCTGCGAAAAAAAGGTGAGAGAGTATAGTACCATTCCTACAAATCTGGATTGGTTTCCAGAATTTGTTCGCTACTGCCCAAATAATGCAATAGGATAATCTTTCAATACATAAAAGAAAAAGATATGGATATAGAGGATCACCTTGTCTAATGCCTCTTGTCATCCTGAATTCCTCTATGGTTTCTCCATTCCATTGTATGCTCATCGATATGGTAAAGTCGCATTTAATGATAAGGTTTATAACATGTTCATGAATTCCCACCTCGTGAAGCGTATCTTCTAGGAAGTCCCATCTATTCCTATCTAATCCTGTCACTTTGATAGCCATTACACCCTTTTTCCCCTTCTTTCTTCTCATGGAATGTGTCACTTCTTAGGCTACAATGATGTTGTCTGAAATGTGCCTCCCTAGAATGAAACTTCCTTGGCATAACCCTATCTATCGCTGCATGAAAGGCTTCATCCTGTTGGCAATTATTTTTGTCAAAATTTTTAGGATAACATTACAGAGAGCTATTGGCCTAAATTCCTTCAAGCTTTCTGAATTTTCCACTGTTGGGATTAAGACTATAAGTGCTTGATTCATGTTTTCCACCATGTTAGGATTGGCGAATATGTCTTGAATAAGTTTACATACATATGGGCCTACCACCTCCCATTGACTCTAGATGACAATGGCGTGTAGGTCGTCTGGACCAGGGGATTTGAAGGCTCCCAAACTGAAAGCTACCTCTTTGATTTCCTCATCTAGCATTAATTTCTGTAGCTCCCTCAGTTCTTTTTCATTAATCTTCAAGAAGCATCCTTTGAAGGGAAGAGGATGGAAAGGAGCATCCTCTTACGTATATCGAGATTGGAAAAAGTTCCTTGCCATTGTTTTGAGATTATCAGCATCTTGTTCCCATCTTCCGTTATCATCCTTCAAGGTGACAATTTTATTCCTCCTTCTTTTGGCCATAATGGACGCATGGAAAAATCTAGTATTTCAATCACCCAATTTGAGCCACTTACATCTGGTTTTTTGAAACCATATTGCTTCTTCCCTGATGAGGATATTATCATATTCTTTCCACAAATTAGCCTTGAGTTTGGTAAGGTAGAAAGATTCCTGCTGAGCTAACGCTTTGTCAATCCCTGTTAGCCTTCTGATCAGGGATCTTTTCTACATAAACACGTTACCAAAAACTCTATGGTTCCATGTAGCATCTTCCTCCTTAAATTTAGTCGAAGCCGCACTCCAATTCTGTTCCTGCTTCCAAATATTGGTTACTATATCAGTGAACAAATTATCGATGAGCCACACTGCTTAAACTCTAAAAGCTCTGTTATTCTTATTCTGCCTATTCCTCTATCCGGTGTTGATAAGGAGGGGATGATGGTCATATTTTAATGGAGGGAGATGAAACACCATCGTTTTAGGGAAAGACATTTGCCAAATCAAATTACTGATTGTTTGATTGATTCTTGTTCTACTTATTCCTCTGTCCGGTGTTAATGAGGAGGGGACGATGGTTAGATTTTAATGGAGGGATATGAAACACCATCGTTTCAGGGCAAGATATTTGCCAATCTAAATTACTGATTGCTTGATTGATCCATTCCTTGATTGCCCCTCGTTCCCAAGTAAACTTAGGCCCCTTGAAGCTGAGGTCAATGAGGGAGTTATTAGAAATGAATTCCTCAAATTCCCTCATAGAAGTCCAGTTCATGAAGCTAATTCCTGATTTCTCCAAAATACTTTTATAAGAATTGAATTCCCCCAAGATAAGCCAAAGGGTGTTCATGTTGGAGTTAAGGCTGCTCAATTTTTTCCATAAGTCTCTTCTGCCCAGATAATTTGGGCTCCCATACACAGAAGTAACAGGGCACTTCCTGCTCTCCTTCTTAATAGTAACTTCTAAGTGGATGATTTTTTTATCTTTAATAATAATCTCTACCTCCAGCTCATTTGTATTCCATAATAGCCAAATGCTGCCTATAAAGCCGTCAGCCTCCACTCTACTAGTACCAATCCAGCCTATCTTCTTCACTACATTTTTTAGCTTTCCTCCCATTCACTTTAGTCTTAACACAGAGCAACAAGGTTAAGCTAGTGGATCCTTATAAGATCTTTAATAAGGAAGGGGAAGTGCTTTGTACCTGCTCCTCTACAATTCCACGACATAGTAATCATAAAATAAGTCAGGAAAAGTATGATGTATGAACCGTCATTGTGACCTATTATTCTATACTCGAGTGGCACCCCTTGCTTCCATCATTGCCCAGCCCCCTTCGAGGGGTTCTAAACTGGCTTTTGCTAGGCTGTTTATCTGGAGGTTAATGTCAAGGGGTTTGAGAATGTCAAGTTCCATCCCTTGTCCTGAACTCTTCCCTATGGAGTCACCACCACTCGACGCTCCAAATTCTGATAAGTGGTTGTTATGGTAATTAAAGGGGGGAAAACTCACTTGGTCTATTGCTAGAGGTCTTTCATGCAGTATTAGTGGGTTTATGGGATTCCTGGGCAAGTCTATTGTTGGTGGACTTGCAAAATAGATATGCAACATCAAAAGGCAAGTGTACGTGTCGTGACCAAGTAATAAAGTGATGAGTGAGTATCGTCCCACGAGGAGTGAACTAAAACTATTATAGCGAGTTCTGCTGTGTGAAATGTTGTAGCAAAAATAAGATGGTTCACAAGATAAAATAGAGGTAGATCAATTAAATGCAACTATAACTAAGATGAGGGGTTCTAGGGTGTAAAAGAAAATGATATTAGGTGATCTAGGGTTACTCAGGGTTGCCATGAACTACAGCACTCATATTTGCTCTAAGGATTGCTGCGGCAATTGCTCTAAGTGCCAAGTTCAGTCTTGAATGGAGTCTTCCCAGACTTCTATTCCTTTCAATTCTGAGGTTCAGACACGCATTCCTGTATCAGTCCTCACCCCCGAATTGTGCATAAAGCTCCACTATTGGACTAATGGGGTACCCCATACATCCCTATATGGGCTAGCCCCATACATTCAACTATTTTCCAACCTCCATTACCCTTCCAGGTGAATATTGGCCTTGATCTTCCTCCACTAAACTTCCGTTATCAGGGGAAATTAAAATATAAACACATTTGAATGTTGAAACAAAACTGCAGTGAAATGTGTTGTTAATAAAAATGTGCTCAAGTTCATTACAACCCTTATGCAGTCCTAGCTGGAAACTAGCCAAGCCTCATGGTTACACTGATTACAAATATCCCAAAAACGCTGGTATGCATCCTAAGTGATATAAATAAAAATACAAATGCAGTTCTTTTTGATAAAAACAGTAAAAATCACAACAGGGATCAATGAAAAATCTAGAATTGCGAACTGTCCCCTTCTCTAATGCTTCACCATCCGGTGTCAGTGCATCCTGGGCTGTGGTTTTTCTCTTCCTAGTAGTTCTTTCTTTTTCCTCTCCCTTTTCGTGGCTCTGCTTTCTGCCATTTTTATAGTCAGGCCTTGTGGTCCCAGAAAGTGGCCTGACTTCTGCTGACATTCTCCCTGCTCTGCAGCCAGTGTCTTTGTGTCAGCTTTTTTTTCTCTCCACTTTTAGTAGGGGAGGCCGTTCTGCATCATCCCAACCAGCAGCTTGCAATGTTAGTTGGTTGCTGCTTTCTCCTGCTAGGTGGGTGGATGCACCTGCTGCGCAGCTCTGCTCCTTTGCCACCTGCGCCATATCAAACCGAATTAGCACCTCATATTAAAAAGGGGCCAGTTCACTCAATATCACTCGGGTTTCTGCCATAATTGCCACATATGCTTACTAAATTGCTACAGCAAACGGGGTGGATGATATTATATCTAAGGGAGTCATCCCATTCAATTTAATCCGGGAATAAGAGTGCTTAATACATCAAAACAACTCAGTAAACATACTCAGAAAGCACATAGAAACTGCAATAAATTGCAGTTATCATCTATTAAAGCCTCCCTGGAATTGGGCCTTCTACCTCAGCCCACTTTATCAGGCGATCTGTTAGACTTCTTGTTCTGAACTCTAACTCCCTTAGAGGCTGCCTTACGTGGGTTGGACTTGGTGTACTCAACTTGCTTCTTCATTTTGTTTCCTTGCAGGCCCAAGCCCAAGTTCTCTTTGCCCATTGGCATTTTCCCTTTTCCTTTATACGTGTGGGTTCTAGAGAAATTCTAGTCAAATCCTTTCTTCTTGGCTGAATTATCGCTGCCTTCTATCGTCCTAATCTCAATGTTGTCTTTTCCTATCTCTAGATCCTCTGGTATGCTACTTAGGATACTAAACTTGCAAAACTTCTACAGCGGCTTTTTGGGTCTTAGGTATCCCTGCCATTTATTTTCCAATGCTATTGTTGTTTTTCTCTTTCTGTGATTGGTGGGATTGTCGAGGCTTAACATCTTTCCTCCTTTCGAGTTTCTTGACCAAAATCCAAGGTCCATAGGCTCCTTCTCCGACATCGTTCTGCATCTTGATGGTAACTACCTCTGGTGAGTTAAATACCGTGTTATTTTTCCTTTCCTATTCCTTATTCTGAATCTTGGTGCTTGATGCTTCGTCTGTGGGTTCATTACTTATTTCTGGCTCATTCTGCTTGTATTGATTCTTGCGGTGACCATATTTACCACATTCAAAGCATATGAAGTGCAAACCCTCATATTCTATGTTGAAAATTCTTTTCCTGAGTTTGAATTTTGCCACAAGTTTTTTCCTTAGATTGATTTCCACACAGATTTGCATAAATTTTCCTCTCTCCACCTCTAATTCTTCCCCTAAGTCTGCGTTCATTCTTCTCAAGGTGTGGTTATCAATCTTCAGCGTTTTACCCACTCGGTTGCCCAGCCTCCAAAGAAAATGGTTGTCATAGTACTCTATCGGGAGTCAGGGAACTCTGATCCACACTGCCACTTTCTTGTAGTTGTCTCTTGGGATCTGAAATTGGGTATTAAGTGTTGCACTACCAAGTAGTGGTTTGTAATCATCTAAGGGCCCTCATGAAGGGCATAGTTGTAGTCTATTGAGATTGAGAAATTTGCCAGATAGTACTCATTCCCGATGTCTATGAGACTAAGGGAGCCTGAAGGGTGCCAAAGTCTTGTAACTCTCTCCTTCATATGTCTGTAGCCAATTTTTCTACCCATTAGTTTGATAATTAGTGATCTCCTCCATTTTTTGTAATATCCCCTTCTCTCTCTCCGCTATGATTTCCACAACTGGACACAGCTCAGAGTTTGTTATCTTCGTGTCGTCCATAGGATCCTCGTCTGATTCTTCATCTGTGAAATCATCCACCTCTTCAGTTTCCACTTCATTGATCATGTTGTCTATGCCATTTATACCCAGGAGCCTATCCTTGTAGCAAAAGCCTGATACTTCTAACCTCTGTGACTTAGTTGGATATAGGCCCGCAATGTCATTTGTCTCTTGGATGGGAGTGTTAAGTCCTCTCTCACTGAGTACATTCTTATGCTCTTTGGTTCTGTCCTCCGAAGACTCTTTGTCTTCCGTGAGGTTCTTGTCTTCACTCTTGGTTGTAAACTCTATTACTTCCAGTGTTTCTTCCTTTCGATCAGGTGAATCTAAACTAGCTTTAATTTTCTTGTTCCTTTTGTTCAGAATGTCCTGTTCTTCTTGAGATCGTTCCATTTCTCCCCTTTGCATGACTCTATAGCCGGTTCACCTCCCGAAATTGGGGATTGGGATCTTGAGATGGTGAGGCATGATATTTCAAGTATGCTATTTAGGGATGCATGAGATGGATAGAGGATTATTAGACCTTAAGATGGGGACCTGTGAGGAAGTATGTGATCTGGTGATTTGCATTAGTTATGCTCTGATTGGATGAGTTAGGGTTGTATACATATGCCTAGGATTGGCTGTTAAAGGATGAATTTAGGTTTGATGGAAAGGAAATTATAAAGTTAATGCATTCAAGTGTTTAAAGATTTTGTTTATGGTGGGGATTTTTGAAGTATTGTAGCTTTAAGATTTCTTATGGTCCTCATAATAATTCAAGTATTATTAAGAATTAGAAAATATTGCTTCTGTAAATTGATCCAGGATGTACAAAGTTTACATAACTATAGTAGCTAATTGCAAGAAGTAGGAATTGCATTTCTGAGTATATTAAACAATTTTATTCTAGAGTGTTAATTTGAACCTTGGAATGAGAATGTATAGTAGTTCTAGTATAGGTTCATTGAAAAACTCTAATATTAGTGATCTAGTTAAGATTGGAATCATTTTAACAATGTACTCAAATTAAAATTATGAGTCCCATTAGCTCATATGAGTTATAAAATTATAAATAATTATGAAGATTCTTGTATATATATGAAATTTGAATCAGGCTTAGTATTATTAAACTAATGAATGTTAAGTTAAGAGAATTACGAATGCGTATTTGTTTTTAAAATGTAATTTTATTGATCTAAGGAACTTTGGGATAGAGAAGTATTAATGTGTATCTTATGAACATAAACAATTTAACAAATCATAAGTGAATTTGAAATTGTGTTTTGATTGAATGTGATAAGCTTATGAATTTTGACCCCAAAGAGGTTGATATGTTTTTTGAAATGAAATATGGAATAATGGAATTGTTCTTATCTGTATTTGAGAATGAACGATAAATAAATTATCCAATGAGTTATTTCTAAAGTTAATGCCCTATGTTATTGCTACTATTATATATTCATTTATTATCATTATTATATGTTATTTTAATTCTAATAGAAATATGAAATACAATTTTTTAGAGATAAATCTTTTCGAAAACACTATCTGATAACATCAGTAGAGGTTAAACTTGTTACACCTTGTATTTCTAACTAACATGGGTGTTGCTAATTTTGTGTGTCAAGTGGGGCAATATATGGGAATTGTTACTAGCATAATGCCTCTAATAGCTAGCCATTTATGTTAGCCTTCATAGAGGATTTTTCATTTTGGTAGGAGTGGCCATGTACCTCCTATTATTATTGTTATGGATAATTTATGAAACCTTATCATTTTCAAGCATCACGCCTTCTAAAACATTATGGAATTTTAATTATGATTTCTCCTCCCTTGCTATGTGCTTAGAAATTTTTTATATAGTTTTAATATGGAGTCCTCCAAGTCAAATTTTTAAGATAATAATACAAAGAAATTTGTCTTTATTAAGATATTTGTAAGCTAAAGATTTATGAGTAAACTTTGATTTCTAATGCTTAATTAAGTACATATAGTTTAGTATAGAATTTTTTTTTTTTGTAAACCTGAAACCAAATTTGATGAGAAGAAAGGGGGAAAATAGAATTGGTGTTTCATTTAGAAATAAACTTGTATTGTATCAAAATTGCTGTAAAAAGTTAACATGTAACTAAAAGTATGGTTTTGGTTAAATATTGAGTTATGTATGAAATTTTTACAAATAAGTGAAATTTTATTTTAGTTATAGTTAAAGGAGATATGAGAAATGATAATTGAAGGAATATGTGCAAAAGACTAAGGATCTTCTAAACATCAAGTCCTCTGGAGATATATGTTCATATTTTGTCTGTTGTAATGGCTTGAGGAAATAGTTAGTAATTTGATAGAGTAGATTATATAATCAATGATCGGTTTAAAATTAGTCTCATAAAATGTTAAGGTGAAGTACTTACCCTACTGCGTTATAGATTATATTATTTGCTCATTGAATCGCAAAATTTATTTTATCTTTTTTTTTTGTTTCATAAATATTAGAATCAAAGTGGTGCAATGGAAGCATAAGAGATAAGCTTATCTGGAAAGATCAATTTGATTCTAGACTTAATGTTGTTGTTTATTTGTCTACTCTATTTGAAATTTAAAGTCATTCCATTACCATAGAAAGGATTCGCCTTTTCGATGCGTAATTGAATTTTTGTTTTTATATCCGATATTTTGTATAAATTTGATAATAATATTTTAATTTGTATTTAGACATGTAATATTTATATATGAATCTGACTTATTTCAATGGTATTTTATGTATTTGTAATCTGATTCAAGTTTGATCTTCATTTATGTTTCACCTGTTTATAATTTTTTAGTATTTAAAGATTTTGATTGTGTGGTTTAACTGGTGAAGAATTTGTTTTGTTTAATTCAAAGGACAAGGTTTCTACCATATGTTTTATTTGTATTTATATTTTCAACGTAAATTTTTTTTTTTCTACTATGTTTATGTTAAGATAGGTTTACAAAAAAAAAAAAAAGTTAACCTATCGTTTCGTATTTATCACGCGTTCAAATTTGGGTCGGAACAATTTATTTATAGGTGGTCGTAATGGTACAGTTACACGTTTTTAGCTGCACTTGTTTGTTATAGCTTTCTGTTAACGTCACATCTTACATCTCCTGCCTGTTTTCTTCCTTCATCATGATCCCAAGAAAAATATAAAACAAAGGTGTTTTGTTTTTTTTACCTAATTTCTTTTCACGACCGTGAGCTCTTTGTCACGGGCTTACTCTTTTCTCCCTAGTAAGAACCGTGCGGCACTTAGCTAAGACGCTCCTTCTGATGCTTAACTAAGTCAGCCTTCCTCAAAACACCTCTCCCAAAGGCAAAGTGACTAAAAGAGAGCAAGAGAGAAAGTAAGAGAACTTGGAGAATGCTAGAGAACTTCTATTGATGAGAGCTTCTTCGATGTTTACAAATGAGGGGGTGAGGGGTTTATATAGCCCATCTCCCCTTGAATCAATGGCTAGGATCGTTTTGATCCAACGGTCTACATTAAGCTTCTAGAGGATTCTAGACTTACTAGTATTTACATGATGTCTCTACATGGTTCTAGAGTATTCTAGAACCTACAAGATGCTTCTACTATATTCTAGAGTATTCTACTACATTCTAGAGTGTTCCAATATATTCTAGAGTCTTCTGCTAGCTTCTAGAAACTTCCAGAATGTACCAGAATTATCTAGAATCTTCTAGATGCTCACATGGCACAACTGCTTACTGGGCGCCAAATCATGTCCACCTCGTGCCTACGTGGTGCTGATGTGTCAGGGTGTGACACTCTCCCCCACCTATAGCGCAGACGTCCCTGTCGCGCTCATCTCGTGAAAGCGCTTTAGGTGGTCTTGGAACTGCCAAAGATCTTCTTCTGCTTCCCAGCTAGCCTCACTCTCTGGCAATCCCTTCCATTTGATAAGATATTGGGTACTTGGTGGTACCCCTCTCCTTCTCTGGACTCGGCTAGCCAAGATTTCCTCCACTTCACGATCAAAAGACTTGATAACAATGGGAGGCGCTCGCCTAGAGTCACTTCTTCCATGGTCTTCCTTGTCCTCTTGGTAGGGTTTGAGCATACTGACATGGAAGACCGGATGTATCTTCATCCTGGGAGGAAGATTAAGCTTGTAGGAAACCTTACCTACTCGCCCAACAACCTCAAATGGGCCTTCGTACTTACGAATTAGGCCTTTGTGTACCTTTCTGAAGGCCTTAAACTGTTGTGGGAGAAGTTTTACCATGACCATGTCTCCCACCTGGTATTCCACGTTCCGCCTCTTTTTATCTGCCCACTTCTTCATCCTCTTCGCCGCTTTATTCAGGTAAGAGTGTGCAACATCGGCTTGCTCTTGCCAAGATTTCACCATGTGGTAAGCTCCTGGGCTTCTCCCCTGATAAGAGTTTGTAAGAGTGTGAGGCGTAAGTGGCTGTTGCCCAGTCACAACTTCAAAAGGACTCTTCCCCGTAGACTCGCTCTTCTGAAGGTTGTAAGAGAATTGTGCTACGTCCAAGAGCTTTGTCCAGTCCTTCTGGTTTGCACTCACGAAATGTCTTAGATAGCATTCCAACAAGGCATTCACCCTCTCAGTCTGTCCATCAGTCTGAGGATGAAAGCTTGTGGAAAAGTGTAGCTCCGAACCCAAGAGTTTGAATAGCTCCGTCCATAAGCGGCCAGTGAAGCGGGGATCCCTATCACTGATGATGGTCTTAGGCAATCCCCAATACTTAACCACATTCTTGAAGAATAAACGGGTAGCTTCCTCAGCTGTGCAATCTGGAGGGGCAGGTATGAATGTGGCATACTTTGAGAATCTGTCCACCACCACCATGATAGAACCAAACCCCTCAGATTTGGGTAGTGCAGAGATGAAGTCCATTGAGATGCTTTCCCATGGTTGCTCCGGTGTTGGTAATGGCTCCAACAACCCACTCGGAGCTCGGTTTTCAACCTTGTCTTGTTGGCATACAAGACAAGTCTTCACATAGCTCTCCACTTCATCTCGCATCTGAGGCCAATAGTAGGCTGAATCCAGTAGTGCCAAGGTCCTCCTTTGTCCTGGATGACCAGCCCATTTTGTGTCGTGGCACTCCTTGATGAGGTCCCTCCTTAAGCTGTTCCATTTTGGAACATAGAGTTTCCTCCCTTTGGTGTAGAGAAGGCCATCCTCTACCCAGAATCTTCTGGTTTTGCCTTCTCTTACAAGTTCTATTAGTTGTTTTGCCAAGGGATCATGACTCATCCCCTCTTTGATAAGCTCTGTGATGTTCCCTTGGGCTTGAGAGATGGCAGCTAATTCAGCTTTTCGGCTTAGTGCATCAGCTACCACGTTTGCCTTCCCTGGCTTGTACTCCATCGTGTAGTCGAACTCAGCCAAGAAGTCTTGCCACCTTGCCTGCTTTGGTGTTAACTTCTTCTGAGTCTGGAAATAACTAGTAGCCACATTGTCTGTCTTGATGACAAAGTGTGACCCTAGCAGGTAATGGCGCCAGGTCCTCAAGCAATGCACCACCACTGTCATCTCCTTCTCTTGCACTGTATAGCGCCGCTCCGCTTCATTCAACTTGCGGCTTTCATATGCTATAGGATGCCCCTCTTGCATAAGAACTCCTCCAATAGCAAAGTCAGAGGCATCGGTGTGCACCTCGAACAATTTTGAGTGGTCTGGGAGTGCTAGTACTGGTTCCTTCATCACAGCAGCCTTTAACTCCTCAAAGGCTCGTTGGCACCGCTCACTCCATTTCCATGCATGATCCTTCTTCAGAAGGTTGGTGAGGGGTGTGGCTATGGCAGAATAGCCCTGAATGAACCGCCTGTAGTAGTTTGCCATCCCAAGAAAAGATCTCAACTCTGAGACTTTGGTTGGTGGCTCCCATTCCTGTATAGCCTTCACCTTAGCCTGATCCATCATTAGGGTCCCGTCCTTGATAACATGCCCCAAGAAGTGTACTTCACTCCTTGCAAAAGAGCACTTTTCCTTCTTCACATATAGAGAATTCTCCTGCAATACCTTGAATACGATCTGGAGGTGTTTGAGATGTTCCTCCAGGGTGTTGCTGTAGATGACAATATCGTCCAAGTATACCACCACAAATCGATCAAGGTATGGATGGAAAATCTCATTCATTAAGGTGCAGAATGTGGCTGGTGCATTGGTCAAGCCAAAAGGCATCACCAACCACTCGTAGGACCCATATCGTGTGACACAAGTGGTCTTAGGTTCATCACCATCGACAATCCTCACTTGGTGATAACCCGACCTTAAGTCTAACTTTGTGAACCACTTGGCCCCTCCAAGTCTATCAAATAAGTCAGCTATCAAAGGAATGGGGTATTTATTCTTGATAGTTACCTTATTAAGAGCCCGGTAGTCGATACACATCCGCAATGATCCATCATGCTTTTTCTGGAATAAGACCGGCGCCCCATAAGGTGCTTTTGATGGTTGAATGTATCCGGCATCCAGGAGTTCCTTCAGTTGCCTTCTAAGTTCCTCCAATTCTGGAGGTGCCATCCTGTAAGGCGCCATAGCAGGTATCTTAGCTCCCGGCTCCAGCTCGATCTTATGATCCACCCTCCTCCTGGGCGGTAGTTTCTTCGGCAACTCAGGTGGCATGATATCCTTGTTCTCTTCTAGAACTTTACTGATACATGGTGGAATTTCTCCGTCTTCCACCACCGTAGTCTCCTCCTTGAGTGTAGCCAAATAGGTGACTTCTCCTTTCTTGAAGCCTTTCTTCAGTTGCATGGCTGAGATCTGCTGAGTTCCCTTTTGTTTGGAAACTACGGGAACCATACATGGAGATCCCTTCTCCATGATACACACTGAGTCGTAGAACGGCATGGGCACCGCATTCACCTTCCTTAAGAAATCCATCCCGAGGATTATCTTGAAGTCGTCCATGCAGACAACAGAGAAGTCCACCGCCCCTTTCCAAGAACCAAGCGTCATGTCCACCTCATGAGCTGCTCCAGCAATAGCGTGGCCACTGTCATTGACAGTCTTGAGCCACCCTATTTTTGGAGAAAGCTTTAGACTGAGTCTCTCAGCTTCCTTCGGTGTGATAAAGTTATGGGTAGCTCCAGTGTCCACCATCGCCTCAGCGGGCTTCCCGTTTAGATGCAGGGCCACGTACATCAGTCCCTTCTTCTCTTTTGAAGATGATGGTTCTGCCGCCTTGACAGCATTCAACAGTTGGAGAGATCCCATGTTAGCAACTTCTTGGGACTCTCTCTCCTCTGCAATTGAGGCCAACGTCCCTAGCTTAGGGCATTCCTTCATCGGGTGTGGCCCCTTGCATACGAAGCAGCCAGTCCTGGGTACGAAGGCCTTCTTTTTCTCCTCATACTCTTTCTTTGAAGAGTACTTGTTATCCTTCTTGGCAATACTCTTCCCTTTGTCTCCCCCACCTTTGCCGTAATTATTTTTAGAAGAGAGTTTAGTCTTAGACTCACCTCGTTGGTACTCGATGAGCGACTCTGCCACGGCAATGGCTTCGTCTATGTCCTTGACTCCCCTCCGCTGCAACTCCTGCTTAGCCCATGGTTGGAGACCGTCTATGAAGAAGAAGAGAGCATCCTCGGTGGCTAGGTTAGGGATTTGGAGTGTGAGAGATGTGAACTCCCTAACATAGTCACTTATGGTGTTCCTGTGTTTGAGTTCCCTCAGCTTTTTCTTGGCTTCATAGACAACATTTTCTGGGAAGAATTGCCTCTTCAACTCTTTCTTGAATTCTTCCCATGTATTGATGGTGCACAGACCTTTCTCCATGTCTGCGTGCTTTCTTCTCCACCATAGAGTTGCATTGTCAGTAAGATAAAGGGAAGCAGTGCGTACCTTTATATGTTCTTGCTCAATGCCCATGCATTCAAAATATCTCTCCATTTGCCAGAGGAAGTTTTCTACCTCTTTAGCGTCTCTCACGCCTTTGAACTCCTTTGGCTTCGGGAGATCAATCCTTGGAGTTTCCCGTACTCCACTTGAACTTGCAGAACTGCTAGATCGCGTCCTTACCTCGTCAAGAGATGCCTTAAGGCTATCTAGCTGCCTTATGACAAGCTCTATCTTGCTCTCCAGGGTATCAAGGCGCTCAGCCCTTTCCTCCTCACCCTTTTGAGCATTGAACACGTCCTCCTTTATGAGATCAAGTTGTCCCAATACGTGAGACTCTAAGATCTCCTTGTCGTGTTCACCCCTCTGTAGGCGCATGTCCATGGCCTCCAAGGTGTTCTCCAGCAGCGTCACCCTCTCCTCCAAGACAACAAAATCTTCAGTCCTTGGCCTGCTCGCACCACGGGACTTCTTGCCACCACCGGCGGGAATGGAAGCATCCCTTCCCCTCACGCATTCTACTTGCTCCTCTGTCACGTTCGACATAATGCTGATAGAGTCGTTCACGCCCTTCGCGAACCTTGGCTCTGATACCACTTGTCACGGGCTTACTCTTTTCTCCCTAGTAAGAACCGTGCGGCACTTAGCTAAGACGCTCCTTCTGATGCTTAACTAAGTCAGCCTTCCTCAAAACACCTCTCCCAGAGGCAAAGTGACTAAAAGAGAGCAAGAGAGAAAGTAAGAGAACTTGGAGAATGCTAGAGAACTTCTATTGATGAGAGCTTCTTCGATGTTTACAAATGAGGGGGTGAGGGGTTTATATAGCCCATCTCCCCTTGAATCAATGGCTAGGATCGTTTTGATCCAACGGTCTACATTAAGCTTCTAGAGGATTCTAGACTTACTAGTATTTACATGATGTCTCTACATGGTTCTAGAGTATTCTAGAACCTACAAGATGCTTCTACTATATTCTAGAGTATTCTACTACATTCTAGAGTGTTCCAATATATTCTAGAGTCTTCTGCTAGCTTCTAGAAACTTCCAGAATGTACCAGAATTATCTAGAACCTTCTAGATGCTCACATGGCACAACTGCTTACTGGGCGCCAAATCATGTCCATATCGTGCCTACGTGGTGCTGATGTGTCAGGGTGTGACATCTTGCTCTTATTTGTCAAATTCATCTTTAAAACAATTAATCCAATTCTTTTTGTTGTACATGAAAAGGATATTTGAAAAATGTTTTTTTTTTGTTTAGATATTTATGTTTGAAAGATAAGTTTCTTGTAGATTGTTTAAATATATCACAGCTCTAAACTATAATCTCTCTAGAATATATAGTAAATTATATATATTTAGTTGTCTTGAAGAAGTTATGTAGAGACAAATATTAATATATACAAATAATTTAAAGGATATAAAAAGTTATTATATTATCTATTGAAAAATCAATTTAGCAAATATATTCAAATTTTTAAAACATCGTGCTTCTAATTTTTGTTTTTATAAAACTATTGTTTAAAATAAAATTTCAAAAAAAAGTTTGATAACAAAGAAGTAAATAATATTTGACTAAATCAATTCATAACCGTTTTTATTAATATTATTAGTATTTTTTTAATATTATAAAAAAAATATTTTTTTTACTCTCAAATTACTAAAAGAGACGTGGTTATTATTTTTTTATAATATATATTTTGGGTTTACTCAAAATATTTTAATATGATGGACTTGTCTCCACTTTAACAACCTCACTTCTACTCCTAAAAAATAAATTTATAATAATATATCAAAATAGATATATAAAAAATTATATAATCAAAATTTTAATAATAAATTTCTTTTATAAATCAAATATATTAAATTTCATTATAAAATATTTTAATTAAAAAAATTAAAAAATTAACTAATAAAATTTTATGCGTTGAGATAAAAGCATCTTATTCATGTGCATATTATAAAATTTCCCCGAAAAAAGAGAGAGAGTATAACGTAAAGCATCTCATTCAAATAAACATTATAAATTTACCAAAAAAATAGTATAGATGTCTATAACTAAAAACAGTAAACTTATACATTATAAAAGCTTTCGACAATTTCATCTCTAATTCAATATATCCCCAATCGGGCTCACCATGTTCCTCATTCTCTAAAATAATGTCATCATCCGCATAATGGTTGAACTCAATATCAGTTGAAGTATGTTGTCGTATGAAATTATATATGTACAGCCATGGTGGCTGAGACACGATGAACGTAAAATGGCAAATCTGTTTTTCCATACTTCAAGTTTTTTTTCTATTGTGCATCTCAAACTAGAGTGAAAATAATTGAAAATCTCATTTGAATTTCTAAAACCAGTGGCCTGTTGAAAGTAAGAAAGATGATAACGCTCACACTTGTATGGTCCAAGATAGCCATATCAAGAAGACGAATGAAAGAAAATTGAATTTTGTATATTCAGTATCTTCTTCACGAGTACATGCATGTATATAATAGTTTTTCCTAGATCTCACGTGACTCACGTGTACAACTGATTAATTTAACCAACTAATTGAATATGCTACATGTCTAATACTCCCACTCAAGGTGGGAGATAAATGTCTAATACTCCCCTCTTGGATAATAAATAATGAAACTGAGTAGCTGGTAATGGTTTGGTTAAAAGATCAGTGAGCTGGTGCCGTGAAGAAACATGAATGAGCTTGATGAATCCAGATAGTACATGTTCTCGGATGAAGTGACAATTAATGTCTACATGTTTGGATCTCTCATGAAACATTGGATTGGACGCTAAGTGAATGGTTGATTGGTTATCGCAGAAAACCATTATAAAAGGAATTGAAATTTCAAAAACTCTGCATATTTGTTTCAACCATAGTAATTCACTAGTGACGCTAGTCAATGCTCTATATTCTGCTTCTATAGAAGATCTAGACACTGTTGGCTGGCGTTTTGATTTCCAAACAAGGGGAGAGTTACCAATGAAGATACAATAGCCTGTGGTATATTTTTTGATGTCTAAACAGCTACCCCAATCAGCATCAGCAAACACTGTGATTTTGAGAGACGAATTAGCTGAAAAAAATAATCCTTGTCCCGGATTGGATTTTAGATATTGTAGAAGATGATGGACAGCAGTGAGATGATGAGTTCTAGTATTTGACATGTACTGACTGAGCTTATGAACTACGTAGGAGATGTCAGGTCTAGAAATAGTTAGATACATTAGTCGGCCAATTAACCTTCTGTAAAGCATAGCATCAAGTAACAATTCTCCATCTTGTTTGTTAAGCTTTAAGTTGGGTTCCATAGGGACTGAGAGTAGTTTTGAAACTGAGAACCCTGTATCTTCCAATAGTTGCAAAGTGTACTTACGCTGAGAAAGATAAATGCCTTTTGCTGATTGAGCAATTTCTAAACCAAAGAAATATTGCAGATTACCCAGAACCTTAAGTTTGAATAAGGTTTGGAGAAGTTTCTGTGTGCAAATAACCATTCCGCGTTAGGACCGATTAAGAAGATATCATCAACATATACAAGTAGAATTACCAAGGTTGGGGCTTGACCAATTGTGAATAACAAAATAGTCACTATGAGATTGAGTAAAGCCATGCTGTAACATTGTGCTAGAAAATTTATGAAACCATTGTCTTTAGGCTTGTCTTAATCCATAGAGAGACTTGTTTAATTTTCATACTAGATTCTCCCTCTTTGTGTGATAACCCAAAGGTAACTGCATATAGACTGCTTCAAATAAGTTACCATTTAAAAATATATTATTGACATCTAACTGTACCATTGTCCATTTTCTTACTACTGCAACTGAGAAGAGTAACCTGATAGAAGTGATTTTTGCCATGGGGGAGAAATTGTCTAGAAAATCAATGCCTGCTTGTTGAGTGTAGCCTTTTGCAACCAATCTAGCCTTGTATCTATCAAGAGAACCGTCAGCTTTGTACTTGACCTTATATATCCATCTGTAGCCAATTATTTTTCTATCTTTTGGAAGAGGTACTACTGTCTAGGTATTTTTTGCTTCTAATGCTTTCAACTCTTCACTACTAGAAAAGCGGGGAATAATGGTGGTTTTTTTTGGGTTTAGCGACTGTATTAACCATCGCTAATGAGCATAACGACAGTTTGTATAACCGTCGCTGAGATAGTATCTTTGCGACAGTTTAGACCAACCGTGGGAATAGCGCCGTTAAGACAGGGCATAGTGACGGTTCAAACAGGTCTTAACGACGGTTAGTGGACCGTCACCATGGCTGGATTAACAACGATTCGTACAACCGTCGTTATATCCTTGGAAATAATGACGGTTCTAGAACCGTCGTTATGTCTGTAAAAATAACGACCGTTCTTAGAATCGTCATTATGTCTGTTTTTAAATTTTTATTAAAAAATTATTAATTTATAAAATTATTTATTTTTATATTATTATTATCATATTTAATCTTTTAAAATATATATGTTTATTCTAATATTCATAATTACATTTTTTTTATTTTTATCTCAAAATTCATAATTTACATTATAATTTAATTTATTTTTATTATTTTATTTTTAATTTTTTAAAATATATATTTTTTGTTTAAAATTGTCTATTTTATAATGTTAAATTTTTTATCTCTTATATCGATATATATTAAAAAAAATTAAAAAAAGTAATGTAATGTAAATGACATTCATAAATAAATTATAAAAATAAAAATAATAATGACTTGAAAGTTAAAACTACAATATACATTTGTGTACAAAAAAAATAATATACAATAAATATCATCAACTCGGACCCTGTGGCATTTGATCTGCCTGATGTCCACTGCCTTTATCACTAGAAACCTGAAAATCAATTTTATTATATAAGCGTTTTAAAATTAAAAATATTAATAATAACAATTATTTATGAAATTTAGGAATTAAATATTACCCTAATACTTGCACTCAGAACAAGTGCAATGTCAGGCGGCACTTGACCCGAAAAGTTCTGGAGCAAGAACGTCATAGCTGCCTCCATCTGTTTCTGTCAAGCTATCATGTTAGCGTCACGTGTCTCTCACTCCGCTTCTTGTCGCTGCTGCTCAACGTCTCGCTCATGTATGGCCGCTTTCAGACGAGCCACCTCATTCTGTAATTCATCGTATGAAGGCCTAGACCCAGATGAGCTCGACCCAACAGAGGCACGTCCGAAAAATTGGATTGGACAAACACCTAACTCAAATCCTCGACATGACCCAAATGCTCTGCAGTTCTTAAGGCTCTCGCAAGTGAATCATCTGTCGAGAGCTCTTGGGAAGAGCTATCATCCTGTTGGATCGAGGCAATTTTTTCCTACAAAATGAAAAAGAAACGTTAAATTTTTATTACAATTAACAAACAATCAAATAAAATTTTTAATTAACAAAACAATAGCAAAATTTTACATACCGCAACTACTCGAGCCTCGTCGTTGATATATGTTCCGTCAGCCCTTTTATGAGCTACCATCCATACATCGCCGCGAGTCACTGGGCCCCCAACCTCTGCCTCCTGATTAAGTTAACAAATAATAAAATTTTTAAACAAATATGTTTTTTATTTAAAATGAAATAAAATTCTTATGAAAAAAAAATCACAAGCTCAGCCTTTCTACGTGCAAAGCTCTTGGATCCAGTTGTATGTGGCATCATTATACATCTTCGGTTACGCCTATTTTGAACAGCCACATCCTAAAGAATTGCATAAAAAGATTAATTAATCAATGTTTTTGGAAACAAAATATATATGAAAAAATCAATATAAAAAATTACTCTGGTCCTCGCGTTAAGTCGGTAGTCAACGAACGTAGCCTAGTGGTCTCGTGGAATGCTAGAGGGGACATCATTCAACAACTTCTCCCTCGACTTCGTCCCATCGTACTTGAGCTGAAACACATTATAACGTGCGGCTCTCCACTTAGCTCCAAGTGACTGTAAAATGACCTTCTTGTGGAGGCCCGTCACATTAAAATGTGTCTATACAAAATAATACAAATTTTAGGGAAACATTAAAAATATTAAAGTATACTTAAGAAGAATTAACAGTCCCTACCTGTATTGTGTTGATGAACACTCCTGTCTTGTAATCATCAGGAATTCTCCTCCAATCTTTATATGAAATCGGAAAGAAACGGAAGTTATCCCCAATGGTGCCGAAGAAGACACCAAGGGGACCACCTCCATCTCCAATGGGCTGGTGGGTGTCGTTACACCGGACAACCACCTTGTGCCCATGAGGTAACGCCCAAACATATCTGTTTAGGTGTCACCTGACTGGTCTCATTTGTTACAATATAAAATAAATGTGTTAACTCAATATTTGGACGCTAATTATTATAAATATAAGAAATATTTTATATTATACCTATAACATCGACTGTCCAGCTCCTCATGCGCCTATGCTCCTGCTGAGCAATCTGACGCTCCAACTCAACGCCCTCCAACAAATCATCGACGTCTAAGTTGATATGAAAATCATTGTCTAGTCCCTGGGCGTCGTAAAAGGGGAATGTGGACGAGAGTGGCTCTGACTCCAGCGCTGTAGAGCCAGACGAGGGTAGTATGGACGGTCCAGCCTCTGACTCTGGCGCCCTAGAGTCCGGAGGTACCGTAAACGGGACATATACTAACTGGACAATATCATCATCGCAAGGCTGTCCTCCCTCGCTACTAGCTAGGCGAGCAACATGGCCAACTGATCTCGTCGTACCCGCTCTGCTCGTAAATTCAGATCTACCCCTCCGCATTGTCACTATGCTTGTCAGAATAAAATTAATAACATTAATTTCACCTCATAAATTGTTCATTTAAAAATAAGAAAATAATAAAAAACATATATCAAAATGCATAACAAGCATAAACTGTTCATAAACAAAATCGAAATATATTCAAGATATTACAGGATCAAATTAATACCGTAATAGACATAAATTCACTGCTTCTTCTGGGAATAATCTTTCTAAATTTTGTATCCGCAACGGATCACTATCAAATAAAATATTATCATCGTCCTCGCCCATCTCATATAAATCATGAGGCTTCAAATGTACAACCATACTCCATTTGTTGTCAACCGCATCTTCTACATAATATACTTGATGCGCTTCGGATGCTTTGATGTATAGCTCGTCATCGTCATTTTCACCAGTATGAATCAACCGTGAAAAATCAACAGATGTCACCCCTAAATCATCCGTGTTAATGCCCCTCATTGTTGTTGTATTGGCCCACATACATTTGAATAAAGTAACTGTAAAGTGAGCGTGATAATTCAATTCTACAATATCCAATAATTTTTCATAATACGGGACTCCACCGAATTGCATATTTCTGTCACTGCTACTTGCATAACTCCTCGTCCCGAAAATACCGTGAACTCCACTATTTTAGGTTTTCAACCCTTGGTCTCACTCTAACGTTCAAAATTTGAATCCATTTATATTGTATGCACTGTATCAGCATGCTCTATCCAAGGCCCAATTGCCAGAAATTTTAGTTCAATTGATAATGTCTCATTACTATAATTTGCCATCTGGGAAAGAAAAATTAAGTCGTGAGTTGTGCTCATAATAGACTACAAATACAAATTGACTGGGTAAATTGTATACTTACACGACGAGTGAACCAGGAAACAAACTCCCTATGAACTTTTTTATCTATCTCAGAAGACGACCAGGTTCTACTTCGTAAGCTATGTCTGACCCAATCTCTAAATTCTCTGTAAAAAAAATTGATAGGTAAATTTAATGTTTCATATCCATTAGATAAATATTTATGTAACAGTAAGTCTTGGTGTACTCACTGAAGATAAGGATCGACTTCCGGACAATTTATTAAAACATGACGATGGGCTTGCAATTTTTCTCGCGGAGAAAGTGTGAAATACTCAAACCCACAAACTGGCCTTCCTACTTGTGGAAACAACGTACCCCCCCCCCCAGACGTCCCCACATCAGGTCGATCGTCGACCAAAATAGGACGATTGAACACTGTCTCTACACCCTCCAAATACCTTGAATAAAATATTAAAACTTATTCAGCAACACATGCCTTAGCTATTGAGCCCTTTGGCCTTGCTTAATTTCGAACGAATGACTTAAGATTACCCAAGTATCTGTACAACATACGTTCAACCAATGAAAAATTGATTAAAAAAACATAAATAAGATAAAATATATCTGAATTTTTTAAGTTTTTGTACCTTTCAATAGAATACATCCAACGATATTAAACTGATCCGCCTAACTTGACTTCTTGGACCAAGTAAACTGTTAAGTGTACCATTACTGTGAAGAAGGAAGGAGGAAATAGCATCTCCATATGACACAGCGTCATAATAATACGATTTTGAAGTTGGTCAAGTTTGCTGACATTTAAAACTCTGGAACAAACATGTCGAAAGAACGAACAGAACTCGACCAGAACTACAGACACTTGCTCAGGAAGTGCCTTCCTTATGCCAAAGGGTAGTAGTTGTTCCATAAGAATATGACAATCATGAATTTTTAACCTCCCCCAATCTTACGTTGTCTTAAATCAATGCATCTAGAAATATTATTACAATATCCGTCTAGCACAGAGGTGTTTTTCAGTGTTTTAAGAAAGATATCTTTACCTGCATTTGTCAACATGAACAAAACAGACTGACACTTACCATTCTCATCTAGCCAAAGCTCTGACCTCACACCTAACTCCTGTAAATCTCTTCGTGCATTGATGTGGTCTTTTGAATGACCAGTGTCATTTAATAAAGTATACAGAATATTGTCGCAGACATTTTTTTCGATATGCATCAAATCAAGATTATGCCGCAACAAATTGTTTGCCCAATATGGAAGTTCAAAGAATGTACTTTTTTTACGCCATTGTTGAGTCCCAGCTTCATCCCTTCCGTGACCTCGGAACCTCTGTTCTCGACCTTCATGTTCTCCGTTCTTTCCGAATACAACGTTAATATCGTTAATTTGTCTGAAAATATCTACACCATTCAACTGCAGTGGAGGATTTCTTCTATCTTCTGTTCCATTAAACCTGTTACGGGCCGTCCGAAATTTATGACTCGGAATTAGAAAACGACGATGTCCTATAAAACACCATTTCTGACTATGAGGAAGGCGCACAGGAGTTGAATCAAAATTACAGTGTGGACAAGTCAATCCAGTATGAGTATTCCAACCTGATAAACATCCAAGGCCAGGAAAATCACTTATTGTCCACATGAGAGCAGCATACATATTGAACATGTCACTACTGAATGAATCGTAAGTCCGCACACCATCGAACCATAACTCCTTCAACTCTTCAATCAACGGTTGTAGAAATACATCTATATCATTTCCCGGTGCCTTTCTACCAGGAATTATCATTGACAGCATAAAAGAACTCTGCTTCATACACATCCAAGGAGGAAAATTGTAAAAGATCAGTACGACTGGCCATATGCTATAACTTGTACTTAAATTCCCAAATGGATTGAAACCATCGATAGCAAGGCCCAAATGCACATTCCTAGGATCGAATGCAAATTAAGCATTTAAGATGTCAAATCTCTTCTATGCCTCGGAGTCCCTCGGATGCCTCATCATAACGTCACTATTTCTGTCTGTGGAATGCCATCTCATATATTTGGCAGTCTTAGAAGATATGAACAATCTTTGTAGTCGGGGCTTTAATGGAAAGTATCTGAGGACTTTATTAGCCAACTTCTTCCACTGCTCCTCTTTTTTTCTCGGTTTCCACCTCGATGCACTGCACTTATTACAATCACTTGATGTGGTACAAATTCACCAAAAACAACAATTTGGAGTATTTCTCACACCCTTCGTACAATGGTTCTTGCCCATCCTTCAGTAATTCAAAGAAATCTCTCGTGCCTTCGTCCATCCTTTCACCTGACGGTGAAACCAGCATGTCCATAGAATCAACACTTTCATGTTCATGATGAATTCCAAATACTTCGCGGACCATGTCCTGCACAGGGTCATTTCGAACGGTTGGACGTTCTGGAACATCATGTAGTATTATTTGATGTCTTGTAGCATGATCTTCTGTTACCCTTTCTCCGTGCATACTCCAGAAATCGTAGCCTTGTGGAAAAGGCATGACGATCAAGTGTTGGCGTACAACCTTCGTAACTTGCCATTTTTTAAATCTGCACTTTGGGCATGTGCAGATTATTTTACCTTCCACACCCGAGTTAGCATTTGCAAAATCTAAAAAACCTTGTAGACCTTCCAAATACTCTCGGGTGTGTCGAGATTTATGGATCAAAGTCTTATCCATGTCTGAAACCATTATGAAATTAAAAAAATTAAATAATAATTCACTAAATAATGCATTCTTAATACATTACTTCATAATCTAACCCCTTATCGAGGATTAAATAATATACAACAACAAAAAATTTCATGAATTTTAATTCTATTTAACAATTTAACACTCCTACCTAATTTGTATACTTAAATTTAACTACTTATGTTTAAGTTAAAATAAATAATAAAATTTAACTACAAAAAAAATCATTTAATGTAATCATTTATCATTATTGAACTACAAAAAATTTCTTATTCGTTTTGTTGAAATATTTTAAATTGAATTTTTATTTTACTAATTATTAAGACCAATGCAGATTGGGCTGTTATATACTTGTGTGGACTGTGATAGGTGGCCTGCACAAAAAATTTGGGCAGAGGCCCAACCTACAATTTTTGTTGTTGTCATTTTTATTCCTATCGAAATATTGACTGATAACTTGACCACTTCAATTACTATCTGAATTGCTCTCTCTCTCTCTCTGAACTCTCTCTGAAAGTTAAAGGAGTCTAGTAGGTTGTAATTTTGTTTATCTTTAATCTATAGATTCTTCTTGTACGTTTTCTTAATCTATATTTGATTACTCTTATTTATTCTATTGAGATTTTATAACACTTGATATCATAGGATCGTTGTAATATATGAGTTAAATTTTATTAAGATAAAAGCTATATTTAAATCTGATATGTAATTTTTTGTATAATTTTCTGTTCACATGGCACTTTGACTGGAAGAGAAACTAAGTTATCATATTTAAATTGTTTCACCTTATGTTGTAATATCTCAGTTTAATTTTATTGAGATGAAAAACTATATTTAAATCTACTATACAATTTTTCGTCAATTTTCTGTTCACATGTGACTTTACCTGGAAGAGAAACTAAATTATTATATTTAAATTGTTTCACCTTATAATTTGTAATATCTCAGTTAAATTTTATTGAGACAAAAAGTTATATTTAAATTTGATATGTAATTTTTCGTACAATTTTCTGTTCACATGACACTTTAACTGGAAGAGAAACTAAGTTATCATATTTAAATTGTTTCACCTTATATTGTAATATCTCAGTTTAATTTTATTGAGATGAAAAACTATATTTAAATCTACTATACAATTTTTCGTACAATTTTCTATTCAAATGTCACTTTAACTGGAAGAGAAACTAAGTTATCATATTTAAATTGTTTCGCCTTATAATTATTAACATAAAATTCTATATGACATTCTACTTAAATAATAATTAATAATTATTTAATTATTCTAATTAACAAATATAAATATTAATTATTTTTTACTATTAATTTGTTTAAATTAACAACAAATATTTAACCAATATAACATAATACATCATTTACTAAAAACATAACATACAATTTTTAATAAACTAAAAGCATAAACTATTTAAGTCAAACATACAAATATATCCAAAAAAAAATCAAAACATTAAACATAATTAAAATGCATACCTTATGTGAAAATAAACAACTCTGAATCACAAGTGTCTGAATATAAACAAAGTATCAACATAAAAAGTTAAAAAACAAATAACTTAATAAATTTAATCAAATTTACAATTTAAATAAAAACTAACTCATAATAATACAAGTATATAAAAACTTACCTCAAATAAGAGTAAATAAATTCGGACCACCAAAACCACTAGAATTTATCACAAGAAGAAACTCACAAGCGTATGTAAGAAGAAGTAGAGATAAATTCAAGTTGCGTAATGAAAATGAAGGAGGAAAGGCGAATTTATAGGAAAAACCGCGGTTTAACGACGGTTTTTAAAAATCGTCATGAAATATCATTTTAACTACGGTTCAAAAAAAACTATCGTTAAAATGACATTTAACGACAGTTTTACTAAAACTGTCGTCCAAGAGGCGCGTGTTTTAACGACGGTTGGGAGAACTGTCATTAAACCGGAGCAAATACCCATAAACGGTCCAATTTTCGTGGGATTTTACAACAGTTTTATGGAAACCGTCGTACAAATAACGACGGTTATTTCCAAATCGTCGTGAAACCGGACCAATTCTCCATAAACGATCCATTTTCCGTAGAATATAATGAAGGTTTTCATAAAACCGTCATGATTTGACGAAGGTTAGGGGTAAATTGTCGTTATACAACGACGATTAACCCTGAACTGTCGTTATATCATCGAATTTAACGACGGTTACATGAACCGTCGTTAAAGATAGATTTAACGACGGTTCCTGTGACCGTCGTTATATGACCGTCGCAATACTCCACGTTTTTAGTAGTGCTTCCTGCATGGAAGTTTGCCATTTAGGACACTTAACTGCTTGATGATAATATTGAGGTTCATAAATGGTAGAAATCTGCATGATAAGTCTCTATATTTCGGTGATAGCTTGTCATAGGCCATAACCTGTTGTATTGAATATGGGATTATATTATTATTAGACGTTGAGCAAATATATTCTTGTAGATAAGAGGGCTATTTAACTGATCTATTGGATTTTCTGAGAGATGGCCATTGAGATACTCCATGAGTGCTCTCAGTTTTAGTATTAATTGCCGGATTCATTGAAATTTTGTTGTTCTCATCTAGTGACTGAGCTGGAATGGTTTCTACAGGTATTGATACTGCATAATCATAATCTTCTTGAAACTTAGGAACGACTAAATCTTTAAACAAATCAATTGTTTCATTAATTTTTGGTAATATTCTCATGGAAAATGACATCACGAGATATAACAAACTTCCTGGTTCTGAGATTGTATACTCGATAACCTTTATATCCTAATGGATAACCCATGAAGACAGAAGGAATTGCTCGAGGAGTAAACTTATTACGTTCATGTATTGGATTTGAGACAAAACAAAGGCACCTGAAGACCTTTAAAGCTGCATAGGTAGGTTCTTTCTGATAAAGTAGTTTATATGGAGATTGGTTTTTGAGAAGTGGAGATGGAGTTTTATTGATAAGAAATACCACAGTAATAATGCATTCACCCTAGAACCGCATAGGAATATTGGCTTGGAACATTAAGGCTCTTGCTATATTCAAAAGGTGTTGATGCTTCCTTTCCACTACTAAATTTTGTTCTGGTCTATAAGGACATGAAAACTGATGCAAAACTCCTTGTTGCAAAAAACTTGTCAAAGCCAATTCTTTAGCCTTATCAAATTGTGACTTTTAAATTTTTCTTCCAAAATGATTCTGAACCATGGCAAAAAAATTCATAATGGAAGCAATAGTTTTTGACTTATGTTTCAACATATATATCCAAGTAAAATGTCTACAGTCATCAACGATTATGAGAAAATAATTTTTACTATCATGCGTGGGATTATGATATGCTCCCTAAATGTCACAGTGTACTAAATCAAATAATTTTTCAGATAGATTATTGAAAGAAGTGAAGGATAATCTTCTCATTTTTGAAAGAGGACAAATTTGACAAGTGCTAGAAGAATAGTGTGATGGAAGATCAAAAGGAACTTTATTACTCATTATCCCCAACACTTTATCAGACAAATGACCTAACCTAGCATGCCATAGATGTATATTAATAGGATTAGGTGGAATCGAATTATAATGTGAAATTTGCATAGAAGGAAAAACATGTGGATTTATTACAATGGAGGATTTATTTCGCATAACATGGATAGATCCTATATCAGTAGATTTATGTTGGCAATCTTTATCCTCTTGGTAAATGTATAATCCCTCATATAGCTTACCCTTGCCAATCATCTTCAATATGTGTGGATCTTGGATTTAGAATGAGTATTCATGAAAAGTGACATGATAATGAGAATTCTTTAACAATGTTGATATTGATATAAGATTGATGCGAAATAAGGGAATATACAGAACTTCATGTAATATAAAAGTGGATGAAAGATGAACGGTACCAATGGCAGTAACTGAAACTTTTGACCTATTTAGAAGATTGACAAAATGATTTTTCAAAGATTTATAAGTAAAGAATTTCAAAGAATGACAAACATGAGATGTGGCTCCTAAATCGAGAATCCATGAGTTAGAGAGATTGTGACTTGGTAAAATACTTGTTGAAAAAATCATACCAGTGGGAACTGATTCTACCAAGATGTCTGCATCAGGGATTGCAGCATGTGACAATTGGGCTTGAAGTAAGTGAATCAATTGTTGGCACTACTGATTAAATGTTATTTGCATAGGTGATTCTTTATATACAACTACACTGGAAACTTGATTCACATTACTAGTTGATCTCCCTTTCTTCTGAAATGTCTATTTCTTGTATCCAAGGGGATAACCGTGAAGTTTGCAGCACTTATCTTTGGTGTGTCCAAGAATGCCATAATGAGCACAAATCGGCCTTTTTTTCTTGACATTCCGCTGCTTTCCATCATAGCTAGTTCTGGAGTTTGACTACATGAGTGTATATGCAACTTGTATATCCGATTGGCTTGTTGAATTCCCAACTCCTCTCTGTTTCTCCTCTTGAACTATTAATGAGAAGACTTTGTTAATAAGTGGGAGAGGATCCATTAACAATATTTTCCCTCTGACTTGTGAAAAGATTCATTCAATCCTATGAGAAAGCATAATACATATTCTTACACCATATGCTCAATCAACAATCTAACTCCTCCACATTACACGTACTGACCGGTCGATATTCACCAAGCTCTTCCCAAACTCCTTTTAGCTGTGTGAAATATTGCTCCACTGTCATAGATCCTTGAGACAATGTGACCAATTCTTTCTTTAACTGAAAGATTCAAGGCCCATTTTTTTGTTGATATTGTTCTTGAAGATCACTCCATATTTCTGCAACTAACGCTGAGTAGATCACACTAGCAGTGATTTTTTTTTAGATAGAATTAAGTAGCCAAGAAGCTACAATGTTGTTGTTCCGCTGCCAAGCCAAATAAATTTGAGTATTGCTTAGATCAGGAATATGAATTGAACCATCTACGAAGCCAAATTTGTTTTTGGCCATTAGTGCCATACTCATTGCACGATGCCATGAATGATAGTTGCTTCCAATGAGCAACTGGAAGACCAGAATTAATCCTGGTGAATTTGAAGAATGAAGAAAAAATGGATTCAAAACTTCATCCATGACAAGATTTGCCATTAACAAACAAGAAGATGAATGAAAGAAAATTGAATTTGGTATATTCAGTATCTTCCTCACAAGTACATGCATGTATATAATAGTTTTTCTTGGATCTCATGTGACTCACGTGTACAACTTATTAATTTAACCAACTAACAGAATATGCTACGTGTCTAATAAGCCAACAAGCATTGGATAGCCAAAATCTACCAAGTAAAATTTACCCAACTACAAATAACAAAAGAAAGACACATATAATAAATATTTCCATAGAGAATAATATCTATGAAATATAATTATATGATTCACAATATAAGTGTACGTTGTTACATACTTTGTCAGAGATGAAAAAAGTTAAGATCATGTCTCCTACGCGCTTGGCGTCTACTAACAGTCTGTCCAGAGTATTAAAAACTTTCTTAAATCATTTGATTCCCCACCTAAGTCCAACCACCATTAAGAACATAGTAATTACCCCATCTATGCTCATATTCCTTGTTGGCTCCAAACCATGTTGTTCATGTAAATTTGTACAAAAGGCATGAAACATGTTTTTCCATCCTAAACATTTCATAGCATCGTCTATGTTTCAAGTATCTCTTTAATAGAATGAAGACTTGTATGCGAAGATTTTTTGCATGGTATCTTTAAACAAAATCTTAAATAATATTATGATCAATAAAGTGCACCATGTAACACCCCCAATTTACTGGCACGTGAAACAAACATTTTTTCTGCAATCATATTTTTTTTCATAACATGCATAACACTAATCTTTGTCGTAGAAATAGATACATATTGGTTCTCTCATGTATATACATTATACAGACCAAGTTATAAATGTCAAAGTAACAATAGAAGCAGGGATCCTACCTGTGGCGTTCAGAGCACACTCTAGAATACACAGTATAATTCAAAACGGTGAACCTTGAAAGCAACGTAGACTCACCTAGAGAATATGTCACTTATCTACAGGATCAGACTCTGTATTCTTATCTGAAAAATGTGAAAATATCGTGTAGTGAGTTTGACAATTCAATGAGCAGATAATACCTCTTATGACCTCTTAGGTCAGCATATGGATATACCCATGTTTTAAAATTTGTCACATAAAAAATACAGTTTGGAAGTACATCTATATGGGACCCATATTTTAAATATTCTCAAATAAAAGGATATTCAAATATTCAAAACCATATTCAACACAGTATGATCGTTAAAAAAATGTTGTTATGCTCAACTGTATAAATTATAGTAAAATATTAAGCTTTTAAGATAAAGTTATAAATTTTAAATGACCTGCCTCATTCGGCGATCTGGTCAACTTACACACTCAATTCACTCATTTGCTATACGCATAGTGACTGATCGATTACAGTCACAATAGTGATCAGAGAATGTGAGTTCATCACTCATCCGCCTCCTCACATTACTACTGTCACCTTGTTAGAGCGGCCCTCCCGTCACTCAGGCTAATATGGTGTCCCCTATTCGGTACCGTCACAAGCCATACAACCCGTCAATATTCATCCATATATATAAATACATATATATATATAAATGCATATTCATCAAATGTCATGTAAAATTATCAAGCAATTCGCCATGAGCTTTACGCTTGCCATTCAATCATAATCAACAACTATATAGTTTTACAAATCAATGCCTCATGCACATAATATTCACTTTATCAAATAATGATAAATACATTTAGAACCACATATTCAACGAGTTTCAAAATCTATTTGCAAAATCATATTCTTCTTGAACTATGTGCCAATTCGTAAGCAAAACAAATATTTTAACACATTTCAGAAACATATAATAAAAGTGTAAATATCTTATAAACATAATCAAATATACATTTAAAGATCAAGAAGAGTATAGAGCAATTCATAGAAAGAATTATCCACTCACAAGTCAGGGCTCCAAGTTGGACAACGCCAAATGTAATTTTTCAAGCCAAATCTGATCAAATAAATCTAAAAAATGAATCCGGAGGGTCCAAAATTCTAAAAAATGACTCCGGGAGCTTGATCATTATTTATTGTCGAAAAACTACTATTCACGCCGGCCGAAATCACTATTCACGAAGAATAACAAGTTTTCAGATGATCAAAAAATTTCATATCTTAAGGTTTATCTAACTCTTAAATCTATCTACAGTGTCAGATTTTTAATTTGAGGTCTCTAAATAAAAGTTTCAAAATTTACCTTTTTTTAAGATTTTTTACTTCCAATCTGCAGCATTTCTACGATTGATTTGAAAAATTATTCGGTCAAAATCATAGTATACTCTATCCTGAATCCAGTGGTATCCCTAATTTTGAGATCGGAGGCTTGTAGACACTCCAGATATAAAGAGAAAACTTGGAGGTTACTATTTACACTATTCATCAAATTTTGCAGAATCCCATGCTTTTCTCGGTTCATCTCCCCCTTCCTGTTTTCTCTTTTCTTTTATTTATTATTATTTAATAAATAAATATTTAGGTTAATTTTTATTTTATTTTATATATATTCATATAAATATCATTTTTTATCATAAAACATCCCAAAAATTTCTAAAAATTTACATTATTGCAAAACTTTAGTTGCACTCTTAAATCATGACTTTTCTTGATAAAATTTTAACAAAACAAATCACAAAATAAATATCTTTATGTATAATAAAACAAAGAATATTTTTAAAAATATAACAAAAATTTATTAAAGGCCAACATAATTATTTTAAGCAATACAATAATTATTTTAATTAAAAGTATACTTGCTTTTAACAAAACATAATTATTTTTAAACAAATAAAAATATATTTGTTTATAGCAAAATATTATTATTTAAAAATAAAAATTACGGGATATTACATTCTTCCTCCCTTAAGAAATTCGGTCCCCGAATTTTAACCCATCCTACCACATGTAGAGAAAAAAATCCATGCATAATTCAGAGTTTTCAACCTTATTACTCAAATAATTGGGATATCTCATCTACATGTTATCTTCTACTTTCCAGGTGGCTTCCTCATTTAAGTGGTTTTACCATATAATCTTAACCATTGGGATTTCCTTCAACCATAAATTCTTCACTTGTCGATCAATAATAAACATCGGTTTTTCTTCATGATTAAGTCAAATTCTTGTCCAATTGAATTTTTTAGAATTAGATAACATGAGAAAAATCTTAACATTAATGCAAGAAAGACTGTATCGACATCACCTAATCTTGATGGCAAGGCTAGGCAATACACTATTATGCCTACTTTGTTCAAGTTTTCAAAATAGTCTATATACTACAGCTTAACTTTGTCTTTCTTTCCAAACCTCATTACCTCTTTCATTGATGAATCCTTCAAGAATATTTAGTTACCAACTGATAATTTTTAGTGCTGAACATTCATGATCCTTATGGACTTTTGGCCTGTATCGAGTTGCTTGTATTCTTTTTATAATCAATTTTACTTTATCAATGACATCTTACCATAAGTCTGATTCCACTGAGTCATCTAACAGAAAGTTTGTAACACCTCTTATATAAGGCTTTAAGTCATCCGATAACACTTTATTATAGACAAATTCTGCTAAGGGATCTCCCTCCAAACTCGAAGATATACGCTTAAAGCATACTCTCTAAATTAACATCATCAATTTAGGTTAGTCATATTCTATCTATTGCATGATATTCCAAATTAGATACCAAAAAATTAAATTTACTTAACTCACTCACTTATTAGGAGACCTGCGATATTTCATATAAAACTTCAAATGGTGCCATTTATATGTTGGCCTAATAATTACAAATAGGGCAAGTTCAACTAAGGATAAGTGATTTTCTCCAAAATTTCACCAAAATTATATAAAGATACCTAAAACATAATTTCTAATGTATAACACATCATTTAAATTTACTATCAATTATATTATAATCTAGTTAAGATCTTAAACTTCCTGATTAGCTCTCTTGAAACAATATATTTAATTCTTACTTGCTAACATACCAAACAACGAAAAATATTTCACTTATATTTTCTTTTTATCATTATACTAGTACAATTCTTTTATATCTTAATATATCCTTTTTGCCTCGGGTTATCCATATTCACAATTTATGGCTTCCTCTGAAATCTCCTTTCTCAACAATTGTTCACACGTAAATTTTCAATCTCAATATAATTGACATCCTAGATACTAGACTCAACTTAGCATGGTATAAACCCTTAACACATATATCTTGATCGCTTTACATTATTTTTTAACATGGTTCTCAAATTATTCTCATTTCCCTTCTCAACCACATTAGGTAAATTTAGGTGTTCTTCATACCTTAATACTCAATCAGTACATACTGTAAACTCGTTATTTTTCCTAATTTGTACATAATCTGCCAACTTACACAGTTACACATACTTGATATAAAGATTTTTTTTAAATGCGTTCTTTGTTAGATAATTTTTTTCAAAATCTCCATACTTTAACCTACTAACCACTTGGACACCATAATAGCTAAGTTTCAAAGAAAGAAATTAACTTTTTTTGTAATGAGGGAAAAGAACTTTACATTTAATGCCAAACATTAATAAGGAAGAATACAATAGAACAGATGAAAAGCATAATAAAGAATGGTGTCAAATTAGAAAGTCAAAAATTTGGACAAAGCGTTGAAAGAAAATTAAATTCGGTGGTTGTAATTCATAAAAATCTATAAACAAAATTTAGCTGTTATTTTAGCAAAAATCGATGGCCGCAAGTTTTGAATATATGTGCCAAAATCTACTTTAAAGCTGTTGGTATTCGGTGGAAAAGAAACATTTTTGAGCTTATAAAAGTCTGTGAAAAATAAAGAATACATAGTTAACTGATAGGATGCAGTTGATTACTTCAAAATAGATGTAATCAATCAATTGTAAAATAAACCAGTACAAATTAAAAATTCTCAAAATAGCTAGTCAACTAAATAATACTGATAGTCGACTGGCAAGAACATTGGAAAAATAAAATAAATCATTTAATTGTCCCTCTTCAACAATTAACTTGTTTGCATTTTCACTCTCTTTTTTTATAATTACGCCTATCACCTATAACTTTCTTACAAGAATCAAGAAAACAATGCTTCATCAAGGACAACAAGAAAAAGATAAATTTCTGGTGATATCTTAACCCTATTCTCTTTATGTGCTTAAAATGAACCACGATCACAACTATTGTACATATATTCTTGTTGTCATTTTTAAAAAAATTTACCTTTAATTTAGCTAATATTTACCAATCACTCACATAGTTGTCTTAATTATGTCAGGCCTATTTGTATAGCTATTATAAGTATGTCCTTCTCTAATTTCTATAAATGCTCACGTTAGTATCTCTACCTTCATACTCAAAGTTAGGGTGTGTGCAGCTATAGAGGAAACCGCATTCCGTTAGTTTTGAAATATGTGTATCTTTTGTGATTCCAGTCTTGGAAAATATGGAGAGTATGTGAAAGATGCACAAAACTTAAGTAAGGTGCTGGCCAGAAGAAAAATTCATTTAGTGTATGGTTGGAGGTAACCGTGGGTTAATAGGGTGTATGTCTACAGCTACACATGTAGGAGGATGTCAAGTTCTAGGTATTATTCCTGCAGCTCTAATTGCATCCAACATTATAGGGAAGACAATTGGGGAAGAATTTAGGGTGATGAGCAATGATGATGCATTTATTGCTTTACCAGGGGGTTTTAATACTTTAGAACAGATTTTTCAGGTAGTCTCCTAGGCACACCTGAATATCAATCACAAACCAATAAGTTTGTTAAATGTTAACCATTTCTTTGATGGTCTGTTGTCTTTTCTTGATCAAGCTGTGGAACAGAGATTCATCTCACACTTAGCACGACGAATTCTCATATCAACTTTAAATGCTGAGGAATTGATTGATACTTTACAAACATATATTCATGTACTTGATCCAATTACAGCTCAAATAGAATGGACAACAGACAACTACAGAAGCGCAAATTGGACTTGGATCTTCATTTGTAACTGTAGTAGGACATGCCATTGTTGTACCGCTTCTACTTTTTTAGGGTCAACTTGGATACCATCCTTACCAACCATACTCCCTTAGAGTTGGTAAAACTATATTTAAATGTTGCTTATGATCCTCTGAACTCTCCAAACATATTAGTATTTTGTTAATAAAGACAATAATAAATTTATCTAAGAATAGTTTAAATACTCTATTCATTAGGTCCATGAATGCAGTTGGGGCATTTGTCAAAATAAATTACATCACCAAGAACTCATAATGTCCATAATAAGTCCTAAAAGAAAATTTCAATTATCCTCTTCCCTTATCTTCAATTAATGATACTCGTATCTCAAATCAAATTTTGAAAAAATATTGAGCACCTTGTAGCTAGTCAAACATATCGTCTATACGAGGTAATGAGTATCTATGTACAATCGCAATAATCCATCTTTTTTTTCACAAATAATATTGGAGCTCTCCAAGAAGGAGTACTAGGGTATATAAATCCCTTGTCCAACAAGTCTTACAACTAATTCTTCAATTCCTTGAGTTCAGTTGTTACCATTTTATATGGGAGTATAGACATTGGTTGGGTTCCAAGAAGTAAATCATAACCAAATTTTATTTTACGTTTCGAGGTAATCCTGATAATTCCTCAGGAATTACATAAAAAAATTATCTAACAACTAGAACTTAATTTACACTGGTATACTTTATATCAACATCTCCCACCACTGCCAAATATTATTGGCACCTTTTTGTAATCACTTATAGGCTGCTAAAGTAGAGATTAGATTTTTAGGTACCTCACTACAGTCTCCTTGTATCAATAAAGAAGATTCTCCAAGAATATTGAATTTAATCATCTTAGGATAACATTCCAAAATGGCCTGACATATTGTCAACCAATCCATTTCTAATATCGCATCAAAGTCTACCCTATCTAGACATTCAGGTAAAACAGATATTATATTTAAAAATGATCATATTTGACATTTGTCTCAATTCTTTAAATTCTCTGGGACATCTATCCCTTTCTCTTTCAGGCAATAATTGACCCATAGACACTTCTTAAGATGTCACAGTATTAAATCAATCTTATACTAGGAACTTTAGCAAACTTGGAATAGAAAAGAAAGTGAAACCCTATAGAATCCCTCAGCAGCACCTGAAGTATAAATATGTCCAGCTCATATCCATACTAAAGGTCCTACTAAAGAATCCTTTGCTCCGATAGCTACAGGGAAACCTAATACTCTGAGACCAACTTGTAACGCCCCCAATTTAATGGCACGTGAAACAAACATTTTTTTCCGCAATCAAATATTTGTTTCATAACATGCATAACACTAATCTTTGTCATAAAAATAGATACATATTGGTTCTCTCATATATATACATTATACAGACCAAGTTATAAATGTCAAAGTAACAATAGAAGTAGAGATCCTGCCTGTAGCGTTCAAAACACACTCTAAAATACAAACACAGTATAATTCAAAACTGTGAACCTTGAAAGCAATGTAAACTCACCTAGAGAATATGTCACCTATCTACAAGATCAGACTATGTATTCTTATCTTAAAAATGTGAAAATATCGTGTAGTGAGTTTGACAACTTAATGAGCAGATAATACCTCCTATGACCTCTTAGGTCAGCATATTGATGTACTCATGTTTTAAAATTGGTCACATAAAAAATACAGTTCAGAAATACATCCATATGGGACCGTATTTCAAATATTCTCAAATAAAAGGATATTCAGATATTCAAAACCATATTCAGCACAATATGTTCATTAAAAAATGTTGTTATGCTCAACTATATAAATTATAGTAAAATATTAAGCTTTTGAGATAAAGTTATAACTTTTAAAATGACCTGCCTCATTCGGCAATCTAGTCAACTCACACACTCAATTCACTCATTTGCTATACGCATAGTGACCGATCGACTACAGTCACAATAGTGATAAGGGAATGTGAGTTCATCACCCATCTGCCTCCTCACATTACCACTGTCACCCGGTTCGAGCGACCCTCCCTCGGCCCACTCAGGCTAATAGGGCATCCCCTATTCGATACCGTCACAAGCCATATAACCCGTCGATATTCATCCATACATATAAATACATATATATAAATGCATATTCATCAAATACAATATAAAATTATCAAGTAACTCGCCATGAGCTTTACGCTTGTCATTCAATCATAATCAACAACCATATAGTTTTACAAATCAATGCCTCATGCACATAATATTCACTTTATTAAATAATGATAAATATATTTAGAACCACATATTCAATAAGTTTCAAAATCTATTTGCAAAACCATATTCTTCTTGAATTATGTGCCAATTCATAAGTAAAACAGATATTTTAACATATTTCATAAATATATATAAAAGTGTAAATATCTTACAAATATAATTAAATACACATTTAAATATCAAGAAGAGTATAGGGCAAGTCATAGAAAAAATTATCCAATCACAGGTCAGGGCTCCAGGTTGAACAGCCCCAAATATAATTTTTCAAACCAAATTTGATCGAATGAATCTAAAAAATGAGTTCGGAGAGTCCAAAAACCTAAAAAATGACTCCGGGAGCTTGGTCACTATTCACGACCGAAAAATATTATTCATGTATGGTCGAAATCACTATTTATTACCGAAAATCACTATTCACAAAGATTAACAATTGTTAGATTACTGAAAAATTTTATATTTTAAGGTTTATCTAACTCCTGAATCCATCTATGCTGTCAGATTTTCAATTTGAAGTATCTAAATAGAAGTTTCAGAACTTACCTTTTTCTAAGATTTTTTTACTTCCGATTTGCAGTATTTCTACGGCTGATTTGAAAAATTGTTCAATCAAAATTGTAGTATACTCCATTCTGAATCTAGTGGTACCCCTAGTTTTGAAATCGGAGGTCTGTAGACACTCCAGATCTAAAGAGAAAATTTAGAGGTTATTATTCATGCTATTTACACTATTCATCAAATTTTATAGAATCTCGCACTTTTTTCAATTCGTCTCCCCCTCCCCGTTTTCTCTTTTCTTTTATTTATTATTATTTAATAAATAATAATTTATGATTATTTTTATTTTATTTTATATATATTCATATAAATATCATTTTTCATCATAGAACATCTCAAAAATTTTTAAAAATTTACATTATTGCAAAACTTTAGTTGCACTCTTAAATCATGACTTTTCTTGATAAAATTTTAATAAAACAAATCACAAAATAAATATCTTTATGTATAATAAAAGAAAGAATATTTCTAAAAATATAACAAAAATTTATTAATGGCCAACATAATTATTTTAAGAAATAAAATAATTATTTTAATTAAAAGTATACTTGCTTTTAACAAAACATAATTATTTTTAAACAAATAAAAATATATTTGTTTATAACAAAATATTATTATTTAAAAATAAAAATTACGGGATATTACATACCACGAATAACCAAGTCAAACACATTTTCATCTATAAGATATTTTTCATCGGTGTAAGTCAACAACATCATAATCAGATGAACTAGTCAATGAAAAATCTATAAAAGGGAACAAATTGAAATTCATTAACTAATAAGAACTATAAATACAAAAATAAACTTGTTATGTAAAACCATATATTCGAAATGGCATAAAAAGTGTCAAACACAACATTCAAAATTAACATAAGAGATGTTCAAAAAATTAGAACAAAATATAATGCTTCCAAATACAAGTAATTTACATAGTTCGAATAAAATATAATACTCCTAAATATAAATACGTTCACATATTGAAATTCATTATTCAAATCAAATTCTAGGCCTTGTGAAGCTCGGACATTTTTTGCAACCATTGCAACTTCAATTCTGGATCTTCTTGGCCTAGAAACATCTCTCATTGGTTGTTTGACTAACAAAATGCTAGCTTTCCTCCATAAATCACTACTTACTAGCTACCATTTCAGGCAAATTGGAATAATAGTGCAAACACCATATTTTGTTCAGCCTCCCTTTTTAATAGTGCTAAAAAAAATATATAAAATAAAATAAAATATGAAAAAAATATTGTGTCAAAGATTTTGTATCAAGTCTTTTATCTTAATTTTTCTTTGTGTCTTGGCCTTTAATCTTAGTATGCTTTTCTTTTAATTTCCATTTTAAATTCTTAGTGTCATTTTGACTTTTAATTTTTATTGTCACCTCGAGTCATTTTTTTAATTATTTTGGTCTATCAAACTTTTAATTTCCTTTTCTTTTTTGGGTCATATAATTTTAGATTATCGGGTTTTCCCTGAAAAAAATATATGAGCTTATTTTGGGTGTGTTCCTTGGAAGCCTATGGGACTTTAGTGGACCCAATCCAATCACCTCTAGCGGGTAATCAAAATATAATTTAAGGTCATATAAAGCTTCACACAATTATCCCAAGGTAACCATTATTCGGAATGGGTGCCTAACAACTTCTTCACAATCAATCCACCCTCGAGCCTAGGTTCGTAGATCAAACTTTCAAAAGGTTTTTCCAAAATTTCTCATTTCAAAATAAATTTTGGTGGTAACTCCATTAAAAAAGGTTTTTCCAAATTTTTTGAAATTTTTTTATTTTGTTTAATCCTGCCATGTGCATCACATAGTTTTTGTAATAGCCTTAAATTTAAAGAAAATTCTAAATTAAAAAAAATTTTGAATAAAAGAGAGAATTTTGAAAATAGAGATAAAAACCGTTGAAAATATATTTATTTATTATATAGATTAAAGAATTATAAAGAAAATATAAAAATTTACGCTTCGGGGTCAAAATATAATTTCTTAAAAGTTTGGGGGTCAAAATGTAAATAAGAAAAATTTGCAAGGACCTTTCTCTAAAATTTAATTTTTGCAGAAAAGTCCATTGGGATATTTTAGAGCCTCAGCCACCCAAGAAACTGATAATTTTTGGATTTCTCTCTCTCTCTCTCCTCTCCAAATTTTCTCTCCCGAAACCCTAAAACTTCTCTCTAGAATTCTACCGCTTTCGAACCTCAGATTTTGACACCACCACCGCCAACGGACTCAGAACAAAGAGTTCTACAAATTCATCCTATTGGTTTCTAGAAAATTAGCCAAAGATTGGCCAAAAAATGAAGGAAAAAATCACTTAAAAATGTAATCTCCGAAACTCCTATTTGTGGTTTTCAAACACAAAAATTAACACCGTAGATCGATCTAAAAAGTGCCGAAACTTTAAGATATCAAATTTTAAGATCATCCTCCCTTGCACGCGCCCCTATGTGCACATCTCCCTCAATAAGTGATGCCCAAGAGCAGCCCTTCTAGTGGCACGTGCAACGCATGGCTCCAACCCCTGTTGCATTGACCGAGCTCCCGGAGGGCAAATTTCACAAATCCAAAGTCATTTACAAAGTTTTTGGACCCTCTAAACTCATTTTTGGGGTCTATTTGGCCAAATTTGGATTGAAAACGTAAATTTTGGGGTTGTCTAACTTGGAACCCTAACTTTGTGAGTAGATGATTCTTTTTATGACTTTTTCTATACTCTTCTTGATCTTTAAATGTGTAATTGATTATGTTTATAAGTTATTTACACTTTTATATGTTTTTGAAATGGATTAAATTATTTGAATTTTTTACAATATAGAATATAGTTCAAGAAGAGTATAGATTTGAAAAATAGATTTCTGAACTCATGATATATTTGATACTACATGTATTTATCATTAAATGAATATTTATGCACGTGATATTGATTTATAAAGCTATATGATTGCCTCGAGAAAGAGTATGTATATGTGATAAACCCTGATTAGATAATTTATGACAGATAAGTTGTATTGAGGACTGAAATTCTGTATAATATTGAAAGCTCTGTTTTAAATGATATGAAATATATGCATATGATAATTTTTGTGGAGAAATCCTATTAGAAACATTGTTTTCTAACAACAGGTGATGTTAGCCCCGGTGCACTTTGATACCTCAGTTAGTAGGGGTAATGTTAACCTCGTGTGAGAGCCAACACACGGGATATGATATGTGATGAAGAGCGGGATGCCTCCTATCTGGGCGAGATGTTAGTTATATGAGTTGTGATTTACCTTCCCTTACTTTGTGCTTGGAAAAATGTCTATATTAGAGTCTCTTCGCATGTCCTCTGGAATGGTGGTAGGACAAACTTTGGTTGAAATGCTAAGTATAGGAAAATCTTACACCAACAAATTACGGAAGGGATTGAACTCTCATATGATAGTTTATTTTTATAAGAAATGCTTTTATTGCATATAAATGTTTGATTAACGATCATAATGTATTGTATATGGTTACATATATTTGAAAGTGATTTGAATTGAGAAAATTTGAAAATGCAGGTTCCATATGGATGTACTTCTAAACTGTAATTTTCGATGTGACAAATTTTAATATAAGAGTACATCCATAAGTTGATCTGAGAAGTCATATGAGGTATTATCTGCTCACTGAGTTGTCAAACTCACTACACGATATTTTCACATTTTTCAGATAAAGATACAGAGGTTGGCCCTGCAACTATGCGATCAGTTAGGTGTCATATTCTCTAGGTGAGCCTACATTGCTTCTAAGGCTCAAAATGTTTAAAATATTATGTCATTATAATCTAGAGTATACTCTGAACACCACAGGCAGGATCCCTGCTTCTGTTGTAATATTGATAAGTATAGTTTTGGCATGTATAATTAATTATACTGGAAACTTGTAACGTATGTTATTTTCCTGATATGTGATATTGTAAAGCCGTATGTAAATAAATAAGTGGTAAAGTTTTCTGTTATTCGTGTTTCATTAAATTGAGGCATGACAGTTTTCTTGCGAGACAAGTGTGACAATTTGGAGACGCCACTAGGGATATCTTAAGAGTCAAGTCCTTTTAAGATGATTATGCAAAATAATATGGCCTTCACTATATTTTAAGCAAAATAATATGGCCTTTATTATATTTTAAGTTTCCCCTTTTCTTTTATTTGACTCACATGCTTAGGTTTACAAGTTAATTCACGTGCTTGAGAATTCTTTATGATTCTTTGGATGTATACCATAACTAAGATTGATAACATGGAGATTCAAACCTTAGGAGATGACTTATATTTGTGTTATTTGTTTTCTCCTCCTTTTTATCTACCTAACAAATGAGGGTTGGATAACTGATATGGTAACAAATTTGTATACTCTTCTCTCACACTGCACATTAAACCATATAACACACATGATGGGCCCTATACCCAAGTTTAAAAGCACTTTACGGTAGTAAAAGTTGTTTAATAGTTTTCTTGTGGGGCCTTGAGCTAGCCTCTAAAGGTCATTATGAAGACTTCGTTGAGGTTGTTACCTATTCCTGTAGGTTTGTGTGTGAGGTCATAGGTCATATCCTCACCAGATTAGGCTTATTGGACAAGGGTCTTCTTCATCTTTATGGTGAAGGCAACCTAAAGACCTTTTATTCTTTAAGATGATAGACTTACCCTAAAACCAAGTGCACTAATAGAATGTATCCTAGTAGTCATCCAAATAGTTAAGGCTGAGCTTCACTAGAATAGTCATCTCAACTTAGGTTTACTTGATAAATAAGACAAAGGAGAGTATATTTATTTCTTTCTCTTTCATGACATGACATTATAGCCATTAGGGGTGTAAGTCGGGCGGGTTGGGTCGGGTTGGAGCGGTTTTCAACCCGACCCGTACAATGTTCGGATTGGTTATACTCCACCCGAAACCGACCGATCAAGAGAGTAAACCGAGAATTACGGGTTATTTCGGGTGAGAGACCAAACGTATAGGAATTCGGGTTGGGCGGTTTGAGCGGGTTGGGCGGGTTGGGGCGGGTTGGGTTCATTCTATCATTCTTTTTTCTACAGGATTGAGTGATTTGGGCGGGTTGAGGCGGGTTGGGCGGGTTGGCGGGTTGAATTTAACCCAACCCGAACCGACCGCCTAAAACCGATTTTTTTAATTTTTCAATCCATTATAACCCATTAAACCGAAAGTGTTCATCCGAATGGCTATTTTTGGGTCGGTTTGGGTCGGGTTAAGTCGGGTTCGGCGGTTTACTTACACCCCTAATAGCCATTCCTTAGTTGAAGAGCAAGTTATGATTGCTCTATGCTAGAGTAGTTAAAAGGTTTCTTTGCATAAAGGGACACTTGATAATTTCGATAAAGATACATGTATTATAAGCCTAAACCTCATATAGTGAGTCCGTAACCCCAAATGAGTAATATTTCATACTCTATCATCTTATATATGTCCTGCTAGGTAAAAAGTCCCAAAAAAAGGATATCCTTAAGGACATATATATTTATCGAAGGTATTCGTCAACTAATGATCTAATAGTACTTTATATTTTTTTTTAAATATTGATAGTGTGGGGATTTAAATCTCTCACAGATCAATAATTGGCTCTCTTTCTCCTTGTGAAACAATAAGTTTTCGAAGAGAAAGGAGATTTACTTTTCACTCTTATGACAAAATTGACACTACCCAAACAAGTCATTAGCCAAGAAATGAAATAAAATAAAATAGGTACTTTTTTGCCAAAACCAACATCAATTAGTACATTATTATATTAAAAGTCTACTTTGACATATAACCAATTATGTAGAATTGCCCAATTTTTTGTCCTTAATTTGGTAGATTTAAAAATATTTCCATGTCAATGGTCATTTCTCTATGGAGCAATAAGCAAAGGGTGAAAAAATATATTTTAACTTGTATATCAAGGTTGAATTAGTCTAATAATGCACTTGTTGAAATACCAAATTATATCTAAAAAAATAAAATTCATACAAAATGTTGGAAGACATTAGTCGATACACTAATAGGCCCATCAAAAGGTAACCTTTGTAAAAATAGCATTGGGTAGATAAGCTATAAGCATATGGAGGAATAGGAATTTTTTTTTATAGAATTAACCAATTAGTTATCGACTACATGGGCTCTTTTAGGAATCTCCTAAATCCACTTCCTTTTCCTCAGAAGGATCAAGCACCTGATAGATAATTAAGAGAATCTGCATAACATTATCGTGAAATATATTGAAAATCCTAGCCATGCAGGTTAGAACCTTATAATTAGGAAGAAGAACAAGTTGGTAATTTCTAGAATAAATATAGAATATTTTGGATTTGCTGCATGTCGAAGATTTGAGACAATAATCATGTAGAAATAAAATTTTCTTGTAAATTATCTATTAATTCCATCTCTCCCTTTGGACCTAGAAGATTCTGGAGAAGGATGGAAGAACCTTGCTTGGATTTTTCTATAGCAAATCAAGCGATGAAGTGAAAATACAACACTAAACATGTGGAGACTTCAAAGTTCCTCATGGGTCGGCTATTAATTCTATCTTTTCTTGTGGACCAATAAGATCCGAAGGGAAGATGGAAGAAAGCTGGTTGAGGTTATTTAAAACAAAATCAAACAAGAAATGCAACACCAAACATGTAGGGATCATAGTCCTTGAATTGGTTGTTAACTTTTATCTCCATATAGATAAAGAAAGTCCTGAAAGAGGAAAAAATGCTCAATGCTGCTAAAGTCCTTTATGCCAATCCATCTCACTTAATAGTTGAATCACCCTAAATTGAACTATGAGAAAACGTATCATGTGTTTTTAATATTGCAAGGGAGACACCATTGCTCGTATGTCCAAAGGCTCATTCTACCAGACTTATCCCTTTAATAGAACTATAATACTTGCTCACAAAGTAGAGCACTCGCAATGAAAAACACAATTCAAAAACTGGTTAGAGAGTTGAAGATGAGGTAGTCGATTTGAAAAGCAACTTGGATAGTATGAAATCCCAAATAAGTGATACCAAGAGAATATTAGCTAAGGGTCTAAAAGCTAAGGCCTTAAAGGAAGTTATAGGAAATGCTGGGTTACTAGTTTTGAATGTAAATAGCTATAAGGCAAGCACCATAAATATTGAATACTAATGTACCACTGATAGTTATGGATGATATACCCACTAAGGCAATAACAGTAGCAAATGCTACTCAGTAGACTGTTATAGACATTAGGCCACAAAATGTCCTTGCTCAAGCCATTTAGGCTTATTTTTTTCTTAATTAAAATTAGGGGAGGATGTATGATCTTCCAAGATGTGACCCAATTATGGTCTTTGTTGCTGCTAAATTTACCACAAGTACTATGCTAGTGAAGGAAATTGGAGAAATAATGAACAATCTGTGGAAAAAGGAAAAGGTTGAGTTAAAGGACGGAATTTGAACACTGCAAAATACTACTTCATGGGAATCACTAAAGGTGGATAAATTATGCCCGATGGTGGAATACAATGAGAGTACTAATCCCATATTTCATCTCAAGACTTATGCCAAGATAGTGGTGTGGTCTAGAGATGGGAAGTTTATAACTCACTTATTTCATGAAAGTCTAGCTAATTTAGTATTGGAATAGTACATATGGTCAGACCACTCTAAGATTCAAAGATGGAGGGACTTGACTGATGCTTTTATAGGGCAATACAAGTTTAATTTGAACATTACTCCTACTAGGGATCAATTCAAAGCTTGAAGAAGAAGGAGGATGAAACCTTTAAAGAGTTTGCACAAAGGTGGAGATTAATGGCATAGAAGTTCAACCACCAATGATTGAATCTAAAGTCTACTTATATTTCATTCGTTCTCTACCTGGCCCATACTAAAAAGTCATGTTGGGAACTCATGAAGTAGAATTTGTAGATTTGTATGAAGTTGGGCAAAGAATATATTTAAACATCAGAGAAGGCAAGCTAATGGGAACAAATAAAAAAGCTTTCGTGGAAGAAAATGAAAGAGAAGTGGATTATGCTGGAACTTCCTCATATCCCCTATATGGATTCAAACTCACTTTGTCTAATCCATAGCCTGCATGCCATCCACTCTTGCAACATCTAAACCAAAATTTTCACTTCCCAATGATATCAAACCAACTAAATCAGGAGAACTACCTAGCAAACTAGTACCTTTATTAGTGACATTGTAGGCAATTCCTTTCGTCAATGGATAACTTAGACTTGTTCAATTTTCTTTACAACACCAATTAGATTGTCCTAATTGGGGTTGAGCCTCTCCAAGCGCCATACCTAGAATGGTATAATCCAGATGAGAGTTAAGAATTCCATTTTGGAGCAACTAGCATTCGATAGAGAATTGTAATGTCTTTGCAAATAAGATACAAAGATAGATAAGGAAGAGGAAGATGTAGTGTTGAGTATCAATTCTAACCATGAGGCTTAAGAAGGATTTCTTTTAAAAGACAATTTCACTTTTCAAGTGTTCCTTGGGTTGTGCTTATCTTGCTAAGAATTGTTTTGTCATTCAACTTTATTTAACTTTGTCAGTAAGCCAAAAGCTATAACTAGTAGTCAGGGCACCACGCGTCTACTGTAATTTAGCCACTACCTAAGTTTCTGTCATAGAACAATTACTATTACAACTCGCCAACAATAATTAAAATGTGAATCAAGGAATAAATTCTCCTTTACATCATTTCTGCTTCTCTAAGCGTATGGAAGTCTAACACAAATTCTTTAAGAAATTAAAATTATAGTTAATTACAAATAAGGACATTAATAGACAATTCAAAGTATCAATAGCTCCACCACATACCAGAGTGTGATCATAAGTATTTTAACTTTAAATAATTAAGTATTTTATATTAATTATATAAAAGGCAAATGAATGAAAAGTATTTAAAAAAATAACAATTATAATTAATTAGAGAAGTATGAGTAAGCAATTGAAAGTGACAATAACCCTGCTCATTATTCTCAAAGTTACTTTCTGTTGAATATGGCGTGGAACTTATTATTTTTTAGTTTTAGGTTTGCACTATGAATAACCACAATTTATATGTAATAAAATAATTATATTTAAAAATATTATTAATTATTTATGAAAGGTAATTATAAAATATTCACTCTTAATTTTTTTAATTGATGAATTATTTTAATATTAGTAAATTTTATTAGATTTATAATAAAATAATTCCTATTTAAAAACTTCTTTGAAAAAATAAATAGAGAGCTCATAGACCACAATCTAGCAAGTGTTAATTAGAAGCATCTGTGGAGAAAATAGTACATGCTTCTGAGTAAAGTGATGGATAAATATCTTTGAATTTGTTAAAATTTAAAAGTTTTTGTAGTACTTTAGACAAAATTAACTTTATATTAAAAAAAATGTGAACAAAAAATAATAGTAACTACATCAAACATGGGCCTTGATAATTTCAGCAAACAACAGAGCATGAAGCGTAATATAGAAATTTCTTGATTGATTAATGGTACCTTAGATGTTAAGGATTCCATCAATTTCCCTCCCTTACATGGATAAGTTACGTCTTAAAATTCTAAGAAAATTCATCATGCGATCCCTTCCTTGCACATTCCTATTGGGATAAACCTCAATTCCTTTCTTGAAATAATCACATTACCTTAGCTGGCCCTATGATTCCCTTCAACTTCAACTAATCCCTCTTGCTCCTGTCCCATTCTTGCCGTCTCTCTCATTTTCTCTCAACATTCACCAAAGCCCCGAAGTTAAGCCAAGTCATTCATCATACACACCAAAAATAAAATATTGTCCAATAAACACATACCAAATCCAACCAATATTTTCCAAATTCATTCCCTATTGGTTGTGTTTTTTTAAAATTATTTTTAATTTTATATTTTTGTGACCCCAGTTCGTAGCTGGCCATGATGAAGAAAATCAGACGAAAAGTCAGCGATGTAATTGCCGGTGGCTTCAAAAAACGTGGCAAACACTATATTAAACCCCCCAAATCCCCGTCGCCTTCATCACCATCGTCTCCTTCTCCACCCTTCTCTGCGGAACCCCCAGCACCACCTCCGCGACCATTAGCAATGCCTCCGAAGCGACCAAGTGCTCCTTTCCTTTTCCCCCGAACCCAGTCCACAGTTCTGCCTGACCCCTCCAATTTTTTCTCACCACGTCTTGTCTCAACTCCACTCCCTACAAACTCTTTCTTCCAAAACTACGTTCTCAAAAACGGCGACCAGCCTGAGTATATTCATCCGTACCTCATCAAATCTTCACTCTCCTCGCTCTCTGTCTCTTATCCATCTCGCTTTTTCAACTCTGCTTTCATCTACCAGGTTTTTACTGCTGATCTCACCATCTCTGCGACGGAAAAAACCAGCCCAGATTCGCAGAAGCATATAATCTCTTCCTACAGTGATCTCAGCGTCACTGTGGACATTCCCTCTTCCAATCTGCGTTTCTTTCTCGTCAGGGGAAGCCCCTTTCTGACTGCGGATTTGACCCAGCGTACCGCGCTTTCGATCACCACCATACATGCCATCCTCTCCTTTACTTCCAATGATTCCCTGACCAAGCACACCGTTCAGCTCAACAATGGTCAGACATGGCTTATTTATGCTTCCTCTGCGATCAATTTGAGTCACAGCCTTTCTGAGATTACTTCAGATGGGTTTTCGGGCATAATTCGGATTGCAGTGTTGCCGGATTCAAACCCAAAATATGAGGCAATCCTTGACAGGTTTAGTTCTTGCTACCCGGTCTCCGGGGACGCTGCACTCACAAAACCGTTTTCTGTGGAATATAAATGGGAAAAGAAAGGGTGGGGAGATTTGCTACTATTAGCCCACCCTCTCCATCTTCAACTTTTATCTAATCATGATTGTGACGTCACTGTTCTGGACGATTTTAAGTACAGAAGCATTGATGGTGACCTTATTGGTGTTGTTGGAGATTCATGGGTTTTGAAAACAGATCCTGTCTCTGTAACTTGGCATTCTACCAGAGGTATCAAAGAACAATACTATGATGAAATTATTTCAGCGCTTTCGAAGGATGTCGAGGATCTGAATTCCTCGGCAATAACAACAACCTCGTCTTATTTTTATGGGAAATTGATTGCTAGAGCGGCAAGGCTGGCATTGATAGCTGAAGAAGTGAATTTTCTAGATGTGATGCCTGCAATTCGGAAGTTCTTGAAGGAATCAATTGAGCCATGGTTGGAGGGAACTTTTAGAGGGAATGGCTTTCTATATGATAAGAAATGGGGAGGAATTGTGACTAAACAAGGGTCTACAGATTCTGGCGCTGATTTTGGGTTTGGGATTTATAATGATCATCATTATCATCTGGGATACTTCCTTTATGGAATTGCAGTTCTTTCAAAGATTGACCCAGCTTGGGGAAGGAAATATAAGCCTCAGGCTTATTCACTTCTGGCAGATTTTATGAACTTGGGCAGAAGATCAAACTCAAATTATACGCGTCTAAGGTGTTTTGACCTTTATAAGTTGCACTCTTGGGCTGGAGGGCTAACTGAATTTGGAGATGGAAGAAATCAAGAGAGCACCAGTGAAGCTGTAAATGGATATTATTCAGCAGCCTTGATGGGTCTAGCTTATGGTGATCCCCATCTTGTTGCCATTGGATCAACACTTGCATCATTGGAAATCCATGCAGCCCAGATGTGGTGGCATGTGAAAGTGGGAGATAATTTGTACGAGGAAGATTTCACAAAAGAGAACAGGGTAGTAGGTGTTCTGTGGTCTAACAAGAGAGACAGTGGACTGTGGTTTGCACCTGCTGAGTGGAAAGAGTGTAGGCTTGGCATTCAGGTTTTACCTTTATTGCCTATTACTGAGGTCTTATTCTCCAACGTTAATTATGTGAAGGATCTTGTGGAATGGACATTGCCTGCTTTGAATAGGGAAGGTGTTGGAGAAGGGTGGAAAGGGTTTGTCTATGCCTTGGAAGGAATTTATCATAAAGACAGTGCATTGGAGAAGATAAGAAACTTGAAAGGTTTCGATGATGGGAACTCATTCACTAATCTCTTATGGTGGATTCACAGTAGAGGGGATGAAGAAGAGGAAGAGGAATTTGGTCATCGGAAATACAGCTGGTTTGGTCATTACTGTCATTAAATATTGTTAGTCTTTTCCATGTTTTAAAAATTTACAATAAGTTATGGTAATTTCTCGCTATTACCCCTCCTTCTGTATTTCAACTGATATCTGATATACACAAGATTGCTTATGAGTTTGGTCTGAGAACTTTTGAATACATTTTCTATCCAATATATATATATATATATATATATATATATATATATATATATATATATATATATATATATATATATATATATATATATATCATTGAAGTCATTGTGCATAACAAGCTCTCCTTAGCTAGTGTATATAGTTTTACAATGATCTTGTCTGCTTGTGGCGTTTGTCTTTTTCCCCTTCCTTATTTAGAGGGCTGCCAGGCAATAATCACTGGTTGCCCTTGAAAGACATTACTTACAATAACGTACATTGTTAAGGTCAATCTACCAGATGCGGCTAAGACCAGTATAGTATAAACCACTCATCAGTGAAAAGTAACCTGTCTAATGTGAAATTTCGTGGAAAAAAAATGGTAGAAATATCAATTCATTGGATAAGACCTGAAAATTCAGAAGCTAGATTCTCACATGCCAAAAGACAAGTCCCCTACAAGCAGCAGTTGTGAACAGAAGTTACAGAACAGTTTTAGCCGCTTGCTTCGCTAAATAACCAGCTACTAAGGCGAAATTGAGCTTGACTTCCAGCAGCACTCTTGCTAGGTTCCAAACATCCCGAAGTCGAATTTGGAACATTGGATGGCAGTGATGCGCACTGTAAAAGGCATAAAAAAGAATCAGTGTCAGTCTCAATCACGAGCTTGTTTATTTTCAGTCCCTAAATTTTGCAGGATTGTTCTGATAACCCGGGGTTCTGCTTCAACATTAGCAGCTTAGTTCTCTTTAGCAGAAAGTTCTTGAAGGAGGCCGTTGAGCCTTTGGTTGGTTGGAACTTTGAATGGAAATGGGGAGGAATTGTTACTAAACAAAGGTCTAAACTCCAAGATTCAGGGGCAGACTTTTGGATTTGGCATTTCTAATGATCAACATTAAAGTTTGGGATACTTTCTTTGTGGAATTGCAGTGCTTGCGTTAGATGACTTTGCACAGTGGAATATGTTTTGCTCCTGCTAAGTGGAGAGTGTAGGCATGGTATTAGGTTTTACCCTTATTGCCAATTACTGTGCTCGAGGAGTTTGCATTGCCAAAAATAAATATAAGCCTAATTTACTCTAAAATTCTTATGGTAACAGAAGCCTGTACTTGACTTTGAGTACCGCAAGCACGGTGTATTATAATTTATTGGGTATTCCCTACCTAAATGCAAAGGCAAAATGTCCTTGCCAATGAGGGTCATGGGGCCATCCAAAATTATTAATAAGAGAATCAGCGTCTAATTATAATTAATTTATAAAAATTGTCATTTTATATGTTTTAGCACCAGAAAATAAGAATCTGAACTTAAAAAAAATTGATGAAAGCCATTTTACCAATTCTTTGTACATATAATCATCTAGATTTTAAAAAAAAATATTAAACTTCTATAGTGAGAAGATAGCTTTCATAGCCTAATTAGGGCCCTAAGTAAGAATTAATATATTTTAGTTGGGCCTACCGGCCTAGCTCAACTTAAATTGAGTCAATTTTTGGGCTAAGCAAGACGAGGTTTAAGGACTTTTTTTAAAAAAACAAATTTGAACTACTGCGTGATCAATTCATTCCTATATTTTTAATAGGACTGTAATTTTAAAATCATACTTTAATAAAATGAATAGGATTTGGTCAATTAGTTAATTCATTGTGATATCTATAATTCTAGAGATGTTTGGTTCGCAAATATTGAAAATAGAATTTCAGGAATAAAATATAAAAATTATATATACTCTTGTTTATTTTAAATTTTAAAAAATTGAAAAATAATATTCTCAACGATAAAATATAAGAATATATTATTCTATTATTTTCAAGTTTGATTCTTACCAAGAAGTGGGAATATTACATTTCTATAGATTAAAACTATTTTTTTATGAAATTAAAGATATTTTTATTTACTTACTCTTAAGAATCTCATTTTCAGATCTACATATTAAATCATAAACCACAAATTATAAATTTCAAACTCTTAACTCTAATTTTAAATTTTAAATTTTAATACCCTAAATTTTACATGCCAACTTGAATCTCTTGAATTCTCAAACTCTATATGTTACGGCCGAAATTCTTAAACTCCAATTTTTTTAATTCCTGTAAAAGAAATTGGTACAACTAGTTTGATTCTTTTTTTAAAAAAATGTATTATTTAAGTCCCAATTTTTAAAAAAATATATCATTTTAATCACCAACAACAAAATTGTGAAGAAAACACTAACAAAGTAACCCACACAAATTAATTTCGTTTAACATGGAACATCATTGATAGAAATTGTTAAATTTTAAATGAAAACAAAATGCAACGTCTTTTTAATAAAAACTTATGCCAATTTTCTGTACATTTGAAGTAACTTTATTCTCAAATTTATAGAAAAATGATGTGTTTTACTTTTCTCTAAGTTTAACAATCTATATCACTAGCTAGCATTTCACATTAGACAAAAAAAATTTATGTGGGTAATTATTTTTTTACAAACTTGATATCAAGGACTAAATTATAGTATTTTTCAAAAAGCTAGACTAACATTATGCCAATTATATTTTTGGAGGGCAACGTGAGTTTTTAAAAAAAACTAAAATAGGCAAAAACATTTATTTTCTAAAGTTTAATTCAATATTTAATTTTGCCTTTAAAATATTATTTTGTTCAATTTTATTGGTATACTTTTAAAAAAGTTCAATATTATCCTTCGGCCTAACATTATTAACCGACCTGATAAAATCTTTCAAACTTGTTGCCTCAATTGCATATCTAGCCAATGACTCATCAATTTTTCTTTCTATCTTTAATTTCTTTCTTTTTTTCTCTTTCTTCCTTCTCCCTCTCCTTTCTTCTACCATGAAACTTCTTAAACTCTTCTTCTCACCCACCACAAAAAAAGTTTGTAAAATAGATTCAAAATCTCTTATTCCCACAACCAAAATCACAATTTATCGTCTATGAATAAATTATCGAAATTAACAATAAAATTTTCAACATTTTTCTGTAACGAAGCAAGATAACTACTATCATAAATTGTGTTCCAAAGGAGGAACTCAAAAGTAAAATTTTCACTACACAGTTTATTTATACAACAAGCAGCCAATTTAAGGGGCCTAGCTACTAACCATTTCAAAATAAAAATAAAAATAAAAATAATGAAATGGGAAATGAAATCTCTTTACCTAGATCAAGAATGGGGGTTTTTGGGAAACTCATTAGGGATAAATTCATTGGGGCAATCAAAGAGTATTCCTTGAAAGAGCTCTCTAAAATGCTTGCTGATTTGAAATCAAAAGGAAAGAATGCTTCGCATGTCAAAACATTTGATTTTCAAATAAAAAACTAGAATTGGAGGGAAGAATAATTTTTTTGTTTTGTTCTTTTCAATTCCTAAAAGTAGAACAAAAAATTGAGACATGTTTGTTTTTTTACTTTAAAAATAATTTTTTGTTATTGTTTCAAAAATAAATTATTTTTAAAACAAAAAATAGAAAAAAATGTATTTTTAAGAACATAAAAAAATAAAAAATAAACATATTTTTAAAATTATTTATCAAACATATTTTTTATTTATTTTACAGAATAATTTTTAAACAATTTTTAAAAACAAAAAAATCAAAATCAAAATTAAACAAAACCATTGAATTCTAAAACCACTCTATCGCTGCTTTGTTCTCTAGTTTGTTTTGGGTTGCTCTTATTTTGAACTATAGAGTATGTTTGGCAAGTCAAACAAACTAGCTTATAATTTATTTGACTAATTTATAAGTTTGTTTGACCAAATTAAAGGTGTTTGATAAACAAGTTTATTTAAATAGCTTATAATTTTTTATCATACGCTATTTCAAATAGCTTATAACTTTTAACTAATAGCTTTTTTAATTTTATTCATTTTTTATTCTTATTATTTTATTTAAATTTCAACACTATTATATTCACAAGATGACATTATTTTTACTATACTCGAGCAACATTCAAATTACATATCTCATGATGAATTTCTAAATATTGTTAATAGTGACACAAAGAATAAAAATTTAGAGACATCTACTAAAATGAAAGAGATTCGTAATAATATTATTAATTTATTGTGAGACTTTAGATGATATATTTATTTTGTATTTTTTGAGATTATATAATAAAATGTAATTATTAACAAAAAATAATAAATTTTATATAAGTACATTTTTTTATATCATTTTACGTTTATCAATTAATTTAATAATTAATTTTATCAAATACTTCTAATTTAATAAATTAGCTTAACAGCTTTCAGCTAATAATTTTTAATTAAAAATTAATTTTTCAATTTTTAATTAATTTTTAAATTTTTAATTAATTTATTAATTATTTTTATTAAATATAACCATAAAAAATAGATAATCAGGTGGGGGTTTGTTTGGGGTTAGTGTCGGATAAACCGACCCCACATGTAGTTGCTTAGTTGCACATTCTCTTTGTAGTGACGAACCGGAGAGATATCCATGTCAAAATTCTAGAAAGCGATGGTTCAAACCCAGCTTGTGAGAAAGAAAGCCTTTTGTCATTAAATATTTTGCACGCCTATGTACTTTTCTGATAAATGACTCTCAAATTAAAAACAAGCAAGCTAAGTGATAGAGGAAAGGATTGGGGTGGGGTGAGAAGAAGAAGAAGAAAAGTTAGAGAGTTTTAACGGTGGAGGAAGGGATAGGGAAAGGGAAAGAAGAATGAGAAGAGAGAGAGAGAGAGAAAAGAAAAAGGGATAAAAATGTGATAATTTTTTAAAACTGTTTATCAAACAATTTTTTTTTTATTTTTGTTATATAAAATAACTTTTAAACATAATTTTTAAAAATAGATTTAAAAAAAAAAATCAAACAAGCTCATAATCTTATTTAAAAGCATTTGCAGATGTATTTCCTTTTAAATAAATGGACGGGAGAGAATTGAGAGGAATAATTTCTCATATAATTTGAAATTTTTAACATAGGTTGTAAAAATGAATTTGAATCATATCATGTTACATGATCCTCACGTGAAAAATAAAAAAATAAAAAAAAATAATTATAAAAAAAATAAAATATTTTTTGAGTTTATTTTTTTCTTTACATAACGGCCATTTTTTTAATAAAAACAGAAAACAAATGTTTGCTTATCATTTTTTTTATTTTTAAAAAATATTTTTTGAATTTTTGAAAAATTCTAAAAAAAATTAAAATTTTTAATACTATAGTGAACTATAATAATAACATTTTTTCACTTATTCTAAACTAATTACAATATATATAAACAGTATTTTATTATTCATATAACTAAAAATTGTTTTACTATTTATATATTTAAAAAAATTTGAAAATAAAAACAAAAAAATACAAATCAAATACATTTAAAAAAAATATAAGAAATAGAAAATGAAAATTATTTTAAAAAAATAGGAAATATTTTAAGAAAACAAACATACCCTAACTACCGAAAAAAGAAAAAAAGAAAAAACTAATGAAAAGGAAAAGATGTGCACATTGGTGCCATGTTTGTTGGGTGATCAGCTCAACAAACCGTAAAACTTAGCTTTGAAGATTGATCACTTGTGCTATTGTTTTGTGACATTGCTCAAAATCAAAACCGATGGGACATCTTCGTGTTATTTAAACTTAAACACATATGCGTTGAGTTTGTGTCTTTTTTGTGATAAGAGTAAACAGTTCCTTGTGGTGCACTTCAGAGATTTAGGTGCATAATAAATAATTAGAAACACAAAAATTAACAATTAATTTTTTATAAAATAAGAATAACTTAATAATTATAAATAAGTATAACATATATAAAATATAAATATTATTTTAATATATTTATTTATTTTACTTATAAAATTTTCGAGATGAATTCATGGTCAGCAGTCTTTTCTTTAGCGTGTTCTAAGCAACATGGCAGGTGAAGCCTGTGACAAGAAGAATGATCACAGCTAGGCAGAGCAACATTCCGTTGCTAAAAGTCTTCCATATTTTATATTCCAAGAAGCATGTTCTTAAGGCTCTCCATATTATTATAAAATAATTTTTGTTTTTAGCTTGTACGTTTGCAAACTATTTCGTGCCAGGGAAAGGGTCATTAAACTATTTAACTTGTGACTACTGAATTATTTTTTTATTAATTTATTTTACAAATGTAATTTAGAATGGTCAAACAAAAACAAAAAATAAATTTTGAATTGCAGAGAGAAAAAAATTATTACATGTATATAATAGAATTCCAAAGCAAACCTTTAAGATTGTTCATTATTCTTATTTGATGGATTAAAATATTTTTAATTATTTTTATATTATAATAAAAATGTTTCAAATTTTATTTGAATTATATTTTTTTTATTAATTTTAAGATACACTCTTCCAAGTATATTTAATACGGCGTGTTAAATTTCTTTATTCAAAAAACTGATGGATTAAATTTTCAAATATTTAAATTTATAATTTATTTATTTATAAATTTATAATTTAAATAATAAATAAATTTAAAATTGGCGATTAAAAAATTTCTGTGAAAGATTTACTCATTTAACTTTATGGGCCACCCACCCTTAGCCAGTATAAAGCTTCCAAGTTCCAGCTATCTAGCGGTCGATGTATGCTGGAATCCACGCAAGAAGGATCCTCAAGTTAGGATGAATACTGTAGGCTGAATTTGACGGTGCTGCCGCATTTGTCGTTGGAAGCTTGAGTTGCTTGACTACCTGTTTAGTCAGGATGAATAAAAACGAACCTTTTTAAAATATTTTTTAGATAATATTAAAATTTTATTAAATGATAGCAAAATTTATATTTTGTAAAAAAAAATTTTAAAAATTATCCCTGTCTAACTATTTAGAAACTAGCATTAGATCATAATATTCTCTTCCTTGCCGTTGAAACTAATGCTATGGCTGTTAACTGTAATTAAATTGATAAACCCTTGTAATTTGTGATCCGTGTAATACATTAATTATTATTTTGATATTGTAGATATTATGTGACATAGAGACTGTTAATATTTGATATTTTAATATTCAATATATTTGAATTTTTATTTAGAATATTAGAAGATTTAGAATAATATTATATTAGATAATATTTCATACCATTATAAAATTTTGTAAGGATCTCATAATTTTATAATTTTAATTTTCTTAATTTTTATAAAATATTAATTATATCCTTTAACAATGTATAATAATTATACTAAACATGAACACTTTATATATATAAAAATACCCATTATCTAATATCTTTAATTATTATTTGGATATTTTAGATATTATGTGTCATAGAGACTGTTAATATTTGATATTTTAATATTCAATATATTTGAGTTTTTATTTAGAATATTAGAAGATTTATAATAATATTATATTAGATAATATTTCATACCATTATAATTTTTTTTAAGGATTTCATAATTTTATAATTTAAATTTTATATAATTTAAATTTTATTAATTTTTATATAATACTAATTAATCCTTTAACAATGTTTTATAATTATACTAAACATGAACACTTTATATATATATAAATACCCATTATCTAATATCTTTATATCATAATATCTAGATATCAAGAATATAAAATATCAACCTTGGTATGCCCCTGCCAGGGTTTTTCTTAGGCAGATCCAAAGACGACAAGTTGTACTTTTTTGGCAATCAAGCGTTCTCGTATTGAAGGCTAGCCTTTGCGCTTAGGCCATGGCTTTTGTTCATTGTGGTGCTCTATTTTTGCATTCGTTCATAAACTAAAATTTTCTTCCCAGTTTCTTTTCTACCACAATGGGTCACGAGGAAGGGCAAGGAGAATGAGGATGTGGTTCTCCTTTTGGACAATGGAGCTTTTGATAAGGGGCTTTAAGATTTGGTGGGAAAGATGATTTTACGTAAATCCATTTTAGGGGACAATGGAGCATGCTATAAAGAGTATATTGAGTATTTCTAAAATTAAATCAAGGTGCTCCTTGAAGACGATGTTTAAAACCGTGCTTAATCAAAATTCTATTGAAGACTTTAATGGCCAAGGATTGCCTGATTATTTTTTTAACTTAAGAAAATAAAAAAGAATTTTAGAGAAAACAAAATGAATGGGTGAGAAATGCAAAAAAAAAAAAAAAAAAAAGTGGTGATTTTTGCCAAGCGATATGGCTACCAACATTAGTTTATATTAATTAGTTCTTTTTTTGTGGTTGTATTGTTGTTCAATTGGTATGTGCACTTTTGATTTTCATGGCAAATTGAGAGTAAAGTTGAAAGCTCTGGAGCAAAGGATATATATCATATTTTAACACTTAGAGTATCATTAATAGTAATATTCACTTAAGTTATTTAAGTGAGTTTCATAAATGTTATATTATTATTATTTTTAAACAATTTTACAGTATTTTAAGTAATTCTACACTTTAATAGTATAATCCTAAAAAATTTATTAAATGGGTCCTATAGATTACTTTATATTTTTATATTTTATTTATATTTATTTATATTTTAATTTAAAATATAAATAATTTATATTTAAATTTTAAAATAATAAATATATAAAAAAATTTAAATATTATTTTTAATAATAATATTTTAATATAAAATTTTAAATAAAATAAAATTTTTAATATAAATTTTAAAACAATAAATACATAAAATAAATTTTTTAAAATAATATAAATTTATTTTAAATAATATTTTTAATAATAATAATAATTAAAAATAATATAAATATATAATAAAAAATATTTTTTTTATTTTAAATACCATTATTTATATAAGTAACAGTACTTAAATTTGATCAAAATTTTTATTATTTTTTACTGTCATGTGAATTGAATCTCACTTAAACAACTTACGACAAGGGTTAAGAATTTTTATTGAAAACACTTTTAGAATGTCATTTTAGATGTAGAAATTAAAGATAAGATTGATGTTTGAAGGCTAAACACAAACATAAATTGGAATAATGATAGTCTACATATAAACAATGATGTCACTTATGAACAGTTTATCGAGAGACTAGTTCTTGCATATAATAAGTAGCAAGTCTATGTCAAGTAATTTGAAGAGGAGTTTTTTTAAGTGTAGAGAAGTAAGACAAAACTGTTTAGAGATTAGTATTGTTAAGAATTTTTGTTTATTTTTTTAGTAGTATTTAAATTTTTAATTTCGTTATTTTTTTGCTTATATTAATATTTTCTTATACCATCAGCTTTAATATTTTAATATTTCTTTATGTAATTACCTAATATGTTTAGAAATCCTAAAATATTAATGAGTCTTAATTAGAGTACAATGCATTTTAGTCAATGACAATTTTGAGAGAATTCTTTTAGCTATTTTGTGTGTGTTTTCTTGCATTTTAAAGATGCTTCTTAGTCTAGTACCTTTTAGACAACAAATCAATTTTAAAAGAATTCTCTTCATTTTTTTTAGTGTGTTTTCTAGCCCTCAAACCCTCAAGCCGCTAAATTCAATTTTACATTGTACTTAAAGTCACCTGTGGATAAGATATCCTGAGGTATGTAAATGTTTGCTAAGTCAGAATCCCTGATAGGGTACTTTTTCATGAGTCAGGCGCGTAAGTAGGTAATTATGTTCTACCAAGTGCTAATTTCCTTTTTAAACTATATGTAGCTAACTAGTCCCATATTGGTTTCTTTATGTTGATGCTAATATATTATAGATTTTTCAAGTTAAACATTGAAAGGTAAGAAAATTCTCAAATTTTTTCAGTCTTATGTACAACTGTTCAAAGAAACTTTAAAACATTGCAAAATAATTATTTAATGATTAAAAAGTGATTAGCGTCCTTGAACGAAAGGGTGAAAAAAAACAAAAAATCTTATAATATTGATTGTTTCAAATTTGAAGCCATCTTTTTCCTTTTTCCGTCTGTAAAAGCCTAGTGAAGCGGAGCGTCCTCTGAAGTTGCCTCCACGTTTTCTATTGCACATCTTGTGGGTGGTTTTGCTGTGCTGTGTGCCTCTGTTTCCATATTCCGCAAAAGAAGCTTTCCTGTGGAATGCGAAGCTTCCAACCTGTCATACACGTACTAGAAATGTCCTGGGTTAGATGTTGGTAAAAGATATCTTCTTTTCAGTTCATGGGTTCTAACCTGAGCCCGTTTTAACGATCTGGGCATGCTGCATTTGGCCCTGAGTGGAGTAGATGAGTAACAAATCTTGGGGATAATGCTGCTTGTTTGATTTGTCTGCTGCTGGAAAACTTTTTGTTTTCTGAGCTGGGGGTGCTCTCCCCTGTGTGAAATTTCATTTCTTTGAGGCTTATCAGTTACTGGAGCATACAAAAATTTTCACTTCTTCATAGGTGTTTGTGGGTATGGACTCCCCCCCGCCCCTTCTAACCCAGGGGAATTGGCAGTTGGGTCTTTCTGGGTAAGTTGATTCTTGAAGAAATTTGTGCATTTATTGTGGAGGACTTGATCTGAATTTTGGGTTGATGTTTGATCTGGAATGTTTTGCTTACCTTACGTTCTGGGAAAGATTCGAGACTTGAGTGTAATTCATTTTGCAAGGTAGTGATGGAAGTGTTGTACTTGTAGTGCATTTTGTTTTCAAGGGAAGATTAATACTGGGATGGCTTCCCCAAGTTCTTCCCCTTCTGCAGTGCCACCAACTTCTGCTGATATTTCACCGCCACCACCTCCTTCTTCACCTTCCCCAATAAATTCTTCCGTCACATCACCATCTCCCACTTCTTCTCAGCCCAGTCAAACCTCTGATACTCCTGCTCCTACATCTTCTGATCCTGCAACCCCACCTCCTTCTCCCCCACAGGCAGTATCTGCAACCCCACCTCCGTCCCCGTCTCTTACTCCTCCACCACCATCGACACTGCCTCCAACTTCACCTCCGCCTTCCCCGCCAGATTCTCCACCACCAACACCTCCAGCATCTCCACCTCCGTCACCTACAAAATCAACCCCACCAACACCTCCAGCATCTCCACCACCGTCACCTACAAAATCGACCCCACCAACACCTCCAGCATCTCCACCTCCGTCACCTACAACATCAGCCCCACCAACAACTACCACTGCCCCTCCTCCAACTGGCACTTCACCTCCTCCTCCAAATGTATCCCCACCACCTCCAGTGGCAGATTCTCCCCCTCCCCAAGCCTCAGAGTCAGAGGCACCTCCTGCGGCAATTCCACCTCCCTCTCAACACATCTTACCTTCTCCTCCTCCTCCTGCTAATATCCCATTGCCACCATCCTCTAGTTCTCCACCTCCACCTCTAGGAAAGCCGCCAGAAAGTACTCCTTCTCTTACCCCCCCTCCATCTGTGTCTCAATCTGCTTCCCCTCCTTCCACAAATGTTCCCCCTCGATCCACATTGCTACCACCTCCTCCTTCAGTCCCTTCAGCCTCTTCACCTCCTCCAATTTTTTTGCCCTCTCCTACAACTAAATCATCAGCAGCTGGAGCCCCACCAGAGCCCCTACCCTCTATTCCAACTGAGAAACCGACTGCTAAATCAACTGATGGTACTGATATAACCACAAATTCACCACCTTCGCATCAAGGAGGGTTAAATCCGGGAGGCGCTGTGGCTATTGGCATTGTAGTTGGTTTTGTTGTCCTCAGCCTTGTTATGGCCATGTGGTTTGTACAGAAACGAAAGAGGAAGGAAAGAGGATCAAAAGTTGGTTATACCGTGCCTTCTCCATTTGCCTCATCTCAGAATTCAGGTATTGCATTGTGCATTGCCAAGCATTAGGTATATGTGCTCTTGTTATTGTATGCTCTCTGTGGTCAACCTCAACTATGTGTTATTCAGATAAATAATAAATAATAAATAATCTCCTCATTTCTGCATAAAAACTTTAGTTACAGATAATCTCAGATTATATAGGGCTCTGGTTGCAGCACACTTTACATAATAAAACAGAAGTTCCAGATTCTGGTTGCTGGGGTATTTTTAAAAACAATCAGAGAAGATGCTGTAGTCAGTATCAGAATTCTAATTATTAATCACCATCAATATTAAATATTGTCCATTTATCAGGTTTTGCAGGAGATCTCTAATCTAATAATTGTCAAGGACTCGGGACAATTTTGATACATGTAAATTTAACTTCATGATGTTTGTAATTATCTGTAAAATGGTAAAATCTCATCTCTGTATAGCTGAGCAAATAATTGTGCAACTGTTTTCTTTCTTTTCCTTTAAACTGTAATCTGCCCTTTTAAAACTTAACGCTCTCTCTGGTCTCTGCTGCACTCTTAGTGGTTTGGTCTTTGGATTCTATATACCTGTGATATATTTAAGTAATAAAGGTAAGGAAACTTGATCATTCTCGTTAGACTCTTCATTTTATTTGTTTTACTGGAGAATTTTGAAAGTTAGGATGTTACCATGTTTAATTGATATGGAATTGTGCAGTTGGCATGCCTTTATAGTTATAAACTATTAAGTGAGAAATAACTGAATTTTCAAATGACAACTAGAATAATTTTTCTGAAAATTGATCCTCTCTTCTAGGAACCTTATTTTTAAGGCCACAGTCTCCGGCTCCCTTTTTTGGTAGTGGCTCTGGTAGTGATTTCATGTATTCTCCATCAGATCCAAGTGGAGTAAGTAATTCAAGATCATCCTTCTTGTATGAAGAACTTATCCAAGCGACAAATGGGTTTTCAGCACAAAATCTTTTGGGTGAAGGTGGATTTGGTTGTGTCTTCAAAGGTTTGCTAACAGGTGGAAGAGAAGTAGCTGTGAAACAGCTCAAAGTTGGTGGTGGGCAAGGGGAGCGTGAGTTCAGAGCAGAAGTTGAGATTATTAGCCGAGTACATCATCGCCATCTGGTTTCCTTGGTGGGTTACTGTATATCAGAACATCAAAGATTGCTTGTCTATGACTATGTGCCCAACAATACCCTTCATTACCATCTCCATGGTAAGAAATATTCTGGTTAAATGATTCAAATAAATGAGAAAGTATTATAACTTCTAAAAGTTACAGTGTCAAAAGAATAGCTCATATACTTAATATCTCCATGTATTAGACCAGGGAAAAAAGTATTATTGATATAGCTCATCCATGAAGTATAACATGCTGCTATAAAATCATGCTTCAGGCTGAAAGCACTGTATGGTTCCTGATCTAAATTATGATCTACAACAAAACCTGTTTATTTAAAATTTTGCAGGTAAAGACAGGCCAGTTATGGGCTGGGCTACCCGAGTCAAGGTTGCTGCTGGTGCAGCTCGAGGAATAGCTTACCTACATGAAGACTGTAAATTTCTTCTTTTTACTTAGGTTTTCTACAGTGCATATTCCATGCTTTGAACTTGACTTCTCAAGTGCGAAGACACATACCAAAAAATTGGGCATTTTCATGGCACTACAAGTTTCTTTTATTCTTGGAGGCTTTTTATATTTTTCCCAGAAAATGTATGATGTATATACCTTTTCTTTTAATAGATAGAAAATAATTCTTTAAAAGGTTGTCATCCATAACTAAGATGTTAATATCACACAAGGTCTCCTTCTTGTTATTGCAAATTTAAAATTACTAACATTTGTTGCTTGATGACTTGATCATTTTTTTCAGCCCATAATTTTTCATAAACACCTGATTTTATATTCATTCTTATCTTTTATATTTATTTATTTATCAGGCCATCCACGCATTATTCATCGAGACATTAAGTCTTCAAACATCCTTCTTGACAACAACTTTGAAGCTCAAGTAAGCCACTTCTATTATCTGTATATTCTGATGAAGAATGCTTCATTTGAATGTTTGCCTTAAACAGATAATTTCATTATGGCTTCACAAAAATTAGGGAATTATGTAATTCACAATGCATGGCCAGCTCAAGCAGCATTGGCATATCTAAATTTAAATGCTGCATTCTTAATGCAATTTGTTTTTCTAATTATTTTTGTGGGTTTCACCAACAGGTTTCAGACTTTGGGCTTGCAAAATTAGCCTTGGATACATACACGCATGTAACCACACGTGTGATGGGAACATTTGGGTATGTAACCATTTGTTTGTAGTTAAGCATGAGTCATTTAATTTAGTGTATATTAATGGAATTCTATAATTATCCATTAACATTTTATAATTTACTGTTAGGAATACATGTATCATATCTATTATTAGTTCTTCTATCATTATTTTTAATTTATACATAAACCTCCCCTCCAATGACAAAATTGTTGGTGAAACTTATATTTTATGCATTTTTTATTCTAAAAACTCATAATTAGTCATAAATAATTTAATTTAATGCATTACAAATCATTGAAAGTCAAATTAATGTTTATGAAACCTTAAAATAAGAGAGGTTAGTGTAGTCTTTTAAAGTTTGAGAGGGTGAGAGTGTAGGTTTTATAAACTTCAGAGAAAGTTCTTGTTTCAATTTGAAACTAGAGCGAGTGAGTGTAATTTTCAGAAATTTCAAAGGAGGTGAATGTAATTTATTCTTTATTATTTTATTACTCTATAGGAGTAGTAATTATTAGTTAAACATTGTATAAAGGAGAAGTTGCGAAAGGTCAAAGGTCTGGGAGTGGAGAATTGTATTACCTTTGTCTAGTGGTTTGTTCCACTACTACTTTGAACATCTATGCTTTAATGATATTCCTCTTTGGGGATGTATAGTTTGTGGCCTTCCATATAATGTTGTCCTGTTATTTTTTTAATATCTGGCCATCTGATGCTGATTTATTTTAAATATTAAATACAAGGCCTTTTTTAGATATGAAATGGAGACCTCATCAACCATAAATTCTCTGAATTCTAGGTACTTGGCACCAGAATATGCAACAAGTGGGAAATTGACTGAAAAGTCTGATGTTTATTCCTTTGGAGTTGTGCTTTTGGAGCTAATTACTGGTCGGAAGCCTGTAGATACCTCTCAACCAATTGGTGATGAGAGCCTGGTTGAATGGGTAAGTTATATACAAGCATTAACATTAGTTTGCTTCTTCTTCTTTTATTGAAATTTATGAGAGAGATTTGTAGAAAATCAATTTCCAAGGTTTTCCTTCTTAACTGTCATGGTTTTACAGGTTCAGATATTGCATTACTACTAAACTTTTTGCAAATGATGAGTTTTCTAAAGATTGTATCTTCTTTGTTGCATGTTGTTAGAGATTATAAATAAAACTATTTATGAGTCTTTACTTAGAAGTTTAAACTTTTAAGCTGAAATGGATTATGACATAGTATCATAGCCTAGATGACCAAGTGGTTTAGAGTTCAATCCTTGTCATCTTCTATTTTTCATAATTAAAGGGGATTTCAGCATAAGGTAGGTGGGCCTATGCTTTGTTCACACTTCAAACACAAAGGTTTTTTGTGTAGGGGGCCTTAGAGATTATAAATAAATTTATTTATGGATTTTCACTCAATAGCTTAAGTTTAAGGGTTTGTTTGGGTGGATGGAGGGGCTGAGGTGGAGTGGGAATATAACTTGAACCATTGTTTGGATGGTTAAAAAGTAATGGAGTTGGCTGGGTTAAAATGGGTTTCAAAACCCGTCCTTCCTGATAGAGCACTGATTCTGCACCTTGATTGAGCAGCACTTATTTCATAAGCTGTCGCTTATTCTTATGTAATATCCATTTCCTGCATTCTTTTATTTCTTGAATATGTAGTCTAGAATAGTGGATATAATTCTGTCATTCTTGGCTGTATATATGTTGTGCAAAGATATCTCAGAAATAGTGAGCAATAACAGCAGTATTCATCAAATTCTTTACTTCCCAACCCATGCCCCAATATTCCAACCCCTCCATATGGGGGGGGGGGGGTTGGGATGTTTTGGCTCCCTTTTATTTTTAGTTACTATTTTATCCTTTATCATCCAACTATTCTTCACTTTCCTTTTCTTCTATAAGGATAATATTGAAAATTTATACATCATACCCACTCCACTCCATTAATTTCATTGTAACTTCCAAACATTGGGAAATGCGTTACCATCCCTTCTTATATTAAACTTACAAGCAACAGTGTGGGAACTCTCCCTCTTCCCACTCCACTCCATTCTACCACACTTCATTAATGGACACTCCACTCTCTTCAAACTACCGAACAAGCCCTATGCTTCATTATGTCAAGGACCGCTTGAACTCAAAAGATTAAGCTATCAAGTAAAGGTCATGCCCCTTCACATAAAAGCCCATTGGGTTTGAAGTGTGGCAAAGCACAAGCCCATATTACATTTTGTTGAAACTTAATTTTTAATTAAGAGAATGGGGGGCAAGCCAGCAAGGGTTGAATTCTAGATCATTTGGTCATAGAGGCTCTAAAATACTACGTCAATTATCACTCCAACTCAAAAGCTTAAGCTATTATGTGAAAAATCATGAATAATTTTATTATAATTTCTAACACATGTTATTACATTATAGTTAGATTTATAGAGATTGCATGCTATTTTATTATACTTGGTTATAATTCTAAATGGTTATTTTGCCATTGACCTTTTGCCTTTTTCTTCTATTTTACTGTTGTTGTCTGTATGTGGTTAACTGTCATCCCAATGTCTTAATGTGGTCTCCACCTTTAAAATCTGAAAATGTTGTGTAGGCACAACTCACAAAACCCAACATGAATGAAAAAGTCGTGTGAGTAAAAATATGGAATTTTTTTAACAGGAACTTCGAAGTTGTCTTGGATAAGTTAGCATGCTATAACAATAGTGGGTAACTTGCCCCCACTTTGCAAAGATGGTTTCAGTTATTCTGCTTCCACGTTGTTGCCAATTCACATTCATAGGAATTATTATTATCTTGTTCGGCGAGCCAACAAGGCCATTTCAACAAAGGGAGTATGCAAGTGTAGCTACTACCTATAGATTGAGTCTGTAAATTAACTTACTGAAAATCATACTAAAACGTACATTGGAATTAGCAATATTTGTGATATAAAAAATGCATAACTTTCTGAATGATATAAGAAATAATGGATATAATTTCTTCTTATACTGAGTGATTGAAGTTAACGCTTCCTTCAAGGCACTACTTAGCATAATTGTTTAGGGTTCTGGACCTGGTTTTTCACTCTTTCTTATTGCTGGAAAATGAAATTTGCCAAAACCATCTGTACGAGAATTGAACTAAAGGTTTTCTTTTTGATAGTCAAATGAATCTGACCCATATACCATATAATGAGTCAAATGGATTTTGAGATTATCGACTTATGTGTGTTTGCTGCAATTAGTGACAATGGGAGAAGTATTTTTTCTTCTTCCCTGTTGTAAATTTATATTTTTCTCCCCATTTTTCTAGCAATTTTAAGTGCATGAACTGTTCTAGTTTAAAAAATCAAGTTATTTACACAGAATATACTAAAAATTGCATGAAAGGGGTTACTCAGTCTGTGAAGCCAATCCCATCTGGTAAAAACTTAGTGAGGGAAGTTGGTCATCGCATAGAGGTGTGCAGGAACCACCCATCTTCCGGCTGCCCCCACCCCTCCCCAGAAAAAGTAAAAAGAAAACATGGTACAAGATTTATTATTCTTACACCTTTGACGACTTTTTGTTGAAACTTGAAAATGAGGAGTAGTCTGCTCCTGCCAAAATTTACATGCTTTGGACCATTTTGTCATGTTATATCAAACATTTTCCTGGATAATATGGCAACAATAGGATGTCAAATTTTAACAGTATGAGATTGTTTCTAAGTTGTGATGAAATTCTATGAATATTCACCAACCTTGTTTTTCAGGCTCGACCTTTGTTGACTCAAGCCCTTGATAATGAAGACTTTGAAATATTGGTGGATCCAAGGCTAGAGAAGAACTATAATAGAAATGAAATGTTTCGGATGATCGAGGCCGCTGCAGCCTGTGTGCGTCACTCTGGAGCAAAGAGGCCGCGGATGAGTCAGGTAATTTTGTTCTTGACTTCAAACATTCCACTTATTTGTTTCAATTTTGGAGAGACTAAATGTGTGTGCTTCCTTTTATACATCACTTCCCAGGTTGTGAGAGCCTTAGATTCCTTAGATGAATTACCAGACCTCAATAATGGAATCAAACCTGGCCAGAGTTCAGTCTTTGATTCTGCACAGCAATCTGCACAAATCAGAATGTTCAGGAGGATGGCTTTTGGCAGCCAGGATTACGGTACGAGTTATTTTAATGACTCTCAGACTAGCTGGAGTAGAGAGCAGGAGGAGCCAAGTACCATTTTCCCTCAAAATAGATCTGGACCATGGAACGTTTGAGACGGGTTTAAGGCTTACCGTGCCCAAGTTCAGTTGGAAATTTTTTTATGCACACAGGATACCTGCTGGTACCTTGTCTGAGAAGTAGAAGCACCTCTTGATTCAGATGCTTTGCAAGGCCAATTTCTGTGGTGTATTATGTAAATCTCAGAATTTTATTGTACCTATTTCTTTCTCCTTTTTTGAAATGGTTTTCCTGCCATGACCTTTATTTTTTGGTATAATGATGGCACGGAAGTTTAAATTTAGAATCTATTGCAAATTACCCAAAGCTTTCACTACTCACCTATGTTTAGTAGTTTAGCTATAACCTTTATGTTCTTTATAATTTAGGTTATTTATTACATAATCGTGTATTTATCAATGTGAATTATAGGGCTTAAATGTATTTTTGGTCCTTATTTTGTAAAATGCATCAATCTATTCTTTCTAAAATTTTGATTATGAATTTAGACTTTTAAAATTTACTAAATGAGGTAAAGTAGTTCTTTCCTTAAGTTGATTGTTTATTTTTGTTTAGGTGTCTATTAACTAACACATTACCACAGCTATTGTATCTAAATAATCCACAATGGCTTTTAGGCCATTAGCATCTAATGTAGACTAGGATCTTTATATGAAACTTAATAAGAAAAGAAAATATATAAACTATTATTGAAATTAATTATGAAAATAGAGAGTTACTGGAAGAAAATAAACTCTAAACGCCCCTCTAGAATTTTGAAATTGCTAGATGTTTCTCTATAATTTCAACTAATTTCTACCTAATTTCACCTATCCCAGGATTCCATGTGTCCCTAACCCAAAACCTCTCAAAAGGACCCCTATTCCTCCTGCCAATTTCTGCCCAAATTTTTCCTTTGCCCTTAACTTTTATTTATAACTAAATCCCTAAAAAACTACCCATAACCCCTCCTATACCAAGCTTCCGCGTGTCCCTGACCGAAAACCTCTAAAGCAGACCCTTTATTCTGTGCCCACTGCCCACAGTGGGTTCCCTCAGCATCCAACTCTGAACTAATTTATATGAAAAAAATATTAAAAAAAATTACTTATAAAACCTAAACTTTAAAGCTACGCCCTTAACTCTCATTTATAACTAAATCCCTGAAAAACTACCCATAACCCCTCCTATCCCAAGCTTCCACGTGTCCCTAACCCAAAACCTCTTAAACAGACCCTTATCCTTCGTGCCAACAGTGGGTTCCATCGGCATCCAACTCTCAACTAATTTATATGAAAAAAAATTTTAAAAAAATTATTTATAAACTCTAAATTATAATTTTAAAATTTTAAATTTTAAATTTTAAATATTAAAACACTAAATTTTTAACTCTAAACAATAAATATTTAAACTTTAAATATCTCAAATTCAAAAATTTCAAATTTGAATATTAAATGTTAAATTTTAAATTCTAAATATCAAAACTCTAAAAATAAAAAAAATCTAAACCACAAACTTTAAAATTTAAATTTTAAATTTTAAATTCTAAACTCTAAATTTTAAATTACAAAACTCAAAAATCAAATTCCTAAAATCTAAATCTAAACATTAAAATTCAAAAGCCTAAAATTATAAAAGCTTAAAACTTAAATTCTAAATCTTAAAACTCAAAAACTTGAAACTCCAAATCACCAAGTCTAAAATCTTAAATGTTAAAATCTCAAACTATAAACTTCAAATCTTGAACATTTAAACTCAAAAATACCAAATTTTAAATATAAAATCTCAAAACTCCAAACCTATAACCCCCATAACCAAAACTCAAACTTAAATTCTCAAAATTTCAAACTCTAAATTTTAGAACTCCAAGACCATAAATGTTAAAACCTTAAAACCTAAAACTCCAAGCCTCAAAAATCTCAAACCCTAAACTTTAAAAGTTTAAAATCCAAAGTCCTAAACCCTAACTTAAAATACTAAATCTTAGATATTAAACTCTAAACCATAAAATCCTAAAATTTAACATTTATTTTATTTATTTTCATTTTTAATATGCACGTTAGGGTTTAGGATTTAAGATTTAGAGTTTAAAATTTAAAAGTTTGGAATTTGAGTCAATAATTTGGAGCTTTGGGGTTTCAAGGTATGGGGTTTAGGGTTTTGAAATTTGGGATTGTGTTTAGTTTTCAAGATTTGGGGTTTAGGGTTTTTTGGTTTAAGGTTTGGAGTTTTTTGATTTAGACTTTAGGACTTTAGGTTTTGAAGCTTTTAAGGTTTGGCATTTTAGTGTTTTGCAGTTTGTAGTTTGGGTTTTGAAGTTTAAAATTTGAAATTCGAGGTTTAAGGTTTAGGACTTTAGGATATGGGGTTTGGAGTTTGAAAGTATGAAATTTGAGATTTGAGAATTTAATGTTTTTATGTTTGGACTTTGAGATTTAGGGTTTATGTGTTGGGATTTTGAAGTTTAAGATTTGTAATTTAAAGTTTAGGACTTTGATTTTGAAGTTTATGATTTTGGATTTAATGTTTAGAGTTTGTAGTTTGAGATTTGGCTTTTTAAGATTTAAAGTTTTAGGATTTAAGATTAAGGAATTCATAATTTGAAGTTTAAAATTTAAATTTTGATATTTAAAGTTTAAAATTTAGTAGTAATTTTTTTTATATATAAATTAAGGCTGAGTTGCCTTTTAATGATTGAGTGGCATCCTAATGTGTTGAGGTGGTGTGCATATGAATTTTTTTTTTCTTTTTTCTTTTTTTAATTTCACTTGCCATAATAAATTATTTAGATATAATAGACGGGGTGATGTGTCAATTAATAGGCATATTGAAAAAAAAAGGCTAACTAATGTGGAGATCATTTTGTCGCATTTGATAAAACTTGAGGGTGTTTAAAATTTTTAGAGGAATTAAATTGACTTACTTCACAAAAAAAGGAGTCTGAGTAAACATTTATTATATTATACCATGGTTACTTTTTTGTTTGAAACGCTCCTTTTTTTAATATACTGAAAATTAATTTGATGTACCTAAAAATTATAAGGTAATCTTGAAATTCATATGGTCTAACAAAAATAGAAAATGTCATTTTATCAAATATGGTTTTCATTAACCTCACATTGGATTATAAGCAACTATTTTTTAACCCAATATTTACAATTTCATGTAGAATATCATTTCAAAAGTTAAATATAATTCATTTGTTTTATATTATTAATTTATTTTAAGTGAAATGACTGAATTTTTAAGACTTATTTGATATGGACTTTGACAAGATTTATAGTGAAGATAAGCTTTTAATCTTTTGACAAATCTTGTGACATAACCATTCATTTCTACGTGGTCACATCATATCGAATCTCATTTTGCCCTAAGTTGAACTTGATAGATTTGGTAAAAAAATTAGACGTCCAAAGCAAACTTTTATAGAAATAGATTATCCTGCACAACAAAATTAGGCATCTAGGATACATTTTTTGACTTACCAAAACATTAACGATTTTATTATATATGATTTACTGGTGAGAGTGTGAGTAACTAATAATTAAGAGGTCTTAAATTTAAACCTATCATTAATAAAAAATGACACGTAATAAAAAAAAGATATGTATATATAAATTTTTACCACTCGTAATGCTCTAAGGGTCATCATATTCAAACATGAAACTCTACTTTTCAATCTAAAGTTGACGCAAAAGCTACTTTTATTTTTGGAAAAAATGTGAATACAATCGTTCAACTTTATGTCATTTGCAAATTCTTCTCTTAATTTTGAGAGTTAAAAATTACTTCTTTCAATTTCCATTTGCCAGTATTTAGCACTTTTTGTCTATTTTCTATTAACAAAATTAATTAGCTAAAACACCATATTATTTTTGCATGACATTCCATGTTAGCGATAGGATTCAAGAAATCCACTACTGATGGAATAAACTCTCCCTCTGAGTCAGGAAGATGGCTCCACGCAAATCCACCCAATATATTTCACACAGACTCCTCTCAATGAAAGACTATAGAATATAAAATATACTGACTCCCCATATGCCAAGGCATTAACCTTCACTGCTGCTCCAACGCAAACATTTCCCTTTGCATTGGGTCACTCATCTCTAATATGAGTATTATTATATCCCAGAATGATGTAATATTGCTCTTCATTGATAGTAATTACATCTTTAGTTTTAAAGAAGCCACCATCAATAAGTGGTTCCCTTGTTACCCCAAGAAGTTTCTAATATTTTTTAAACAATGATGGGCCTTCAATGTGAAGCCCACCCACTATCATTTTGTCCAATGCTCGGTAACCATGTATTAATATTGTATAAATAGTTGTACGGAACTGGATATCCTACTGTGTGAAAAACACATCATGTAGTGCTGTGTTTGAAATGCACCGTTTTAATTATCTTGAAATGTTGCGTTTTAAACACAACACCAACAATGCCACACGTAGCCACAACTAGTTGATTGTTTGTATATCAATCACCTATTTTAGCAACTGATAGCTACTAGAATTTGGCTAACCAGCAACCAATTGACTGTTTATGGGAAAGGAAGAATGTTCCAAATGATTGGCAAATATGCTAGTTGACTGGTTCATTGGCAAAAGGCCAAACGGCCTTCGTACTAGTTGACGGGGTGCATATCAGTCGCATAATCTAGCAACTGTTAGCTACTGGAATTTGGCGTTGAGACAACCAATCGACTATTTCTTGGGAAGGAAGGAGGTGCCAGTTGATTGGCTAATTTAACAATCGACTGGTTCATACTAGCGTTTGCTTCCAATATGTCGAATAGTTGATTGTTCAATACAACAGTCGACTATTTGATCATTTTAAACCCAAAATCCCTAAAAAAAATTTCACTCTTCAAAATCTCAAAAGCTATTCCCTCAAATTTCCGTCAATCCTCAATTGTTTGTTACCAATGAAACCCAAAAGTCACCAATTATCTGTCTCTAAACACTAACCGAACCAAAACCCTATGCAAAAACACACATTTCCCATCCAAATCACCAAAGAAATCCATTCATTTTCCTCCATGTGTGTGTTAAAGTTTCTTAGACGCTCAACTTCCAATCTCTTTCATTCTATTCCATTGTACACACTCATAGCACCGAAAACTTCATTCAAGAGATCAAGAGTGTTAAAGGGAGGGTCTACTTCATTTGTTATTCTTCGGTTGTTGCTCACTATAGTAGAGCAAGAAAGGAAGTATCATAAGCATTTTATGTAATGCACTAGGGTACTAGGTATGTTCTTCAATATAGAGTTTTTGGCTAAGGAACATTTTGGATTAAGTCATATGATCAAGACTCAATATATGGAAATGTATCTTTGCTCCCAAACTACATACTCCCGGTTTATTGTTAGATCTTTTTTTACTAATTTGGAATATGATGAAGAATCATTAGAATTCAATTCTATGATTCGTGGGACTAAATTTAGCTTCAACAAAGATTTGTTTACTAGATTAGTGGATTTTTTGAGCCAGTGATGATGCACACCAGTTAGATGAGTCAATGTCTTTTATTCCTTGGTATAAGAAAGAAGCAGTTGTGTCTAGGATATTAGGAGTAGAATATCCAACTTATACCAAAATCCATACTAAAGATTTATGTCTAGATACCAATTTAGTGTTTTATTTTGTTAGTCATGTGTTGCTTTTGAAAGATGGAAGTTACTTGTACAAGAGTGAGCTTGAGTAGATTCTAGTGTATTGTTGGCTTCAGGGCATAGTAATTGATTACTCATATTTTATGCTGAAATTCATGATAGTTGCACACAAGCAAGCCAATAAAGGTTTTTCATATGAATATGGCATTACTAGGTTGAATAAACATTTTGGCATTGACCCTATTGATGGCCAAGTTGTTGTGCCCAAGGTCTTCAATGAGTTTAACATCAACCGGATGGGATTTACAAAAAAGAATAATGAATGGATTCGAAAGAAGGAGAATGAAGACAATCCTATATAATGAAAAATGAAGCTGATGTAAGTAAAGACTCATAGGTAAGTGCTACAACTATAACTATGTTGTAGAACTTGATTGGGATGCATAAGACCATGAACACTAGGCTGAATAGCATGCATGATATTTTGAACACCATATTAAACAACATAGATGGTACTCTAAATAGTAGGCTAACCAATATAGATGATACTCTTATTTCCTTGAGCACTTGTGTACCGAGTTTGGAATAAAACATGTTATATTTTTTTGTATGAGATTAGGCAAATTTGAAGGAGGTAGACAAAGTAGAGGATGAGGGAGAGCAAAGCTAATAGAGGGAGCTGGAGGAGATTCAGTAGACTTAGCTATTTTATTTTCTCTGTAATTATTTAAGTTGTAATTTTGAATGCTTATTTTAGTTGTAACACTCAACGACAAATCATTGACTACAAAATATTCAATGCTTATTTTAGTTGTAACACTCAATGACTTTAATGCTTATTTTACAAAATTGTCTTTTATTACTCCTATTACAAAATGACGTTCTAATATACAAAAAATGCACAATATAATTTATCAAGTTTCAAAGAATTCTATTGCATCAAGAGACTGCATTAGGTGATCAAGTGGCACCTACATAATAAAAATAAAATAATCATAAAATGGCATTTAATTAAACAATAATAAGCACAGTATGGATAATTTATTATGGTATAAGAAAAGCTTTTACCATCAACAATATAATAAAACTAAAATCACTTTCTTGTGACTGAGTGCATGCAGAAAATACTAAAGGTGTGAAGGAGAATATTCCTGATTGGGTTCCATCGTGTAGCCTATAGTCTTATAAGGATAATGAAAAATTAATAATTCTTTAACAAATGGAAATCAAGAACATATATGTATGCATAATTTTATATATACACACCAATGTCTTGAATTGGGAATAGCCTTTATATGGGCCATTTTGATTTTAGATTACTTACAACTATCTATACTTACTTACGAGGGCACTCTTTCTTTCTTTCTTTTGCAAGAACATATCAACACTAAGGCACCAATTGGTATTTAGCAATATTCATTCCAAAATATAGAATTAAATCTAAGACAAGGTAAATAATTTGAAGCATGTAAAAGTATTGGCACATGGTTCCTAAAATTAGCATGGATGCAAGATAGGACCACCAATAGTAATATTTATAAATTATATGGCATTAGAGAAAAATCAAGTGCAAGATATATAATTACTACTAAGTACATAACATGAAATTTCATTAGACTTAAACTAAAGAATTGTTGACACTAATATAATGCATGGAAAGATAAGAAATGCATTGTAATTGAGGTGTGCTTAACTTAAATATTGTTAAAACATGATATTGTAATTGGTGCTAGGGCATTATTTCTCTAGCACTCCTAGGCATTTATACCTTGAACTGTTGTCTTAATGCAAAGCCATTTATACCTTGGAGCATGGTGTTAATCCCAAAGCATCTATATCTTAGAGCATTGTGTTAACCTTAAGCATTTATACCTTGGAGCATGGTCCTAATCTAAGGCATCTATACTATGGAGCATTGTCTTAACCCTAAGATGCCTATACCTTAGAGCGTTGTCTTAACCCTAAGGTGTCTATATCTTAGAGTGTGGTCTTAACCTTAAGGTGTCTATACTTTGGAGTGTTGTCTTACTAGGCCCCTGGTGGACTGCTTTTGTGACTTGCTACTTATTTCCTTTTCGAGAAGAGCTCTGTGATTGTTAGTAATATTATGTGGCCAAGTTCTTAGGGTCCTCAAGCCCGTAGTTGGGTGCTTAGGATGATGCTGAATTGATTGGCACTTTGTCCACTTCCTTGCAAAGATTTCAGGAGAACTTAAAAGAAGTCATTATACGAAATGCAATGTACTTAATAATATTGAAGTATGATGACATAAATGATATTGACCTACTTTCCATTTCTGAGTGATATATATATATATATATATATATATATATATATATATATATATATATATATATATATATATATATATATATATATAGTCATTCACTTGGATACATGCAAAGAGCATCCATTAAGCAAATATATGTCATTAAGATATTAAGACAAGTTGCATATTAATAGTAATGACCATATTAGCATTTATATTGCGTGGAAGGTAAAGGAGTAACTAAAATTATGTAAGAAATAACCATGGAAAACGTCAATATTAAGATACTTGGAGAACCAAAGAATGTTCAATTGCCGGTGAGATAAATAAACAAATAGAAAGCATGTAAATCATAAAATGATATATGCCAATTTTTTTTTGAAAAAAGTTGATAAATCAAGGAGCGTTCTAGGCAAAATAGACAGTTAAATCTAGAATGTACAAAATAAAAATTGATATACTACTCCAAGAAATAAATAAAAAATAAGAGTAGTAATAGTTGCAGAATAAAGTCACACAATATTTTTATTCTTAATTTATTAAGTCTAATAGTGCAAGTGAATAAAATAACAAATGATAGTATATCCAGTAACATGCCTAAAGAGTTAAGAAAGGCCACATAATTTATAGCATGCAAGACAGTTATATTGGAAGCTCTCATTAAGCCTTCTCCTGCTTGATTTATTTAAGTAGCTTAGAAGTTGAGCATTTTGGGGTTCTAATTTTTGCTAGATTAGTGTCATTCACTAAGCTTGAAAAAAATAGGTGACACGCTTAGGATGTGAACAAAAGACTATTGTTTCTTCAACTATTTTCTTTCTTAGACATATAGATATATTATTTACCAAAAAGAAAGCTTATGCTATCTCAATATGATTAATTCAACTTCTGACTATCACATCCTTCGGTCAAGAGAAGCTATGTGTAAGATAACTATCTTTTCTTTAATACAATAAAATAATTCAATATTCTGATGGTTTCCTCTACATATATCCTGGTGGATTAACATACTCAGATGAAAATTTTGGTGTGTGTATATGTAAGACTCCATACTTCACAGAGCTAATCTGTATAATGGGAAGAGGAAATATGAGGGCTAAAACAAATTTCCTATGCAAAAGGATTTCAAAGTTCAAGGCTTTTGAAACTAATAGACCATTATGTGATTTTTCATCAAGTACACGGATCAAGATCTTGAATAGACTAGGTAAATTTTCTCTATTCTAATTTATATCTAGTGATCGTGTTTTTAAGGAATCTAATTACTATGGTTGGAAGTATGTTCGTTAGACTTTCGCTTTTAATTTATTGCACTTATGCAATTTTATAGCTTTCATTTGGTATTGGAGCCATGCTTCTAGTCTAGTTTTTGATTCCATTAAAATTTCAAATGGAGAAATATGAGAATGTTATATGTTGTTTGGAGTTTTCTCTTATGGGGCGTTGGGTCGTTGATGTATATATATAAAAAAAATTCACACCCATTCCATGGGATTTGAACTCATATCCCCTTTAAAAATGATTACATCTCTTCTCCAACTCAACTCTCAACATGGATAGAAAACTGTATGCAATAATTTTATTTGTATTAATTGTTGACATTATGAGGGATGTTATTTGCAAATTTATTGTTTATTTTGCAATTTTGTTAATCCTTCATATTTATATATGATTTTATGCATACTTAATTTTATATGCATATATTTGGTTTTCATAAATAAAAAAAATAAAAAATATAGACTATTGACATAAAATTTAGTCAATAATTTTGATGTCATATTTAAGTTGACATTAGTGTAGTTAAGTAATAGCCACAACATTCTTAATTACATAAAATATCAAATGACATTAAGTTTAGTCACATAATATTAATGACATCAATAATTATAATTAATTATGGTTATATAATAATTTAACCCTATAGGGTAATTACTATAATTACGTAATTAATTAGGATGTGATAGTAACATTGATATATTTAAATTCTAGTTGCCCACAGGCCTAGATAATCATTTATAGATCCCATTCTAGTCCCATCATAAAAAAAATTAAATCACTTGCATGTTATAGCCTAAGTCCACAGGAAAGATTATAATGATGTATTGATTTATTTACATGGGTAAATATTTCATATTGGGTTTCATTGCATGAGTAGTAAGCTTGTTATTTATTTTATAGTAGTTCAAACTTTATCTATTCGAACATTTGATTTCTCAAATATTGTTCCTTTAAGTGGTGATAACTATTCTGATTAGAAGGAGAAAATTCTCCTTGTATTGAGGTGCATGGACCTTGATTTAGCACTTTAAGTGGATGAACCACCAAAACCCACGAAATCAAGCACCCAAAATGAGAAAACATCATATAATCTTTAGGAGCGATCAAATCATTTAAGTTTGATGTTTATTAAGTCTCATATTGGAAAAAGTATCCGTAGATCTATCCCTGAATGTGCTAAAGTTAAGGAATATCTCAAAGCTATTCAAGATCAGTTTGAGACGTTTGACAAGGCATTAGCAATTACCCTAATGACAAAATTGTGTTCTATGATGTTTAATGGTACCAGTGGTATGCGTGAGCACATAGTGAAGATGCGGGACATATCGTCTCAACTGAAATTTTTGGAGATTGAGATTTTTGAGTCATTTTTAGTTCACTTCATTCTTAACTCACTCCCTCCTCATTTTGGACCTTTTAAGATATCTTATAACATACATAAGGATAAATGGTCTATTAATGAACTTTTGACCATGTGTGTACAAGAGGAAGGGAGATTGAATCAAGAAAAAATTAAAAATGTACATTTGGCGACTCATGATAAAAAATAATCTAAGAAAGGGAAGGGTAAAGAGCCTCTTAATTAAGTTAATAAGGGCGATGTTAAATGCTTTTTTTGTAAGAAGAAAGGACATATAAAGAAGACCTGTGCTAAATTCAATCATTGGTTTGAAAAGAAAGGTAATCTCTTCTCCTTAGTGTGTTTTGAATTGAATATGGTTCATGTTTCATATAACACTTGGGGGATTGATTATGGTTCTACAAACCATGTAGGGCTTTATAAATCACAGGAAACTGACCAAAAGTGAATGTTCCATCTATTCGAAAAATAAGATGCATTCACATGTAGAGGCAGTTGAAACCTATAGACCTGTACTTGATTCTGGCTTTGTATTAGACCTTGAAAGAACCTTTTATGTTTATTCTTTTTCAAGAAAGCATATTTCAGTCTCAAGACTTATATCTTGTAGTTTTAGGTTCAATTTCATTGATAATAATTTACATTTGTACAAAGACAATTTTCTAGTTGGTAATGATATTGTGGATGATGAGTTGTTTAAATTTCATTTGAATTCCACCTTTGATTGTAGCCTTACAACTATGTATAGTAATAATATTGGCATTAAACATAGTGTTATAAATGAGAAATCTTCTATGTTTTGACATAGGAGATTAGGTCATATCTCCATTGATAGAATTAATAGATTAGTAAATGATGGAGTCCTTGAGACTATTGACTCTATTGATTTTGGTACTTGTTTAGATTACATTAAGAAAAACAAAATAACAAGTTTAAGAAAGGTGCTAAGAGGAGTTTTGATGTATTAAAAATCATACACACTGATATTTTATGACCTTATGATATGTGCTTTAATGGTCAGAAATATTTCATTACCTTTATTGATGACTATTCACGATATATGTATCTTTACTTATGTTATGATAAAAGTGAAGCACTAGATTCTTTTAAGGTCTATAAAGTAAAAGTAGAGAAACAATTAGGTAAACAAATTAAGATCATGAGGTAAGATAGAGGGAATGAATTTTATGGAAGGTACACTAAACATGGACAATTACCAGGTCAATTTACAAGGTTTGTTAAGGAAGAAGGAATTGTGGCACAATACACAATGCCTGACTCACCATCACAAAATGGTGTAGCTGAAAGAAGGAACCCGACATTAATGGATATGGTGAGGAGTATGATTAGTAACTCCAATCTTCTATTGTCTTTATGGACTAAAACCTTAAAAATTACGACATATATACTAAATAGGGTTTCAACCAAGGCGGTACAAAAAATGCCTTTTGAGTTATAGAAAGGTTGAAAACCTAGTTTAAGACATATATATGTTTGGGGATGCCTAGCTGAAGTTAGGGTTTATGATCCAAATGAAATAAAGTTAGACTAAAAAACAGTTAGTGGATATTTCATTGGCTATGTAAAAAAGTCTAAATGATATAGATTTTACTGTCCATCTCGTACAACAAGAAATGTGGAATTTAAGAATGCACGATTCTTTGAGAATGATGAGATTAGTGGGAGTAGTCATCATCGAAATTTAGTCTTTGAGGAACATAATAAAGAAGAATTTCTTCGCACATCTTCAAATCGATTGATTTTTTCATGATAATCGTCAAGATTCGATTACTTAAGAACAACCAATGTTTGGAGAACCATTTCATCAAGAGGACACCATTGTAGATTTGGTTACTCAAGATTATCAAACTGAGAATGTTGATGTAACATTAAGAAGATCTTCAAGAGTCAAGAAACCTACAATTTTTTCAGATTATATTGTGTACGTACAAGAATCTGACATGGACATTGGTGTTGAAGATGACCTTGTCACGTTTTCACAGACTATGAGTGGAAATAAATCCACATTATGGTATGATGCCATGAAAGATAAGACGAATTCAATGGCTAACAATCAAATATGGCATCTTATTGAATTGATTAAAGGGGGAAAGGCCATTGGTTGTAAGTGAATTTTTAAAATCAAAATAGACTCTTTAGGTAATATTGAAAGGTATAAGGAAATATTTGTAGCCAAAGGATTCACTCAACAAGAAGAAATTGATTATCACAATACCTTCTCTCTTGTTTTTAAAAAAGATTCGTTTCAGATAATCATGATATTAGTAACTCATTTTGATATAGAGTTACGTCAAATGAATGTAAAAACGACATTATTCAATGGAGATTTAGATGAAGATATTTATATGAAACAACTAAAAATTTTCATTTCACAAGGCAATGATCACTTAGTTTGCAAACTTAAGAAATCTATATATAGACTGAAACATGCCTCCCGTCAGTGGTATTTAAAATTTTATAATATTATTTCTTCATTTGGTTTTATGGAGAATATTATGGATCAATGTATATATCATAAATTCAGTGGAAGTAAAATAATTTTTTTGGTCCTATATGTAGATGATATTTTACTTGCTTTAAGTGATTTGAGCTTACTTCATGAGGTTAAATGATTTCTCCCATAACAATTTAACATGAAAGATATAGGTGAAACTTTTTATGTCATAAACATAAAGATTGAGAGAGATAAATCTCGAGAGATATTAGAATTGTCTCAAGATGCCTATATTAATAAAGTGTTAGAGAGATTTCGCATGAAGGATTGTTCATCTAATGTTACACATGTAGTCAAAGGTGACAAATTCAGTTTTGAACAAAAGCCCAAGAATTATTTAAAATAAGGAACAAATGAAAAACATTCCTTATACTTCTATAGTTGTAAGTTTAATGTATGCTCAAATTTGTACAAAACTTGACATTGCATATGCAGTTGAAATGTTGAGAAAATATCAAAGTAATCCTGATTTGGACCATTGGAGAGCTACAAAGAAAGTCATATGATACCTTCAGAAAAATAAGGACTACAAGCTTACATATAAACAATATGATCATTTAGAAGTGGTTAGATATTCAGACTCTGACTTTGCTGGTTGCCTCGACTCAAGGAAGTCAACATCTGGATATATTTTCTTATTAGCTAGAGGGGCCATTTCTTGGAGAAGAGCAAAACAATCTTTGATTGCTACTTCTACTATTGAGCAGAGTTTGTATCATGCTTTGAAACGACATCACATGCTATATGGTTAAGGAGTCTTATTTTTAAACTTGTAATTGTTGATACAATTACTAAGCTATTGAGAATTTACTGTGATAATTTTGCATCAGTGCTTTTGGCCAAGAATAATAAGAGTGAAAATTGTAGTAAGCACATCAACATTAAGTATTTAGCTATTTGAGAACATGTTAAAGTAAACAAGGTAGTTATAAAACACATCAGTACTAAACAGATGGTTGTAAATCTCTTAACAAAAGGTTTACCACCTGTTACTTATAAAGAACATGTTGAGCATATGAGACTCAATTTTATTATGTAATCCTATGTAATTGAGGCACTCTTATGTTTTGGTATCACATTTTGTCGATTTGAAAAAATTTCATTAATTTATATTTGTCTTCTCTTATTTAGTTGTATATACATAAAGCTTAAGAGAATGTCAATGTATGTTTTTGGTGACTCAGAATAAATATTTGGAAATTAATTCATAAATATATGTACCACATATGGTTCTCATTTACGGGGATTTAGTTGCATTGTGATACATGAAAAGTAATACTTATTCTAAAGTACTTACTGGTATGATTCATGTAATTTAAATTCTTTTGTTTATGTATAGGAATATTATGTATATAGGACATTTAAAGATGTATCAATATTGAATTAATATATATAAAGTGTTTAATGGACTAAGTGAGATAATGTTAATTATATATATATATATATAAAACCCATTTTTATTTAATAGTTATCTTTCTATGAGAAGATGTGACCTTATATGAAAAAGCTGACTCTATGTAAAGAAGTGACTCTATGTGAAAAGATATCTCTATATAAAAGATGTGTCTTTATATGAAAATGTATTCCTATATGAAAATATATCTCTATGTAAAAATGCATCTTTATGTGAAAAGATATATGGTGGTTATGACAATTATTTATCAATTATAATTCTTTAATAGAAAGAAGGATATACTCCTTCTTTAATGGAAAGAAGGATATAGTGAAAAATAGTCAGAAAATATCTTTATAATATAAGGGTCTTTAGTCTACAAGAAAGTTTGTGATTCTCCATCAAGTACACAAATCAATATATTGGATAAACTAGATAAATTTTCTCTATTCTAACTTATATATGGTGATTGTGTTTTTAAGAAATTTAATTACTATGATTGGAGATATGTTATTTAAATTTTTGCTTTTAATTTATTGTACTTATGCAATTTTATGGCTTTCACATTAAACATGTTAGCATCAATTAATGAAAAAGCAAAGTATGAGATAATATATATAGTGAAGTAGGAAAATATATTAAAGTTGCTTCAAGACCTCTGAAGCTATTAACATAATTTTTTGGTAGGGTTGGTAGGCTGGTAGCCAAGAAAAGAAAATCTTGCGGGTGTAGAATTTCAAGGAACTCAATCACATGTTCTAGGTCCTGATAATGTTTTCACCGGACATCGGAGTTTTAGAAACCTAATTTGTATAAATAGGTTCTCTATTGTCAAAGAGTAGAGTTCTACAATGAACCAGTGTTCACTCCCAATATTTTCAGTTGAATAATATATTACTCTTAAAATCTCTAAGGATTTTATCGTTTAATAAAAATATGGAGGATATATCCATTGACATTTAAAGACAGTAAGGTTGATTCTAACTCTCTGTTGTAGGCAAAGTCTACCAGTTATAACATAATTTTCTCTTTTAAATATTAGTTATTTTACTTATGAGTATATTGTTATTGGTACAAATCTCACCACTTTTCATGTTAGAAGTGTGGTCCTTACATTTTATCTAAACTATAATGTTAGTATCAAAGATTAAACTATTATAGACAGGTTCAAATTATAGAGGCTCCGTAGGTTAGTAATGCTCTTTTAAGTTTTAACCAGTTTCCATTATCAAATCATTTATCGTATCTAAAACTATTAATTAACAAGGCACTCTTTAGATGCCTTGTTTTGTTTAGAGATACATATTAGAATATACAAATTTCAATAATTGTGTAAATTTCATGATAAATTATAAGAAAAGAATTATTACAACTCGTGCTCTTGAAATAGTTGATAAATTATAAATTTTTTTGTCAAAAAAGACTAAATTTATTTAGACTTTTATAAACCCTATATTTAAATTTTTTTTTGATGGTACTGTTAAAATCACTTTTAAAAGTCTAGAAGAAAATATCAGCACTAGTTCTCCTAAGTTTTCTTTATAGGGTAAGAGATTTATAAATATAGATTAATTAAGTAATTTTATAATAAAATAATATATTATAATAACATATATATATATATATATATATATATATATATATATATATATATATATATATATATATATATATATATTAAATTAAATAGATTATAGACAAGTCGACTCGTGAATTAGTCTATTTATGACTCATTTAATCTTTTAATTATTTTTAATTTTTACAAGCTAGCCCACTTACACTTGTCTAAATCTTCCCAGACTAAAGGATTTAATTTTATAAACTCAAAATTGTCCCATATATAATTTAAACAAGCTGACTAAAGAGGATTGCGATCAGGAATTATTATTTTAGTAGAATCCGCCAACAAATTAATTTGGTTCCCAAAAGTAAACGACACTTCGTAGGTCTGCAGTAGAAACAATACTTGAAACGACAGCTTCCATTGATCTCAAACTGGCCGCTAGGAGTCTTTCTAGTTTCCGCAAGAGGGGGTGTGAGATTTTCGTCTCACTGGGAAAGAGAAAAATGGGGGAAGAAAGAGAAGATCCACAGAAGCTGAAGAGGATTGCGGCGGCGGCATACGACTACGAGAACGACCCAAGATGGGCCGATTACTGGTCAAATGTTCTCATGCCTCCCACTATGGCCTCACGCTCCGATGTTGTCGATCATTTCAAGCGCAAGTTCTACCAGCGCTACATCGTACACTGTCTTCCTTGTTCTTTATTCACTCCCGCTTCGAAGAGTGGATGATTGTTTGATTGTTGTTATGCATTTTCATCTTCTCAGAACTGGACCTGCCCGAGTCAATTCTTTTCTTTGTTACGTAGTTATTAATGTTGGCTATATAACTGTCAGTGATAATTTTTTAATCTCATCGAGGTTCTGCTTTACACCTGATGTGGGACTTCTTTTACCTTGGGATCCTAATATACTTGTCTTTTGTGCTCTGAGGTTGGGTGCTTCAGGGGTTTATAATTCTTGACCTTTGAGCATCTTGTTTGGCATGGATTTATCAGTGGCTGAGTCCTTGGTGTCATTGCTGTATAATTATATTGTTTTGAGAAGCTCCAATTAATCAGAATAATATTGACATTTGGATTTAGATTCTTGAGAATTCAAGATTAACAAGATATGCGATTTTGTTGCTCTTTTGTTCATTTGTTTGTGGCCAGAACCCATGAACAGTAATAAGTTCTATGTTGATGGGATTATGTCTTCTTCTACTTCATCTTGTTTAGAGGAAATATAACTAAATGCACTTCCGCAATTTTACATCTTTTTTGTTTTTTAAGCTGAAAAAAAACTGTTTCATTAGTTAAACTGGTGGGAACTTTCTGCTTTCAGTAGTTAAATTTCTAATCAATTTAATTTTCTTGTAATTTGGAGCATTTTTTTTTCTGTGTCTAATATGGTTAAGTTCAGGATATTTCACCATGAACGATGAATCTTAGCTTCGTTAACGTAATTTTTTTTTGTGCCATAGAATTATGAGACCTTTTTTCTGGCTGTTGATCATTACTATAAAACTGGAATTGATATTTTTAAAGGAGTATTTCTTTTTCTTCATGTTTCAATTTTAAATTGGTGAACCTCATTTTGTGAGTTGTGACTTATCTGTTCTGTTTGTGGAATCTTAATTTTATTTATTTATTGTTTATTATTTTAGAAGAATTCTCATTTTTTTAATTTTTTTTCTTTTCTGTCTTCAGTGCATAATAGGTAGGAATTATTTATGAATCCTGTGAAATTTTTATGTAGTTTTTTGTTTTTTTGTTTTAGCTTGTAGCCTTGTACCTGCTTCCTACCTTAAGAACAAGGGCTCTTAACTTCTGATATTTTAAGCAGAACAATATGTCGTTTGGAAATACATCTGAGGGGGTGAAGTGTTGTCACTGCATCTCTACTCCCTGTTTTTTATTTGCTGAGCATGTTATGCTTTTATTGGTGTTTTGAATTTTGATGAGATTGATCATTGATCTTTGGGTCTAAGATTGATGGTGGAGAATTAATCTAGTTCATATTTTCTTATAACTTATAGTTCCTTTGATTTAATGTATCCGCATTAGAGAGTAGTTTTTCATCTAAATGATCAATAATGGCAAATAATTTAATTGTCCATTGTTTGAGGGGGCTACAAAAAAACAAGATTTCATCACTTGATTTAGCTTTGGATCCCATTTAGAGGCTGCAGAGTGTATATTCCAAGAGAATTTGTTCCATTTGAATTAATTGTTATTCATTCTTTGATTCTAAACAGGATCCTGATCTTGTAGTAGAATCAATGTCTTCTAGCAGTTCATCCCCGTCAGCACGACCATCAGCAACATCATCGTCGTCTTCACAAACACCAATAAATGACCAAGCTCGTACGCAAAACTCAGGTGAGTTCCTGTAAATTTTTTGTGATGTCCTGCTGATATTGACAATCATATATATTTGGTCTTTATTGCATCCTAGCCTTAATTTTGCTGTATATTTTGGATTTGATCCTGCAGGATCAACTAATAGAACTTCTGGGACATCTGCAACAACAGGTCCTCTTCCAACTCCCATGCGTTTAGATCGGCAGACCATTCAATTTTCTGTTAATGCTTGGGTACAGTCTTCTGAGTTCTGAAGTTGAACACTTGCATTCATACATAATTTCTTGTTAAGAATTGCTCTACCTTTTATTTGAAAATTATTTTAGGCTGACTTGTTTTTTTATTTTTTTAAATCACTTATTAAATGAAAGAAAATGACAAGGATCAAAATAACTCCCCAACTCCTCTATAAATCTATAATAGAAACCTACCTCTGCGCTGAAACTCAAATTGAAGCCAAGAAAACAATTCTATTTCACAAAACACAGGAAGGGGAAAACTTCTGATGACAAACTCTGGCATTACACTCCATCCCATAGTTCTTAATGGCACATGGTGCACTGTGGCACATGCTGTGCATTGCCAGTTTGTTGCACCATTCAACACCTGTAGCATTGAACTTTTCAAATGGCACTCTGGTGCCCACTACATGTTTCATATGAATAAAAGCCTGATTATGTATTGGGTTTCAGGATGAAACTGTCAAAATCACTATTAAATTGTAAACTTATACGACTTTACATTTTTAGGTTAGAAAATTGGGTTAACTTGGATGCAAACTCTGAAATTGTAAAACTTAAGGTAAACTTGCGAGATGACCAAACTCATGGAAGTGGGCCATTTTCTCTTATTTCTGTTCCAGCTCAATCATACCAGCCCAGCCTGTGAAGAGAAGGAAAGTCCTGCCTAAAAATGCTGCGTTTCATCAGTAGAAACCAGCAAATGCAAAACCCTAAAAAATAATCTTCTTCCTTATGCACAGACACAGCAGCCATCCAGCCAGCCACAGTGTTCGTTGTCTTCACTCATCAAACAGCAGCCATTCCAGTCTGTTCCCCATTTCCTCTATTTCTTCTTCCTCCCTCTCTTCTTTGCTCTTTTTCTTTTTCTTTGTCCTTTCTATTCTCTGTTTATCTTCTCCATTCTCTGTTCTTCTTCACCGTTTGCTTTTGCTTGACACATCTATGATCTAAACACTCCATGTTTGCAATGACTCTCATTATTTTGTCTAACTTTTGCCTCCCTTGGTTTGCTTACCCATGTATATATTGGACCCTTAATCTCAATATGCAGTAGCCTACAATTGTTAACGACTTGAATTACCTTATTCTCCATCTATGAACACCACAACCTTGCATGCGTAGCACAATGCCAAAGAATTTTTCTCTCCTTCCTGCCATAGCTTCTAAAATAAATAAAAGAAAATGATGAAAGAAATCTGGACAAATTCACTGCCTCTAAAATTTCCAAAAGCTGTCTGAATACCTAATACAGATAGTAAAAAGTTATGACTGTGGCGGAAGGACATAATATAGACACCAGGAAGTGGCCTTGCTGGCTTAAGAGCCTGTGACAGATCATTTTTCATTCAGTCCTCTATTTACTTTGTCCCTTGCTGGAATATTTAACTTTTGAATATAGTTAGTAATAATGTGCTCTAGCAAATGCTATAGCGCATAGTGCACTGCCTTGGAAAGTTACGTAGCATGGCAATTTTGTTATGGCACACCTGGAGAGTGTGCTATATATGCTATCTGCACTATGGCATGGCAAGCACTATATACACCATTTAAATAACACCACCAGGCCTTAAAAGTTGCCTATGGTTTTCCCTAAACCACACTGTGCAGCCTTTAGACGCCTGCAATCAGAGGGATCCCTTCCCTCTAAGTTCACCAGAATGCTCTGATTTCACTGTAAGCCTCTTCGTTCTGACCCTTTAGAAGATATTGAAGAGGAGAAAATTGAGGAATTTGCTGATGATGATATGTGTGATGATGCTGTCTTCAATCTAGAAGACGATACTATTTAGATCTCAGGAGTTAAGATAATGCATATACTCTAAACTCTTAACATATTTATGAGTTAAGTATTCAATGTTGAGTTTTTTGCCATGATTAATTTAGTTAGACTCTAGATGATTTATTACATGGAATGAGTTATGCTGTAGCTGTGGGTATAGTATTTTTATATGTATCAGTTGTTTTATTTGTATATTGCAGTCATTTTGAATTATATCAAATATATATAATATAGAATGTGCCATTTTCAAAATAGCATGTGTCATGTTATTTGCCATAGCACTAGGAGCCTACAAGTACACCATATGCGCCATTTTCTGGTTAGATTTATTTTGTTCTTTCTTCTGTGTCCCCTCCCCCCTGGGTTTCACATGTGGAAATAACGGGGTTGTAACTAATATACCGCTGGCAACTCCATTTGGTGTACAAAGGTAAATGCTTGTTATATATTAGCAATCTGCGAGCTAAACTGTCCAAACAATGTCTCTTAGTTATAACATATTTAGTGTTAGTAATTTCCAAATTATGCAATGTTGAGGAATGGAATTTCTTACTGATTTGAAAAGTATTTTTACTCCTCAGAAAAGGTATGCCTACTTTATGCTGATGTTAGTTTGACAATGTCTATTATGATTCTTACTGGTTGTCATCCTTCTTCTCCCGCAAAAGCATGTACTGTTCAGGAAAATAACATGGTGCGCCAATAATCTTTTTCATACAATATAATATATTCAAAACTATATCTGTAAACTGCAAACCCCCCCCCCCCCCCAAAGCAAAACTCACAGGCAAGCGAATTTTGCATTGCTTATGAGCACCATGGACCTATTTCTCCATTATGCTAGGGTTTTCCCCACCTAGCTAGCCTGCTTAGTGAACTGGATCATTTCTGTTGATGGTGCTATAATTTATTGCCTTTTGCCTAGGTGTTTGTTGTAGCTGTCCTTGCAGTCATTCCATTGGTGCCTAGGAATCTTTCACATAGGGCTTACCGGCTCTCTCTTATGGGTACTATATGCTCTTCTCTGTACTCTTTGTACTCACTATATGGGGTAAGACTTCTATTCTGATTTTATTTTTAACATTATCCCCTCGATGCTTAGTTAATACATTGTCTTGCTATTGCAGAAACCGAGACAATGGAATTTGCCTGCCTTGCAAGTTTACTTCCAATCAATTATTGCAACCAAGGATTTTATATACTTTATCTATTGCCTTACATTTGTTACTTCACATCTTTGCCTTAAATGTGAGTATTCGTTGGTCAATTATGCCCTTGATACTCTTGCTTGCTTCTTATCTTCTTTCTAAATGCCAGTAATAATTCCATTCCGTTTTTTTACTTTTTGGTCTTGCCTTTGTATGATGTGTTCTAATCTCAATTGCAGTTGCTTTGATCCCCATCTTATGTCAGGCATTGGAACATGTTGCGAAGTTCCTTAGGCGTAATTTCAGCCGCTCGACCTTGTACAGGTGAAACTTCAATTATCATTTTCTCATTATTTGGATAATTGTTGTTTCATTTACAACTCGCTTGGTAGGTATGACTGTTTTAAAAGTTGTTAGATGTAGTCGAGTGCCAATGGCTTTTTGTACCTAGGTTCCTTGGTGGAGGCTGGCACGTTAGCAAAGTACAGTGGATTGTTGAGAAGTGCATGTATAGTAGAGTTTCATTCTATGTGTTAGGCAATTAATGGTTTACAAGATTCTATTAGTGATATATAAGACATTAACATCGCGAAAAAGTTACAAGATTGTTCTCATCAGACATGGAATTTTTTTTGGTCAACTTATTCACTTATTATTAAAAATAATGTTAGGCGCTAGAACTTGAATTGTTTGCCCTGACAACTCTGCAGTAGGACTTATAACCTCTTCTCTTGGTTTTTCTTTTTCTAGTTGAGTTTCTTTTTCCTTGTCTTCATCATTCTTGAGTACATGGTTTCCAGAATTTACCATTGGTTAATAGAATAACTGGGTGTGTCACATGAAGTAAATAAGTGTAATAATATTTGTAACTTCGGATAAAATAAAATAAACTGTGAACTTAAATTATAGATCTGACATCTGTGAAGTTGAGTCTTGCTTTTTATAGCTAAAACTCATTTGAAGATGTCATTTCTTAAATTATATTGGAGTAGTAGATCCTGTCATCTTGAAAAACAAATAATTATAAACAAAATTGTTACATGACTAATGTCGTACAATACAACTTGCTTTTTTCTAGTAATAATATCCATAAAATTCTCCACATCTAAGCTTTTTCTGTTTAATTTTCAGATGATAATTCCTTTTCTTAATCTAATCTTTAGATAAAAATCTCTTGTTTCAATTCTTTCTCTCTTCATCTCCTCCCACTGTTCTCAATGACAGTAAAATTGAAACATAATTTTTAAATTTTATTGTATAAAAAAAATGAGATGTGTGATTAAAGTATCTTTGTTAGTTATGTTATTATTTAAATGGTAAGTTACATTAAAATTTGTTTGCAGCTATTTCTTTTATATTACTTGTTTCTAGTTGATAACTGCGCCCACCCACATCCTTATAAAAGTCTTTAATAATTTGAAAGGACACTATTCATTTTAATGTGCATGAGACCTTGTTGTTCTACACTCTTTCCTGTGTTGAATTTGTATCTGATTGTAAATTTTCTCCAGTGTAGTTAGAATCTACTGGGTTTTGAGATACATTGAATTAACGTTTTCTTTATCTGGTTTTTTCCTTGATAGGAAATACATGGAAGAGCCTTGTGTTTGGGTGGAGTCAAATAATACCACCCTGAATATACTGACATCACATGCTGAAATTGGACTCGGATTCCTTCTGATTATTTCACTGCTCTCGTCTGTTCCTCAAGCTTTTCTTTTTATTTTCCCCATTTCTCTGTCCCTACTTAATGTTCCATTGGTACAGGTTTCTTTTGTGTAGACAAAGTTGTTTACTACAAGTATCCCTTATACTTTCAAACTATCTATGCAGGTGGCAGCGTAACATAATACAAACGTTCATGTACTGGCAGGTTTGTTTGATTTCTATCTAAAAATCTTTATATGCTCGGTTCCTGTTTTAGTAATGTTGTTAGAGCTATTGAATGTCATTGTGCTCATGCACCCACAAATAAAGTGAATATCCACCATTGAGTTTTGCGTTATTTCTTGTGCCTTGTTGACTTTGTAAAAACTATACCAGATGCAGTGTGTTAATTTATCAACAGCAAAAGAAACCTGTTTTGACCTTTTTCCGCAGTTAGAATTCTTCTTATAATGAAAAAGAAAGAAATGTAGAATTGAAAGAGTTGCTTTTATTTGTTTTGCGGATTTTGTATTATACTTCCCACTTTTTCCTGGGCATTATAGCAGTGGAACCCATGCAACAAATGTAATAATAATTAATATATATTGTCTACACTATGGCTTTTAATTTCCTGTTTTGCCTTCCAACTTGTTACAGCTTTTGAAGCTCATGTATCATGCTCCTGTTACTGCTGCTTACCATCGAAGTGTTTGGGCTAAAATCGGAAGGACTGTTAATCCATTTATCCACCGCAATGCACCATTTTTGAATACACCTCTATCTGCAGTCCAAAGATGGTGGTTGAGGTAGAAGCTTGGGAGCTGGAAGACTCAAAAGACAAGTAATTGCACCATGAATCACTACAATATTTTTGTTGTTGTCTGCAAACAGAAAGTATGAATGATCAATTAACCATTCTGATATGATATAGAACGTAAGTAGTATTTGGGTTGAATAATGATCTATCTGTGAATGACACTCATTTTGCTGTAGTGTATGATCTGGTAGAGTAGCTTGTATGAAACAATATTTCTATTAATTCATGCTTCTGCCACAACAGTTATCGCATAATTACAATTGTCTGCATCTTATATAAGAACTAACTTGGAGGTTAATCTGACTTGGGATGGTTTATATTCTACACTGGTAATTTGTTAAGGGGAGGATAATATTTTAATCTTGTCTCCTCTACTATGTTGTTTATGTTCTAAATGACATAGAGATATTAATATTTTAATATATATCATGTTTAAATTTATTTTAAATAGATTTTATGTATTTGAGAAATTAAGATGTTTACTATCCAAACACCCACTAAAATTTGGCCACATGGAAAAAGAAATCATGGTTATTGTTAAGATAATTATTTAATTGGGTTTTTGAAGAAGTTTCGTGATGTTTTTTAAGGCTTCGGATTTCGGAAGTAGGGTTTGGAAGACTTTTCTTTTTGTTAATTAGATGCCATCATAGCCCAAAGGGGCAAATAAATACAAGGACCAAACAAAACAATGAGGTGCCGACTTTCAGAGCTAAGTTATAGGATCTAAAGGAAGTTTAAATGCACTTTTAGTCACTCTAATATGGTAGTTTTAATTTGGTTCATTTGATTTTAATTGAATCAATTGGTCTTGTATCAGTTATCGGTAAGTTATTGTAAGTTCCATCTTTGAGCAGCATTACAGCATCCTCCAATTAAATTATTTATAAAGTAAAACTTCTGATTACAACTATTTTAAAAATATTTTTGTTCAATTATTTTGTGAGGGAGGCATAAATGTGCGAATTTATGAAAGATGAAGAGAATAACAATGATTATCGTGATAAAACATGGACCTTAACTGGTGTTCTTGCTGTAAATGGCAATGACATTGTTAATGATGTTTTTGTCTAATATCAAATAACTGGTCTGCCAATTGAAGTTCTTGATAGAGTGAAAAGCATCTTTGCTTCCCCCCCCCCCCCCGGCCCTTTTTCTCTTCAAAGGTTTCCTCCCTTTTTCAAGTTCTTTTTTATTTAGTCCAAAAAAAAAAGTTCTTTTTTATTATTATATTTTTGTAACATGAGTATAGGTTTTCAAATTTTTTGAGTACAACATTAATCTTATTTAGAGTAATGATATTAACTCTCTTAACAAATAATTATTTTAATAGATTTAAATTTTTAATATTATAAGTTTTTTTTAATTGTTATAAAAAAGAGGGTGGCCTAGTGTATGAGTCTCCTACCTAGTGAAGTCTGGAGAAGGTAGATGTACGTAGTCTTATCTCCGCAAGCAGAGAGGCTGTTTCTAAAATTCGAACCCATGACCTTCAGATTATAAAACAGTAATTCTATCGTTGCGTCAAGGTTCACTCTTTTTTTTTTTAATTGTTATATTTAAACTTATTTGTTATTTAAATTATAAGCACATGGCTAGTTCTTCAAGTATATTATCCTTTTACTATAGCTTCAAATATCCTTTGTAAGGCCCTTTTTTTATTTTATTTTTAAATTTGTTTATCACAGAGATGTTAAGGAGCTAGATTGAAAATATAATATTGAATTGATAAAATAATGATTCCTTTTTAAAGTAGGCTTTTTAATCTAACCTTGTTTAGCCTTAGGAATGAATCTAATTGCGTCAGGTTCTAGGTTAGGTTATGAGGACAAAAAAAAGAGAGCAAATGATTGGGCTAGGTTGGGAAAAGCCCTTTCAAACAAAATTTTAGAATTACCAAATAGAGATTATGAATCAAATAAATGAACTTGTCCAAAAAAAAAAGGGGGAAAAGAATCAAATGAATGAAAGAAATTATAAATAACTATTGATTGTATTATATTTTAATATTTGATATGCTGACTTTGATAACAATGTTGGATAGCAATATGTAATCTTATAATTATGTTATTTGAATTAAATGCTAGGGCAATTATGATTTATTTATTATTGAGTTGTATAATTTACATTACGAATTTTTAAATTTTCAGAGAATCAGTCCTTGCCTTCTATGCCTTTAAAGTTAGTCTATAAAGTCAATCCTAATTTTTAAAGAGACAGGTCAAACTAGTATTTTTGATAGCTTTCATTCGTAAAAAGTAAAAAAAAAAAAAACTTGCTTCATCAACTGATCCTCAAAAACTATAATATATTAGCTCTATTTGACATATCCAAGAATTGTTTTTGCACTTGATACTTCTTGTTTGTTATTCTATTATGCGATATTATTTTTCTACTTGTAAAAGTATTCCATGGGCAAGTATCCTTAATATTCAGGAGTTTGGGGCACGCACTAAAGTTTGGATAAAAATGATCCTCTTCAAGAGATGGTAACTTTGCCAGCTTTTTAACTGTCTTACAATCCATCTTTTTTATCAATACATTTAGGTTGTTCATGACCTTTATAGTCTAAAGTTTCAAAGATAAACATTTTGCTTTCATCACTACACGATTGAAAGAAGTGACAACCATCTCACATTGCTGTATAAGTGATGTGATCTAGCAATTGCACTATGGTGACTTTACCTATATTGTAAAGGAATGGCTTAATATGACGTAATTCTATTTGCAGCTTTCCCTTCTTTTTCTTTCCACCTTTACTCCCTCTAGCATTGAAGCTTTTAATATTATTTTTCAATAATAATAATAATGCAAAGATATTTTTATTTGAGGCCAAGTTCATAATACAAGTATAAAAGAAAATGTTCAATTAAGTTCAAAATAGAGATATTAAGGATTAATCCTTTCCTAAATGAGATATTAGCTTATGATTTCGTCTTAAGTAACAATTAAATAAATTCTAGAGTTCTATGAAATATCATAATAATGTTTGAATCATATAAACATTTTCTAAATGCTTAATTAGTCAAATACTCAAAGTTTATGTGCTTAAAAATTTCAAGATTCTCAAGCAAAATATACATTTTAGTACGAGTTAAATCCATACATAAATATAATTTTTATCAATTTTTTCAATAGCTATAAAAGTTTTAAAACCAATCAAATTATTGATTTTTAATATTTTCTACTCCAACAAGTTACTCAAAACACAAAATTGAAATACAAAATCACACAAATTACACAACTTGTTTGAAAACAATAAATAATGTGCATGCATTGAGGAAAATCAAAATATTTAGTACAAAGCTCAATCATTCATTTATAAAATTAACTCTCAACTCTAAGGTTTACATTGCCTTCAATGTAAAAATATAAAAAAAATTAAGTATGGAGAACTTCACTAAATTTTGGCTCATGAATGGTTAATTTCTACAAGAAAGGGTGGTCAAATCCTTTACTTTTGCTTATCATGTTGTCTTTGAGGTAGTGAAAGTGCAGCATCGCGACGTTGTTTATACTGAAATTCTTGAACTCAAAACAAAAGTCCTGGATTGTGATGGCATGAGGCAACATTGCCATGCTGAAGTTTCTAGAAATTAAATTTTGGGGCTCGAGGGCATGACATTGTGATGGCAAGGTTGATGCTACAGCGCTAAGCTAAGTGAAAAATTTCTTACTCTCTTTTTCTTAAGGTCAGGTTGTTCCAGATAAGCATTTTAACAGCTAGATTCTTAAAAAATTAGGGTCACCAAGATAAATTAGTGTAGCTTGCTCTTTATGGAGCTTTGTATTTTCATAAGCATCTTCAAAAAATACATAACAAAGATATTTAGGTGATAGTTTCATATTTAGAAGAAAATTATCTTATGCTTGATGCAGCTTTTTCTCTATTTTTATTGCTAGTATTGCTGTAGAAAATTCAGAATCTAGGTTGGCTTTACTCAACTCATCTTTCTCCTCATCTTTGCCCATTGATGCTTTATGCTATTTTGCTCATCAAAAAAATATAAAGTGAAGAGGTTCTTCTTGAGTTGGTAAATATACTTGATAGTATGCTGAATTTATGAAATTAAATGCTTGAGTTAAGGTGATGCTACCTTGTTTGGGAGATTAGCATGTGCATTCTCTTGAAAGATTTCTTTCGAATAATTGTCTACAACTTCTTTCTTAAAAGTAAGTTTTGGCCTCTATTTTAGGCTTAGTTAGCTCTATATCACCCTAAAAGGTCTCAACAATTAGTTGGTTTTCTAGTTCTTCCTCAGGATTACCAAATAGAGAAATTTGAAATTTTTAGTGATAAGTTAAGTAAACTTACTAGTTTAAAGTTCTAAGTCTCTAATAGTAGCTTCTTGACTCTAAATATTAGCTTTCATCCTTTGAAGAGTAGCTTTTGTGGTTGTTATAAATTACTTAGTGCGCTTTTGGAATTTGTTAGCACTCTCTTAGAGTTTATTGATATTTCTTTCAAACTGTGCAAAAACCTCTTTTGAAGTAGCCTTAGGTGGCTAAGGTTGAAACTGATTATCTTATCATGAGAAGCTCAATTAATTATGTTAGCCTTAATCATAATTGTTGGAATCAAAATTGTTTAGCATGTAATGAATTCCAATATATTGGGTTTGCTTTTTTTATTTTTTGCAATGAAGCATATAGATTACCATCTTGTATTCATAATTAGAAATGTTCCATAATTTGTGAGCGGGATATAATAATGAGGTGCTCAATATTTTAACTATTCATAATTCCTAGAATTATATATGTGCTCTTGAGATATCACCTAAAAATTAGTAGCCATAAAACACAGTAAATATATGAAAATAAAAGTCAATTAGGATTATGACTACTTACTAACAATATTAATAAACAAATCAAACTCGAGCAATAGTTTCAAAACCTTGATAACACAGAATTTAATATTGTTAAGTGCAAGCGTACATTGTTATTACCAAGTAATAAAAATCTCTAAGTGAGAATAAAGTGTTAATCTCATGAGGATTGATGTTATTAATTATCATACTATTAATCTTAATGCTAAGTGAATAGTGAAAAAATAGATTGATGAAGAATAAAATAAAATAAAATAAAATTGAAATTGAAATAAAGCTAAATCAAATAAGAAAGAATCAATTATCTACTTTAACATATAATTTATAATCCTAATTTTTGGTCAAGATATCCTAAATTATCTACTAATATCTCTGATGTCTAACAGAAATACTTTTCGAATGTTAACCTATTATGTTTCTATATGAATTAAAATAAAAAAAATTGTTAAATTCTATGATTCTCAATTAAAGAGTGCATAGACCATGCAAGTGTATCTTTACCTCACTTGCAATTTATGGCCAATTACACAATGAACTAGACACAAATTTTCTCAAGATTTCATTAGGATTAACAATTTATCTAATTTATGATCAAGTAATTAGAAACATTAAGAAAAGTATAGATAACTCAATATAAGAAAAATAATTTATTGATTAAATTGAATATACAATACAAAAATTCATAATTAAGTTACATCGTAGACCTAAAAAATAAACTAGTTCATCATATGAGACATAAAAACGAAGAAGATAGAAGAAGAAAACTGAGATAAGAAGATGGAATTGAAGCTGATGTCAAGGAACTAAATCTTGTGTCGTTTCGGTCGAAACGACCGAAAATTTTCGGTTTCGAAGAGCACCGAAACGAAACACCATACTAGTTGAGAAATTCAATCATTTCGGTGGAAAACATCATATTGCGGCGTGTATTGACTGAAATGGACACCGAAACACCGAAATGAAATCATTTTGGGACAAATAACAAATATTCAAAAGCCAAAACGAATCTGAAAAAGAAAAAAGATGAAGACATGAAACTGATAAAGTTAGGAATCTAAACTCAAATCTTATAAAGCCAAAAACAAAATGTCAAAATACATCAGATCAACTCATCAATATCGAAAATCTAGACAAAAAACTAACGTTAAATTTTTTTGCACCTTCAAAACCAAATCAACAGATCTAAACATTTTACACCGCAAAAATTATCTAAGTAAACACTACCGGTGCTTGAACTCAAAAAACAATCAGGCATGAAGAGAGATATAGAAGATACCTACGAAGAAGATGAAACTGCCGCTTATCGACCAGGTTCATTCTCATCTCTTCTTCTCTTTATCCTGTAGAGTCTTGAGTCTGATTTTTTTTATCTTTCTTGCGCATTTTTTGGTTTTCTTTATGTCTGTGTTTTTTTCCTTTGCATCTTCTGAAGGCTGGAGCCTTCTTGTTTTAACCTCTGCGTCTTTCACTCTGCCCATCTTTACGTTCTGATATTTTTGGAGACTTCTGCGTCTCTTTTTGTGTCTTTCACTCTTCCCGTTTGTGGCTCTGTGTGTCCTGATATTTCTGGAGGCTTCTTGATATTTACGTCAATTTATTGTATTGGATTTGCATCAGAAATTCAAGATTTGGGCGGCTTTGGGAAAATGAAAAATGATTTAATAAGTAATATGTCATCGGGAATCATTAATTGCAAAAGGCAATCTGATAGAGATCTTGCTTTTTCTTTTAATAAAGTATTTATATAACATTTTTGAAATATAAAAAATGAATAAAAATAATATTTTAGTAATAAATTTAAGGGATGAATAAAAAACAATACGTAGAGTGTATCGGGAATGATAAAAAGTAATGTGGTTTTTTTAAATATATTATTTATATAATATTTTTAAAATATTAAGAATGAATAAAAATAAGATTTTGATATGGAGAATGAATGAAAAAGAAAAATATAATTTGACCTTCCTTTTTTTTAACGTATTATTTATATAATATTTTTGAATTTATTTATTATTATAATTATTTAAAATTCTTATTTAAATTAAGTAAATAAAATATTATACTAAAATTAAAATTAAAATTAAGAAAATTTACATCTTCTAAATCAAAATATTAATATATTTTTTAAATAATGATTATTTAAATTTTTTATTAATATATTTTAAGAATAAAATTTTAAAATAATAAAATATAAAATTGTAATCAATTTTTCTAAATTTTCTTAATAATTATGACTATAAATGTGTGAATTTATAAAAATTAAATTTTGGTTGTCAATAAAAAATTTAAATGAATAAATTGAGAGTGAATGATCAAAATATTATTGTAATTTATGTTTTATGATGATTATATAACTAAAAGATAATATAAATTTAATTAGGAGGCTAAAATAGTATTTTATGTTTTATTATTTTTAAATATATTTTTTTAAAAAATAAAAATAATTTTAAAAAATATAAAATAATAACTATATTAAAATATATTAATATTTTTGTTAAAAAGATGTAAATATTCTTAATTAAAATATCTTTTTTAAATAATTACTAATAGATGAATAAAAAATTAAATTAAAAAAATATTATACATAAAGATTAAATTTTATGTAAGTTAGGATAGTCAAAAATTTTAAATATTAAAATAATAGGTTCATTTTAGTTATAAATTATATATAATTATTAAGATAATTACATTTTAATTTAATAAAAATTAAGATATAATCATTTAGACTTAAATATAATAACTTCAATAATTTACCATTTTATTTGCACATTTCTTTTCCCTACATGCTTATATTTGTTCTAATTATTTAATAATTAATTTTATTCATTTATTTTGTTTTACATTTTCATAAATTTTTTAATTTCATATTAGAATTGATTTTTACACATTTATTTACATACGTAAATGGATGCTAAATTTAATTTGTGTTTAGAAATGACTTTTCTTAAAATATTTTATTTTATATTTTGCATATTTAAATGAGAAAAATGTTATTGTGTTCATAATGTTAATTTTTTTGTTTATTTATATTAAAATTAGTTATATATATATATATATATTGTTTATTTATACAGAGTAATATTTAATATTGATATTAAGATAGAGTTTATTTTTCTATTTACATATTTGTATTATGATTTTATGGATATAGGTATGAGTTCATGTAAGATAAAATCAATATTAATAGAAGAAGATCCAAAAGAGAAAAAAAAAGAGAAGAACAGATCCTGGTTGGACCTATGGAGAAATGGTGGGTGGAAATAGACAACATGTACAATGTAATTTTTGTCATAAAGTAATGAAAGGTGGTGGTGTAACTCGATTGAAGCAACACCTAGCTGGGGGTTATACAAATGTTGAGAGATGTGAAAAATGTCCTAGAGAAATTGCTAATAAAATGAGAGAATTTTTAAAGGGCAAACAAAAAGAAAACGAACATTTCAGTACTACAAGAACTGAAATGAGAGAAAATTTAATGGGTGAAGTTAGAAGAAGAGCTGTCATTCAAGAGATATCATATGAAGGTTCAAACGATGATATGACTATTAAAGAAAAGGAGAAGTTAGAATATACAAAACAAATATATATTGAAGAGATACACAAGGCAGAAAGAGGACATAAATCTGGTTATTTTCAGCCAATATCGAAGAAAAAAAAAGACCTTTCTTTCGTAGTGAAAGCATAAAAGAGTCTACAAGCAAATTTTTTGGCAAGAGAAAAGAAAAAGATCTAAGCAAGGAAGAAATGAATCTTTCAATATATCGCCAACGAGATGTGTATCAACAAAAATTGCATCATTTGTGGAATCCTAAAAAGTGGGCAAAGTCAACAAAGCAAGCAATTGGTAAATTTTTTATTTATCAAAATATCTCACCTAACAAAGCTCAAGGTCCATTTTATGATATCATGATTGATGAAATTGCTCGTGCGGGTGTTGGGGTAAAAGGTCCAACTCCTTATGAAATTGGTGGCCCAATTCTTGATGATGAAATAGAAGAGATAAAAGAATATATAGAAGAATTTAAGAAGAAATGGGAAACTTATGGTATCACAATTATGTGTGATGATTGGCAATTCACCACTCGTTTGGCAATCATAAACTTTTTATTGATGGGAGAATAATTTTTCATAAGTCAATTAATACGAGTGGAAGAGAAAAAGATGCCAAATATATTTTTAGCTTGATGGATCAAGTGGTTGAAGAGGTTGGTGAAACTAATGTTGTACAAATCTTTACAGATAATGCATCTACATATAAGAAGGCTGGTGAGTTATTGATGCAGAGGAGACCACACTTGTATTGGACTTCTTGTGCTGCTCATTCTCTTGATCTAATATTGCATGATTTTGGAAAATTTGAAAAAGTTCAGAAGGTTTTAGAAGATGCTAAAATGTGTACCAATTTTATTTATAATCGTTCTAAAATTCTTCACATTATGAGAACTTATTGCACAGGAGAGTTGATTAGGCCAGTTCAAACACGATTTGCAACCAATTATATTGCTCTTGCAAGTCTTTTGGAGCACAAGAATGGGCTACAAAGAATGGTAACTTCAAATGAATGGTCTAGAAGTTCTGCTAATAAAGATTCAGTTGGAACACGAGTCCATACCACCATATTAGATCCAAATTTTTGGAAGAATGTAAAGAAAATTGTTGATATACATATGCCAATTGCGAAGGTTCTAAGGATGGTTGATGGAGAAAAGCGAGCCACAATGTCGTATGTGTATGCAGCAATGTGTAAGGCCAGATCAACAATTCAAACAATGACTCCCAAGTCATGCAAAAAATATCTTGATGTCATTGACCGTCGTTGGTATAAACAAATAATAAGTGATATTCATATGACAGGTATGAAATGAAATCTTTGACTATATATTTATATTTATTATTTTGACAATATGTGCTTATTTATTTCATTTTTGACTATACTAATTAGCATTTTATTTTTCATTCGCACCGGAAAAAAAGCATATTATTTGAATCCATCATATCAATACTCTGAAAACCTTGGATCCCGAGAAGATTTGTTGAAGGCGCTTAAGCATGTAATTTCTAGATTAGAGCCCAACTCAACTAAAGCTTCCTATGCACTAAATGAGGTATTTTTCATTTTTTCTTTATCTTTGTTGTTTGTGATCAGAACCATAATAATTGCTCGCACTATATTTTTCATGTAGGTAAAAATATATCGAGATGCTATGTATGGATTTTTTGATAAATTGGCTATCAAAGGAAGAGATAAAACAGATCCAGGTTTGACTTATTATATCACTAAAAAATATAGTCTGTATATAGAAAACTTTAATATATTATTAACTAACATGCACTAATTTCCTTTATTTTCTAGCTGAATGGTGGTTTATGCATGGTGCTGATGCTCCAAATTTGAGAAAAATTGCAATAAGAGTATTGTCACAGACAGCTTCATCTAGTGGATGCGAAAGAAATTGGAGCACATTTGCACTTATTCACACAAAAGTGCGTAATCGTTTGAATTATGATAAACTTGAAAAGCTTATTTTTGCACAATATAATATGCGATTGAAATTGAAGCATGTTATGAAAGATCATAATTCAAAAGATATTGAGTTCAGAGCAATTGATTTAACTACAGTTTTTGAAGAAAATAATGGCCTTTCAGAATGGTTGGATGATCCTGGTGATGCATGATTAGATGAATTGGATGAAAATACTGGAAATATTAGACCAAATAGTTATTTGACTACATTTGCTAATCGATGGTCAGATTCACAAACTACTCAACCAGATAGATTAACTACTCAACCAGATAGATTAACTACTGATGAGGAGTTTGAAAATTTGATGACAAGATCAGCACATCGTCGATTTTCAGCCACTGTTGATATTAATGAGAAATCAGAAGAAAATACTGATACTGACACAGATACAGGTGATGGTGATGGCGATGGTGATGGTGAAATGGGTGGTAGAAATGTTACCACTACTGATAGAATTGATGAAAGAAGTCCTGTGATTTTCATATCAGAACAAGATTTTCAATATTGAACTGAAGATCAAGATCATGGTTATAGACCTTCTGATTACAATAAAGCAAGTGATAATGATGTTGAAATGCAAGATATTCAACAATTGACTTCTGATTTTTCTTCACTTAACACTGGAGGATATGAGTCTCATGGTCATGGATTTGGTTATCATTCATCATCTTCGACATATGGTCAAAATTATGAATATGATTCATCATCCTCTGCATATAATCATGGTGCAACTTTGGGATATGGTTCATCTTACTTATCTTCTTCACAAGTTGGTTGGCGTCCTCCAACATACAATATAGAAGATTTTGAAAAATTTAAGAGGGAGTATGATAATTTTTACCGTTCTCAAATGACTTGGATTGATTATTGTGATCATGTGGAGAGACATTATCAATTTCCTCTTAGATTATATCCAAGTTCTGGTTATCTACCTCCTAGACATTCTACTTTTAATTGATTCAAATTATCTAATAATATTTGTTGATATTGTATTGTATAATTTGAGACTTTGAGTATAATATGTAATTTGTATTGAATTTTATATATGTTAAATGTTATCAAATTTTATGAATGGTAATTATATCAATATTATTTGAATGACAATATTATTATTTAACACTATGTTATCTAAATTTATATATCTATATTCTTAATAGTATGCTAAGGTCCTTTAAAATTAAAAAAAAATATTTATAATTATTTGAAACGTTTCTTTAAAATTCTTTCGTTTCCACGAAATTTTCGAAACGTTTCGAAATGTTTTCAATTTTAGAGTTACCGAAATGGTACTTCGAAACAAAATTTAGTTCCTTGGGCTGCTGTCCAAAGAGAGTCTAAACTCCTGTCCTCCCTTCTAGATTTGTAGCCCAAGGATCTTTTTAAAGGTGAAATAGATTTTTGAGTTATTCTCAAACTCTATTTTTAAAAGATCTTTAAATCTAACTTAAACCCCTTTTAAAAATACTCAATTATCATCCTAGCATTGCAACATTAGATCTCACAACTCAATACACAGAACTCGTAGATATTTTTTTTTAACTTTTCATAACCTCTTGAATCATCTCGATTGTAGCTTAAATGTGAGAGTTATGCATAGATTAGTAAAGTAGCGTTGAAACTGTCCAAAATATACTATTCTTGCTATTTTTCCTTTATTTTCTCTAAATCCTCTCTTTCTTTCAACTCTTTTCTTCCTACAAAAATAAATGTACAATCAAACATAATTTAAATATACTAAAAAAATAACAAAATTTTAAGATAAAGATACCTAATTTATGAGTATAAAATCAACTCATCACTAAGCTCTTCTCCTCCCCTTTCAATTTGTAGCCCAAGGGCTATTTTAAAGTTGAAATAGGTCATTTAATCCCATTCAAACTTGTATATTCAAAACCACTAGTCTTGAGACACCAAGAAGCCAAGATCGTGATGCTGGGATTTTGGGTCATGGGATCTAATTATCTTCATTCTAGTGTCGCGATGTTAGGATTCCATTGTTGCAAGGCTAGAGCTTTTGGATTTCAAGTATGACTCTTCTACTATGGCGACTCGATGCTAAGTTCCATTGTCGTGATGCTAGAACTTTTGCTTGGATATCTGTAGTCACTACTAGAAAAATCTTGCTTAGAGACGGAATTTTTTCGTCTCTAAACAGGGAAAATTCTGTCTCTAACTGTGTTAGAGACGGAATCAGAGACGGAAAAAATTCCGTCTCTAAAAACGCGGTCGTTGAATTTTAGAGACGAAATATTTCCGTCTCTAAAATTAATAAATCTGTATCTGAATTTGGTTAGGAATTCTGTCTCTGTCCCTCTCTGGAGTCAGAGATGGAAAATTTCGTCTCTGACTCCAGAGACAAAAAATTCGTCTCTGATTCCAGAGACGAATTTTTTGTCTCATTTCAGAGACGGATTTTTCCGTCTCTAATATTATAGACGGAAAAAATTCCATCTCTAATTCCAGAAATATATTAAAACATATTTTAAATAATCTCAAACCTATCAACCAGAAACCAATATCAGCCAACAGTCAAAAACCAAATCAATATCAGGCAGAAATATCAACATAAATTTTGAATAATCTCAAACCTAGTATCATCCAGAAACATATCAACATAAATTTTTAATAATCACATACCTATTATCATATAAATAACTACATGACATGAAAATATCAACAATCAAACACTTTTACATCATTAATACATAACACAAAGTCATAAATAACACAAAGTATCATGATCCATCAGCAGCATTACTATTTTTCTCATTGTTATTATTCTCTTCTTCTCTAAGTGGAGACAAGGACATTCTTATACTACCATCTATCATGAGGCGCCAAAACATCTGATCCAATTCCTCAACCTTTTGCTTTAACATAAAATTTTCATCTTCACTCTATTGGATCCATGCAGATAAAGTCTCAATTTTTGCATTCATAATAGAAGAGGAACTTGCTGAAACTCCATCAAAAGTGGAAGACCTAGAAGAGGAACTTGCTGCCAATACATTATGTGCTTGAGATCCCAACCCATATATCCGTCCTTTATTGTTTATGCCGCCAACCACATCCAAATAAACAACATTGTCTGAATGTTGGGTGGAGTGTTGGCTAGAACCCTCATCGCTATGAGATTCAGACTGTCTCTAAGCTATTTTTGTTTGATACATTTCTTGAAAAAATTAAATTATTAAACAAAATAAATATTTGTAAAGAAATGAAAATAAAAGAGTAGTGACTACATACAACAATTCTTCCTTGCTGGTCATTGAACCACCTCGATGGCTTCCCTTTGGGTCGGTGAAGCCGCTCATACAACTCAAAACATGTCAGTTCTTTATTCATTTGCACCCTATAAAATAATAAAAAGTTAAGTAATATTGAAGTAAGAACTTAAATCACTATATATTTGACAGAAATTACTCACCATTCTTTTGGCATGCTCTTATTCAGATATAGATCCTTCACTATGTACATTAAGTCCTTCTTTGAAAAGTCTATTTTGTTTATTTTTTTGGCTTTATCTTGCTAGCCTTTACTATCCCATTTAGCCCTTAACTATTGTAGCTTCTCTGGTGGAATCCAAGCACCCTTGTCCTCAACGCTACGCACCTTAAACAATGTATTTTTTAGGGCTGTTGATCCTCTGCTGTCAAATGACCTTTTAATATTATGCTCATCATTGTCCAACCGTTTAAAATTTTCCTAAACAAAGAAAGTGAAAAAATTAACATAACATTCACATATTTTTAAAAAAGATATCAATAAATATGATAGGAAATGTTACATATTACCTTGAACTCCTTGAACAACATTTTAATGGTATTATTGTCTACTTTTCCCCAACTGGACCAAGCACCTTCAAATTTTTTCTTGAAAATCGTTGTGATGACACCTCTTGTTAAGATGTCAGGATAAAAGTTGAAAGTATAGATATCAATTTAAATAAATATACTGACAAAAAAAACACACATATTACTTACGTGTTCCCAGATGCAGATCTAATCCAAATTCGACCATTTATGTCCCTTGTTCCCCACTGAATAGTCTGTGGTGTGAAAGGAACTGACTCAACATTTAGACATGCGGATAAATTAGGAGATGGGGCACAGATGGTATTTGTAGGTGGGGTAGGGGCAACTGTACTAGAAAGATGAGGCACTGGAATGCGCTGCTTGTGAATGGAAAGATAGGGTAGAAGTATGACAAGTTTAGGAAAAGGAAGATGAAGTAGGTGTATGTCCAATGTGGATTTGGTCAAGCTGAGCTATGTCAGCAACATGTGATGTGTCACTGGAATGCGCTGCTTGTGAATGGAAAGATAGGGTAGAAGTATGACAAGTTTAGGAAAAGGGAGATGAAGTAGGTGTATGTCCAATGTGGATTTGGTCAAGCTGAGCTATGTCAGCAACATGTGATGTGTCTGGTTATGTATATGGTTGAGAGATAACCCGTCCCCTTCCTCTACCTGTCATTTGTAGACAAAAAAATAATCATCTATTCCGATTAAATTTGATGACAATTTAATAATAAAAAATACAAATAAATACAAAAGACAATGATAACGAAACTCAGAACCATACTACCATAGATTTATAACCTACTTCAAAAATATATAATATATGATCTACATAATACACTTAGTAAAATGAAGAAACCTAACAATACCTAAACATCTTCATCATTATCATTTTCTTCCTCTTCTTATTCATCTTCCCATTCTCCTTCTTCCTCAGTATCTTCTTCATCCACATCTTCTTCATCCACATCTTCTATTTCAATATCTATATCTATATCTAATTCATGTAGGTTCAAAGAATAACCATATACTTCATCCACAGGGCCTTCAATATCAACAAGACTATGCTCGAGATTGTCATTTGTAACTATTATAGGCGATTGCATTGATGACTCTTCTTCGTATAGAGCATCACTTTCAAGAATTTTAGTTTCTATTGCGGTTTGTATTGTGGTTAGTGCCTTAGTTTTGATTACTACTAACCAATCACGTTGCCCTTCAGAATATTGTGTAAAATATACTTGTGTTGCTTGTTGTGCAAATATAAAAGGATTATAATTTTTATATCTCCTGGATGTTCTAACCTCAACAATCCCATAGTTATCTACCTTTGTTCCATGATTTAAGGTGGGATCAAACCAATCACATTTGAATACAAATAATATCTTTATAGGCCATCATGTATAGTGTACTTCAATAATGTCTGTTAAAACCCCATAATAATTATTTTTTGTTGTTTTATCCGTACCACTTTGACATACACCAAAATTTGTTATACCCATACCTTGGCCATGATCTTTTGTATTAAATTTATAACCATTTACATAATATGATGGCCATTTGTTGGCTTTTCTTTGAGGACCCCATGCCAAACTCTTTAGAAAGACATCTTTGACATTATTATTTAACACCTAGTCATCAAACATTTAAGTCAGTCTCACATAAGAAGAAAAATGTTAAAAAATAAGGAATTAAGGAGAATTTGTGCAACATACGTATTCTTTAAACCAAATAGGAAACATTGTGGAGATTTTTCTGTCCACTTTCGAGTCACTCATCCCACATTCTTGTAACATATTACTATATGTGCTACATTTAGAAAACATGTTAGAACAATTTATAGTGATATATATATTTATATAACACTTAAATGAGCATTTTATACACTTAAATTAAAAATGGCTCCACTTTAGGACAATTTAGAAGAACATATAAATGTGCGGTTTGCAAGTCCCTTTCTTCCAACATGAAGGATATGCATCTTCCGGTTGGACGGTCAGGATAATTAAAGATAGAAAGCGGTGGTCTAATTGAACAACTTTCACCTCCATCATCATTTCGTGGTACTTGAGTCCTTCTACATGGAACATCGGGTGGATAATAGTAGGATGCAAATGTATAGGTCTCTTATACCAAATAAGCTTCACAAATTGATCCTTCAACTGCAGCTGTGTTCTTCACCTTGTCTTTTAGTGTGCGAATAAACTTAATACACTTAATTGATACATTTAGTACTATGAATACAATTCCATAATTTAAAAAAAAAGGATACATAACTCTACCTTTCAAATAGATACATCCATCAATATTGCACTAGATCTCCAACCCTTTCTTCATATGGAAAATGGATTGGAAGGTGTTCCATTGAGTCAAAAAAACTTGGAGAAAAAATTTGTTCTAATTTGCAAAGAATGACTGGAATGTTTTGCTCCATCACATGTAAAGTATCCTCTCGCAATAATGGCGAAGTCAATTCTCGAAAGAACTGACTAATTTTGTGAGTGCGTTCCAAATAGGCTTTGGTAATAATTTGAATGCAATTGGGAGCAAGCATTGCATAAATACATGACAGTTAATCTTTGTTGTTTAGTTAATGTGTATTTTGCTTTGGGTTTAATTAATTTACCATCTCTTTCATCCTGCAGCTCTAATTCATTTCATTTACAAATTTCCGTCAAGTCGAGTTTTGCATTAAAATTGTTTTTTGTTTTACCTTTAGTGTCCATCACTGTATATAAAATATTCAAAAAGACATTTCTCTCAATATGCATAACATTTAGATTGTGTGGAAGAAGATTTGTTTTTCAATATGGTAACTCCCAAAATATAGATTGCTTCATCCAGTTGTGAATAACTCCATACCCTGGGATATTATCATATGTCTCTTTAGTTACACTAGGTATATGTCTAACCCTTTCCAACACTTCTTCACCTGTTAATCGAGGCGGAGGTAAAGATGTTTCAGTATGTCTCTTTCGAAAAGCATTCTTATTTCTTCTGTAACTATGATCAAGTGGCAAGAATTGTCGATGACAATAAAAAAAAGACGTCTTCTGACTATGTCGAAGGGTGAATGACTTTGAACACTCCATACATATTGGACAAGCAAGTTTTCCCATTGTCATCCAACCTGAAAGCATCCCATATGTAGGAAAGTCATTAATGGTCCACAACAAACAAGTTTTCATGTTGAAGTTCTGTTTTAGTGAGACATCATAAGTCGTGACACCAGTGTTCTATAAAAGTTTGAGGTCATCTATAAGTGGTTGTAAATACACATCAATTCTATTCTTTGGATTGGAAGGACCAGGGATTATAATGGTCAAGAACAAGAACTCTCTTATCATGCACATCCAAGAGGGAAGATTGTAAGGGGTAACCATAACTGGCCAACATGAATAAGTCCAACCTATTTTATCAAATGGAGCAAATCCATCAATACACAAACCTAACCTCACATTTCGAGCGTCCATTACAAATTCAGGATATTTTTTATTGAATTTTTTCCAGGCTTCACCATCAGATGGATGAGACAAAGAGCCTGTCACCCTCATAGTTTCTCGATGCCATCTTATTTGACTTGCAGTTTGCATTGAGGAATAAAGTCTTTGCAACCTTGGAATAAGTGGAAAATACCACATTTTTTTTTACTGGAAGCTCTCTTGCTTTGCCATTTCTGATGACCCTTTTGTAACGCTCTTCACCACAAAATTTACAATGATGAAACTCCTTATCAAGAGGACTATGATAAATCATGCATCCGTTTTGATAACAGTGAATTTTTATACAACCTAATCCTAATTTCTCCACTAATTTCTTTGCGTGGTAGAGGTTTTTAGGCATACGATTTTCATTTGGCAATGCATTTCCCATAAATTGTACCCACCGATTGAAACAATTCTCAGATATGTTAAAGTCCAACTTGATACCCAAAACTTCCACTACATTTGACAATTCAAAATAATTTTGACAACCATCATACAAAGGAGCATGCACAGCTTCTAACATATTAAAAAAAAATTTGGCTTTCGGGTTAGGATCTTCATCCCTCTGTTCGCAATGATCAAAACCTTGTTGCTCTATATAATTACTAATAGATGGTCCATTAGCATCCATTACCATCTGTTCCTAATCATTGAAGCATGCCTGAAAATCACTACTTCCATAATATGAGTTTTTTGAAACCATTGGTGGAAAGAGAGGTCTTGGTTCATCATGGTTGGTCTAATAATAATAATTACTCATAAATCCCTTCATACAAAGGTGGGTTTTCACTTCATCAACTGAAAAATACTTCTGACACTTGCATTTTCTACAAGGACACCTCAACTTTCCTACACTTTTAAAATGATCCTAACTACAAACAAACTTTAAAAACTCAACAACTCCTGCCATAAACTTATATGTAACTGTTCTCTTATCAGGACCCACTCTATTATCCATCCACTTACGATGTTTAGAAATTTTCATCCTATTTTTAGGCATACATGATTCAAAACAAACATCTTAATTCAATATAGCATAAATTATAATAACATATTGAAGCAATACTAACATCAAAGTCATAATGTGAATAAAAATCATTTTTACAATTACCAGACGTTTTTTTTTGCTCTTTTTCTTGGCTGCATGACATAATTTTTAATTCATGTTTGGAGGGGGAGAGAATATTTTGAGGTCACTAGAGTTCAATAGCTAAACTCCAAAGTTTATATTAAACTATGTTAGAAAGGAAAAACATCATTAGATTATGATTAAGAGATTAGCAATTCGACCAAGAAAATTCAGCCCACAAGGAGACGACTACTCACACTTCTACAAATTCATTGCCTTTTTCAGCTGGTTGTCTTTAGAATCTGATTTAATCCAGCTAGCTAGGTCCTATGCTTTTTCGCTTATTTTTATATATGATTCAAGTAGGGTAAAAGACTCTAAGTCAACTTCTAAAAGCTAAAAAAACTTTCTTAACTTGAATTCATCACATATCAGCTATAATCTCTTACTAGCTTGGATTACCTTTTGCATCCAATTTATCAATAGGTTGCTAGTCAAGTTGGCTCAAAGCATCCAATTGATCAATTACCTTTTCTGATGCAAAGGGACCAAAGTTTTCGTGTTTTTAAAGTCATGAAAAAATGTTAATATATGTTTTTGTGAGTTTTGAAATGAGTGCAAAATCAGTTTCTGAATTAAGGTTTTAACAATATGAGAATCTATGTTAAAATTTTTTATGCTATTCATTGTCCTTTGTTTATGAACTAACCTAGGAGTTTTAATTGTGACATTTGAAATCAGGTAGGCCATGGTTGGGATGTGAAGAGTGTTGACTGGCATCCTACAAAATCTCCATTAGTTTCAGGTTTTCTTAATATTTATCTTATGAAATTTCTTGAGAATATGAAATTCAATATTGTGATATGCATTCCATGTGCTTGTTGCAATTTAGGTGGGAAGGACAATCTTGTGAAACTTTGGGATGCTAAATCAGGGAAAGAGCTTTGCTCATTGTAAGTATAAAATCAAGTGTTGATATTTTTAGTTTTATTTATAGTTTAGTATCTTATACTTTCATGCTTGCATCATGTAGTCATGGCCACAAAAATACTGTACTATGTGTCAAATGGAATCAAAATGGTAACTGGGTACTAACTGCTTCAAAGGATCAAATAATGAAGGTTTGTAACTGTATCTTAACTGTAAAAGTGGATAGACCCGTATTTTGCATTTGCCTCTTTCTTTCTAGTTTATTATTGGGATGATGGCCATCTTGGGATTCAAGTTGGATGTTTCTCTCTACTAATCAATCTCTGTGTGTGTGTTTCCTTGCTTCTTCTTCTTTTTAATCATATTCTTTCTTTCTTGCTCATTTTAACATTTCTTTCTCCCAGAGTACTTATATTCATATGCTCCCTGTATTTGCAGGTTAGCAAACTTGCAAAAGTGAAAGCTCAGGTTTCTGAAGTCAAAGAAGTTATGATGGAAGTTCTAAATTGGAACACTCATAATGCCATATCTTAAAATCTTAATTTGCAGAAGATAGACTCAAGATAAAGTCATGGCCTATGTTAATCAATCAAACTTAAATGTTAATTTTTTTATATATCAAGTCCAAACTTTATATGAAAATTTACTGAATCAAATGCAACACATAGATACTGAGCTGAAATATCTTCTTCAAAAAATTTTTTTTGGCCCAATCTTTCCTAATAAAGAAGCTGAAATAAATCCTCTCAAAGTCTAAATCAAGCAAATTGAGGATGATATGGCAAGAAAAGATTAACTGCAACCACAACCAATATTTAAAGCCCTTTATTATTTTCTAGCATATGTTCCACCATATCCATTAGCCTATATTGACTCCTAGCTTGATTATTTTAAATGTTTCAAATTGACTCATGAACCTCTACCTAGACCCTTTCTCAAATCACCTCTTCAAGCTAAATCTAGAGAAAATCTCCAATACTCACACAATTCTCATTCTCTTAATCAAAATATAATGAATTTCCTACAAAGAGCACTAAGAAAAGCAAAGACAAGCAATCTGCTTATCCTTCACAACACATGATCTCTTTGTCCAATCCTATACAAAATATTGAAGAGAAATCTAGTTCACTAAAGCCCAAATAGCAAGTAAACTTATTGGTGTCATTCACCAAGAATTTATTGGAGATTATAACTTGATTGATAAACAAACCAAACAAGAATATTTTGAATGCATATATCAGCTGTCCCATTTGTCTTAAATCACAGCTTATTTTTCTTGTTCACTAAATTGAATGTCTTAAGAGTTGTAGGAAAGGGTTTATGAAAGATAAATGTGGTTTAATGTAATGAGAGTTGGGTTGGATTAATTTCTGCCTAGCTCATATTTCTAATAACCTAAATATGGTTCTAACTTTTGAATGCCAAAAGATAAACTATAACTTATATTAACCATCTTTGGGTCACAGAAACTTTCGCTTTTAATCACTGAGGCTTACAAGGATGCACACCAGAAGAGTCTACAGATAAGAATATCAATATTCAAGAGAAAGAATGAAGGTTCATTCACATTTGTGGTCATTAACTATATCTTGCTAATGTTTCCAAGCTATGAAGGAAAGGATGAGTGACCTTGCACAGAGCTTAGGAATGCCTCCAGGGCTTAGTGAAGGATTGAAGTGACGAATTCTATTATTCTAGAGTATGTGATGAGCCTCAATTTTGCAAAGGCATGCCAGAAATGCTTATTTCTTCATTTACTACAACCATAGATTTACACTCTTTGTTGATCCAGTAATATAGGTGCTAATCATTTGACATGGTAGAGGAGCTTCCCTAAATTTTTCCCCTATACTTGTCCTTTTTCTTGTTGAATGGTGAATAATTAGTCCTAGCCATCTTGTTATCTAGTTTTGTTCATAAAGGAAAACCTGGGCCTTGTGGCAGGGTTGTTTGTTACCTAGCTGAATTTGAAGAAAGTGAGGAACATCCACTCCTTATGTGCAGGATTAGAATCCAAAAGATAGAAGAAAGAAGACTTTTAGAACTGATTTATAGATACAGATGATTCCGTCTTCACTCATTTTGGTGACTTAAACATTTTAGCAGAAAAGAAAACATCAAATTCTTGTAAATTGACGGCATGGAATGAGTTATTTCGAAAATCTGCATTCTAAAAATGATTATCTGAATTCTAGTTGATTGGTATGCTTAATGGTTGGGCTCTCTTTAAGTTTTCCCATCTTAGTATTTTGTTGGCTTGTCTTTAATGGCCTAACTGCTACTTGTTGTAGGCTATTAGCTGTGATGAAGCATATCTGGAGGTCATAGTTTCAGAGGGTGAAGATCCTAAAATTTTAGCTTCATCAATTAGAGAAGAGATCTTTGAGGCCACTAGATGTACTGCAAGTGCTGGCATAGCTGGAAACATGCTTATGGCTCGCATTGGTACTAGAACTGCAAAACCAAATGGTCAATATCATATAACTCCAGAGAGGGTAAGGTTTGGAGTATGCTGTTATTCAGAAGTTTGTCTTTTTGATCAATTTCAAATCGTATATTCATATATAGTCATGTTGGGCTTTGATAGAGTTGCCATGTTACAATGTCCCTACGTCTTTCTATATCATTAGCCAATTTCCTATGTCTTTCGTACCCATAAGACTTCTGTTCCATGAATTTTATGCTAAAATTTTCTGCTTGCCCTCATGTATTTGCATTTTCCAGATTAAACTATCTGATGCTAATAGCTATTAATGTATTTCTATATTTTCAATTGTGAATTAATGTGTTTTATAAATTTTTTGTTGACAAATAGTTGAAGATAATGTTATGCTACATGAGAAATTTATTTTTCTGTGAAGTCTTTGTCTTTGCATGACCAAGAAATTCTATCTTTCTAGACCAGAGGTGCTTATCCTCATGGAATTTTCCTTAACTTCACTATTTGTAATTCGAAAGTAGGAGTTTATGGTGATTAGCTGTAACATTTTAATGATCCACTCATTTTGTTATTCACCAGCTACTTGTGAAAAATTATTTTGTGCATTGACCTTACCTTGCCATGTGGGATTTCTAGCTGTTATAGTTTTCTTGGACATGAGAAGGTACCACTTTTTCCTTTGCAATCTCTCCCTCTCCCAATTTCCTTATCCATAAAAATTTAAGTATTCATATCACTATGTCCCTTTGTGATGACATTGATTAATCAACCACTCCAAGGTCAGTGGGGACCAAAACAATTATCTGAATTCCAGCTGATTTTGCTAAAAGTGATCTCATGCAGTAATCAAAACTAAGAGACCCTAACACAGGCATTCAAAGAGGCAAAAATATATGCAGGAAAACTAGTGACAGATAGCATATGCAGGAATCGTTCACTCACTTGGATACATCGGAGGATTCACTCAGGGAGGTTGAAACCAATGACAGGGAGGACAGGCAAAGACAGGGACTAATGACAGGGGAACCAGAAATGGAGACACTACAAAGAAAAGTTAACAAAAAATTACTCTAACTTGGGAGGATTCATGAAGACCGAGCAATTAACACATTGAACACCGAGTAGGATAGGGAGTAACCAACAACCAAGTCCAACAAAAAAATTCACCTTACCTGAAAAATTTGTAGACTGCGGTCTATAAGGGTCGAGAGACGAAGCCAGGGAGGTCACCAGAGGCCGGATTTTTCATGCCGAGTTACACAGTCAGTGGGGCAGACCTGGAGGAGACGATGCTAGGGCATAAAAAGATTCTCAGAGACGAAGGAGAGTTTCTTGGGAGGCAGAGTGAGATTGTGTTGTGGAGAAGCCTCCAGAAGGCTTAGTTGCCCTGCTGTTGGAAGATGCAATGGGTGGGCTGAGGTTTGATTAGCCCATTGGGCTCTTTTATTGTACCAGAAGATTTTTTTAAATTTAATTTTATCAAATAAATATTTTAAAAATTTATAAATATATTTTTAAAAATATTAAAAAAATTCAGATTTTTAATAAATTTTTATACTTTTTAAGTTCATTTTCTTTTTAATTTTTAAAGACAATATAATTTTTTAAATATTAAAATTTAAAAATATATTAGAATAAATTTTAAAAAAAAAGAATCCAAATTTTCAAAAAAATTATTATATTTTTAAATTTATTTTTTATATAAAAATTGAACTGAAGGAAATTCTGGCGTGAACCTTTTTTTTTTTAGGTAAAAATATCTTCTCCTATAGTAATTACAAATAAAATAATATTTCTATAATTTTTTAATAATATTCTATGACATAAAATATACAAAATATGATTTAAAACACACTTATATTTCATATATATATATATATATAGGCCAAAATTATATTACATTCAAAATTAAGCGTACATATATTTATTGGAAAGACATGCCTTTATTTTTCATAAATGTTTATATCTTTTTAAAATTATTAAATCATTTCTTATAATATTAATAAAATATATTTATTCATCAATTCTGAAAAATGTAAAATGAAAGTAAATATGAAATTTTTACAATAAAATATATTTATAAAATATATCTACTCATCATTTATCTCTTTTAACTTTTTTTTTATATTTCGTTTCACTTTTTCCTTTTTTATAAATTTTTCAAGATAAAATCATCTCTTATATAGAAGAAAATCTGTATATTATAGAAATAAAAATTATAGTCAATTATATCAATCAAACACAATAAATTAATGTAAGGGAATCTTAATTTTCATTCCCTCAACTTATTTTTACAAATTAAATAGAACTTAAATTTTTTCTCTAACGATGATTATATATATATATATATATATATATATATATATATATATATATATATATATATATATATATATATATATACACGAACATATTATATACTACATAATCATTGTGACCAAAATTACATTATATCTAAAATTAAACGTACATATATTTATTAGGAAGACATGTCTTTATTCTTCATAAATATTTATTTCTTTTTAAAATTATTAAATCATTTCCTATAATATTAATAAAAGATATCTATTCATCAATTCTGAAAAATATAAAATGAAAGTAAATATGAAAAATTTGTACAATAAAAGATATAATAAAATACATCTATTCATCATTTATCTCTTTTAACTTCTTTTTTATTTTATTTCATTTTTATAAGTTTTTCAAAATAAAATCATTTTCTATATAGAAGAGAATCTGTATATCGTGGAAATAAAAATTATAGTCAATTATATCAACAAAACATAATAAATTAATGTAAAGAAATCTTGATTTCCATTTTATCAATTTATTTTTACAAATTAAGCGGAACTTAAATTTTATATATATATATATATATATATATATATATGTATACGAACATACTATATACTACATAATCATTGTGACCAAAATTATATTATATCCAAAATTAAGTGTACATATATTTATTAGGAAGACATGCCTTTATTCTTCATAAATGTTTATTTCTTTTTAAATTTATTAAATTATTTCTCATAATATTAATAAAATATATCTATTCATCATTTATCTCTTTTAACCTCTTTTTTATTTCATTTAATTTTTTCTTTTTTTATAAGTTTTTCAAGATAAAATCATCTCATATATAGAAGATAATCTATATATCGTGGGAATCAAAATTATAATCAATTATATCAACCAAACACAATAAATTAATGTAAGGAAATCTTGATTTCCATTTCATTAACTTATTTCTACAAATTAAGCGGGACTTAAATTTTTTTCTCTAATGATGATTATATATATATATACACGAACATATTATATACTATATAATCATTGTGATCAAAATTATATTATATCCAAAATTAAGCGTACATATATTTATTAGGAAGGCATGTCTTTATTCTTTATTTCTTTTTAAAATTATTAAATCATTTTTTATAATATTAATAAAACATATCTATTCATCAATTCTGAAAAATATAAAATGAAAGTAAATATGAAAAATTTGTACAATAAAAGATATTAATAAAATATATCTATTCATCATTTATCTCTTTTAACCTCTTTTTTTTCTTATTTCATTTCATTTTTTTATAAGTTTTTCAAGATAAAATCATTTTCTATATAGAAGAGAATTTGTATATCGTGAGAATAAAAATTATAATCAATTATATCAACCAAACACAATAAATTAATATAAGAGAATCTTGATTTTCATTCAATCAACTTATTTTTACAAATTAAGCGGAACTTATATTTTTTTCAAAAATTGTCTGAATTCTAGCTAATTTTACTAATAATTTAAATATTATTTCAAAAATTAGATATGAAATTAAAGATGAAAAATTTATATACACAATTTATACATTTTATTATTTTGAAAAGTAGAGACGAATTTTTTTAAATTTAATTTTTCTTCCCTAATTTTATATTTAAATATACTATTTTTATAATTAGAGACGGAAAATAAAAAATGAAAATTTTCTGTCTCTCAATCCGTCTCAAAATTTTTTATCACTGTTCACGCAAGTAGAGATGGAATTAGGGACGAAATTTCAGAGATGAAAAAATATCCATCTCTAATTCTGTCTCTAAATGAAGTTAGAGATGGAATTAGAGATAGATATTTAGAGACCGAAAATTTTCGTCTCTAAAATTCAAAATTTAAAATATGTCTCTAACTTTTCAAATTCGTCTCTATTTCCGTCTCTAATTCTTCTTTTTCTAGTGGTGTTCTTGCTTTTTTTCTTCAATTTCTCTAAATTCCACTCAATTCTTTATATTCTTTCTACTTACAAAATAAATACGCAACCACACATAAATTTAACAAAAATTACTCAAAAACTAACAATATTCTAAACTAAAAGTATCTAAATTATGAGCGTAAAACTCACTCATTATAGTGCAACTACATTAAGCTTATGATTGCAGCCTATAATGATCGTATTTCTTGGCATTTTATCGCATTATTTCACTATCATTGCAACTTTGACCACATCTGCAATTTAGAAACCTTGGTTTCTATCTGGAACACTTGCACGCTAACATGACTACTGTCTATATATATATATATATAAATACTATATCTTGTTTACATGCAGCCATATAGTTATTATGCTTCAAACCGCAGCTCAAGGAATTCATTTTGCAACAAATTTGCTTTCACAATCTCATCATTCAAATGAATTACATGTATATATAGGATTAATAGAAGTGATTGACTATATAAATTAAGATAATGAAGCTATATAAAGATTCTCTATTATCATTGGTTAAAGGATATTAAACAGAATGTCAACTACTGCATTATATTCTAGTGTGATAAGCTTCATTTGAATTTGTGACAAAGACAAATCATGATCTAAAATTGAGATCAAAGGAGAATCGAATTCCAAAAATGAGTCAATGTTTGGCATTATTTTGTTTGTAACTTTGTACGGTGGCACTACAGCCTACAGGACATGAGATTCGATCTGTTTGTGAGATTAAGGACTGATAACATCTATATAAAGCCATTAAGAGTCTTAGTTTCTCACAAGGAAGTGAGATAACTGCAAAGTGCAAAGCTATTGATCAAATATAAATATTAGAGGTTTCCAAGTTATCTCATTAATGAAACTTGAGAAGCTTTTATTCGAGAGCTCATGATGACTTACGGTTCCGATCTGAAGAACGTCCCTGACTACCCCCTGCACCAAACAAAACTATTATCCACCTAACTTGAATCTCCCTTCTCTTCGATGTCGACCCTGCTTCATCCGCCATGAAAGCCTGTTTAACTTCTTTAGTGGTTTGTGATAATCTCCCAAGGTTTATGTGAAGTCTCAAATTCCTCCTCACATAAGCGATTGTTCCCCCAAAGCTACACATGCCACACTGGCAGCAACTCACATAAGCTCCTCACTTTCTTTGAACGTAGTGAGGTTCCACGCCATCCACTCCTTAAGAGGAAAATCAAAGAAGGTAGCCCGACGTTCAGCCTTCACCAAAAGCTTCCATATTTCCGCAACCCAACGACAATCCCAGATCGCAGGCATGAGGGACTTAGAGTACAGATAATAAGTATATCAAATAGTTTGGGCTTTTTTTATACTAAACTATGTTAATCCAACATACTAATTATTTAATAAAAAATAAATTTATTCATTATTAGATGATACTAAATTTGTTTTATTGAATAAAAAATTATAAATTATAATTAGGTGATATTTTATTTTTTTATTTTTTACATTTGTGCGAATTTGTAAAAAATTCACGGTTGCAACTCGCATCTCAGCGTTTTCAATGCCTGTATTCGTAGTGACCGTAACGCAACTGCAGTCACGAATACAACTGTAATTTAAAACTGGATGCTTCATAGACTCCATGATAGTGGTGCAGGAAATGATTTTGCAAATTGCAATGAGTACAGTAACGTCCCTTATACTCAAGAATGGGAGGTGGCAGCATCTAGTGCTTAGCTTTTTTTCACTGCTTCTGACTATTTTTTTTTTCTTGGCTAAACGTCTGTTTGTGAATATGCTTTATTGCTGAAACCAACACTAAGCAAATCATGAAGATGCAAATTAATATTGATTATAGCAAAGTCCAAGTATTTATTCTCTCGATCATTCATTCATTGTCAACTGCAGAGCTCAAAACATTCATGCAAAAGATACCATATTACAAAAAATTGAAGTTTCAGTAACGACTTTTCAACGGCGACTTAGTAAATTCGTCACTGAAAATGACTTTCAGTGGCGACCCCATAAAATCGCCACTAAAAGATAGGTTTTCAGTGGTGACCCCATAAAGTCGCCACTGAAAACTAATTTTTCAGTGGCGACTTTATGGGGCCGCCATTGAAATTGCGAGAATTGGTTTCAGTGGCGACCATAGGTGGCCACTGAAAGTAAGAAATTCAGTTTTCCCTCCAAATTTTCTGTAAATTTCACAAAATTATATTATTAATTATTTTATATAATTTTTTAATTGTATAAATCATTTTTAAAAATTAAAATTTAAAAGTTTATTAAAGTAAATTAATAAATCCAAATTTTATTAAATTATTATATTTTTTAAGTTTTATTTTCTCTTTAATTTTGTAAAGAAAAAAATTATTGTAAATAATTTGTTAAAAAATTAAACTTTAAATACATATTAAAAATAAATTTAGAAAGAAAAAAAAATCAAAATTTGTTTAAAAATTTTATTTTTTTTTAAATTTTAAAGAGAAAATAATTTGTTGAACTTTATTTTGAAAATACATATTAAAAAAATCAAAATACCTATGAAAAAGTTAATTTTTTTTTAAGTTTTAAAGAGAAAAGAATTTGTTGAACTTTCTTTTGAAAATACATATTAAAAAATCAAAATATATAAGAAAAAGTTTATTTTTTAAGTTTTAAAAAGAAAATAATTTTCATTCCATTAAATTCATGGGGACTAAATAATATATAGTAAAAATGCCTTTATAATATTAAAAAATCCTTTATTTAAGTGTAATGGTCTGAAGATAGTATACTATATTTTAAAAAATCCTTTTCATTATATATAAAAAATCCTTTATTTATATTTAAAAAATATATAGTATTATCATTACAAAAATAATTATTTAAAAAAATTAATAATTATTTTAATCATATGGCTCTACTTAGTAATTTATTTTAATTACTTTAATTTAACAGTTAAAGTAATAATACTATTTCAGTTAATTTAATTTAATTAAATTGGTCTAATTAATAAACTAATGAAAAACACAAAATTATTCAAATTAATATTAAAAATGCTAAATTATTTTATTAATAAATTAAAAAGATAACAAGTATATGAATAAAAGCTAATTTTTAATATGAATTTATGGAAGTAAAAATAAATAAATTATTTAATATAATATTAAAAATTAGTATCGTGAGAAACCACAATTTAATAAAAGCTAATTTTTTTTTTAAAGAAGCAATGAAAAACACGACACATCCTGGTCCCTTCAGCTAGAGATTGACGTGGGTTTTATACCCAAAATGTGACCTAGCTTCCAGGAAATTAAACCCGAGCCACCTAGCCAGAATAGCACCCTTCATCAGCTCCCATCTTCATCTTCAGAGTTCAACTTCTTGTCACACCCTAACACATCAACGCCATGTAGGCACGACGTGGACATGATTTGGCGCCCAGTAAGCAGTTGTGTCATGTGAGCATCTAGAAGGTTCTAGAATCTTCTAGAACATTCTAAATAATTCCGGTACATTCTGAAAGTTTCTAGAAGCTAGCAGAAGACTCTAGAATATATTGGAACACTCTAGAATGTAGTAGAATACTTTAGAATATAGTAGAAACATCTTGTAGGTTCTAGAATACTCTAGAACCATGTAGAGACATCCTGTAAATACTAGTAGGCCTAGAATTTTCTAGAAGTTTAATGTAGACCGTTGGATCAAATCGATCCTAACCATTGATTCAAGGGGAGATGAGCTATATAAACCCCTTACCCCCTCATTTGTAAACCATCCAAGAAACTTTCATCAATAGAAGTTCTCTAGCATTCTCCAAGTTCTCTAAGTTCTCTTACTTTCTCTCTTGCTCTCTTTGATCACTTTGCCTCTTAGAGAGGTGTCTTGAGGAAGGCTGACTTAGTTAAGTATCAGGAGGAGCGTCTTAGCTAAGTGCTACACGGTTCTTACTAGGGAAGAAAGAGTAAGTCCGTGACAAGTGGTATCAGAGCCTGGTTCGCGAAGGGCGTGAACGAGTTGGCCAGCATTATGTCGAACGTGACGGAGGAGCAAGTAGAATGCGTGAGGGGAAGGGATGTTTCCATTCCCGCCGGTGGTAGCAAGAAGTCCCGTGGTGCGAGCAGGCCAAGGACTGAAGACTTTGTTGTCTTGGAGGAGAGGGTGTCGCTGCTGGAGAACACCTTGGAGGCCATGGACATGCGCCTACAGAGGGGTGAACACGACAAGGAGATCTTAGAGTCTCACGTATTGGGACAATTTGATCTCATAAAGGAGGACGTGTTCAATGCTCAAAAGGGTGAGGAGGAAAGGGCTAAGCGCCTTGATACCCTGGAGAGCAAGATAGAGATTGTCATAAAGTAGTTAGATAGCCTTAAGGCATCTCTTGACGAGGTGAGGACGCAAGCTAGCAGCTCTGCAGGTTCAAGTGGAGTACGGGAAACTCCAAGGATTGATCTCCCAAAGCCAAAGGAGTTCAAAGGCGTGAGAGACGCTAAAGAGGTAGAAAACTTCCTCTGGCAAATGGAGAGATATTTTGAATGCATGGGCATTGAGGAGGAACATATAAAGGTACGCACTGCTTCCCTTTATCTCACTGATAATGTAACTCTATGGTGGAGAAGAAAGCACGCAGACATGGAGAAAGGTCTGTGCACCATCAATACATGGGAAGAATTCAAGAAAGAGTTGAAGAGGCAATTCTTTCCAGAAAACGTGGTCTATGAAGCTAAGAAGAAGCTGAGGGAACTTAAGCAAAAGACCACCATAAGTGACTATGTTAGCGAGTTCACATCTCTCACACTCTAAATCCCTAACTTAGCCACCAAGGATGCTCTCTTCTTCTTCGTTGACGGTCTCCAACCATGGGCTAAACAGGAGTTGCAACGGAGAGGAGTCAAGGACGTTGACGAAGCCATTGCCATGGCAGAGTCACTCATTGAATACCATCGAGGTGAGTCCAAGACTAAACTCTCTTCTAAAAATAATTATGGCAAAGGTGGGGGAGACAAAGGGAAGAATATTGCCAACAAGGATAACAAGTACTCTTCAAAGAAAGAGTATGAGGAGAAAAAGAAGGCCTTCGTACCCAGGACTGGCTGCTTCGTATGCAAGGGGCCACACCCGATGAAGGAATGCCCTAAGCTAGGGACGTTGGCCTCAATTGCAGAGGAGAGAGAATCCCAAGAAGTTGCTAACATGGGATCTCTCCAACTATTGAATGCTGTCAAGGCGGCAGAACCATCATCTTCAAAAGAGAAGAAGGGACTGATGTACGTGGCCCTTCATCTAAACGGGAAGCCCGCTGAGGCGATGGTGGACACTGGAGCTACCTATAACTTCATCACATCGAAGGAAGTTGAGAGACTCGGTCTAAAGCTTTCTCCAAAAATGGGGTGGCTCAAGACTGTCAATGCCAGTGGCCACGCGATTGCTGGAGTAGCTCATGAGGTGGACATGACGCTTGGTTCTTGGAAAGGGGTAGTAGACTTCTCTGTTGCTTGCATGGACGACTTCAAGATAATCCTCGGGATGGATTTCTTAAGGAAGGTGAATGCGGTACCCATATTGTTCTACGACTCAGTGTGTATCATGGAGAAGGGATCTCCATGTATGGTTCCCGCAGTTTCCAAACAAAAGGGAACTCAGCAGATCTCGGCCATGCAACTGAAGAAAGGCTTCAAGAAAGGAGAAGTCACCTATTTGGCTGCACTCAAGGATGAGACTACGGTGGTGGAAGACAGAGAAATTTCACCATGTATCAGTAAAGTTCTAGAAGAGAACAAGGATATCATGCCACCTGAGTTGCCGAAGAAACTACCACTCAAGAGGAGGGTGGATCATAAGATCGAGCTGGAGCCGGGAACTAAGATACCTGCTATGGCGCCTTATAGGATGGCACCTCCAGAATTGGAGGAACTTAGAAGGCAACTGAAGGAACTCCTGGATGCCGGATACATTCAACCGTCAAAAGCACCTTATGGGGTGCCGGTCTTATTCCAGAAAAAACATGATGGGTCGTTGAGGATGTGCATCGACTATCGGGCTCTAAACAAGGTAACTATCAAAAATAAATACCCTATTCCTTTGATAGCTGACCTATTTGATAGACTTGGAGGGGCCAAGTGGTTCACAAAGTTAGACTTAAGGTCGGGATATCACCAAGTGAGGATTGCCGATGGTGATGAACCTAAGACCACTTGTGTCACACGATATGGGTCCTACGAGTGGTTGGTGATGCCTTTTGACTTGACCAATGCACCAGCCACATTCTGCACCTTAATGAATGAGCTTTTCCATCCATACCTTGATCGATTTGTGGTGGTATACTTGGACGATATTGTCATCTACAGCAACACCCTGGAGGAACATCTTGAACACCTGCAGATCGTATTCAAGGTATTGCGGGAGAATTCTCTATATGTGAAGAAGGAAAAGTGCTCTTTTGCGAGGAGTGAAGTACACTTCTTGGGGCACGTTATCAAGGACGGGACCCTAATGATGGATCAGGCTAAGGTGAAGGCTATACAGGAATGGGAGCCACCAACCAAAGTCTCAGAGTTAAGATCTTTTCTCGGGTTGGCGAATTACTATAGGCAGTTCATCCAGGGCTATTCTGCCATAGCCACACCCCTCACCAACCTTCTGAAGAAGGATCATGAATGGAAATGGAGTGAGCGGTGCCAACAAGCCTTTGAGGAGTTAAAGGCTGCTGTGACGAAGGAACCAGTGTTAGCTCTCTCGGATCACTCGAAGATGTTTGAGGTACATACTGATGCCTCTGACTTTGCTATCGGAGGAGTTCTTATGCAAGAGGGGCATTCTATAGCATATGAAAGCCGCAAGTTGAATGAAGCAGAGCGGCACTATACAGTGCAAGAGAAGGAGATACAGCGGTGGTGCATTGCTTGAGGACCTGGCGCCATTACCTGCTAGGGTCACACTTTGTCATCAAGACAGACAATGTGGCTACTAGTTATTTCCAGACTCAGAAGAAGTTAACACCAAAGCAGGCAAGGTGGCAAGACTTCTTGGCTGAGTTCGACTACACGATGGAGTATAAGCCAGGGAAGGCAAACGTGGTAGCAGATGCACTAAGTCGGAAAGCTGAATTAGCTGCCATCTCTGAAGCCCAAGGGAACATCACATAGCTTATTAAGGAGGGAATGAGCCATGATCTCTTGGCACAACAACTAGTGGAGCTAGTAAGAGAAGGAAAAACCAGAAGATTCTGGGAGGAGGATGGCCTTCTCTACACCAAAGGGAGGAAACTCTATGTTTCGAAATGGAACAGTTTAAGGAGAGACCTCATCAAGGAGTGCCACGACACAAAATGGACTGGTCATCCAGGACAGAGGAGGACCTTGGCACTACTGGATTCAGCCTACTATTGGCCTCAGATGCGAGATGAAGTGGAGAGTTATGTGAAGACTTGTCTTGTATGCCAACAAGACAAGGTGGAAAACAGAGCTCCGAGTGGGTTGTTGGAGCCCTTACCAACACCGGAGCAACCATGGGAAAGTATCTCAATGGACTTCATCTCTGCATTGCCTAAATCTGAGGGGTTTGGTTCCATCATGGTGGTGGTAGACAGATTCTCAAAGTATGCTATATTTATACCTGTCCCTACAGACTGTACAGCCGAGGAAACTGTCCGCCTATTCTTCAAGAATGTGGTTAAGTATTGGAGATTGCCTAAGACAATCATAAGTGATAGGGATCCCCGCTTCACTAGCCGCTTATGGACGGAGCTATTCAAACTCTTGGATTCGGAGTTACACTTTTCCACAAGCTTTCATCCTCAGACTGATGGACAGACTGAGAGGGTGAATGCCTTGTTGGAATGCTATCTAAGACATTTTGTGAGTGCGAATCAGAAGGGCTGGGTAAAGCTCTTGGACGTGGTACAATTCTCTTATAATCTTCAAAGGAGCGAGTCCACGGGGAAAAGTCCTTTTGAAGTTGTGACTGGGCAACAGCCACTTACGCCTCACACTCTTACAAACTCTTATCAGGGGAGAAGCCCAGGAGCTTACCACATGGTGAAATCTTGGTAAGAGCAAGCCGATGTTGCACGCTCTTACCTGAACAAAGCGGCGAAGAGGATGAAGAAGTGGGTAGATAAAAAGAGGCGGGACGTGGAATACCAGGTGGGAGACATGGTCATGGTGAAGCTTCTCCCACAACAGTTCAAGGCCTTCAGAAAGGTGCACAGAGGCCTAATTCGTAAGTATGAAGGCTCGTTTGAGGTTATTGGGCGAGTAGGAAAGGTTTCCTACAAGCTCAATCTTCCTCCAAGGATGAAGATACATCCGGTCTTCCATGCCAGTATGCTCAAGCCCTACCATGAAGATAAGGAAGACCAAGGAAGGAGTGACTCCAGGCGAGCGCCTCCCATTGTTATCAAGTCTTTTGATCGAGAAGTGGAGGAAGTCTTGGCCAGCCGAGTCCAGAGAAGGAGAGGGGTACCACCAAGTACCCAATATCTCATCAAATGGAAGGGATTGCCAGAGAGTGAGGCTAGCTGGGAAGCAGAAGAAGATCTTTGGCAGTTCCAAGACCACCTAAAGCGCTTTCACGAGATGAGCGCGACGGGGACGTCTGCGCTATAGGTGGGGGAGAATGTCACACCCTGACACATCAGCGCCACGTAGGCACGACGTGGACATGATTTGGCGCCCAGTAAGCAGTTGTACCATGTGAGCATCTAGAAGGTTCTAGAATCTTCTAGAACATTCTAGATAATTCCGGTACATTTTGGAAGTTTCTAGAAGCTAGCAGAAGACACTAGAATATATTGAAACACTCTAGAATGTAGTAGAATACTCTAGAATATAGTAGAAACATCTTGTAGGTTCTAGAATACTCTAGAACCATGTAGAGACATCCTGTAAATACTAGTAGGCCTAGAATTCTCTAGAAGCTTAATGTAGACCGTTGGATCAAGTCGATCCTAACCATTGATTCAAGGGGAGATGGGCTATATAAACCCCTCACCCCCTCATTTGTAAACCATCCAAGAAACTTTCATCAATAGAAGTTCTCTAGCATTCTCTAAGTTCTCTAAGTTCTCTTACTTTCTCTCTTGCTCTCTTTGATCACTTTGCCTCTTAGAGAGGTGTCTTGAGGAAGGCTGACTTAGTTAAGTATCAGGAGGAGCATCTTAGTTAAGTGCCACACGGTTCTTACTAGGGAAGAAAGAGTAAGTCCGTGACATTCTACTCTTCAAATCTTGCCCTAACTTTTAAACCTGGCCTCACTTCAGTTAACCAAAACGCAGCCCTGGAAGAAAACTTGAGTCTCCAACCCAGCAACCTGGCCTCCCTTCAACTACCATCTTCAGCGTTTAGCTTCTCCTTCTTCCATTTCCTGCCCTAACCTTCTCAGCCTTTGTATATTATCACCCCCAATTCCAACAAGCTTTGCTCTTAACCCAGTCGCCATCTAGAATTTAGTGCCAGAGCTCTGTTTTTCATTCAAGCATTAACGGATTGCTAGAGGTGTGCATTTGGTTCTCGGGTTTGGTGTGCGCTTGGTGTGCATTTGGTGTGCGTTCAACATTAACTAAATATTGGTCTACACACTTCTTTTGCTTAATATAATTCTGTGTATGAAGAGGTGGAAACTATGTTTTGCATATGAAATCTGTTCCCATAATGTAGTCAGTTGATTTGGGCAAAATTAATGTAAATGTTTGCTTTTTAATTTTTATTTCCCTTTGCTATGAAATAGTTTGTTAAATTTCAAGTTGATTTGGGCAAAAAATTCATATGCAGTATAAAGAGGAAGGACTAGACTATTTACATAATGGAAGTGAACCACCAATTATACACCGCGATGTCAAGTGCAGTAATGTTCTGTAGGATATAGAGATGAATGCCAAGGTCTGTGACTTTGGCCTCTCTAAGCAAGTAATCCAAGCCGAGGGCATTGCTGGCTATCTAGACCCTGAGTATGTTCTAGAGATTGAGAAAATAATGGTTTTCTGATAACTCTATACTTTTCTAAACTTGTTTCCATGTACAGGTACTATTCCACCCAATAGCTGACTGAGAAAAGTGATGTATATAGCTTTGGAGTTGTTCTTTTGGAACTCATTTGTGGAAGAGAACCATTGAGTCACTCTGGAACTCCTGACTCCTTCAATTTGGTGTTATGGGTAAGCAAAAGCTCCATTAACTTCAAACTTAAAAGGCTGTTGTGTGATGAAATGCATTAGAGATAATAAAAATATTTATGGGCTTTCCCTGTTCATGACCAAATAACCATGAGGTGGTATTATTCAGTTTGAAATTTATAACCCCCATTTGTAATTATTTGGCCCTTATGCATAAAAAGGCTACTACAACATTCCAATTTATGATTCTCCCTTCTTCTTTTTTCAGCTTATATCAATTATGCCTAACTAATAACTTTACTGCTTTTTCATTGAAAACTTGCACTCTATTAGTGATTACTATTGAGAAATTTACGTCGTAGTTTCTTGACCACCAAGTGTAGGCCAAGCCCTACTTGCAGGCAGATGCATTTCAAAGAAGCCTATTGCTGTCAAGAAAACTGTAAAAGCTCCTGCAAATGTGAAATCATATTCTACTGCATACCTATAGATTGCCACTGGGAGATTTAGTGTGGATCACCTCCATGAGAGGGATCTTTTGGACGTGTTTACCCTGGTTCAATTTGATGATGGAAAGGTATCTTAACCTATTATTTCCACTAGTCAACTTCTGTCAAATTTTGTTAGCAAAGACAGTATTTTCACAATAGTATCATTCTACTTCATATTTTGGCTAGAAGTACACTTATTGAAATAGTAGCCATACATGCATGCATTTATTCTATTCTATATATGATGTTGAAGAGAGTTGTTGTCACATTATGTATTATTATCTTGTTCTAAGGCACAAACGTTAAAGTAAAAGTAACTTATTTGATTGCCTATGATTATACAACTAAGAACTACATTTAGCCTAAACCAGGGATAATTCATTTTTATTATAAAGCAGCATAACGCATGCTAGTCAGATTGGTGATGTACGTTATATAAGGGAAGAAGGAAAATAATCTTTCATTTTATCTGTTGAACTTGCAGCAGCCCAGAATTTGAGGGCTTAAACTTTTGGATATAATATGATACAAGCCATTTTGTACATTAGAAAGTGAATGGAGCAAGAAATGCATTCCTTGTTCAATAAATTATAATTTGTTAGACATTTTACTATTGGGCACATTTCTCTTCTTGAAGCAAACAATTTAGATATGTATTAAAATCTTGTTAACATTCCTTGACCATTCTGTTACAGTTGGCCAAAATATATTAATTGTTATAGTCAATATCATTTTGTTAATAAGTAGACCATTAAAACTGGTCTTTTGACTAGCAATAGGACTTCATTGTCAAACATCTTTGGACCATTAATGTTAACGGATTTAACTTTTCATTTTTATCGATTTGTTGCAGTGTTCAAGAAGGACAGTTGCTCTAATCACTTGTGTTTTGTGTTTATAAGAAATTGTATTGCTACATTGTGGATAGATATTGTATTATTACATTTAGATCTCAATGAATGATAAATTTGTATTTTTTTTTCATTGGTTCTTGACTAATTTAATGTTAGGTCAAATAATTTTAGTTGGGAAGAAATTAAAATTAAAATATTTATAAAACAAATCTGTTTTAGCATTTCGTGGTGCCAGATGGCGTTATTAAAATTAATTTTCAATGAAAATATTTTGGGTGTTGCCACTAAAAGTTAGATTTATAGTGTCAACATCTGTTGTCTTTTCAATTGACGACATTTTCTGTCATCATTGAAAGTGAAGTCTACTAAATGACACTTTCAATTATGATACTTCTTTCTAAGTTAGATTGATTGCTCTTTTGATTAACACAGTTAGACATTGGTGCTTGATGTTGTTTGAGCTAAATTCTTTCATTGTTGATATATATATACATATATGTATGTACCCAATAATTGAACTGGTTTCCACTGTTGCAGGTCAACCAATTGTTTTACGTAGATAAAAAATGCTAGAGTACATTTATTGAAAATGGATCTGATGGGCTTTCTCAGCAAGAAGACTTGTAGAGAAACATCAATATGTAATAGAGCGTTGCACCAGGCTTTACAGCAAATACAACACGAATATCTTCAAGAGAATAACCAACTTAGTTGTATTTTGTCACTATATTTTTATATGTGTTGGCTTTTATTAACTAATAATATTTGTTACAAACACTTGTTATATTGTATCACTTAAAAATGTTGAAATTAAATTTCACTTATGTTATATTATATCATTGATTCTTTAAGATTTTTTAAAGTTTCTCAATATGTCTGTTTGGAATTAGATATGTTTTTCATGAAATAATTCTAATTTAGTTTTTTGACATTTAAAACAATATAAATAAAATTTCAAAAAAAAAATTATATAACATTTGCTTCAAACCATGAATTTCTTTTGCATGGGCTTTTAGTGGCGATTTATTGAGGTCGCCACTAAAGGGTATATTTGGTGGCGACATAAGTCGCCACCGTAGGTGTTAGGATGCACTTTTCAGTGGTGACTTACTGAGGTCACCACTAAAGGGTACATTTGGTGACGACTTAAGTCGCCACCGTAGGGTACTGGGATGCACTTTTCAGTGGCGACTTACTGAGGTCGCCACTAAAGGGTACACGACTTAAGTTGCCACTGTAGGGTGCTATGATGCACTTTTTAGTGGCGACCTCAGCAAGTCGCCACTAAATGTATACATTTAGTGGCGATTTTTTTTGCTTTCGGTGACAATTATTTTACTTTTAACGACGAATTGTTTATTTTTGTGGTGATAAAAGTCGCCACCAAAAAATAAGTTTTAGTGGCGACTCCAAAAGTCGCCACCAAAAGGTAATTGTCAGTGGCGACTTCAGAAAGTCGCCACTGAAACCCTTTAGTGACGGTTGTAAAGGTGGCGGCTTTTTAGTGGCGAAATGTCACCACAAAATGGTATTAGTGGCGACTTGGTGACTTTTAGTGGCGACAAAAGTCGCCACTGAAAGTCAAATTTCTTGTAGTGATGCATATCTCCATTTTGGTAACATTCTGAGATAAAAGCAAGCAATTAGTGTTTAATACCGGGTTCTTTTTTTGGTTCATTTGGTTTTTATTGAAATTCAAACTCCGATTTTAACCCTGGAGAGGACTCTAGTAACATTAAACTAATTAGTTCATTGATCCAACTTCTTTAATAAAATTATAAAACATTGAAATTTTTACAAATTAACACTATATAATTGACTCTTTTAAAATGTTTTGTCACAGATCATAATTCTATTGAAACACTTGATAGCAAACATATAACAATTTACACCTATGTTTTATCTTTGGATGAACTTAAATACACTCCATTGCATGTAATAGTTGTGAAGTTTATAACCGAGTAGGTAGCGTTTTTCAATTTTATAACCCAAATGTTAGTAGAAAAATATTCTTAATTATTGTTTTGAGATTTGTGATAACTATATTAGCACATGGTATATAGAATATTTTAACCTTTTTTGTGTGGCCATTATATAGAAACTTTTAGTTGACATGAATTAATTACAAGTTCCCTTCCACTAACCTATTTCTTTTATAAAGTTTGCATGTAATTAAAGATTTCGAATAACAAGTATGGTATTCTTTTTTTATTAGTGAAATAAAATTTAGGTTGAGGGGAAGGCATCTTAATCCAATGTCAGAAAAGGCTCCCAGGCTCAATAAGCACTTACAAGAGACTTACAACTTACTCACCACTAGCAAACAAAAGAAGGAGTCTCAGCTCAAACTTGCAACTATCAAATTACGAATCCATCCACTTAACACTTGACCCATCCTTTGTTGGTTAGGATATTCCTATTTCCACTTTATAATTACCAAATACTAATGATGGATTAGGTACATTTTTGTAGGATTCACACTTTTAAACTTATTATATATGTAAGACAATATTAAAAATGATAAAAGAAAACAAATTAATGGGGGATATTTTTTTAACAAATCTTTATTAATAGTGTTACTGTTTTTCATATTTAACAAACTAAGGATTAATAAATTTAAAAATAAATAAATAAATAAATTCAACCTTTAAGTTTGAAATTCAGAGGGGCGAGAAACTGATTCTTTCTTTTTCCTTCTACATTATTTTTCAAATTTTTTTTAGATGTAACTTTTAGGTATGTATTATCAGGTTTTTTAAATTGAATTATAAATGATACGGAGAAACTTTTCTTAGTAAATCAATAAGGTGGTACTAAGTTGTAAAAAATGTCCACATGTTGTAATTTTATTGAATAATCTTACAACAAACATTTGACAAATTTTACATAAATTTTGTTTGGATAAAAATCACTTGAACTTAAAGAAAAAGTTTTAAATATGCACTAAAATGTGTACGAAGAAACTAATAAAAAGTCAAAAAAATGCACTTTCTTTTGGGCACTGCTAATAAGACTATGACCCAAAAAAAGGAATAAAAAGAGACATGTAGAGTATGAAAAAGCATATATATAGGCAGTATACTTTCATGAAAAGTCACAAGTTGATCTATAAATAGATGACTGGTAGGAATAATTTAATTGCTTCCAAAAATGGGGGAAAAATCAGAGAACTATGGAGCGATTTTGTGAATGCAGTTTGCTGTGGTTTTAGTTCTTCATTTGCCTTTACTAACCGCCGCAGCCCCACTACCACTCATAGAAGTTGCTATATGCTACTTGTTGAAAGTTTAAGCAAGTTGATTTATCAAAATTGAAACTTCATGTTCGAAGATGTGAAAGTTGAATTATATATATTTTTGCCTACTATTTAATATTAACAAATGTGAAAACAAAAAACTATCGAATATGATTTTGGAGGTTAACATATGGCTTGCACAATCTAAGGTAGTTTTACATAATTATTGGGAGAAATTGTATTTATCCCCAGCTCTACAGTATAAATTTTATATTAACTTTAACATTAGTTACATGAATTACTAAAATACTTTTGATATTTCATTTGCTCTCTTCATAGAAAAAGTATTTTGATAATTTTATGTAATTAACATTAAAGTTAACGCTAAAAAGATACATGCAATGGGGTAAATAAATTAGGGATCAAATGCAAATAAAAAGGTGAAAAAGTGTAATTCTTGCTAATTATTATTCACATGAATTTCTAGCTTATTTATCCTTGAACATAGGTAAGGGTTAAGTTACTAAAAAGAAGAAGTTACTAACTGGTAAATTTGGTCAAAAACTAATTATCTTCATATCCAATGATAAATTTTTTTACTACAAAACTACCTATTCTCACAGCTTAGTTTAATAAATTGACTTGGCAAGTGGCAGCCTCCATTGAGTAAAGATTATCTCTATTTGTGAATCACAAAATTAAATAATTTGGAAAGACACCCGAAACGTATCCAAAAAAGGTTATTTGGACATTGGCTAACATATATAAGTGACTCGAACCTCAAACAATTTATTGGATACTAACATTTTCACTTGCTTATGATAGGGGTTGTAAATCTGAGAATGGATTTTGACATCACAGTTGATCATGCTAGTGTTGATCACATGATGCTGAATTCGAAGAATACTGATGCTGCGCTCAGGATTTTATCAAAAAGGAGTTTCTTCATGTTAACAAAACATAAAAGAAAACAGAAAAATAATTAAATGTTAGACACAACATTAATATCTTCTGGGACGACAATGATATCTATATCTGATAGGTACCTGTAAATTTTACTTGCTCGGGTTTGGTTATGGGGATCACAAAATGGGTTTGGGTTTGGGTCTCTCTCATAGGGTCTTGATCAGCACCATGTTAGATAAGATTACTTAATTACTTTCTTCATCACTAAGAATATAAAAGAATTTATGCCCCAGGAGCCTGCATATGATGTAGACAATAGAAATTTAAGTTATGGGTGGAGCATTAAAACATGATTTTACATCACAATTGCGATTACATTTAGACTTCTGAAAAATTATATAAAAAAAATTAATTAATACAGACGACCATTCAACTGCAACTTTATGCACTATATAATTTAATGCAATTATAATATTTAAATCACAATTTCGATTACAAATCATACATTTGAAATTTTCTCGAATAAATAACCTAAGATAATTGTAAAAGAACTATTAACTCCAATGTTAATTAAGTTGGCAAAATAAATATATATTCTCATAAAAAAACCTTTGCTGCAAAAATAATTGTGGAAAACAATTTTAGAATTTGAGGATGTAAAATAAAAGAAAAAAAATGAAAATTAAGTGGCTAGGATTTTTTCATAAAATAAATAATACTGAAATTGGTGTAAACGATTACCATATATGATCCCGGCTTTAAACAATAAAAAGGTTTTTTACTAAGCTGCACATATAAATTTTTTATCATTACCAGAGTTTAAGAAATTTTTCTAATCGTTTGCTAAATAATTAATGTACAATTTAATTTAATAGCAAAACGACAATTTCAAATGAACTAAAATCTAAACATACAACCGACACTTTTGAATATCTTAGAAAAAATGAAATTGAGGCTGCTTTTGTTTCCCTGGGAATTTTTTTTCAAAGAAAAAATTTCTGACATAATTTTTTTTTTCTTGTTTGTTTGGCAGGAGGCTAAGAGCAAAATAACAAGTGCTTGGATAGTAAGATTGCAGAAGAGATTTTCTTCCCAGAATAAATGCTGTTGGTCATGATTCATGGGTGACTTATTCTACATAGCAAGAGTCGAAACCCAAAATGCCTAAGTGACTCCTAATTAAGCTAGGTCTGATGCTGTCTTTTATGATAAGACCTTTTATGGATGCTCTATATCACTGTATTAGAATGTCAAATGCATAGTTCCATCTTGTGTACGTATAATTAATGGCTTTGAAAACCTTGGGCGTGCTGACAATAATAATAACAAGTTGATGCTTTAATTGAATTGTCAAGGCCATTTGCCCTTTGATACATTCTTTTGTAGCACTCCATGACCTCTTTATCTTTTATGGCTTTGAAGTGAGAAACATCAAGTTTAATTGGAAATAGTATTTTATACAACTAATATCTTCATCTTGATACACTAAGGGGTAATTGGAAAACAAGAAAAATTGTGTTGAGAAGTTCAGTATTAAAATATTCTAACGATAATAAAGTCATTTGATGCACCCGTAAATTATATATTACATTCTTAGTTAAAGTCTTAATCATCACTTGACATAAATTATTAGGGTATACATGTTTTAAATTTTTTTTATCTATAATATGAAAATTGAAAATTATTAAAAAAATGATATATTTGATGTTTTATAAAAAGGGATGTCCTCGTTATTTAGTAGTATAAGAATGTCCTTAATTATGCTGCAACGGGTGGCACGGTGCCACTACTGCCATGGTGGCGCTAGAGAAATAGGTGTAGGCGGTGGAGAAAAAAAGAGGATGAATACTAAGAGTTGAATAAGGGATTGCAAAAGAAATTAGCGCCAATCCCTTGTTAAAGTTATTAAAAAAAAGAAAATAATTTTTATTTTTATTTAAATATTTTATATAATAATTTAGTGAGGATGCATTGATTTTGCTAATTTGAAGCTAAATTTAATATTTTATGAAAACAGAGATTATTTCATAATCCATTGTTATTATCGTTGCTCAAGTAGTATTTTAGAAACGGTTATAATATCTGTTACTAATTCTCAATTTTTCTCGTAGTGAGATACCCAAGTATCTTAAATGTGCCGTTAAATGAACATTATATAAAATACCTTCAAAATAATTTAGTTACTTAATTTGTCATTTAATAATTCAATTAATGAAAGAATATCATGTACAGAATATTTACGTATGTATTAAACAAATACTTCCAAATTCATTTTTAAATGTTATAACTTTACGTTGTTAGCAATGAATTAATTTACCTTCCAAACATGCGCATAATATCTTCAAGTGCTTAACAATCCATTCAACTTCATATGTGTTCATTTTATTGGATTATTTGTTTAATTAGTACATATGGATACAAAACTTTAAGAATTGCATCAAGGAAGATAACATTCTTTCTTCTCTAGAAAATCTCCCAAATTTATAACGACGATTGGGTCTAATTTTAATTCCAAAAATAATATTCAAAACTTCAACAAATGAAGCAATGGGTTCTTCTTGTAATTTATGATGTTGGTATAACAATGTTAATCTGTAATGATTAATTAATTAACGGGGTCAATTATACACATAAACACCCATTACTTTAGTTATTCCTAATTAAACCCAAACTTAGAGAGAGTTAGTTTAGTTAGTTATAAGGGTCTGTTTGTTTTCTGTTTTTAAAAACTATTTTTTGTTCTCAGTTGTTTTTAAAATAAATAAAAAAGCATTTGATAACTGTTTTCTGTTGTTGTTTCGAAAACACGTTCTGAAAACAAATTGTTTTTAAAATAGAAAAATAGAAAACAATGAAAAGTTATTTTTGTTTTCTAAAGAAAAAAAACAAAAAACAACATGTTTTTAAAACAGTTTATCAAACGGAATTTTTTTATTTTTGTTTTACAGAACAACTTTTAAACAGTTTTCAAAAATAATTTTTTTTAAAAAAAACAAAAACAGAATCAAACAAGCCCTTTATCTCTTTTTATTAGCTGAATTCAATTTCTTTTAGAAAGCAATTTTAAGAGTAAAATTTTGAATGCATAAAGTCGATATAGAAAGTGCTCCCTCATGATTACTCAAAAGGAAGATTAACCTCAAAGTAAATACAAATCCTTACCGTAGTACCAAAAAAAAAAAACGCCGAAACTTGAAGAAATTCTAAAAATAAAGATTGCCCGGATCACCAAAGCGTGAAGCTTTACAATGCCCAATCCAAGATCTCCAAATCCAGTAGTAAAGAATTACAATAAGAAGAGAAACAGAATATTTTCGAATCAAAACCAAAGAAGGGCCACCAAACAAACCATTGAACGAAGGCAAAAAAAAAAAAAAAAACTTTTTTTCACTTAACTTTACACTAGGTTTAATTTTTGTCCCGTAACTTTGTTTTGTTCCAAAATGGTAACTTATTTTTGAAAAATGGGCCAAATCTTTTCTACTCATTAACTCCGTTAATTTACATAGTTAATGGAAAGTCCTATGCGTATCTTTTTCCTGGCATAGCCCAGACCATTTCACTGCTTATGTGTATCCTACCTGGAGATATAAAAAAAGAAATGCAGAAGCCTTAATTAATGAATTGGAAAAAGAGGAACCAGCGATTCAAGTTCTTCCCCAATCAATCCAAGCTCCTCAATTGATTAATTAATTTGTTGAGGATCTTTGCACCTAACAAAAGGTATGTAAAATTATTCACATTAATTAATTGATTATGGGTAATTTGTGGGTAATGCAAATCAATGGCTTCTTTTAGAGTTTTTGACACCGCCTATAATTGCTCCTCACATAGAACATTCTTTGAGAAGTAGGGATGGTTAGATAAGTTCGATAAGTGAGTGGAATCTATTTAAGTTTTGAAATATATCATCTAGTAAGCCTTCAAAGAGACGATTCAGATGCCAAATTGTGAACAGGCAATGATGTTATTATACAGAGCATCTTCTGTCTGGGTTAATCCTGGTTGAAGACACGTAAGACTTTCAGTTAATTCTGTAAGCAGAGTTAGTGAGTAGGAAATATCTGACTGGCTTTTCAAAATTAGGGAACCATTTTGGAATAAAAAAGAGTTAAGGGACGAAAATTAAAAGTAGTGCAAAGTTAAGGGATGAAAGTACATTTTTCTCTTGAATGAAACTCTAAAACAATAATAAATACCGGGAACCATAGCAGGAGGTGTTTGATAAAATGGAGAGGAAAAGGGTGCTCTATTATTGGAAAAGAAAAGAGAGAGAGAAAAGAGAGAGAGAAAGATGTTGGTTACCTGAAGAGACAGAAAGAACTCGTTCCAAGTCATCAAATTAAAGTTACAAAAAAAGCATTTAACGGTCTATGTCAATAGTTAATGTGTCACATAAAAAAAATGTTAAGAGATAATGGAGCTAGTTAACCAGGGGGCTAACGAGCAGTATTCACAATTTTCAGGGACTAACTTGGGTAGTGGTGTTTTTCGAGGGACTAAATCATAAAAGTATGTATCTTTCAAGACCGATTTGTGTACTTACTCTTAAAATTATACAAAAGGGTTTAATTTTTCTAGAACTATCCCATACTCCATAAGTTTAATTCTTCAAGAGTTATCTCACATTATATTTTCTTGTAATCTTCTTGAGTATAAAAGGTGAGGTCCTTATATAGCAGTACTCTAGACATAATGAGATGAATGGTACACATTGATCTCATTAAGAATATCATAAAATAGATCATGAATACACATATAAAGACACCATAATTAGAAAATGAATATCTTATAATTAATGGTATCATCAAGAAGGAATCCAATTATCATCATTTTAATATCTGCTTATGAATGTAGTCATACATCTTTGCATGCTTGTTTATAATAATCGTATTATAACAAAAACATAAATTAAGAGATTTAGTGTTATAATAATATTTGAAATTTTCATATATTTTGTACAATGTTTTAAAAAATTCATAGTGATTCTAGCCACAACTCTTATCGTAGTGTCCCCATCGATCACTTGCGATCGCAGTAAACATAATGCGGTCGCATTTGTAAAAGCAGTTTGAAACCTTGGTATAGAGTGTTTGATGGTTTGTTATTATTCACGGACAAGATTTGCTTCGCCTCGAATTCCTCTCGTCTGTCTGTTTTACCATGCATACGTTACTATCGGAGGTCACATGTAGAGTTCAATAAAACTTTCAAGAAGTTTTTAGCTTCCCTTTATTTGCCTCAAATAAGACTATACATAAGGGCTTACATAGCTAAATGTATCACTTGTTAGCAAGCATGGGAGGTAAGAATACGTCGGGCTTGAGTGAAGATGCAGAGCAGTATTATTTAGTATTATGTGCTTGTGCTAACAAATTCTGAGTGCAAGTCAAGGAAGTGATCAATGAGAACTTTGTATTTAACGTATCTAAGGGCGTTTTCGACCTACTCAGATGGATACTTTTCCTTTTTCTATCTGCAACTAGGAAATGTCATTTGGCTTCCCCCCTCCTATGGTTCAATTTTATTTGGTAATGTTGTTGGTGTTGATCATATAGCAACACGACGATTCTGACAAAATGATATTCATCTGAGGGTGCGTAATTAATTACTGGCTAGATAGAAACTTGAAAAATATCTGTTTGTTTATTTCAATTTCAAATCCTTCATCTTTGTTTCCTCCCATTTATGCTACACAAGAAATCGAGTTTCCCAAGAAAATGGTTAAGATTGCGACAATAACACAAAAGAAAGTGAGTGGTGAAGTCTTGTAGTGCCAATGAGCGGGTTTAGAGAAGAATCTCTCGGCGTCGATTAGCGGGTCAATGGAGTTTTAGAGAAGAATCTCCGTCATCCCTGTTTCATGATTTTGGCTTTGGTGATGAAGAGGAGAAACTATGAATAGGAGGGATGAGATTTAGTGAGCAAATGAGACACTTAAAAAATGATATTTATTCTGAATCATTTAAATGATATTTAATCTGAATCATTGAATACACACACACACACACACACACACTATATATATATATATATCACTACAAAAATAGCCAAAGTTAAGTGTTCAATTTGCAGTGGTTAAACCATCACAAAGGGATGTTTCAGGAGTGCACTTAATGGCAATTTTCAATCTTATTGCATATATCTTTATACCTGAATTTGTTGGGCGATTTCCTGTCCTTGTCAGGTTGTCAGCTTTAAGCAGAAATCAAGTCATTCAGGTAAGCTATATTCAAGTAACTTATTGGTGCTTGTTTTTTTATATGAGTGCTCTGCTAGATAAGTTTTTTTATTAATAAGTACTTTGGTATAATATGATCATTTGAGGAACTTGTTCTTCATCAGTAAATTTATTAAGTTAAACCCTCCTTAAATTTTCAGTTTTTTGAAGTATATGCCAGTTGGGCAAGTGGAGCACTTGAGTAATCACAGTGAATTTGTTACTTATTGCCTGCTGCAAACTCCCCATGTGAGTAATCAAAGTGAACTTGTTCTATAAAGTTGGTATTTTGCTTTTACTTATTTGATCATTAGGGTTTTACGTCTACTAGTCGTTTTGCTTTTGTTCTTTTATTTTTTGATGTAGTTGTCTGGTACATTTCTTACATCTAGGACTTAATTTTGTAATGACGTCTTCCTAACTCTCCCTGAATGTGGTTCAAGTGATAATTTGTGGAGTCCTTAACTCTCCCTGAGTTTGCGTTGGTTGTTGAAGATAAAGTGTAGTGTCAAATATTATAGCACAACCATCACCTTAGATTCTACAAAAGTTGGGCTAATTAAGATTTATCTTATATATTGAATCTTCCAATATCGTACCACATACCATAAATGCTTTTTCGTATCATTTTTCTTTATTTATAAATGGTAAAAACAATATTCTCTCCCCATATTTTCTTAATAGATAAAATAAATTTCCCCTAATCTTATTTATACTAGCAGCCATACTGTGTTAACACCTTATTATTGTCATAAAAGTAGGATATACCGACAGTCAATTTGAATCTATAGTAGAACTTAAAGTTGTAGGAACAAAGTGTGTACTAAAAGTAAATAAACTGCTACTAAAAGAAATTATTGCTACAAAATGATTTTATACCAGTAGAAAATTAGTTGCTAATATAAGTTATGGAAATTGCTGGAGTAATTTCAGCAGCAGTTTTTACTATTTTCAGCAGCAATTTTGACTGCTTCTATACTTCATTTTCTAGCCTTGTCCCTTCTCTTCCTTTCCCTCCATCCGAACATACCCTAAGTGTAAGTCATGGTTTTTTTTTTTGGACAAGACCAAAAGATCATAATATTCAACACAAAAATATTAAGTATGAGCTTACAAAAATCTTTATCAAGGCAATAATAAGATAAAAATTACATCACAGCCTACACTTTTGAAGTATAGACAAAATTCAGATTATAAAACAACACATCTTCTAACTATTACTAACCAATATCATAAAAAATATAACAAATTTCATCCAAATACAACTAATTTTGAATGCAAAAGAAGGAAACACACCTACCTATCTTCTCTGAATATTACAATTCTTAATTTTGAGATTTTTTCCAAACTTGAGATATTGTAGGTCTGGAGAAAAATATGTAGATCTTCTAATCATGATTAGCACTGGATATTCTCTAACCAAAAGAAACAACTTTCTTTCAAAAAGGAAAAACACATTCCCAGTAGAAGGAAGAGACTTCCCTAATAGAAGAAAAAAACTTCCCTGATGGAAGAAAATAACTTCCCTAATGGAAGAAAATCACATTAAAATGTTGAAGAAAAGAGTCACGAAGGGAGAGAGAGAAAAGGGGGGGGGGGGGAGGAAGCTACATTGGTAACAACCTCCCCCAAGCAAACTGCGGCACGCTGGTCCTGAGAGAAGAGGAGCTCTGCAGCGCTAGGGCAAAGAGTCACGAAGGGAGGGAGAGAGAGGAAGTCATGGTTAATCGTTCCAGTTTTGTTTTTTCCTTTTAGTCTAAAATTTTGTTAGGGTGATTTAATTTAGCACAATGAAGACCCACGGGTGAGAGTTAGTATTTTATGAGATGGTTTTATTTAGGAGATGGGGTAGACAATATTCTGGCACTGATCAGTTTTGAATCATAAACACAAAGGTGACTTTTTCTTATTCAGAGATTTTTATCCTCATAGAAAATGGTGGTATTCAAACAAAATTATAAATCTCTTATGTTCACCTGTTTATTTCAACTAGTTTTCTGTATAATTAATGCATCTCTGATTTGAATTGGTCTTATTTTAGCATATTTAGTGTTTTTTTACCAACAAGATATAAAGAAAAGGTAATTACAAGTTAAAATATTTAATGATTGTTTATTCTTTTAAATTTAAACTATGATCAATTATAATTAATCAAAATTGTTGGTGTAAAAAGCGGGTAGAATCATGAATTTTTGAGTAGTGCCTATTAGCATCAGGCTAACTAGTGCGTTTTAAAAGAATATGAAGATGCCCAAACGTTGGACATGCTCTCATCAACTGGAGTATTCAAATAATTGTTAATATGCACACATGCTTCATAACCTGTATTTCACGATAACCAGCATAGATTCTTCTATATATCAATCACTTTTATCTCTTTTTCTTTTCTTTTATTGCAGAAATTTTATAGCCAATCATCTTTATTAATTCTAGGTCTTAATTTTAAGAACGTGAGAAACTTATCTAATTATTAGTAGGTGAGTGCTAGAGTGCGTTGGATAGTTAGATAAGAATTAGCAACTGGATGTCCAGTCAATTGTTGCACCCCCAACACCATAGTCAAATGGCGAATTAAATTGTGAATCAGATGGCTTAATTTTAAATTGTAAATAGTGAATCATATCGAGTCATAAAATTCACCAACACATTGAAGAATAACTTAAAAAATATAGTATAAAATATACATAAGTAGATAACATAAACAAAATACTTAAAATAACATATTTATCTTAATAATTTTAAACATAATTAACTACAAAATTTAAAAAGACATAATTAGTTTGAAAATTATAGATTCATAGACCTAAAAAACTAAAATAAACTAGTGAACTCTAATAATCTTCTTCATTCTTCAAAATTGGTGTCACTATCACTGTTGCTATCATCATTGTCGTTTAACATGATTGACTCTTCATTCTCTTTCTCTTCATTATCACTTATAGCATAATGTCCAGTTTCTTCAACTTCATCTTTTGTCTCAAATCACTTTTCCTTTGTCTTTCTTGTTTGCATTAGTATTTCTTGGACCTAAACATGCATATGTAAATGAGAAAGTATAATTAAGAATATAGAGGTGTAAGAAATAAGAATGGATTAATTAAGAAAATTTATACTTTGGAATATCCCTTTTTCTCCTTTTATTTAGAGCTCCTTTGTCAATGTCAAAACACTCTTGAACATCCATCCAAGAGTTATCTCCCCCTAGGCAAGGATCTTCTTTTTTAGTAATCCATTCATCATCAAATTCCATACTCAATAAGCAAATAGGGTCACATGTATCCACTTTATGCTTTTTTCTTATTTCAAGTCGAAGATTGTATTTGACAAATACAAGAGCATTTAACCTTTGTTGCTCCAACTGATTTCTTGCCTCAGAATAAACATGATCAAAGACACTCTAATTTCTCTCACATCTGGTAGCACTACAAATGAGACTTAAAATGCGAATGGCAAGTTATTGTAGCTCTTTAGACCTATCTCCATAACTATCATACCATAAAGCTATAAAAGAGAGAGAGAGAGAGAGAGAGAGAGAGAGAGAGATATATATATATATATATATATATATATATATATATTAAATTTGATATTAAAATGTTACTTAAAGTTAAAACTATAAATAAATAAATTTATCAGGTTGTTTCTTATCTCTAGTTGCAATTGCTAAGGTATAATATCCAAATAGTCATTCTGCCTTCTTGAACTTCTCAAGTTGTGCATCAATTTTAATTCTTGTTTCTATATCTGAACATATCTTATCAAATGTCTTGTACCACTCCATTTTTACTTGATAATTATGGTTGAAATTTGAATCATAATGGAACCTATAAATTAATAAAGCAAGATTTTAAATATAAATAAAATAATTATAATTAGTTAGCAATATTATAAAAATTATATGAAAAAATACTTAGGATTAAGACAATATCTTGTTGCATGAAGAGGTCTATGGAGTTGATAATCCCTACGCTTGTCTATAAGCTCCCATATCTTCTTGTATATGCTTTCTACATTATCAAAATTCTTTGATATTTGTTCCTTTGCTCTACCCATGGCCTCATATATGTAATTCATGGCTGGCTTTGAATTTCCATCCACAAGTCTCAACACTTTCACCAGAGGACTCGCACAATTCAAGCAACATTTTATAGATTTTCAAAATTTTTGGTCACGTAAAACAATATTTTCTATGACTTTAGATTCACCTCTAGGAGCATAAGAACTTGTAACCCCTTATTCTAATCCAAACATAGATTTAAGAGCTCACATTTGGTCCAAAATATATTTTATTATTAGGTAGTAGATTGCAAATCTTGTAATTTTTGGCCTTGCTAACTCTTTACCTTTAGATAACTCTTATACAAATTGAGCAACCAAGTATGTCCATAAAGAAATCTTGTAATTATTTTTGTCTTTCCAATTGTGTTACAGAAAATCAGAATAGCACCAATGTCTTCAAGAATCAAGTCAAGACAATGGGCTGAACAAGGAGAACAAAAGAGTTGATTTTTTTTCCATCAACTTGCTTCAAGCAAATACAAGAGCTGAAGCACTATCAGTCACTATTTGATTCATATTCTATTCTCCAATTTCTTCCACTATATCATCAAGCAATTCAAACCTTTTTCAGCATATTTAATAAAACTACTATTATAAATAGATTTAATAAAAATAGTCTCTTTTGGACTATTGACAAGAAAATTAGTAAGGGGCCTACCTTTTCCATTAGTCCACCCAATGTGCAACCTGTTTTTTTTTTTTACCATTCACTCCTATATTTTTATAAATTTTAATGTACAAGATCAACCTCTTTTTTCAAATATGAAACTCTAACTTCATGATTAGTTGGTGGCTTCGAACCTCTTCCATATTCGCTTAAAGATTTCAACATATTGATAAACATGAGACTCTTTAGCAGGGTAAATGGTAATGCATTGTCATATATAGATCTACATATATCTTTGATAACTAATTCCTTATCTTTTACTATGTCATTTAAAGTTTGTTGTCTCATCATGATAGATGTGCTTCCCTCTTTTCCTTTCATAACAAAAGCATCCATGGTCCATTTTCTTTGAATATTTTCCTCTTGAATTTTTTTTTCTCTTAGTACTCAATAACCTCTTCATCTTTTTTTGTGTGCATAACATTTAGAAATTTTATAGATAAATTTTTAACATTTGTAGAAACTTGTTTGCATGGAGCAACTTCTTTGTGTATTCCTGCTAAATGGTGCTTCCATTTGAATGCACCCCCACATTTTTTAAGCAATAATTACACTTGATGTGTAATCTAATTTCTAAAGATGTACAATAATTTTAAGCAATATCCTTTTTAACTTTATTTTTAGGAGGCATGATAACAACCCTGCAAAAGTAAATTGAAATGTAAAATATGAATTTTTTTAACAATTTTAAAAACTAAAAAAGATGAGGGGTTGAAACTTGAGAGTTGAAAGAAACTCACCTTTGCTAATCAAAACAAAGAGAAGATTGACAGTAAAGAAAAATCTTTGATGCTTTGCTAAAATCACTTTTGAGTTATGAATAAATTTAGAATTGTAGAGAAGAAAGGGTGCCTTTTGAGTTTAAATAAGTTTAAAATTGTGAAGAGAAAATGTTTACTTAAAAATTGTTTCTTTGTGTTTGAATATTTATTAAAATTACTAGTGGGAAAAGTTGTTTTTGTAATTTAAAAAAAATATTATTTAAAACAATCAAAGGACTTCCACTTCGTTGCACTAATAGGGAAAGAGCTTCATTGTTTCGTACTAAATAAAACAATTCTTTTTGGAGGAAGGGGAGCCCATAATCCAAAATGAAGCGTTTTGGCCTTAAGGTAAAAAAAAAAACAAAAGCTTGTAGAACATTCTGTGGAGGCAATGAATAGGACGTCACGCAGCAAGCATGGATGTGTGACATCGAAGCTCAAGGTTAGAATCGAAAACACACTAATTTGTGCGAGTTCAACAACAATTTAGGTGCACGAACAATTTAGCCACTAATTTGTATAAGTGGTCACATGAATCGAACCAAAGCACATGATTCACAATGTGAATTTTGCGTGTTTGACTACTATGCCGAGCACATTTTGGCGAAAACCAACCAGTTCTAGGTTTGAGTGACATTTCACCTCTCACCACAACTAATCTCTTAATTTTTCAGTTGGTACAAATTTCTATTTATTTTCACCCAAGCTTCACCCTGGTCATGGAAAAATCGGCAAGAACAAAGTTCTCTAGAGAGAGTTGAGAATTGCATAAATGAGGTAATATGCTAAAAAATAATTGAGACCCACATATTTATATGTTGGTTAGCTTATTTTGAAGATTTTAATAAATCAAAACTATAGTAAGAGTCTCAAGAATTATAAAGGAGTTACATATTTCTACATTAAGAGGACTAATGTTATAAAATAATAGGTATAAAAAAAATTGAATAAGAAAGTGACCCTATATATGCTCTTACTTGAGTTGGGGAGAACAATAACATATGTAACTTTTGTAATCCACCTTATTTGTTTTCAGGTTATTGGAACAATAGGTTAAGAATGTTTTGGTAAACTGACTTGTTAGGAGTAACTTGTGGCTAAATATATGTTTTTCATGCATCGTCCTAAAAGTTATGCTAGGATAATTAGTATAGAGTGTTGTGTCTATGGGACATAGCTGAAGAGATTATCTAGTAAGAATGTGATTGAGAACGGTAGACCAACAGAGGTCTAGTGTGTGAGCCCAACCCAAATTCTATGTTATAATTGGTTAAAGGATATTACACAAAATGACAAAATGTCAACTGTTACTTTATATTCTAGTGTGATAAGCTTCATTTATATTTATGACAAAGACAAATCCTGAATTAAAATTCAGATAATGGAGAATCAAATTCGAAAAATGAATCAATATATGTCACGCCTATACTTTTAAGGGCACGTGAAATACATATTTTACGAACATATATCTATCGTAACCTGCATAATACACTCTTTTATTATTGAAACAGATACATATAGGTATTCCCATGTATATACAATATATATACCAAATATATAAATATCAGAGTAACAATAGAAGTAAAGAACCTACTTGTGGCATTTAGAGCATACTCTAGAGTACAAGTACAATATAAATCAAAATCTATGAGCCCTAAAAACAAAATAGGCTCACAAGAGAAAATGTCGCCTAGTTGATCACCTATTTGATAGGGAAGGACAAAACTTTGTATTTGTCACGTCCCTAATTTTAGAGCATGTGAAACACTTACTTTACGATCATATATTTTTCATAACATGTATAATACACTCTTTTATATATATGTATAAACATTATATAAACCAAATCTATAAACATCAGAGTACAGCAGAAGTAGGGATTCTGCCTATGGCATTTCAGAGCATACTCTAAAATACAAGTACAATATAAATCAAAATCTATGAGCTATGGAAACAAAGTAGACTCATCCAGAGATCATGTCGTCTAACTGGTCAACTATCTGAAGGGGAATGACCAAACTCTATATCATTATCTGAAAAACATATAAATATCTTATAGTGAGTTTGACAACTCAGTGAGCAGATAATACCTCCTATGACTTCTTAGGTCAACATATAGATGTAATCATATTTTAAAATTTGTCACAAAAAATACAGTTTAGAAGTACATTCATATGGGATCCGCATTTTAAATATGCTCAGTTTATATCACATTCAAATATTCAAAATCATATGCAATACGGTATGATCATTATTCAAATATTGTAATGCATCAAAACCTTTCACATGAAAACATTAAGAGGATCCCGTATCAGAACCACCATATCAGAGTTCAAGCTCTTCTGTACTTTGTTGGTGTAGGATTTACCTAAACTCAGCATCCCGCTGAGATTTGCCCTACCACTATTTAAGAAGACATACAAAGGGACTCTAATATGGGTATTTCCCAAACACACAGTAAGGGAAGGCAAATCACATCTTATATAGTTGGAATCTTGGCCATATAGGAGGCATCCCGCTCTCTTTCACATATCATATCCCGTGTGTTGGCTGACACACGATGTTAGCATCACCCCCTGCTAGCTGGGTTATCAAGGTGCACCAGGGCTAACATTACCTACTGTTAGCAGACAGTGTTTCCAATAGGATTCTTCCACAGAAAATAGCATATGCACATATGCCATATAATCCAGTATAAAATTCTCAATATAATGCAGACTTTCAGTCTTAGTATAGATTCATCTGTCATAAATTTCTCAATTAGGGTTTATCACATGTACATGCCATTTCTCGAGGCAATCATATAGTTTTATAAATCAATGCCACGTGCATAAATATTCACTTTATCATTTAATGAAAAATACATGTGAAATCAAATACATATTTAAAGATCAAGAAGAGTATATGACAAGTCATAGAAAGAATAATCTATTCACAAGGTAAAGGCTCTAGATTGAACAACTCCAAAATATTTTTTTTTTCAATTCACATTTGACTAAACAGATTTCAAAAACGTGTTCAGAGGGTCTAGAAATCAAGGAAATGACTCCGGAAATTTAGTCACTATTTATGGCCGAAAAATACTATTCACCAAGAACAAAAAGTTGTCAAATAACTGAAAAATTTCATATCCTAAGGTTTATCAAGCTTCTGAATCCATCTACAGTGTCAGATTTCCAATTTGAGGTCTCTAAGTAAGAGTTTCAGAGTTTACCTTTTTTCTGAGATTTTCTACTTCCGATTTACGATGATTCTATGGCTGATTTGATAAATTTTTCAATCAAAATCATAGTATTCTCTGTTCTAAGTCTAGTGGTATTCTTAGTTTTGAGATCTGAAGTCAATAGACACTTCAGATCTAAAGAGAAAACCTGAAGATACTATTCATTCTCTTCTCGATTTTCTGTCTCCCTTCCACGTTCTCCTTTCCCTTTTATTATTTTTATTATTATTTAATAATTAAATATTTAGATTTATTTTCATTTTATTTCATATATATTCATAAAAATACCATTTTGCATCCTAAAACATCTCAAAAATTTCTAAAAATTTACTTTCTCATAAAACTTTAGTTGAACTCTTAAATCATGATTTTTCTTTATAAAAATCTTAACAAAACAAATCACAAAATAAATATCTTTATACATAATAAAAGAAAGAATATTTCTAAAAATAAAATAAAAATTTATTAAAGGCTAATATAATTATTTTAAGCAAAAAAATAATTACTTTAATTAAAGGTAGACTTGCTTTTAGCAAAATATAATCATTTCTAAACAAATAAAAATATATTTGTTTATAGCAAAACATTATTATTTAAAAATAAAAAATTACGGGATATTACAGTATTCTTATCTGAAAAATATAGAAATATCGTGTAGTGAGTTTGACAACTCAGTGAACAGATAATACTTCCTATGACCTCTTAGGTCAATATAATGGATGTACTCATATTTTAAAATAGTCACATAGAAAATACAATTCGAAAGTACATCCATATGAGACCTGCATTTTAAATATTCTCAAAACAGATGATGTTTAGATATCCAAAACTATATACTGTACTGTATAATCATTAAAAAAATGTTGTTATGCATCAAAATATCTCACATAAAAATATTAGAAAGATCCCATATCAAAACCACCATATCAGAGTTTAAGCCCTTCCATACTTTGGTGGTGTAGGATTTGCCTAAACTCAACATTCTGCTGAGATTTTACCACCATTCAAGAGGACACATGAAGGGACTCTAATATAGGCATTTCCCAAGCACACAGTAAGGGAGGGCAAATCACATACTATATAGTTGGTATTTCACCCAGGTAGGAGGTATCCCGCTCCCCTTCGCATATCGTATCCCGTGTGTTGGTTGTCACACGAGGTTAACACCACCCATATTAATTGAGGTGTCAAGGTGTACCAGGGTTAACATCACCTGCTGTTAGCAATTAATATTTTCAATATGATTTCTCCATAGAAATTATCATTTACACATATATTATATCATCTAATACAGAGTTTTCAGTATAATACAAACTTTCAGTCTCAGTATAGTTCATCTGTCATAAATTTTCCAATAAGAGTTTATCACATATACATATCCTTTTCCAAGACAATCATATAGCTTTACAAATTAATGTGACGTGCACAATATATTTCTTTTACCATATGATGAGAGATACATTTGAAATCACATATTTAATGAATTCAAAAATCTATTTTCAAAACCTTACACTTCTTGAACTATATGCCATATAGTAAACAACTCCGACAAATTAATCCATTTCAGAGACATACAAAAGTATAAATAACTTGTAAACAAAACCAACTATACATTTAAAGTTTAAGAAGAACATATGATAAGTCATAGAAAGAATTATCTATTCACAGGGTAAGGGCTCTAGGTTGGACAGCTCCAAAATACACTTTTTTAATTCAAATTTAACCAAATAGACTTCAAAAACGTGTTAGGAGGGTCTAAAAACTTAAAAAATGACTCCGAGAGCTTGGTAAATGCTAGTCACTGTTCACGAATGGACGAAGAATACTGTTCACGCCGGTCGAAATCACTATTTACGTCGGGAATACTGTGTTACAATTACTATTCACACACTGTTCACAGAAGAAAAAATTTACAAAATTAGAGTACAAAATCACGTTGTTTGACTGTGAAATTTATCATATAACTAATACTCCATATCCTTAACAAAACTTCTAACTTGAAAGGTCAAAAAATTATAAAAAAATCCAGCATTTTAGAAACATTACCTATGTGTTACTATTCACGATTTTTCGATGAGCTTCCAACAAACTTTTAGCGAAATTGATCGGTGGGTTTTGAAACTCTCGTTACCACGAGTTCAACGGTACTTCCGGTATCTCAATTTGATGTCTAGAATGGAAAATATCTTAGAGAGAAATTCAAAACTTAGAGAGAGAAAGGGAAACATGAGAAATCCTTCTCCCTGCATACATTGCTTCTCCTCTTTCACGTTTTGTTTCTTTTTAAAAAAAATTATTAATATTATTAAATAATTGAATAATGGGATTTATTTATATGTATATACATATAAATATTATTGTTTATCTTAAAAGATATCAAAATTTTCTAAAAATTTATATTTTTGCAAAACTTTAGTTGCAGTATCAAATCATAACTTTTTTTGATAAAATTTTAATAAAACAAATCATAATATAAAATATCTTCATGTATATTAAAATAAAGAAATTTATAAAAATAAAACAAAAACTTATTTAAAGCCAAATATAATTTTTTTTAAATAAAACAAAAATAATTTTAATTAAAAATATACTTGTTTATAGCACAATATTATTATTTAAAAATTATGAAATATTACAATATATATATATATATATATATATATATATATATATATATATATATATATATATATATATATATTTAGCATCATTTTGTTTTTGATTTTGTATGCTGGCACTACAAGACATGAGATTCCATCCGTTTGTGGCATCAAGGACTGATTATCTCTATATAAAGCCACTAAGTCTCGGTTTAAGCATCATTTTGTTTTTGATTTTGTATGCTGGCACTACAAGACATGAGATTCCATCCGTTTGTGGCATCAAGGACTGATTATCTCTATATAAAGCCACTAAGTCTCGGTTTCTCATACGGCAGTGAGATAACAGCAAAGCAGTATATTGATCATATTTGAATAGGAGAGGTTTCCAAGTAACCACATTAAAGGCTTCCAATATTGTGTAGCTGAGGCTACCAATATTGCCAGCCTTTGATGAAACTTGAGAAGCTTTTGAACTACTTTGAAAGCGCATGATGACTTATGGTTCCCATTAGTAAGTACTGATATATATATATATATAGCTTAAGCTTCTTTAAATCTGTATACAAAATAAAAGAAACTCCACCTTATTCTTGATTTTAGTAGTTTTATTTTTTTTCATCTGTTTCATTGACTCCGTGCCTGTTTGGATTTGCGGTAGAAGCAATTAAAAGCCCATTTGCAGTGCATTTGAACGTGATTTTTGCAGAAGTTTCACTTTGGAGCTTCTGCAAAAATCACGTTTCTAATAAAATCACGTTTCTAAACGTAAAAACAAATACAGCCTCCCTCATTCTCGGAGCACTTAATCCCAAAACATCATTCAGCAGGAACCATTTCATCTGGAGGTTGATGAAGAGACTGAAAACCCAACTCCTGCTTAAGGCTAAAATTGGCCAACCAATTGGCACAACGGTTTGCTTCTCTCTGAAGGTGGATGAAATGGACTATCCATCTTTTCCTGGCCCACCATTGAATACGGCTGAGGATGCGTGTGTTAGGGGAGTTGTTAGCCCCATTGTTTTCAAGAAGCTTAACAAGGGCCAAAGAATCACTTTCAATGATAAACTGTCTATACCCTCCATCCCATGCAAGTTCCAGGCCGCAGAGCACTCCCCAAAGCACTTAGCAAGAAGGAAGAGTAAATGCCTAGATTGTTCATGAACCCAGCTAGCCATTTTCTATCATCTGCCCGAAGAACGCGCTCCCACCCAGCTATAACGGGGTTCCCCTTTGAATCTCAATCAGTGTTATTTCTAATCCAACCAAACTGTCTGGCTATCCACCTAACTTGAATCTCCCTTCTCTTCGATATCAGCCCAGCTAGCTCCTTCTGCCATGAAAGCCTGTTTAACTTCTTAACAGTAGTTTGTTATAATGTCCCAACTCCCAAGGTTCATGTAGTGTTACAATTCCCTCTTCACATAAGCGTTTGTTCCTCCTAAGACACACATGCCGCACAGTCACCATAAACATATCCTTCCGGCAAACTAGTTCTTCACTTTCTTTGAACGTACTGACGTTCCAAGCCACCCACTCCTTAAGAGGAAGATCAAAGAAGGTAGATCGGCCTTTCACCAAAGGCTTCCATATTTCCGCATCCCAACAACCCCTGATCGCAGGCGTGAGGAACTCGGAGTGAAGATAATACGTATATAAAGTGGTTAGTAATGAACTATTTATTTGCAATGACTAATTTAGATATTTCCTACTAAAATATGTTAATTTGACATACTATTTATCTACGGAAAAATAAATGTATTCATTTTTGGACGATTCAAAATTGATTTAATAAATAAAAAATCATAAATTAAGAAGTATTGTAACACACATCGGATAATCTTCAACCCCTGCACTCGAATGCAAGTACAATTTAAAACCTTGGTTGGATGCTTCATAAACTCCATGATAGTGAAATCATATATGGTTGGTAGGAAATGATTTTGCAAATTGCAATGAATTCAGTAACGTCCATTATACTCAAGAATGGAAACTGGAAAGGTGGCAGCATCTTGTGCTTTTTTTTTTTCACTGCTTCTGACTTTTTTTTTTTCTTTGCTGAACTTCTGTTTGTGAATATGCTTTATTGCTGAAACCAACTGTAAGCAAATCTTGAACAGGCAAATATATATTGATTATAGCAAAGTTCAAGTATACATTCTCTCGGTCACTCATTCATTGTCAACTGCAGAGCATAATCATTCATGCAAAACATATAATGCATTTCTCCATTTTGATAACATTCTGTAATAAAAGCATGCAAGCACTACCACACCTTGGAGGAATTAAGCTGAGTTGTATTTCTGAAATAGGAAGGTTCTAGAGGTATTCAAATTCTTTATTCTTGACATTGAGAGAAAGAAATCTTGTAAACACTTTTTAGAATCAAATTTTAAACAGAGAAAGCAATAAGATAATTTTGTTAATTAAGCACAGTTAGAGTCACTGTATAATAATTAGCTGTTCATGAAATAGAGGGTCATCTGGATCGGCCTTATTCCATTGTGCTTAGCATGCCTATGAGAAATTAAAAACTTTATTGTATCTATAATCTATTTGTGGAAATTAATTTGAGATGGCCTTTACCTTTAGTAACCCTCAAAGCCTTCCATTGTCTATTCAATTTTGTTGCAGTTATTACCCTCAAAAACTTGCTTCTGGCTACATTTTAAATTGAACATTACTTGAAGTTGTAACAATGGCAAGAGGAATCACTTCGTAACTAATTGGTAGCCTTCAGGGATTCCTGAGTGTAAGAACTTAGAATATATGTTAGAAAGAGATTTGGTGATTAAAGCCATGAACTATGAAGGATTAACACTATTCGGTTCTTCAAAAACATCATTAATCACAGATGTGTCTTTAAAAGGACTAAATTGAACCCAAATAAAAGAAATTGAAAATTCAACTTCACATTATTACTTTTTTCAAAGATCAAGCTCAAATCAAAAATATTTTTCGGAGTGAAAATATTAAGTTTAGTCAAAACACGTTGTGGAATATTATTTTGTAAAGCAAGTACTACAATGAAAGTAAACACATTCATATAATCACAATGCAAATAGCTAGAGTCTTGCCACACATAAACATTGCCTATCAAACCTTTTTCTTTTTTCCTTTTTACATCAATCTTCAAAGCTGACTGAAAACTATAGTTCATTCACATTATTCTATTTTAATGTGTACTGATATTTTATTATATATAATTACTTTAAGAAAATAGAGTTAGTTACAAGATATAAATTGTAATGTTGAAATAATATTTTTCAATATCGTCAATATTATTAAATATAATATTATTTTTTGATAATAGTAAATAAATGATAAAGGGAAGGGAACCAACTTTTATATTATAACTTACTAAACACACAATTCCCATGAATCCATGAACTTTAGTTTTAAAATTTTTTGTATATAAACCCTTTTAGAATGAGCACATGTTTAAAATGGTACAGTGGTGCATAACGTATACTAGAAGCATTCACGGGCTAGATTGATTGTCCAAACACACTGTCCAAACTTCAAATGAATTTTAATCCAAGTGGTGTTGTGGATCTGGTTAGATATATCAACGAAATGATCTTTTCGTATCTGTTGTCGTTTCAATCAGGTTTACTCGATTCAAGTCAAAATTCTATCATTTCGGCGTTGTATGATGGCTATTTTACTTATTTTCTCCTTTTTTTTTTTTTTCATCGTTTAACGTTTTCTTGTGTAATTAGAAGTCCCAAATCAGGGCTCCATAAGTATATTCTTTTATGCTCAATTTGTAACTTTTGCTAAGCTAATGAAATTTCATAAAGTTTTCTTCATTGTTATATTTTATGCTATTTTCTTTGCATCATATAGGAAGTAATTTTATAGTTAGGAGGGATAGCAAAAAACCACACAATATACCTATGAAAGGATAAAATACCTTCTTTGCCCCTCAAGTTTAATTTAACGCAAATTTCTATTTTTGAACTCCGATTGAGGTATTTTCAGCGGCTATGGAAACAAGAGACATAGAGCTACAATTTTTGTATTTGACACTTCGACAAAATTTAGAATTTTTTGGGCGCTGCAGCGCTGTGCCATTGCAAATCCAGAGGGCTGCGGCACTCCCCAGCACGCCGTTGCGTGGCATTTCCAGGAACCGAAGCACCGCAGCGTTAGGACCCAAGCATCCAGAGGACCCAGTGCCACGACACCCGACCCACAACATCGCGGTGCCTTGTTGATAGATTTTTGAAGCATTGCGGTGCTAGTTCAAGCATCGTGGTGCCTCGTTAGACAAATTCTATAGCGCCGCAGAGTCCGAGTAGTGCACCGCGGCGCTCACCGCCGCACTAAAATGCTGAAGTCGCAATTTTTAGGTCTTTTGGCTCCAATTGAAGCCCAACAGGCCAAGTTTTGACATAGAAACAGTTCTACTTCAATAAAGATAAGCCAATCTATCAAAAGGGAAAGAAAGGAAGCATCAAGGATCATTCAAGCTCTTAATTACCTTATTCAATTATTGTTTAGATTTTTTTATGGCCCTGCACGATTGATTTACTTTTAGTTAGTAGAAGAAGATTGAAACCTCAAGAGATCTTTATGCATTGTGAGATTTGTAATAGATTTTATTAGTTCAATCTTAATCGGGTATTGATTATTCATCTACTCTTTTCTTTTCAATGGTTATTCATATGATTGCTAGGAAGGCCTCCTAGTTCTGTTTTAATCTACTGCTGAATTAGGTTTTGAATAAAGTTTTCATTACTGTATTCATGAAGCAAATATAATTAAGGATTTTGGATCATAAATCATTAACTCTATGATGAACGATCAACTAAATTAGATATAGCCGATGTGTTTATATTTGTTTAACTCTATCAATTTCTCTTGTTCTTCATGCGATTAATAGTTAAGACTTTACCGATGTGTTAAAGGATATCTTATTGATTAAGGTTTAATTGGTGCAATTTAGTTAGTATAAGAAGATTGAAACCGATCAAGAGATCTTTATGCATTGTGAGATTTGTAATAGATTTTATCAGTTCAATCTTAATCGGGTATTGATTATTCATCTACTCTTTTCTTTTCAATGATTATTCATATGATTGCTAGGAATGCCTACTAGTATATTGTCTGTTTTAATCTACTGCTGAATTAGGTTTTGAATAAAGTTTTCATTACTGTATTCATGAAGCAAATATAATTAAGGATTTTGGATAATAAATCATTAACTCTATGATGAATGATCAACTAAATTAAATATAGCCGATGTGTTTATATTTGTTTAACTCTATCAATTTCTCTTGTTCTTCATGTGATTAATAGGTTAGACTTTACCGATGTGTTAAAAGATATCTTATTGATTAAGGTTTAATTGGTGCAATTGTTATCAATTTACTAGACTTAAGGAAGAACAGGGATAAAATCCCAATGGTAGATATTTGATTTAAGATTGATTATTTTGTCAATGATCAATGCAATTCCTTGATGGTGGATATTAACCGAAACCAATGTCTCTCTTATTAATTACTCTCTTAATTACTTTCATTATTGTTTACTTTGTTATTTACAATTATCAATTCCCCTTTTCTCAATCACGTAAGGTAATTTCAGTCTCTGTAAGATCGACTCTTACTCCTATAACTACATATTAGTTGAGAGATAAGGTATTAATTTGTGTGTACCAGCGACAGTACACACCACAAGTAAAATTAGTCAATGACTGCTATATTGAGCCAAGAACCAAGAAATTAGAAAGTTAATGGAGACCTAAACTAAAGAGGCTTCCCTTCCCAAAATTAGAAAATTCATGATTTGTGATTTTCATATTTATTTTGTAATCAAACAATCTTTGTGCTTGTTAAACCTTTCTAGTTTATAATATGATGTGGGTGGGATAAAGAACTGGAGTTTTTTTTCGAAGCAATGTGTTCTCTTTAGCCTTATTTTCTTTCAATCTATCTTCTAGTGACCAAGGTTGACAAGATGATTAGCTAGCCAAGATGATCAGATCTTACCATTTATGATAGAACGTGGTTTATATATATATATATATATATATATATATATATATATGTATACATATATATATATATATCTATATATATATATGTATACATATATATATATAGATATATATATATATATGTATACATATATATATATATATATAGATATATATATGTATATATATATATATATATGTATATATGTATACATATGTATATATATGTATACATATCTACACATATATACATATATATACATATGTATACATATATATATATATATATGTATATATATACATATATATATATACATATATATATATATGTATAGATATACATATATATATATATGTATATATATATATATATATATATATATATATATATATATGTATATATATGTATATCTATACATATATATGTATATATATACATATATATATATATGTATAGATATACATATATATACATATATATATATATATGTATATATATGTATATCTATACATATATATGTATATATATGTATATATATACATATATATGTATAGATATACATATATATACATATATATATATAGATATGTATATATATATATATACATATATGTATATATATACATATATATGTATATATATATATATACATATCTATATATATATATGTATATATATGTATATATGTAGATATATATATATGTACATATATATACATATATATACATATATATATATATATATATATATATATATATATATATATATATATATATATATATATATATATATATATATATATACATATATATACATATATACATATATACATATATATATATATATACATATATGTATATATATACATATATATGTATATATATATATATACATATCTATATATATATATGTATATATATGTATATATGTATATATATATATATATATATATATATATATATATATATATATATATATATATATATACATATATATATATATATATGTATATATATATGTATATATGTGTATGTATGTATATACATATATGTATATACATACATACATACACATATATACATATATATATACATATATATATGTATATATACATCTATATATGTATACATATATGTATACATATATAGATGTATATATACATATATATATGTATGTATATTCAATGTATGTATTAAGATTTGCTAATAACCATAATACTGTTGCAATCTTAGCATAAATTAACTACACAATTCATAGATCTCGAAAGGCACAACCCCCAAGATAAAAATATACAACAATTCAACAATACTATACAACAAATTAATGCAATAAGCCGATAACAAACACCAATTAGCACATCAAAAATGGTGAAGCAGCAAATTTAAAGAAAAAAATCACAACAATGGAGAGAAAATAGTGTAAAGGGCGCAGGCCTATGGTTCTAGTCGAGTAGTCATTATTGTAAGGGGGTCGGACTTTGTGCTATAGTGTGGGAATGGAAGAAAGAGCTGGTGAGAGTGAATTTCAAGACTTTCAATTCTGGGTTTTGCGTTGGGGGAAGTTAGAATACAGGATAATACTAAAAAGTATTTTCTAGGACTACAGAGGATTTGCAATTCTATGAGAACAGGATGTAGATAATGATAATCATGATCCTAGTTTGGTCTTGAAGAAAATTAGTCAACGATCGCTATACTTGATCTGGTACAAAGGGTAAGCACACCAAAGCATAAAGCTACTTTTTGCTGACATTGTAGCATTGTGCCTAGATTCAAGCTTTCTCTTCATAATCCCCCTATCTTTTCTCATTGTTCATCAATGACTTACTATTGATACTCATGAAAAAACTACATACTTCCTATAGCAATAACACCATAAAGCCAAAAGAACAACGGATTTCTCCTACATTTCCTGAGGGAATTAGACTCATGTAAAGGCTCATTTGGCTTTCTTGACTTGGAACTTGGTGGTAGCCTGCTATTTAACCCAGAAAGCTTTTGATTCAAAGACATTCTTATAAAATTAACCTACTATCTTCTGACTTAAAGGCTTAAGATTAGCCCCAGCTCCATCAAGGCACACATATATTTTAACCTCCAAGGATCCCACCCCGCCTCTCTAATTGCCAAGCAAACCCCAAAATTTTTTAGGCAACTCAACTTTCAAAAACTTATGAAGTTTGATGCTTTATGAGGTGATCTTCAATAAATTCAAACCACAACACTAAATTGCATGAATCCTAGTTCCTACTGCAAACCCATCACTTTAATAAGAAAACTAGGTGGTCTAGTCTCTTTTCTCTCCCTGTTTTCCTTGGTCCAGTTGTGAGTTTCTTTGATCGCTATCCATGAAGCTTTAGAAGCAATCAAAAATCATAGCTGTGGAAGAGTGCCTTGGGTAATTATCACACCACAAAACCAGTTGAATCAAACTCAGTTGTCATTTTGGCAACCTTTGGGAGAGGATTGTGCAAGAGATAGGAAAAATTGTTATTTTTCTATACCTGGTTCCTTCTGCCTGCCAGAGCATTGGACAACAAAAAGAACCATCAAGAATGGAACAATGCGACCTCAAAGAAGACCTGTCATCTTGTAAATTATGTGTAACCCATTTTGTTGCTTGAAAACTTTATCAGAGTGGTAGATACAAAGGAAATGTTGCTTCTTCTCATGTTTCCATTTCTCTCTCCTGTTCGATGTGCAACATTAGCTAATTGAGGATGGATTTGTGATTATCTCATCATCTGGTGGGGTAGTAGGTTTAACCAAAATGACTGCACCTTTCAGTGTTTATAGAGACGAGGAAGTTGTCCTCGATGAGAAAACTAAGAAGAATCACAAAAAAGAAGGAGAAAATAACTCCAGTGAAATCATGAGATAGAAACACAAATAGATAGAGATCGTGTGGAGGGGGGTCAAAACGCAGCCTTTTGGCAACATTTTGGGAATTTTTTATTTTAAAATTTAATTTTTGCAACAAATTATTTAAAAAATTAAATAGAACATAAAATTTAAAAATATAAGACTTTTTTTGAAAATTTAGATTTTTTAAAAATTTATTTTTAATTTTTAATTTTTTTCAAAAAATTATTTTCCCTTAAAAAAATTAAAGAGAAAATAAACTTCAAAAATATTAAAAAATTGTTGAAATGTTGAATTTTTTCTTTTTAAATATATTTTAAAAGTTTAATTGTTTTAAAAAAAATTTAAAATTTGTTTTCTCTTTAAAATATTAAAAAGAAAAGAAAATTTTAAAAATTTCAACAAAAAAATTATTTTCAACAAATTCTTATATTTTAAAAATTTATTAATTTTTTAAATAATTTGTTGAAAAAAATGATTTAAAAAAATTAAAAATAAAAAAAAACGCAGCCAAAAGATTTGATGTTAACATATTATTGTGTGACGAACACACAATAATTTTGAAAAAATTATATTAAAGTACGATAGGGTATCAAAGGTGTTTTAGTGGCGGCCTAAATGGCCACTAAAACTTAATTTTTTTAGTTGCTACTATAACACTTTTTAGTGGTAACTTTAGTCTTCACCAATAATCCATCTTCAGTAATTAATGACTCTAAACTGTCACCACTGTTTCTAATATTTAGTGGCAACCTTTCTTGTTTTGGTGTCAATTTTTTTTCAATGGCTACTTGTATCGCAATTGAAAAGTTATTATCTGTAGTGCCCCAAAAAGTCACTGTTGAAAATGTTATTTTTGGTGGAGATTTTTTTAGGTTGCGACGGAAACCTTTTACTGATGTTCTATAGGCGACGACCTTTTGGCGGCCAAAAGTTGCAACTAAGTAGTTTTAGTAGAGACTTTTTAACTTTCAGCGGCAACTTTAGTCGCCACCAAAAATCGAATTTCTTGTAGTGACTTCTTGTAATAGTTGCGAAATTCATAATTGTGTAGGTAGCATTTTTCAATTGTATGACCCAAGTTTGAGTTGGAGAAAAAAGGGATATAATAGAAGGAAAATATTCTTAATTATTGATTTAAGATTTGTGATAATTATATTAGCTCATGGTATATAGAAAATTTTAATTTTTTTTGCCATTATATAGAAACTTTTAGGGCTCAACGAGCACTTACAGGGAACTTACGAATTACCAACCACCAACAGACAGGTGGAGAAGTCCGGACTCAAACTAGCAACTATCAATTTGTGAATCTGCCCGTTTACCATTTGACCCATCCCTTGGTGGCTAGGATATTCCTATCTCCACTTGTTAATTACCAAGTACTAATGATGGATTTGGTACATTTTTGTACGATTCACACTTTTAAATTTATTATATATGTATGAAAATATTAAAAATGATAAAAGAAAACAAATTAACAGGGGAGATTTTTTTTAAAAAAATATTTATTAATAGTGTTACTGCAATTTTCATATTTTACAAATTAAGGAGAAACAAATTTCAAATAAATAAATTCAAACTTTAAGTTTGAAACTCAGAGGGGAGAGAAATTGATTCTTTCTTTTTCCTCCTACATAAATTTTCTAATTTTTCATATTGTAAATAGTTCCCCCCATTAAATTTGGTTGATGTATTTATATATCAAATTTGTCTGTAACTATTCTTAGTAAGTCAATAATACGGTGCTAAGCTGTATAAAATGTCCACATGTTATAATTTTATCGAATAATCTGATAACAAACATTTGAACAATTTTACCTCAATTTTGTTTGGATAAAAATTAATTCAAATTAAAGAAAAAAATTTAAATATGCACTAAAATGGGAACAAAGAACTAATAAAAACTCAACAAAATGTACTTTCTTTTGGGAATTGATAAGCATATGACCCAAAAAAGAAATAAAATGAGACATGTGGAGTATAAAAAAAACATATATATAGGCAGTATACTATCATGAAAAGTCACAAGTTGATCTATAAACAGATGACTCAGGAATAATTTAATCGCTTCAAAAAAGGCAGAAAAAATTAGAGAACTATAGAGCGATTTTGTATTTCCTCTTTACTAGTTTATGGAAGTTGCTATATGCCGCGTGCTGAAAGTTTGGGCAAGTTGATTTATCACAATTGAAACTTTACGAATTTATTTTTTCAAAGATGTGAAAGTTGAATTATAAAGATTTTGGTCTACTATTTAATATTAATAAATGTGAAAAAAGACTATCGAAGATGATTTTGGAGGTTAACATATTACTTGCACAATCTAAGGTAGTTTCACATAATTATTGGAGGAAATTGTATTTATCCCCGGCTCTACAGTATAAATTATATATTAACCTTAGCATTAGTCACATGAAAATGATCAAACTATATTTGATATTAATTTGCTCTCTTCTTCATAGAAATAGTATTTTGGTATTTCTATGTAGTTAACATTAAAAAGATAAATGCAATAGAGTAAATAAAACAGGGATCAATTGCAAATATTAAGGGGAAAAGTGTAATTCTTTCTAATTATTATTCACATGAATTTCTAGCTTATTTTTGCTTGAACATAGGTAAGGGTTAAGTTACTAACATCGAAGGTTCTCACTCTCTCTCTCTCTCTCTCTCTCTCTGGGGTCTTGATCCGCACCATGTTAGATTAGATTACTTAATTACTTTCTTCATCACAAAGAATATAAAAGAATTTATACCCCAAGAACCTGCATATGATGCTGACAGTAGAAATTTAAGTGATGGTTGGAGTTTAAAAACATGATTTTAGATTAAAATTGCTATTACGTTTATACTTCTTCTGAAAAATTATATAAAAAAAATCAATTAATACATATGACCATTCAACAACTGCAACTTTATGCACTAATAATTTAATGCAATTATAATATTTAAATCACACATTTGAAATTTTCTCGAAAAAATAACCTAGATAATTGTACTAGAACTATTAACTCCAATGTTAATTAAGTTGACCAAATAAATATAGGGATATTCCCATAAAGAAAAAAAAATAACTTTGCTACAAAAATAATTGTCTGAAACAATTTTAGAATGTGTGGATGCAAAATAAAAGTAAAAAAATGAAAATTAAGTGGCTGGGATTTTTTCGTAAAATAAATAATACTGAAATTGGTGCAAGCGATTACCACATATGATCCCGAGTTTAAAAAAATAAAAAGGTTTTTACTAAGCTTTATTAATGATATTTAGAAACATAAGGACACTCTTCTTTATATATATATATATGGACCATTACAAGATTTTAACAAATTTTTCTAATCATTTGTTAAATAATTAATGTACAATTTAATTTAAGAGCAAAATGACAATTTCAAATGAACTAAAATCCAAACATACAACCAACACTTTTGAATATCTTAGAAGTTAATTGAGGCTCCTTTTGTTTCCTTGGAACTTTTTTCCAAAGAAAAAAAAATTTCTGACATAAATTGTTTTTTCTTGTGTTAGTTTTTGCAGGAGGCTAAGTGCAAAATGACACGTTGTTCGACAGTGAAAATGCGGAAAAGAGATTTTTACAACCAACACTTTTGAATATCTTAGAAGTTAATTGAGGCTCCTTTTGTTTCCTTGGAACTTTTTTCCAAAGAAAAAAAAATTTCTGACATAAATTGTTTTTTCTTGTGTTAGTTTTTGCAGGAGGCTAAGTGCAAAATGACACGTTGTTCGACAGTGAAAATGCGGAAAAGAGATTTTCTTCGCAGAATATATGCTGTTGGTCCTGATTCAGGGGTGACTTATTCTGCATAGCAAGAGTCGAAACCCAAAAGCCTAAAAGACCCCTAATTAAGACAAGTCTGATGCTGTTTTCTATATGAAAAGACCTTTAATGGATGCTATATATCACTGTGTTAGAATGTCAAATGCATAGTTACATCTCGTGTACGTATAATGGCTTTGAAAACCATGGGCGCGCTGACAATAATATTGACAAGTTGATGCTTTAATCGAACGGTCAAGACCACTTGCCCTTGATACATTCCTTTTATAGGACTCGATGGCCTCGTTATCTTTTATGGCTTTGAAGTGAGAAACATCAAGTTTCATTGGAAATAGTATTTTATACAACTAATATCTTCATCTTGATACACTTAGGTATAATTGGCAGAAAAGAAAATATTAGTGTTGAGAAGTTCAGTATTAAATTTTTTTAACGATAATTAAGTCATTTGATACACATGTATATTATATATTACATTCTTAATTAAAGTCTTAATCACCACTTGACATAAATTATTAGGGTATACATGTTTTAAAATTATTAAAAAATGATATATTTGATATTTTTTAAAAACTGACAAAAGTTATAAAATTTCAAGGATGTCCTGGTGAGTAGTATGAGAATGTACGGTGACACGGTGCCACTACTACTATGGTGGATCTAGAGAAATGAGAGTAGCTGGAGAAAAAAGAGACGATGAATAAAACACGTTGAATAGGGGACTGCAAAAGAAATTAGAGCCAATCTCTTGTCAAAGTTATTTTAAAAAAAATATTTTCATTTAAATATCTTAGATAGTAATTTAATGAGGATGCATTGATTTTGCTAATTTAAAGCTAAATTAAATATTTTATGAAAACAGAGATAATTTCATAATCTACAGTTATTATCATTGCTCAAGTAGTATTTTACAAACGGGTATAATGTCTGTCAATAATTCTCAATTTTTCTCGTAGTAAGATACTCAAGTATCTTAAATGTGCCGTTAAATGAACATTAAATAATATACCTTCAAAATAATGTTAGAACTTAATTTTGTAATGAGGTCTTCCTAACTCTCCTTGAATGTGGTTCAAGTGATAATTTGTGGGGTCCTTAATTCTCCCTGAGTTTACGTTGGTTGTTGCAGATAAAGTGTACGTAGTGACAAATATATATCTTGTTTGAATCTTCCAATATCGTACCACGTACCATAAATGCTTTTTCATATCGTTTTTTTCTTTATTTATAAATGGTGAAAACAATATATTCTCTCCCCAGATTTTGATGGAAATACACAACAATTCAATATAATTATGATTTATGACATTCAATCTAACTGGTTTCTTAGGCTTTAATTGGCGGAACAAAACTCATCTTAATGTGTAACCCTTATACAATAAGTTGCATTTTTTTTATTGTCTACATAGGAGGACGATGATCTAGTGATGGGTAAAAATTGAATGCAAGACACTAAATTTATCTCAGTATTCAGAACTAAATTTAGTGTCATTATCTGAATGAGTGGGTACTAATTAAAAGTAATTGTTGCTACAAAATGATTTTATGATTGAAAGAAAAAGCAAGCTTTCTTTGAAAAAGGAGTACATTAATGCGAAGGGCACCCCAGCATCTCAAGTTCTTAGGCGAGGTCAGTTCAGTTACGGGTTACAGGTAAGCTCATGAATGCCTTAGCTAAACTTGACTTTATACCTATTGAAAACTTTCAAGTGAGTGAAGTTAGATGAGGAGCCGGATCCACATAGAGCTCACCCAGACTGAAAAAGTAGCATTTATTCTTCTTCTGCTAAGGATTCCAAGGTCCGAGTCCTTGGGTAAAACCGCGAGGGAAGACGCCTGCTTTCTGGGTTCAGTCGGGAACTAATAAGTAAGGTGTAGGCAAGACGGCTATGATTGGAGGTAAGTAACGGGCAATGCTGGTCCTTATTTGCCTTTGCATTCCAGGCTGTAAAAATAGTTACTAGTATAAGTTATCCCAACAAGGGTGTACCAGCACTTTCTAGATTTTTTAATACCAGTTACGGAAACTGTTGGTGTAACTTCAGCGGCAGTTTTTATTATTTTCAGTGGCAATTTTGACCGCTGCTATACCTCATTTTCTAGTCTTGTCTGTTCCTTTCCCTTCTCCCTCTATCCAAACATAGTCTAAGTGTAAGTCATGGTTAATCTTTCCATTTTTGTTTTTTTTCTTTTTAGTCTAGTATTTGGTTAGGGTGATTTAATTTAGCAAAACGAAGGCCCAAGGGTGAGAGTTAGTATTTTATGTCATGGTTTTATTTAGGAGATAGAGTTTACAAGATTCTTGGCATTGATCAGTTTGGGATCATAAACACAAAGGTGACTTTTTCTTATACAGAGATTTTTATCCTCATAGAAAATGGTGGTATTCAAACAAAATATAAATCTTTTATGTCCACCTGTTTATTTTATAGCCCTTAGAGAAAATTTTAAATAAATGAAAATCATAAATTAAAGAAAATTTTGAACAAAAGTGAGAATTATAAAAATGGAGATAAGTACCATTGAAAATAAATATATCACATGGGTTGAAGAATTATAAAGATAATATGAGGATTTATATTTTGAGGCCAAAATGCAATTCCTTAAAGGTTTAGGGGTCAAAATGTAAATAATAAAAATTTGCAAAGACCTCTCTCAAAAATTGAATTTTTGCAGGATGGTCTACCATGATATTTTAGAATCTCTGTCACACAAGGAGCCGGAAAAAATCCAAATTTCTCTCTTTCTCCCTAATTTTTTTCTCCTGAAACCCCAAAACTTATCTCTAGAATTCTAGCACTTCCAAATCTCGGATTTCAACACCACCATCGCCAGCAGATTCAGAATGAAGAAATCTATGAATCCATCCAATTGGTTTATGGAAAATTGGCTGGAAAATGGAGGAAAAAATCACCTAAAGAGGTAATCCCTAAAACTCCTATCTGTGGTTCTAAAACCCAAAAACTAACACTGTGGATGGATCTAACAAGTACCGAAACCTTAAGATCTCAAATTTCAGGCTGAGCCTATCTTTCACGCACCCCTATGCGCCGATTCTTCTTCGATGCATGAATCCCACGCACAGACCCTGCAGTGGTGTGTGTAGTGCGTGGCCCAACAGCCTTAATGCATTGACCAAGCTCTTAGAGGCCAAATTTTGCGAATCCAGAGTCATTTTCTAGGTTTTTGGACCATTTGGACTCAATTTTTGGGTTTGGCCAGATTTAGACTAAAAACTTGGATTTTGGGATTGTTTAACTTGGAATCTTAATTTTGTGAGTAAATAATTCTTTCTATAACTTATCCTATGCTCTTTTTGAACTTTAAATAGATAATTGATTATGTTTACAAGTTATTTATACTTTTATATATATCTGAAATGGATTTAATCATCTGAATTGTTTACAATCTGTTATATAGTTCAAGAAGACTATAGTTTTGAAAATGGATTTTTGAACACATTGGATATGCGATTTTAAATTGTATTTCTGATTATATGGTAAATGAAATATATTATGCACGTACCATTGATATGTAAAGCTATAAGATTACCTTAGAAACGGGTATGTATATGTGATTACCTTGACTAAAAATTTTTTGACAAAGGAATTGTACTGAGATTGAAAATTCTGTACTAGAACCTTTGTTTTGAACAATATGGCATATATGAAATTATGATTTTTATGGAGGAATCCTTTTGGAAATACTATTTACTAACAACAGATGATGTTAGCCCTGGAGCACTTTGATACCTCAACTAGTAGGGGTGGTGCTAACCTTGTGTGACGACCAACACACGAGATATGATATGTGAAAGATAGTGGAATGCCTCCTATCTGGGTGAGATGTTGATTATATGATATGTGATTTGCCCTCCCTTGCTGTGTGCTTGAAAAATTACCATATTAGAGTTCCTTTGCGTGTGATCTTGAATGGTGATAGGGCAAATCTTAGCTGGGATGCTAAGTATAGGCAAATCCTACACCACCAAAGTATAGAAGGGCTTGAACTTTGATATGGTGATTCTGATATGGAATCCTCCTAATGTTATCATGTGAAATATTTTGATGCATAACAACATTTGTTAAACGATCATACAGTACTGTAATTGGTTTTGGATATATGAGTATCCTTTGTTTGAGAATATTTGAAATGAGTCCCATATGGATATACTTCCGAATTATATTTTCTATGTGACAGGTTTTAAAATATAAGTACATCCATATGTTGACCTAAGAGGTCATAGGAGGTATCTGCTCATTGAGTTGTCAAAACTCACTACACGATACTTACATTTTTTTTAGATAAGGATTCAAAGTTTGATCTTACTGTTACGTGATCAACTAGAGGTCATACTATCTGAGTCAGCCTACGTTGCTTCCAATACTCACAATGTTTAAATTATTTTGTACTTGTACTCTAGAGTATGCTCTGAACGCCATAGGTAGGATCCCTACTTCTGCTGTAATATGTGTATAAAGACTTGGCTTGTATATTTGGTTGTATTGGAGAACTTGTAAACGTATTTTATTAATCCTGATTTGTAATATACTTGAAGCAAGTATGAAATGGAATAACGTTAAAGTTATCTGCTACTCGTGACAATCTTCTTCCCTTAAATTGGGGGCGTGATAGTTTATATCAACTAGTTTGCTGTATAATTAATGTATCTTTGATTTGAATTGGTTTGGTTATTTTACCATATTTAGTTGCCACTGCACTCCTTTTTCTTTTTCTTTTTTTTTTTTACCAACAAGATATATAAAAAAAGGTAATTCCAACTTAAAAATATTTAATGATTCTTTATTCTTGTAAATTTAAGATATGATCAATTATAATTTGTCAAAAGTGTTGGTGTAAAAGGTGGATAGAATCATGAATTTTGAACAGTGCCTATTAGCATCAGGCTAGCTAGTGCATTCTAAAAGAATATGAAAATGCCTAAACATTGGACATCCTCTTATCAACTGGAGTATTCAATTGACTGTTAATACGCACATATGCCTCATAACCTGTATTTCATGATAATCAGCAGATGCTCTTCTATATATCAATCACTTACAGTAACTTTTGTATTGCACCTTATTTTATCAAGTTGTTGGAACAACAAGTTAAGAATATTTTGGTAAATTGACTTGTTAGGAGTCATTTGTGGCTAAATATATGTTTTCCATGTATTGCCCCAAAAGTTATGCTTGGATAATTAGTATAGATTAATGTTGCATATATGGGATATAGCTGAAGAGATTATCGAGTAAGAAAGTGATTGAGCATGATAAACCAGTAGAGGTCTAGTGTGCGAGCCCAACCCAGATTCTATGTTATATCTTGTTAAAGGATATAACACAAAATGACAAAATGTCAACTACTACTTTATATTGTAGTGTGATAATCTTCATTTATATTTATGACAAAGATAAATCCTGAATTAATAATGGAGAATCAAATTCAAAAAAATGAATCAATATATATTTAGCATAATTTTTTTTGTGACTTTGTATCTTGGCACTGCAAGACATGAGATTCTATCTGTTTGTGGGATCAAGGATTGATAATCTCTATATAAAGCATTAAGTCTTGAATTCTTATATGACAGTGAGATAACAGTAAAGAAATATATTGATCATATTTGAATATGAGAGGTTTCTAAGTTACCTCATCAAAGGCTTGCAATATTGTGTAGCTGAGGCTACCAATATTGCCAGCCTTTAATGAAACTTGAGAAGTTTTTGAAGTAATTTGAAGCTTATGATGACTTATGGTTTCGACTAGTAACACTACAAGAAAATAGGGTTTTTGTGATGACTAAAGTCGTCACAATAGGTTCAAAAGTTGTCACTGAAAACATTTAGTTGTCAGTTTTTACACTAGTTATGCCATTTGAGTTATCAAATGCCCCTTCCACTTTCCAAATCCTTGATAAACGAAGTATTTTGGCCTTATCTCAGGAAGTTTATTTTGGCATTCTTCGATGACATCTTGATTTATAGCCGAGATTGGGAAGCCCATCTTTGCCACCTAAAGACTGTGTTGTCTTTACTATTAGATAATCAATTATATGTCAACCATAAGAAATGTTCATTTAGGTGCAAGAAGGTTAATTATTTGGGACATGTGATCTTAGCCCAGGGAGTGGCATCGGATCTTGAGAAAATATCCTATATGGTGGACTAGCCTCTACCTAAAATGCTGAAGGAGGTTAGAGGATTCTTAGGACTCACATGTTACTATAGAAGGTTCATAAAAAATTACGAGAGAATAGCTAAACCCCTCACCAAATTGCTAAGAAAAGATTGCTTTACATGGGGAAGTAAATCTACTGAGGCATTTGAAAACTTGAAAGATGCTATGACCTCTCTACTAATTCTTGCACTACCATATTTTCAAAAGGTTTTTATTATGGAAACAGATGCATCAAGGTCTGGACTAGGGGTAGTTGTCATGCAATAGGGTAGGCCAATATTTTATTTAAGCAAAGCATTATCACCCCAAGGGCAAAATAAGTTAGTTTATGAGATGGAACTAATGGCTATTGTCACTGCTGTTAAGAAGTGGCGGCACTACCTCATAGGAAGAAACTTCATAATTAGAACTGACCAGCGAAGCCTCAAATTTCTCATGGAGCAAAGAATTCTAGGAGAGGATCAGCAAAAATGGGGAATGAAGTTGCTAGGCTATGATTCTGAAATTCAGTTCCATTTGGGACATGAAAATAAGGGTACAGATACATTGTCCAAAAAAAGGGTACCTGGTTTGACACTCTAGCCTTCTCTCAACCACAAATTGTGGAATTTAAAGTTATAGAGGAAGAAATTGGCAAGGATGAGAAGTTGGTAGCTATAGTTTAGAATCTGCTTTTAAATCCCAGAGGTCACCTCCATTATAGCTTGGATCATGGAAGACTCCTGTATAAGGGATGACTGGTGCTCAGTCCTCACTCCCAGCTTATTCATAAACTGCTACAAGAATTTTATGCCACTCCCATGGGAGGTTATTTGGGATTTTTCTGCACTTACAAGAGGATAACCAATATGTTCTACTGGGAGGGAATGAAAGTAGACATTCAAAAGTTCGTGGCCTCATGTGAGATATGCTAGAGGAATAAATATCAAGCAATGAGTCTAGCCAGCCTTCTACAATCACTTCCTATCCCAACACAAGTTTGGGAAGATATGATTGCATCCTAGTATTGGTGGAATGGCTAACCAAATATAGCCACTTTTTCACCTTGATACATCCTTACACAACCAGGGAAGTGGCAGAGACTTTCACCAAGGAAGTGATTAGGTTACACGGCTACCTGAAATCCATTGTATCATACCGGGATAGAGTGTTCATCAGTAAATTTTGGTTAGAGCTTATCAAACTATCTGGGAGAACCCTCAAGCTTAGCTCGACTTATCACTCTAAAATGGATGGACAAACTAAGGTGGTTAATTGTGGTCTCGAGACATACCTTCATTGTTTTATTGGACACCACCCAAGGCAAAGTGGTTGTCATGGTCCAAATTCTAGTTTAATACAACTTACCATAGTTCCTTAGGAATGACCCCTTTCAAAGCCGTTTATGGCAGAGACCCGCCACCCTTGATCCGATACACTGACATCCCATCCAAAGTGGATGAGGTTCAACACCACTTGAGTGAAAGAAATGCCATCCTTGACCAACTAAAGGACAACTTAACCAAGGCTTAACAATAAATGGATAAATTTGCCAACACTCACAGAAGAGAATTAGAATATGTTGTAGGAGACTGGGTTTTTCTTAAACTACAGCCCTACCATCTATAGTCCTTGGCAAGATACTATGGACCTTATTAAGTGCTAGACAAATTAGGGCCAGTAGCATGTCACCTCAACCTCCCAGCACAAGCCAGGATTCACCTGGTCTTCTATGTCTCTCAACTGAAAAAGTGTCTCATCATGGACATCATCAGCCAACCACTTCCTTCATGCTTGCAAGAGGACCTAGAGCTGATGTTACAACCAGAACAATTAGAAAATATTAGGACTCTCATTGATGGCACCATTGAAGTCCTAATCAAGTGGCAAGATCTACCACCTTGTGAGAATACCTAGGAAAATTTTGAATTAATCAATACCACCTTTCCTAACTTCCACCTTGAGGACAAGGTGTCTCTCCTTGGGGGGTAATATTAGACCTCATATTAAGAATGTATATAAAAGGAGAAACTGTAAAAATCATATTGAAGGAAAGGCTAATTGGCTAATGTCAAAAGGAGCAAAGAAGGACGTGCACTATGAGGGAGCAGAAAAGGACATGCAAAATGAGGAAGTAGAGAAGGACAGTTGTCCTAAAGATATTGGCTAGCTAGGCAAAAAATGGTTATGGCCAAGAATGTTAAAAATGGAGAAAGAAGCAGAAGGAAAGGGGAGAAAGAAATAGAGTAGGGAATTGAGGGGAGATACTTGGACCATATTGAACGAAAGGCAAATGGGCTGATGTCAGAAGAAGTAGAGAAGGACATGCACTGTAAGGGAGCAAAAAAAATGATGTGGAAAATGAAAGAGTAGAGAAAGACAGCTATCCTAAAGAGATTGTCCAGCTGGGTAAAAATAGTTATGGCCAGGAATGTTAAAGAGGGAGGCAGAAGTAAAGGGAGATGGGAGGAAAAAACAGAGTAAAGAATTGAGGGGAGGTACTTGGCTGCCTATAACATGTTAGGAGTTATCTTTCTTGTTTTATACATTTAATCTTCTTTGGCTATGAGTGTGGTGTAGCTCTATTTGGTGTAATCAGAGAATAAGAATCTTTTGGGTAACCTTTTCTGAAAGTATTCCATATTGGCTACTATATTCTGGTTAGTAGTGATTATAGAAGGGGTTCTTATCAGGATACTAGTATGAGAAGAAGGAGGGAGAGAATGCAATGGGAAGATTACTTCTTTTATGATTCTATCTTATATGTTGGCTATCTAGTGCGTACTGTCACAGGTATACCTAAATGGATACCTTACCTCTCAACTAATCTGTAGTAATGGTAGTAAGGGTCAATCCTACAGAGACTGGTATTATCTTATGTGATTGAGAAAATGAGGGTTTGATAATTGTAAATAATAAAGCAAATAATAATGAAAGTAATTAAGAAAGTAATTAATGAGAGAGGCGTTGGTTTTGGTCGATATTCACTATCAAGGAATTGCATTGATCATTGATAAAATCATCAATCTTAAACCAAATATCTATCATTGGGATTCAATCCCTGTTCCTTCTTAAGCCTAGTGAATTGATAACAATCGTACCAATTAAACCCTAATTAATAAGATATCTTTTAGCACATTGCTAAAGTCTAACCTATTAATTGCATGAAGAACAAGAAAAACTGATAGAGCTAAATAAATATAAACATATCGGTTATATTTAATTTAGTTGATCATTCATCATAGGGTTAATGATTTATAATCCAAAATCCTTAATCATATTTGCTTCATGAATACAGTAATGAAAACTTTGTTCAAAACCTAATTCAGCAGTAGATTAAGACATACAATATACTAGTAGGCCTCCCTAGCAATCATATGAACAATCATTAAGAAAATATAAGAGTAGATGAATAATCAATACCCGGTTAAGATTGAATTAATAAAATCAATTTCAAATCTCACAATGCATAATGATCTCTTAAGGTTTTAATCTTTCTCTACCAACTAAAAGTAAAACCGTGCAGAGCCATAAGAAAATCTAAACAAGAATTAAAGAAGGTAATTAAGAGCTAGAATGATTGAATTCCTCCTTTGATCCTTGCTTTCTTCCTCTTTTATAGATTTACTGCTCCTTAATGAAGTAGGGTTGTTTCCAAGTCAAATCTTGGCCCATCGGGTTTCATTTGGAGTTAAAAAACCGTAAAAATCTCGATCTCAACATTCTGGTACGGCGGCGAGCGCCACGGCGCTATGGAAATAGAATGTTGAGGTGCCGCAGTTCTTCAGAAACTGACACCGGGGTGCTACAGTGCACTGAGTTTGGCGTCGCAGTGCTTGGTCTTTCTCAGGCTCGAGCACCACAGCGCTCAGGTTTTGGGTACTTCAGCGCCGTAGTGCGTTGGGGAGCACTGTGGTGCTATAGAAAAGGCATGAAGCGGTGCCTAGAAACTTCTGGATTTTGCCGAAGTACCGAACACGAAAGTTGTGTTCTTTCCATACCCATTAGAATCACTTCAATCGGAGTTCAAATAAAAGAGATATGCCTTAATTAGTGGCTGAAGTTCAAAAATTATCATTTTTTCATATTTTCTCTCTATTTTCCTTGTCTTTTCATCTTTATTATTCCTAAAACATAAAACACAAAACTCAATTAATCCTATTTATTTCCTACTTAGATTAAATAAAAAGAAACTTAAAACATGCTAAAGACATGCTTAATTTATAGCATGTCAAATACCCCCACACTTACTCTTTTTCTTGTCCTCAAGCAAATTAATTCATATGAAAAATATTCAATATATGAGATGAGTGACCTACCAATAAATTGCCTCATAGTGAAAATTGTATGCTCTTAAAGAAGTTTAAGAAAATTTAATAATTATGTGCATTATTTAGCTCAAATGCAATTCATGATTTATTTTCTAGAGCCCTGAGAGTATGTGTGTCTTTGAGTTGTTCAACCATCTTCCACCCAAATGAGTTTATATGTCTTAAGAAATTGGGTATGGATCTCTGTTTAGGATTTTCATATGCTTATTTTTCATGCTACTCTCCACTGATGTAGGCTAAAACTACTTTTTTGGATCAAAAGGGCTTTAATCAGCTTGTAATGTGGCTAGATTATTGGATGAGGCAGAAGATATAAATTTAGACTTGATCACCCAATACCACATGATTAATTATACTTCTCTTGACCTTTCTCAAGTTTGGGGAATTCCTCCCCCCCACACTTATTCCTTTAATTTACTGAATTCATCATCATTTTTTTTTCTTTTCTTTGATTCTCTATTTATCTTTCACTGCTTAGACTTTCTTCCGTATTTTTGGACTTTTTCTTTCTTTTGTCCTTACTCCACCCTTCCACCATTTTATTAATATAGCTCTACAAAATAAGCATTTCAAAATTAATCATGGAATGAGTGAATAAGGAAAAACAAATAAAGGAATTAATCATAAAATTTGGTCTTGGCTCTATAGTGGGTATGAAAAAAATGGAATATATTAATTAAGCTCAAAATACAGGTGCTAAGGATATTTTTTTGCTTGGGTTTGACTTGAAAGTCATCAAATAATACCTAAATCATCTCCTAATTAATAGTATCAGCTTAGAATTTCACCTCAAGTAGCATTTAAATAAGTTCTTGAAAATTGGTGAGATCATAAAATATTTTGAGTTATATAAACTTTCTCTAAATAAAAGATAAATTAAATACTCAAAGTTGTTGTGCAAAATAGTTTCAGGATCCTAAAAAATGGATAATAATAATTTGCAAGAAAACTAAAATTACACATAATCATAATTTTCCTACGTTTCTCAAGAGCTATTAGCAATTTAAACATTTATATCATTGGCAGTTGGTTTGACTAATACAAACTCAAAGATTGAAATGAGTTCACATGCTCACCCCATTCAATAACTGGAATTAAAAGTGCATAAATCATAGAAGCAGAGTAAATAGTGCATAAGTGTATGATTTATTATACAATCATCCAACTGAATCATAAAGTGACCCCCCCACACTTAAGAACTTACATTGTCCCCAATGTAAAATATAAAAGAGACAAGTAATAAAATAAGGAGGGGTTCAGTGAAACTTCCTTAATTAGTTGTCACCATCTATCTCGTTCTGCTCAGGTGCAGGACTAAAGGGCCGTTCAGGAGGTGCTGGGAATGCTATTGAGAGGTTCAGGGCGTGGGTTAGCTAATTGAAACAAGTATTGTTGTGTTGTGCTATGGAGTATTGGTAGAGTGCTAGATCATTTATCTGTGGCTCAAGCACTCAGTTCACTCCCATAAGTCATCAATAGTATGCTGGGATGGTGGTCGAGCTAAACTGCTACCAGGTTCCCCTGTAGTAAGTGGCTAAACTCCTAATTCCTCCTCTTCTACTTCCTTATGCCCTTTATATTTTTGTATGTCTGCATAGGATATAGATCTCATTGGTTGGATGAGAGCCTCAGTATAATCTCAGCTTACTCCTACATTCTTACATAGACCAATGATTAGACTGGGGACAAAGAGGGATCCACCTCGAGAGTTAAAGCAACCTAGCATCTATCTGTGGATAATTTTTCCTACATCAATAGAAAGACCCTTCAGTATAGCATAAAGTAAAATGGCCATGTCCCTCCTGACCTGACTCATATTCAAGCTAGGCATGAATCTTCCTGACACGAAATAGTGCCAGGCTTTAGCCACTTTGTTCATGTTGGCCCTGGCAAGGTACACTGGTTGGCCATTATTATCCAATTTTTAGGAAGCCCCCTATAGCAAAGAGTGCAAATAATGTCTTCAAAATCAACGTATGACTGAAGGAGCGTTGAGTATTCAACATCCTCTATGTCAGGCAGTGAGTAAAACTCATTGATGGCATGCGGAGTGAATTTCACCATCTTGCCTCTAACATGTGCTTTTATAACGTTCGTGGACTGTGGCATTAGAGTAAAATTACTGTACCACAAAATAAGCCCTGATTCTAGATTCTTCCAGAAAATCTCCCAATACCTATGGAGGATATTGTCTCTATGAGGTAACCCAGCAGTGACAATAAATCCTCTTTCTAGAATGATGGGTTTGTGCACTACCACTTTGATGTGGTGTTGATAAATCTCTTCAGTCACGAATGTTGTACTATCGAATGTTGGAGGGTCATTGGCTTTATTCTTCCTCTTTGAGAGGCCCAATTTTGAAGTTTTAGGAGCCATTGGACTTAGAAATTATTGGGACGCTTTACCAAACACCTGGTGTGCGCTCTTAAAATGGAGGAAGAATGGGTGGTAGTTTCCCAACTTGAAGTCCCAATTAAGTGCAACCAAGTAACAATGGAGTATAGATCTCAATCTACAGCAAAAATATGAAGAAAACCGTACCCAATTGAGTTTGATTTGTGGCTGAAAAATGCAAAATAAAAATTGCCTTAAAACCCTAGAAAATTTCCATTGAATCCAAACCAAATGTTGAAAGAGTTGTTCAATCCTGCAAAAGAAGATGGAAAATCAATTAATTCAAGTAAGGAAACGTAATTTGATGTTATTAGAAAAAGTTACTAGGCATGAAGAGGCCACGGGCCTCCTATAGAGAGTGCTGCGACGCTCGCTCGTTCTAAGCGATAGGCGCTGCAGCGCTTGACTTGAGCGTCGCAGCACTGTGCGTCCACAGGTCTGAGATTTTTTAAACAAATAAAATAAATAAAATAATGAAAAAGAAGAAGAGTAGATGTTGTTGGGTTGCTTCCCAACCAGTGCCTTTGTTTAACGTCGTTGGCTTGACTCACAGCTCATGATGTCATTCATAGAGGATCCTTGATGTTTACTTTAATTTGAAATTTTTTAAACTGATTCAAGCCTTGAAATTCTACTGCATGACAAGTAATCACATTAGTAATAACAATGGATCCTGACCAAGGGAGAGATTTCTTACCTTTGCAGGGTCTAACCCTTTTGATTTCTAGAATTTGATGCAACTCTACAATTGGTTCTATGCCTTTAAGGTTTGCAATTTTTTTGTAATGGCATTTCCTTTTTCCTAAAGAATATGCATCAATGCCTCTCTTTTTTTAGCAACTAGATTCTTGGCAACTATGATAGGTGGTGTATCCCTAACTTCTAAGTATTTCAAGTGATTAGGAAGAGGTGACAGATTTAATCCAGGATCCTGTAAAACAGAAGCTGCACTTGCATTAGAATTTGGTACTGAGGTAGGGGGATCCTTACCTGTTTGCTGCACTTTTGGAGCTTCTTCATTATTCTCTTACAAGTAAACACTCAAGGCTGATTTCTCAACCTTTGTCTCTGAAGGCTCAACATCATGTTTTATAGAATCTACCATATCAATAGCATAGGTAGTAAGATCTTTTATAGCATTGCAATTACTGAATTTCATAATTTTTTCTTCAAATTTCATTGTTAGAGTGCCACTATGAACATCTATTATGGCCTTGAATATTTTTAAAAAGGGTCTCCCTAACAAAATTGGAGTGGTTTGACCATCACTCTCCATATTAAATACATAAAAATCAGCAAGGAAAATTAGATCACCAACTTGCACTAAAACATTCTCAACCACACCCTTGGGGGGGTATTAGATTTGTCAGCCAATTGAATTATAACACTAGTTTTTTCCAGAGGTCTTAGTCTAAAGATGCATAGACAAAGTATGGCATGACATTAATAAATGCTCCTAGATCTAGCATGGTCTTCCCAAATGTATTATTACCTATAGAGTAGGGAGTAGAAAACATATCTAGGTCTTTGCATTTTGTAGGGAGTTTTCTCTGACTAATTGCAGAAACTTGCTCACCTACTTTTACTTTCTCAGCTCCTTTCAACTTATGCTTCCTCTATTGTGTCTGTAATTCCCTTAAAAAATTAGCATAGCGAGTTTCCTGATTGATTGTATCTAAAAGAGGAAGATTCACCTCACACTTTCTAAAGGAATCATATAATTCAGAAGTTCTCTCATTCATTCTATTTTCCTTCAAAGCTTCAGGAAAGGGAGGTGTAGATTCATATTCAAATAAAGGTGCAGACTTACCTTTTGGATGCTTACCTGCCATGGTTGTACTATTCTTTTCTTCCTCTTGCTTAGTTGGTGCATGTACCTCTTGCATTGGGATCTCAACTTTTTTATCACCCTATAGCATGATTGCACTCACATTTTTCCTTGGGTTTACCACAGTTTGATAAGGTAACTTACTTGAATTTTGAGCCTCTAATATGCTAACTGTGGTTTCTAATTGACCCATCTGATTTGCCAGGATTTGAATACTAGCTCTTGTCTCTTGCTAAAATTGTTGAGTGTTATGTGCAAGAGATTTAATAATATCTTCTAAAGAAGTACTTACCTGGGAATCCTTATATGTATTTTATCTAGGATAATAGGCCTGTTGATTATACTTAAAATTTTGTTCTGCAGGTCTATTTTGTGCATTCCTATACCTGAAATTGGGATGATCCTTCCATTCAGGATTATATGAATTAGCATAAGGATCATACCTCTTTGGTTGTCTAAGGAAACCTCTTACAACATTAGCTTATTCTATGGATTTCTCTTGATGTGTAGGGCATATATCAGTTGAGTACCCTTTTGCAGAACATATTCCACAAACTTTAATTTGCTGTGGTGTACCTCTAGCAATTTGGCATACAAAAGAGGCCAGGTCAGATATTTGTTGTTGAAGGAAGGAATTAATTACCTCATGGGCATGTTGTACTGGAGAATCATGCCTAATGCTAAATTATTGGGAATTGGCAGCCATGTAAGATATCAAGATTCTGACTGCTTCAGGAGTCTTATCTACAAGTGCTCCTCCACTAGCTGAATCTATCATGCTTCTATCTCCCTGCAAAAGACTTTTATAAAAGTATTGAATCAGTAGTTGTTCACTGATCTAATGATGTGGGTAGCTTGCACAAAGCTTTTTAAATTTCTCACAACACTCATAAAGTGTCTCTCTATATAATTGCCTAATGCCGCAAATTTCTTTTCTTATATTTGTGGCTCTAGATGCAGAAAAATATCTCTCTAAAAATAATTTATTCATCTCATTCCAAGTAGTAATAGTGCCAGATGGTAAATAATATATCCAATCTTTGGCTGAGTCTCTTAAGGAAAAAGGAAAATCCCCGAGTTTAATTTGTTCTTCTGTTACTCTAAGGGGCTTCATACTGATACACACCACATAGAATTCCTTCAAGTATTTATGTGGGTCTTCACCTGTAAGACATAAAAATTGGCTAAGAGATTAATCAGTCCTAATTTTAATTCAAAATTAATGTTTTCATCAAGGTTAGGAAAAGTATTGCATAAAGGCTGATTGTGTAGATCTATAGTTGTAAGCTTCTTCAGAGTGGGGTGTCTGGCCATGATTACTCCCTCCTTCTCCTAATGAATGTCCTCTTTAAGTTCTCTTCTATGCCTGTGAATAGATTTTCCAATATCTGGATTGAACTGTAAATCTTGATAATTAAAAAAACGAGTCACAGGCATAAACAAAATAAAATCACAAAAAGGCAATAGACGCAGTCCTTGGCAATGACACCAAAATTTAGTGTGTACTATTGCAGGTACACCCAAATTGATACCTTACCTCTCAACTAACTTGTAGTAGTGGTAGTAAGGGTCGATCCCACAGAGAATGGTATTACCTTATGTGATTAAGAAAAGAGGGGATTGATAATTGTAAACAATAAAGCAAATAATAATGAAAGTAATTAATGAGAAAGACGTTGGTTTTAGTCGATATTCACCATCAAGAGATTGCATTGATCATTGACAAATTCATCAATCTTAAACCAAATATCTATCATTGGAATTCTATCCCTGTTCCTCCTTAAGCCTAGTGAATTGATAACAATCATACCAATTAAACCCTAATTAATAAGATATCCTTTAGCACATCAGTAAAATCTAACCTATTAATTGCATGAAGAACGAGAGAAATTGAAAGAGCTAAATAAAGATAAACACATTGGTTATATTTAATTTAGTTGATCATTCATCATAGGGTTAATGATTTATAATCCAAAATCATTAATCATATTTGCTTTATGAATATAGTAATTAAAACTTTATTCAAAACCTAATTCAGCAGTAGATTAAGACATACAATATACTAGTAAGCCTCCTTAACAATCATATGAACAATTATTAAGAAAATATAAGAGTAGATGAATAATCAATACCCAGTTAAGATTGAATTAATAAAATCAATTCCAAATCTCACAATGGATAACGATCTCTTGAGGTTTCAATCTTCCTCTACCAACTAAAAGTAAATCATCCGAGCAGGGCTATAAGAAAATCTAAACAAGAATTAAAGAAGGTAATTAAGAGCTTGATTGATTGATTCCTCCTTTGATGCTTGCTTTCTTCCTCTTTTATAGATTGGTTTCTCTTTAATGAAGTAGGGTTGCTTCCATGTCAAATCTTAGCCCATCGAGCTTCATTTGGAGTTAAAAAACCCTAAAAATTACGATCTCAGCATTCTGGTGCGGCAACGAGCGCTGCGGCACTCTACACGGGTGTTGCGGTGCTTTGGAAACTGACACTGTGGAGCCGCGGCACGCTGGGTTTGGCATCGTGGCACTTGGTCCTTCTTGGGCTCGGCCGCAGCGCTACAAAAAAGGCATGATGCAGTGCCATGGCGCCCAGAAAATTTTGGATTTTTCCAAAGTACCAAACAACAAAGGTGTAGGTTTATATCTCTTCTTTCCATAACCGCTAGAATCATCTCAATCGGAGTTTAAATGAGAGAGATATGCCTCAATTAGTGACTGAAGGTTGAAAATCAGCATTTTTCCATATTTTCTCTCTATTTTTCTTTTCTTTTCTTCTTTATTATTCCTAAAACATAAAACAAAAAACTCAATTAAATCCTATTTATTTTCTACTCAAATTAAATGAAAAAACAACTTAAAACATGCTAAATACATGCTTAATTTATAGCATGTCACTACCACAAGAGTCATCATCTTCAGTTTTGAGTCCCTAACATACCAATGGGATTGGCAACACAAATTGAACTCTATTGCCTCACCAAACAAAATTCTAGACCACACCAATTCTTCCCACGAAGAGAAAAAGAATTAAAAAAAAACCTAACTTTTTGCCGACTATCACAATGAAGAAGAGCTTCATTTTCATATCCAAATCAAATGGGATGTTAATAAATAACGAATAATTTATGGCTCTTTTCTACAAGGATGGAACTAGATGTTTTGAAAAAAGCTGTCAGATTTAATTCACTATTACATAAAATTGTTTTTGGGTTGAAAGGAAAGAACATTAAGAAGCAATCTTGAAGAACAAATTAAGATTGCTTTAAATCCAAATAGGCTGATAAATTTGACCGTGTAAGCCAATTATTAAGCAAAAAGAAGAAAGAAATGGGGTCAGAGACGTAGAAAATTCTAGGAGAAGAAAAAGGAAAAGGGTTTTAATTATCTAGAAAAGGAAATAATCAATTACTTCTGTCCATCAACCATTGCAATTTTAATCTCATACAAAAGTCTCAAACACGGTTACTGAATATATAGACACACACACACACACACAAGTTACTGAATCTATACATATCTTCTTTACCACGTGATGAAGAAGGAAGTGTGATTCCTAGCAATTAGGAGGATAGAATACTCATAGATGCAACTCTTGAACTTTGGCTAACTTGTAGGGCAATGTGAAATCGAAGGACACCAATATATTCAAAGCTAATCCAAGTATTTGAAAAATAAGGGAAGATGTAAAACTGTATGATTTTTCCTACCAACCTGCTACTCAGTCAACTATGCAATCTTGTTTAGTTCTGACAAAAATTAGAGCAGTCAATTAAGGTTAATTCGGCTCAGTTCAAAAGAACTCTAGGCATTTTAGGACTATGTTGGAAAATTCATAGAAATGGCAATCCAGCTCAACTCTTTAAGGGTTATAGGGTGGCTCTGTAGACTTGTCCTTAACGACTAGCCCTCTAATCTTAACCCTAAGATTCAGTCTTGAATCTATGTTAATTTATGATAAAAATTATACTATTTTAGAATAAATTAATCATAGTAACCATTAATTCAAACCCAAATAATATTATTAAATGTTAATAACTTACTTTTTAAAATAAAATTGTTAAGCCCTTTGGGCCAGAGAAATAATTTTTTTTTCTTTTCCATCGAAACGACTGAAACATTTCTGTTTTTAGAGTCACCAATACAAAATGGAGTTATCGAAATGAAACAAAGTGTTTATTAAAAAATTATGCCATTTCGATTGACATTATTATGTTATAGAATGTTTCGGTGAAAATACTTTTGTTTCGATGGAAATACTCTTATTTTGAGTTGTTTCGATGGAAATATTCTTATTTTGAGTTGTTTCGACGAAAATACTCTTATTTTGAGTTGTTTCAATGAAAATACTCTCGTTTCAATAGAAATACTCTCGTTTCGATTTGTTTCGACAGAAACACTCTTGTTTCAAGTTGTTTCGACAAAAATACTATTGTTTCGATAGAAATACTCTGGTTTCGAGTTGTTTCGATAGAAAAGTACCAAACCAATTTGAAAAATAAAAACAATTGACAATATGAAAGTAGATAAAAGTAGCATCACATCACATCCAACACCAAATTATTTTCTCTCATAATTCACAACATCTTTGTCAACTTTCTACTCTCCTCCCTTATTCTCATAACATTACTTTTCTTCATTGTTTTCATTTTAAAGAAGAAATTACAAAAATGATGAAAAGGTAAATTGAGAGATAAATAGAGAGGAAGATACCTGAGATAGATACATGAAGATAGAGACGGAATCATAGTTGACAGAGAGAGATTTAAAAATAAAGGTCATGAAAAAATTAAGAAAATAGAGAGATTGATACAAGAGGGAGGTTGTTATTGAATTATGCTGGAATTTGAGTCGGAGTCTTCACTGTAGTAACATGTTTGTTTACTATTCAACTATAGACATTAATTCAAATTAATTTTAACATAATTTTATATATCTATATCATTAATATTATGTTAAAATATTTTAAAATTGAAAAAAAATATTATTTGATATTATTTAAAACATTTCTTAAAAAAATTTTCATTTCCACAAAATTGCCAAAACGTTTCAAAATGTTTTTGTTTCTGAAATCACCGAAATGGTACCTCGAAATAAAATTTAGTACCTTACTTTGGGCTAAGTTTGGCTTGTCCCTGCCACAAACCTATTTAATATTAAAATTTAGGGAAAATATCAATTTTTTTCTTATAATTTTTGTTTGGCTCAAAGGGCTAGCCTGGCACAACATACTTTAACCTTAGGACTTAGGGTCAGGCTAAAAAGTCTTTTTTAAAAATGCATCGCCATTTTACTAGCCCAATCCTATAATTTTAATAGGGTTTAATGGACTGACCCATAAAACATAACTCATATTGACACCATTAACGGAAATTAAGCAACCTTTTGCCTGGAATAATTCGAAGTTGACTTAATGTCTAATTAAATTAAAAAAAAAACATTAAATTCATTACTTTATATATTTAGAAAATTATAAATTATTTCATAAATTTAAAGATGTGTTCCTATAATAGTTTTATCTATATTAGAAAGCAACATAATTTTTTTTTGTGATAATGACATAACAAAATTTGATCTGAAAGAATTTGCATGTGGTGAGTGGTCGAGAATCGTTTTGTTCTTATCAACCCGTATGCCCTTTGCAATTTGGACATGTATTTGCTATTAAAAATTAAAGTCTATTTGCAAAATCAATAATCATCAAATAATTTTTTTGGGGGGGGGGGTTTTAGCATAGTATAGCAAAGTTTTCTTCTTTAAAATAGCTTCTATCTTCAGTATTCTGGGACTGCTACTATTTTGCTACCATTAGCTACTGACGGCAGTAGCCTTTCCCCCCTTCTTCTCTTTTTATTTTTTATTTTTGTACACATAAGTCTTTTAATATGGCTCCTTTAGAGTAAACATGAGTTTTAAAAATTTTCAATCTATCTATTTCTAGTTAGATTCAAGAGTTTTTAGTGTTTTGATATATCTTTATTGGTAGGTCCGAGTGGCATTTGTCCCTGGTCGAATTATTACTGATTTTTTTTTGTTATTCAGGTCTAGATCTCTTATGATGCTTTGAAATTTTTTTATCTGATTCAACAAGCAAATGAAAATTATTATCTTACTGTATTATCGATGATGATGACGACAATTTTTCATCCTAAAGTTCAAGGGATCAGTGAAACTTTTATTCGCCTTCTAGTTTATTGAAAAAATTATAGATATTTATTTGTTAGTAGATATGAGATTTCTACAATTGGTGTAAGTGTCACTAGATTTGACTTTTGAATGAAATTTTTGTCATTTTATTCAAAAAAAATTCATAAAATAATTTATTCCAATCTTTTTCTTTATTTTGGACGCTAAAATTCAGTGGCAAAATGTTAGTTACACCTTTAAAATATTATGTCGAGACAAAAAAAAATTCATCTCTGAAGTATTATGTTAACAAATATAATAATTTGCTATGAAATATTCTTCAATAGAATTTCCTCAAAATAGCCCTAATAAATAAACCATCATTAATTTGTATTAAAACCTAATCAGTTTTTCCATGAAATATATCTAGTCTTTAGTTAATTTGGAGAACCGAATCTACAAAACAAAGCCATGTTTGTAGCTTTGTTTTGGGATTTCCATGTGTTTTTTTCTTGGAAAGAAATGTCTAAAGTTTTTATATAAAGCCACTAAATCTTGGTTTCTCATAAGGAATTGATATAACTATCAAACTCATTGTCAATATGAATGGTAGAATTCAAGGTTCCTTCAAAGGCTTCCCATACTGCATGCAATATCGGAAACTTTTGTAGAAACTTTGAGGAGGAGCTTCTCAAAGAACTTAATTGTAAGCATATATACTTCCAATTTATATCTGTAAGTGATGTACATATTTGTCACGCCTCCAATTTAAAGGAACGCAATTGTCACGAGTAGCAAATAACTTTAACCTTATTCTACTGCATACTTGCTTTAAATATATCACATATCAGGATTAACAACATACGTTTACAAGTTCTCCAATATAACCAAATATACGAGCCAAGTTTTTATACACATATTATAGAAGAAGCAGAGATCCTGCCTGTGGCATTCAAAACATACTCTAAAATACAAATACAAAATAATTTAAACACTGTGAACCTTGGAAGCAACGTAGGTTTGCCCATAAAATATAACACCTAGTTGATCACGTAGCTGCAAGACCAAATTCTATATCCTTATCTAAAAAAATGTAAGTATCGTATAGTGAGTTTGACAATTCAGTAAGCAAATAATACCTCCTATGACCTCTTAGGTCAATATATGGATGTACTCATACTTTAAAATTTGTCACATAGAAAATACAGTTCAGAAGTATATCCATATGGGATTTGCATTTCAAATATTCTCAAAACAAAGGATATTCAGAAATCCAAAACCATATATTGTACTGTATGATCATTAAACAAATGTTATTATGCATCAAAATATTTCGCATGAAAATATTAGGAGGATCCATATCAGAACCACCATATCAGAGTTCAAACTCTTCCGTACTTTGGTGGTGTAGGCCTATGCTTCGTATCCTAGTTAAAGTTTACCCTACCATCATTCAAGAGGACACGCGAATGGACTCTAATATGGGCAATTTCCTAAGCACACAGTAAGGGAGGGCAAATCACATATCATATAGTCGGCATCTTGCTCTCCTTCACATATCATATCCCGCGTGTTGGCGGTCACATGAGGCTAGCACCACCCCTGCTAGCTGAGGTATCAAGTGCACTAAGACTAACATCAGTTGTTGTTAGCAAACAGTGTTTCTAAAAAGATTCCTCCATAAAAATCATATTTTCATATATGTCATATCGTTCAAAACAGATATTTTAGTATAATACGAAATTTTCAATCTCAGTACAATTCCTCTATCATAAATTTTCCAATCATGATAATCACATATACATGCTCGTTTCTAAGGCAATCTTAAAACTTTACATATCAATGCCACATGAACAATATATTTCTTTTACCATTTAATGAAAAATACAATTTAAAATCAAATATTTAATGAGTTCAAAAACCCATTTTCAAAACCATATCCTTCTTGAACTATATACCAGATTGTAACAATTCAAATAATTTAATTCATTTCAGAGACATAAAAGTATAAATAACTTGTAAATAGAACCAATTATACATTTAAAGTTCAAGAAGAGCATAGGATAAGTCATAGAAAGAATTATCTACTCACAGGGTAAGGCTCCAGGTTGGACAGCCCTAAAATACATTTTTTCAATTTAAAATTGACTAAATAGACTTCAAAATCTAGTTTGGAGGGTCCCAAAATTTAAGAAATGACTCCGAGAACTTGGTCAACTGATAAGTACTGTCCATGGTCAGAAAATACTATTCACATCGACGGAATCACAATTCACAGTACTATTCATTGTAATGTTCACACACCTGTTCACACAAGCAGAAATACTATTCACAATTACTGTTTATATGAAAAAAAATTCATGATTTTATATTTCAAATCATGCTATCCAGCAAGAAAATTTTGTATACAAGGATTATTCTACCTCTTAAACATGATTCTAGGGGAAAAATCACCAAAAAAATTCGAAATCCTAAACTATACCTCGTGGTTATTATTCATCATTTTCGGCGAGTTTCCAATGAAATTGATCAGTGAGTTTTCAAACACTCGTCGCCACGAGTCCAATGGTACTTCTGGTATTTCAATTGGATGCATATATTGGAAGAAATTTTAGAGAAAATGTAGAACTTAGAGATAAAAAGTGAATAGGGGAAAATTTTTCACCCCCTGTCGTGCTATGCTCTTTCACGTTTTCTTTTTTCCCTTTTTCTTTTTTTATTTTATTTATTATTATTTAATAATTGAATATTTAAAATTTATTGTTTAATTATATACATATAATTATTGTTTGTCATCATAAAACATCCCAAAACTTTCTAAAACTTTATATTCTTGCGAAATTTTAGTTGCACTCTCAAATTATGACTTTTCTTGATAAAAATATTAATAACACAAATCACAAAATAAAATATCTTTATGCATAATAAAAAAAAAAGAATATTTTTAAAAATAAAACAAAAATTTATTAGAGGCAAATATAATTATTTTAAGTAAAACAAAAATTATTTTAATTAAAAATATATTTACTTTCAACAAAACATAATCATTTAAAATAAAAATATATTTATTTATAGCAAAATATTATTATTTAAAAAAATTACGGGATATTATAATATTAATAGATTTGGATCGTCTTTCAAGTGCATCATGTATTTTAGAGACTAATGAAAATGACTAATTTTTGATTAAAAATCAATGAAGTTTATTGTCACAAAATTCATGGGGTGGTATTTTATAAAATTAAAAATGGTTTATTGTCATTCCATGTGATCCGCTTTACACTTTTCTTTTCAAAGTGCATCCATGATATTTTTATTATAGAGTAAAGTATTGATTTAATTTTTTTAAATTTACAGTGAAATTTGATTTAATTTTTTAAATGTTTTTTAATTTAAAAACCTTCCAAAAGTTTTAAAAATTCTCTTTTTAGTCCCTAGGCTCAATTCTATCAATTCTTTTAATTAAAAAAGTTGAAGTGGTTTCATATAGCATTGACTTGTTGAAATGGTAGCTAACTAGAACAAAAAAAAAACATGAGCCACCATTTTTTTTTCTTCTTTCTCTTTTGAAGTGGTGCCATGTGACATTTGACTTGTTGAGTTGGCAGCTGACTAGAAAAACAACAAAAAAACATATCAACCACCATTTTTTTATTTTTTATTCTTCTCTCTCTCTCCTTCTTCTTATCCTCTTCCTAACCTTTTTCCTTCTTCTCACATCTGCTTAAGATTCAATTCTGGGTTGAATTTGGTTTCTTTTAGAGCTTTAGAGTTTGATTCAGTTTGTTGCAATTTTTGTGTTGAGGTAAGGCTTCTCACACTACTAGGAAATTCCTGTTTAGAGACAGAATTTTTCTGTCTCTAACTAGGAAAAATTCCGTCTCTAAAATCGGGGTCGCTAAAATTTAGAGATGAAATTTAAATTCCGTCTCTAATTAGAGATAGAATATTTCCGTCTCTAAAAGTAATATATCCGTCGCTAATTTTCGTTACAAATTTGTCTTTGGAGTCAGAGACGGAATTTTCCGTCTCTGGACTTAAATTCGTCTCTTATTTTAGAGACGGAATATTCCGTCTCTAAATCCGTCTCTAATATTAGGAAAATATAAAAAAAAATTAAAAAAATCTCAAACCTATCAGCCAACAACCAATATAAACCAACAGCCAAAAATCAACCATTTCAGGCAGAAATATCAACATACATTTGACATAATGTCAAACCTCTTATCATCCATAAACATATCAACAAAAATTTTAATAATCCCATGACATTACATGAAAATATCACCAATCAAACATTTTTACATCATTAATACATAACACAAAATCATAAATAACACAAACTATCATGATCCATCAGCAGCATTACTATTTTACTTATTGTTATTATTCTCTTCTTCTCTAGTTGGAGACAATGAGGGCATTCTTATACTACCATCTATCATGAGGCGCCGAAACATCCGATCCCATTCCTCAACCTTTTGCTTTAACATAACCAGCAAATAACTAAACCAACTCTTACATACGTCTCATAACATATGAGAAACCAGAACTTGAAACTAGAAGAGGCAAGACAAGCTAGAAACCCAAAAATATATAAAGGAAGGTAACAAAAGCAACACCTAAATATGCGAGAGATTTATTGCATTTGAAAAAAATAATGAGTAGAGATATATTGCAATATTATGATGGTACTCCAACATAAACAGATAGTAAGGATGAGTAGAGATTTTGATAAAGGTTTTAGATTCAAGTAGTAAACTCAGTACAATTTCCCATAATAATTATAGAAGAAATTGATTTTTTTTTTAAAAAAAGACATTCACAGTTGAAATCAAAGAGAAATCTATCAATTCAACCTTATAGGTAGTGAACCCAAAACCACACCACTACAGTTCAGAGCTACAATTGCACTTTCAGCCTACAAATTTGGGCCAAACAAAATCAAAGAGAAATCTATCAATCCAACCTTATAGACAAGACTTTTGTTTCCAAAGTAAAAATTGGAAATCGTGAGTATATCACAATCAAAGGTAGAGGAACAGTGATGATTGAGAAATCTATACATCACTAAGAGGATGTTATCTTTAATGCCACAAAACCAAAATGGAGAAACCATAATAGAAAAGGGTAATATCAACATTCTTACCTTTCTACGGCTGCAAGATAACCCATCCTTCCAGGTGCTGGAGCAATGTAAAACCTAACAAACAAACAAACAAAAACATTCCTAGTTGCTGTCAACATGGAAAAATATCCAAAGACCAAATAATGGTGGATATGATATTTTATCCAATGGTATTCAAGGGGAACAAGAATAACCCAAAGCAAACTCCCTCAGCAAAAAAAAATGATAGAAAAATAGTTGCAACTTACACAAACATAAATTCACATACCATACAACAAGAAAAGTTGTGAGATAGTATGCAGTGTTCAGTAGTCCATAGGATAGGATTCCAGAAATTCCATATCTCTTCAGTTTCTTCAGGATCCTGATATATTAAACAAAATAAGCAAGCTAAAACTGTTCATGCAAAGACATCCCCCGCAATCAGAGCAAGAAAAATTAGCCTTAATCAATTATATTTTACACACTTTCTTGAATGTAAAAAGAAGAGAAAAAAGATAGGGAGGGAGAGGGAGAGAAAAAGAGAGACAGAGATTTTCATATAGTGAAATGCCTACAATGAAATTCTTCATGATAGCAAAGAATCTTGTTATGGATCCACAATGCTACTTTCAAAAGATCATCTTGTCACAGAAAAAGTTGTTCCTTCCGGTCATAATAAAAATGTTCAAAAAGTGAATAATCAAAATAGTTAGCAATTAAAGTTGGTAGGTAATCTTCACAAATCTATAATCAAAGTTAGCCTTCTTAAACTCCACAATAAAGGGACAAATGGGGCATACATGAAGGTATAAAACAAAATAAAATATCTGTTCAGATTTATCCCAGATTACACACCCAATTACTAAATTGGTCATCCACACTCTTTTTGTAGAAGAATAAGTCCTGAATCACCAATCTTGACCTGTTTCTTCTTTCACTTAATATTATTGGGTTTCTTTATCTCTTATATTTCTGCTTCTTAACTTTAAACAGAGGGAATGGAAAGTTGAAGGCAAGGTAAGTGAAGAGAAAGAGGGTGAAGTGCTATCCATTTAAGTGTTTTGTTTCTTGGAAAAAAAAATGAATGATAAAGGTTTCAATTAAGGTAACATTAAACCTTTCTTTCTTTCGGCTCTTTTGGCAAAGAGGAAAGAGTAGACCCCTTGTTCCACCCTACACTTGACCTTCCCTGTGATTTTTTCAATCTCACCAAACAAATGATTGGTCCATTCCTCCACTCATCTTACTTCCTTTCGTCCACATTAACATTATGTACAAAAATTATTAATTTTATGAATGACATACAAACTAGACTGGACAAAATGTACTTTTAAAAAAATGAGAGCATCCTTTTCCCACATTCTTTATTGATTTTCCATCTGCTCTAGATAGTTAAGAAGCAATCACACTTCATCAACTTATTTCATACAATGCAGGAACAAGAGCAGGAAAAGAAAACACAATACAAAAAATCATCATGATTGTCAAATAAAAGATTTTCTAGCCTCATTCAATTCATAAAAGGATATTACAGGGCAAGTAGTACATACCCATTGATTGTCAGTGACTCTCCTTTCTCACTCTCTTCTCTTTCTGCTGAACTTGAAAATATGTTGTGGTGGTTTAGATACTTATAACTTCAATTCAAAATCTAGACCATATGGACCACAAAAAGGATGGACAAAGACACCCATATATAAATATACAACAACAACAACAATTAAGCCTTTTTCACTAGGTGGGGTCGGCTACATGGATCAAACGACGCCACAGTGGCCTATAAACCCATATATAGATATGTAATTTTAAAATAATTTACCTGATGATTTTTTTCCCCAATCCCCTTCAAGTAGGAAGTATCAATTTTATTTATTCTGTTCTGTCTAAGCACATTCAATCAGGCATGTCTACAATTACTTGTTGTTTAATAACACCATTTTCTAATGCATAATTGTCCTTTCATAGTTATAGGGACATTTCCCCTAAACTCCTAATATCCTTATCCACTAGCAAACAATTCTGCAAAGTTCAAGCCCACAAAACTTATTGTGGAGCTTGAAGGGCCCAAAGAAATTTGAAAACAGAGTAAAAGATTGGATGACCAAAATTGATATACTAAAATGAAAATGGAGGGACTTACCTCACATTTATAATATATATTTTCATTCATGTACATTCTATTCTTCTTTAAACTATATATTCTCAATTGAATTTTATCATCTCACTTTTCTTGAATAACAAAATTCTAGTAATGCACAGCTAATGGCAATATTACAGTAAATCAAGGAAAACTTAGAGCATTAAAGTTTATGTGATAATGAGAAAATCTTGAACTTAGAGCATTAAAGTTTATGTTCCTTGGTTACCCATAAAGAGTTAAAGGCTACAGGCTGTGATGCTTTCAAATAGAGCACCTAAAAGTTTTCATAACTAGGGATATAATATTTACAAAGAATAAAATGCATTACAAAGAAAATTCAAGTTGAGAAACTACATATCAAGGTGGATATGAGAAAACTCGAATTTTTTTGCTGTTGCTATTGATTATCAAGCTGTGATTATTATTACTGTTGCTATTGATTATGATCTTAATTTGAATTTTTTTGCTACTTACGGCTATCTTTATTGAATTTTTAGGTTTCACCATTGGTGTATGAAAAAATTTGGAAGCAATGCTTTGATCCCACTAGATATTAAGATTGCATGGAATTATCATATGAATAAAATATGGAAAAATGAGGCTTTTATAAATTCTTAGGAAGCCATGGGTAATGGTAAAGATAATCCAAAGGTTGTGAACAACCTTATCAATAACTAGAATAATTAGGCACTACGAGATTATAATATGCCCTAAGTTAATAGAGTGAATTCTTCCATTCAATGCTCATCAGTAGATGCCCATTATTTTGAGATCAAACCTACAATTATACAGATAATGCAAGCTAATCAATTTAGTGGCTTACTGAATGATGACTAAATGCCTATATAGATCACTTCTAGATATCTATGAGACTTTCAAATACAATAATGTTTCCACAGATGTTATTAGAATGAGCCTTTTCCCATTTTCATTGAGGGGCAAAGCCAAAAGCTGGTTAATTTTCTTATCTATTGGTTCTATTACTATATAGAATGGCCTTACTAAAAAAAAATTTGGCCAAATTTTGTTCACCAGCAAAAACTACAAAAATGAGAAACCAAAATTATTATCATTGGCTAGTTTTAGAATGAATCACTATATAAGACTTAGAATTGATTCAAAGAACTGATGAGAAGATGATCTTATCATGGACTCCCTAAGTGGCTGTAAATGCAAATATTTTATAATGGTTTAGATAATTCTACCAGAACCTTAGTGGATGAACTAATTGGAAGAGCATTGATGAGTAAAACACAATAAGAGGCTTGTGTTTTATTGGAAGAGATGGCTACTAATGCGTACCAACGACCAACTAAAAGGAATGTGCCATGAAATACACTGGGAATTCAAGAGGTAGATGCATTTACTTCTATCATAGCTCAAATTGCTTCTTTATCTAAGAAACTTAATTCTTTGACTACTAATGTGAGTGCAATTTACACTCCACCTAAGATTTGTGACTTATGCAATGGAGCTCACTCTAGTTTTGAATGCCAAGTTGGTAATCCATTTACTCCATCTCAACTAGAGTAGGAAAAATAAGTTGGAAATTTTAATAGGTAACCCAATCTAACACCTATAATCAATGTTGGTGCAATCCACCAAATTTTTTTAATGGAAAAATAGTGAGAATGTGATGTAGGCACTTATTGCTCCTCAATGTTAATTCCAACCCTTCCCACCTAAAGTTTTCTTAGAAGATATTCTAGCCTAGCTCACATTGAACAATACTTAACTCAAAGAAAGTATTGAGAAATTTATGTTTAGAACAAAAGCTACTCTTTAGAGCCACAGGGTCTCAATTAGAAATTTATCTTTTAGACCTTGGCCTCTTAGGGTAGTTCCCATAGCCTAGGATGTACCTACATAGGATAATGGAGAAGTGTTCTTTTTCATGACTTTATGCTACTTTCTAATGGATAAACTTTACTGACACATTTGGTTTCTAAGGGATATTTTCAAACATGCAAAATCTTTAAAATGTGTGAGCCAGGTTTACTCTAAATTGAGTGTGTGCACTAACTTTAAAAATCTTTTTTTTTCAATAGACTTACAAAAGTCAAAGTAGTAGAAGTATAAAAGTCTCCAATCTTTTCTAATAATAGCCCCCTTCGAAAATTCATGGATGAAATAAACATATATAATAGATAAGTCAATTCTACAAAAACAAATAACACAATTCTTTTGGGGGCATTTTTAGTTGACAAACTTAGAATTTTTCTAATATAGGGACAATAAATCAAATGTAAACCAATTAGTATCCTTAGGATACAGAAAAATTCTAAAGTCAATTCTACCCTTTTACCATATCTTTTTCTTATATGTGTTGAAGGACGCTTTTTCATGTTACAGGATATAGAAAAAAATAATTCACTACTAGGTGTAAAAATCTCAAAAAGAAGCCCATCAGTGTGTCGCTTGTTTTTTTGCTAATGATGCAATCTTATTTACTCAAGCACTGAACTAAATAGAATCCTATAAGTGTATAAAGAAATTAGTGGCCAAAAGATTAACTTGTCAAAGTCTGCTCTCTTCTTTTCAAAGAACACACCACACAAATTTAGCCTTTCATCTCCCAATGCTGCTTTGACACATTTTCTATGCTTTTACCTTATATGATTGACACACACTAGCTAGCTCTTTGAAAATGACAATTAATAAATATCTACCACTCATAAATTGACCAGAAAAAGGTATAATAAACCAAAATATCTATCGACCAAAATTGACAAGAAAAAGGTAACAAAGTTCAATATCTACCACTCATAAATTGACCACCCAATCAAGGTTTTTCCATAGCCCTTCAAAGCAGAAACATATATGGGCAGGAACATGTAACATCTTAAAAGCAGAAATCGACGGGACAGAGAAGTAGAATAATGACCAAAAAGCAAGAAGGAACACTGAACTCACAAAGAGACTGGGAAGTCCTGACCACCTAATCAAGGGTGAATGTTTTCTCTGTTTTCACAAGCAGCTGTAACGAACAGGGAGGTCACAGAAGAAGGTCGAAATTTTACGGCCACTTTTGCAGCAGCAGCAGGCAGTACCGGCGGAGAGCAAGGCGAGTGGCTAGGGCACACGAACGAAGAGGCGAACACCGAAGAGCAGTTCACGGGGGCCTTGATTGTGAGTGTGATTTAAACCCTCCACTATGGGGGGTTCTCGGGAGAGGCTAGGGCACAATGAGGCTATGCGGGGTTCTCGGGAGGCAAGGGAGTTCTCGGGAGAGGCCAGGGGACAATGAGGCTATGGGGGTTCTTGGGAGGCAAGAGGCTACTAGGGCATGATGAGAATCTGGAAATGGAAGAGGAGGCTAGGGTAGAGACTGTGATGGGTTAAGTCCATCGGGCCTGGACTCTATCATGTGCAAGCCTGTAATTCAATCTTCAAGTGGGCCTCATTATTTGTGTTTTTTTTACTGAATTGATATTTTTAATTTAAATTTTATATTTTTTTAGTGATTTAATTTTTTGTATTTTTTTTAGACTAATCTTATATCTTCCAATTTAAACTTTATATATGTTTAGTGATTGGACTTCGGCCTTTTGTCCAAAAAAAAAACCAACATTCATTCACCTAGTAAAAAAAGTCAGTCCAAAAAAACCTTTGTAAAAAATATGTAAAATTTATTCACCCAAATAAACTCTAAGATTAAAGGGGTCTACTTGATTATGCATTACATTTTTTATAATTTTTTTGTAAAATATTTATTTTACTTGACTGTAAAAATAAGTAAGGTTGATCATAATGTTATACAATACTGACAATAGGGCAAAAGGGTCGTTTCATATTGCAATCTATTTTATTTCACACCACTTGGGTAGGCGCAAGGCTTCTTGTACAGAGCAATTTTAGGTGTGGCATCATGTAAATCAACCAAAGTAGAAACTCCACCTTTTAAGTGATTTGACTTTTAAAGTTTTATTTTGACATTATATGAATAAATTTCGTATTAACAATCTCAACGTGAAAAAAAATTTCTATTTAAAATTTTTAAAATAATTAAGTTTAAGTTTTCATATTTTAAAATCTTAAATTTATTATATTTTTAAATATAAATTTAAATATAGATTGCTATCTGATATATCTGGTTTAAAATTTTTTTTATTTGGTTCACATATTAAGTTCTTTGCAAGGATACGAGCATTGATTCAAAAAACAGCATTTTTTACAGTTTTTTGAAGTATTTTTACTTATTTATTTTAAAGTTTATTTTTAATAAATTTTTTAAATTTAATTTTATAAAATATATATTTTAAATGACCTTTTATATATTTAAAAGAAAATTTCAGATTTTTAACAAATCTTTATATTTCTTAAGTTTATTTTCTTTTTAATTTTTAAAGACAATATAATTTTTAAAATAATTTGTTCAAAATATTAAAATTTAAAAATATATTCCAATAAATTCAAAAAGAAAATAATCCAAATTTTCAAAAAAAATAATTTTTATTTATAAATTTATTATCTATTTAAAAATAAAAATAAAAGAAATTCTGGCGTGAACTTTTTTGTTTCTAGGATAAAAATTTCTTCTACTATAGTAATTACAGATAAAATGATATTTCTATAATTTCTTAATAGTATTCTATGACATAAAATATAAAAAATATTATTTAAAACACACTTATATTTCAAAGAATATTTCATTTACCTCTTTTAACCTCCTATTTTTTATTTTTCAATAACAAACATTTACACACACACACACACACAGATATATATATATATATATATATATATATATATATATATATATATATATATATATATATATATATATATATATATATATATATATATATATATATATATATATATATATATATATATATATATATATATATATATATATATATATATATATATATATTGATCAAAATTATATTACATCTAAAATTAAGCGTACATATAATTATTGGGAAGACATGTCTTTATTTTTTATAAATGCTTATTTCTTTTTGAAATTATTAATTTATTTCTCATAATATTAATAAAATATTTCTATTGATCAATTCTGAAAACTGTTAAATGAAAGTAATTATAAAAAATTTCTACAATAAAATATATCTACTCATCATTTATCTCTTTTAACTTATTTTTATTTCATTTCACTTTTTTGTTTTTTATAAGTTTTTCAAGATAAAATCATCTCCTATATAGAAGAGAATCTGTATATCGTGAGAATAAAAATTATAATCAATTATATCAACCAAACACAATAAATTAATGTAAAAGAACCTTCATTTCCATTCCATCAACTTATTTTTACAAATTAAGCGAGACTTAAATTTCTCCCTTAAAGATGATTATATATATATATATATATATATATATATATATATATATATATATATATATATATATATATATATATATATATATATATATATATATATATATATATATATATATATATATATATATATATATGCACATGTACGAACATACTATATACTACATAATCATTGTGACCAAAATTATATTAAATTCAAAATTAAGCGTACATATATTTATTACGAAAACATATCTTTATTCTTCATAAATATTTATTTCTTTTTAAAATTATTAAATCATTTCTCCTAATATTAATAAAATATATCTACTCATCAATTTTTAAAAATGTAAATTCAAAGTAAATATGAAAAATTTGTAAAATAAAATATATTAATAAAATATATCTATCCATCATTTATATCTTTTAACAACATTGTTTATTTCATTTTACTTGTGCCTTTTTTAGATGTTTTTCAAGATAAAATCATTTTCTTTATAGAAAAGAATCTGTATATCATGAAAGTAAAAATTATAATCAACTATATCAAACAAAAACAATAAATTACTGTGAGAGAATCTTGATTTTCATTCTATCAACTTATTTCTACAAATTAAACGGGACTTAAATTTTTTCAAAAATTATCTAAATTATAGCTAATTTTACTAATAATTTAAATATTATTTTAAAAATTAGATATAAAATGAGAGATAAAAAATTTATATATACAATTTATAGATTAGAGACGGAATTGGAGACGAAATATATTCCGTCTCTGAATTCTGTCTCTAAATCCGTCTCCAAAATTTTTTCCAAAATTAGAGACGGAATATTCCATCTCTGTCCTTCTCTAGAGTCAGAGACGGAATATTCCGTCTCTGTATGTAGAGACGGAATATTTTCCGTCTCTAAATTACAAAACTTTTCATCTATCTCTACCTTCTTAAATCCGTCTCTATTTCTATCTCTATTAGAGACAGAAATTATTCCGTCTCTAATTTCTGTTTCTAAATCTCTTTTTTCTAGTAGTGTCATGGGGTTATTGATTTCACAATGTACTGTGTGTAAATGAGAAATTTTCAAAATGAATTAGATGTTGAAGGAAAGTCATGACTCATGAGGAATTTCAATAATTTATTGATAAAATCCAAAATCTGAATTCACAGACAGCATCCCAATTTTGATAAAAAGATAAGTAAAAGAAACATATAAAATTCAATTTCTTCATGATTCACAGAAGCGTTTCTAGTTCAAAAGCCTCCTTCAAAGTTTCCACACCTAGGCATTCTCTCTTTCTCTCTGTCTCTATTGATAAACCCCAAAGGAAATGTCAGAATCATTGAATTCTCTACATCAGTTTTACATAATCTACCACTAGTGCTTTCTTGCTTAGGAATGAGCATGAAAAATCTTAGGCGTGTGAGGTTTTGAGAACCAGCTGAGGATTTAAAGAAGAGAAGACTAAGATAAGGAGAGAGAGAAAGAAAGAGAAAAAAATCGGTGGTCGATGTAATTTTTTTTTAATTATCTTAGTCCACTGTCAACTTAATAAGTCAGACATTAGAATTTTCTGTTAGCAAAATTGATAGAATTTAAGTCTATAAATTTAAAAGTGATATTTTTGAAACATAAAGATTTTTTTTAACTTAAAAAAATTTTAATGACTAAATTGAATTTGGCTACAAATCAAAAGAACTAAAATAAAATTTTACCCTAAACTGTCAATGGAATCAATTTCATTTTTTAGATATTGAAAAATCTTGTAAATCTGTTTTTTTGTGAATCTCTTAATTATTTTGACTATATTACGGTTTATGTAACATATTGTTTTCTGTATTATATATAATCTGGTATTTTTTATGTAAATATATATATTGTGACTAAAATAAATACACTAGTCTATACTTATAAATCTCTTTGTCCATTAGACACATGACAAACTTTGGTACATTTTTTATATTTTGTTCAATAAAATAATCTCTTCTTCAAACCATATGACAGTGGTTGAGATATTATAATGTTCTATTCAATAAAAAGTGTCTTTTGAAAGCTTTGCATGATTATTTTTAAAAATTATAATAAAAGTGTATCACTATCAAATTTTTTAAAATTTTTGTAGGAAAATAGTAGATACTATTTAAATTTCTATTATTTTGAAAATTAATATTATATTTTGAGAGAGTTTTGTAGGAAAAATACTTTATATAATTTTTGAAAAATACTTTATATTATTTAAATTTTCATTATATTAAGTGAAAAATGGATAATTTTTTTTGAATTGTTATATGAAAAATATTTGATACTATTTTAATCTGATTATTTTAAAAGAATTTAATTAAGCTAAGAGAAAAGAGGAGGGTTGTGTCTATATGAATAAGGATCAACGAAGCGATAGTGTTATGGCTAGGTCGTTGCCCAAAAGTAATACACTATATAACTCAAGTACAGTGTCAAAAGCGCAAGACCTACTGCATCGACGCCTGAGTGCAATGAAAAATATGTAAAGGTTCCCACACTTTAATGAACGGGTGTAGGTAAATAAGTTAGTTCATGAGAGTATGATCCGTTTTAGAACCTAAAATGTAGGCATGCTTATAGGAAAATAAATGAAAATAGTTGATACCATGATTAAGAGAATGATCACCATCATGTTCCTAAAAGAAATTAAATGGATAAGAGAAAAGGCAAAGGAATTAGATACTTTGAGTTTTAAGCTTTGGTACACTAGCAAGACAACAACAAGCAATCGTGTAGGCAAAATAATCGATAAGGAGTGGAGGAACATTGTGGTAGATGTAGAAAGATTATGATATAGGATTATAGCTTTAAAACTTGTAACGGAGCGAGATACTTTTAATGTGATTAATGTATATGCACCATAAGTTAGATTAGAGGAGAATCACAAGATAATTTTTTAGGAGGATCTAAAAGGTTTGGTTCAGAAAATACCTCTGAGAGCAAAAAATTTCCTAAGAGGTGATATAAATGGGCATGTAGGGAGTGAATCTAAAGGATACGAGAGTATACATGAAGATTTTGGGTTAGGGGAAGCAAATAAAGAGGGTAAAACTATTTTGGACTTTTCTTTGGCCTTTAATTTTACAATAGCAAAAACTTGCTTTAAAAAGCAGGTAAAACATGTTATCACGTACAAGAGTGGAGTAGCAAACTCTCAAATAAATTTCTTCTTGGTAAAGAAATCAAATAAAAAGTTTTGCACATATTGCAAAGTCATACTTAGAGAGAGCTTGGCCACCCAACATAGAATTTTAGTTTTGGATGTACGGATTAAGAGAAAAGTTGAAAGAAATAGTAAGAAAACGATTGAGAATTAGGTGGTGGTATTTGAAGAATAAACAACAAAGGAACTTTCAAAGAAGGGTGGAGAAAGAGGGGTTTCGGGAGGTTCAGAGAAATGCTAACGATGTATGGGACAAGGTGGCCAAAGGGATTAAAAAAAATAACAAGAGAGATACTTGGAGAATGAAGAGGCGTTGGACCAAAGGGTAAAGAATCTTGGTGGTGGAATGCAGAGGGGTAAGATAAAATTAAGGTTAAAAGGGAGTGTTAAAAGGGAGTGCAAGATAGGATTATGTAAAGATAATAAAAATTGAGAAAAATATTAAGTTGTTAAGAAGTTTGTGAGTAAAGCGAGATCTAGAGCTTTTGAAGGGCTATATCAATTTTTAAGAACTAAGGATGGGGAAAGAAAATTTTTTAGGCTTACGAAGGGTGGGACAAGAAAGATAAGAGACCTAAACCAAGTAAAATATATTAAAGATGAAGAAGGTAATGTCTTGGTAAGAGAGCAATATATCCAAGCACGATGAAAAAGTTACTTTCAAGAGTGTTTTAACGAAGGACATGAGTTGGCATATTATTTTGATAGATTAAATATTACAGAGGAGGACTGCAATTATACCTTTTATCCTAGAATTCAAGAGCTTAGAGTAAAGAAGGCTTTGAAGAGAATAGAAAATGACAAACTAGTATGACCTAATAATATACCTATTGAGATATGGAAAGGTCTAGGCAGGAAATGTATAAGTTGACTCACTAAATTGTTTAATGTGATAATGATATATAAGAAAATGCCGGATGAATGGAGAATAAATACTTTAATTCCTATCTATGAAAATAAAGAGGACATACAGAATTGTGCCAACTAAAGAGTGATTAATCTTATGAGCCATATTATGAAGTTATGGGATAAGGTCATTGAAGAGAGATTAAGACAAGAGACTCAAGTCACATAGAATCAATTTGGTTTCATGCTAGAAAAGTCAATCATGGAAGCAATTTACTTATGGTGGAGATTGATGGAAATATATCAAAGAAAGCAAAAAAGATCTACATATGATTTTTATTGATTTAGAAAAGGCATATGAAGTTAGAGTCATGGAGACAAGTTTTGGAAACACATGGCTTTCATTTAAGTAGAAATAAAATAGAATGTATTTTTAGTAAAATTTGAACAAATACGAATTTAGAAGTCAAACTTAGAGATCAGATATTAAAATAAGTCACACACTTTAAATTTCTTAGATCCATTATACAAAATAACGGTGAAGTAAAGGAGGACGTAAACCATAGGATTCAAATAGGATGGATGAAATGGAGGAAGGCTTCGAGTGTCCTTTATGATAGAAAGTGTAACAACTCTAAGATTTAGTAATTTTCATTTATGTATGGATTATTAAAAAAAATAAAGGAGTAGGGATGTAATTGAAAGGTTTTAAAGATGAAAATGAAAACTTATTAATATTTTGGGGGTCAAATTGTAATTTTCTAAAGGTTTAGGGGTCAAAATGTAAATAATAAAATTTGCAAGGATTTCCTCTAACAATTAGCAAATTGTTAAATGGTCCTTCCATCATTTATTTAAAAAAAAGAGACGAAATTTTTTTTTTGTAAAACGATTATGAATAGTGTCTCTGTCTCTCTCCTCCATTTTCTTTCTCTAGATCTGAAGTACTTTCGAGCATCTGATCTCAAAACTAAGGGTACCACTAGATTTAGGACGAAGAGTACTATGATATTGGCCGAACAATTTTTCAAATTGGCCAAATAATTGTCACATATCAGAAGTAGAAAATCTTAAAAAAAAGTAAACTCTGAAACTCCTATTTAGAGACCTCAAATTGAAAATCTGACACCATAGATGGATTCATGAGATAGATAAACTATAGGATATGAAGTTTTATAGTCATCCGACAACTTTTGGTGTCATGAACAGTAGCCTCGACTGACATAAATAGTGATTCCAATAAGTGTGAACAGTAATTTCGACTGACATAAATAGTGATTCTGACCGATGTGAATAGTATTTCTGGCCATGAACAATACCCATCAGTTGACCAGCATTGACAAAACTCTCGAAGTCATTTCCTATTGTTTTTTTAGGTCTATTTAGTCAAATTTGAATTGAAAAAGTGCATTTTGAGGCTATCCAACCTAGAGTCTTACCATGTGAGTAAATAATTCTTTCTATAACTTATCCTATGCTCTTCTTGAACTTTAAATGTATAAATAGTTATGTTTATAAGTTATTTATACTATCATAAATTTTTGAAATGTGTTAAAATATCTACTTTTCTTACTAACTGGCATGTAGTTCAAAAAGAGTATGGTTTTACAAATAGATTTTGAAACTCATTGAATATGTGATTCTAAATGTATTTTTCATCATTTGGTAAAGTGAATATTATGTGCATTAGGCATTGATCTATAAAGCTATAAAGTTGCCAAATAAGATTAAATGGCAAGCATAAAACTCATGGCGACTTGCTTGATAATTATGCATTAAATTTGATGGATATGAGGAAGCAGAAGGGTGATGGATATGCATTAAATTTGACGGATATGATAATTATGCATTAAGTTTGAGACGATACCGAGTAGAAGGTATCAATGGTAATGTGAGGAAGCAAAAGGGTGATAAACTCACATTCCCTAATTACCTATTGTGACTATGACAGTGGTAATATGAGGAGGCAGAAGAATGATGAACTCATTGACAGTGGTAATGTGAGGAGGCAGAATGGTGCTAAACTCACATTCCCTAATTACCTATTGTGATTGTAGTCAATCGGTCACTATACGTATAGCAAATGAGTGAATTGAGTATATTGAGATCTATGACATGCTTGAACATTATGTAAAAATAGTGGATTTTCAATGCATATATAGTATGTTAATTATACATCAACAAAAGTTATGATTTTATCTTAAAAGTTTAATATTTTTATGTAACTTATACAGCTGAACATAATACCTTCCCTTACTGTGTGCTTAGAATTATTTAATGGTTCTGATATGGGATCCTCCCAATGTTTTTATGAAAAATATTTTGATGCATAATAATATTTGAATAATGATCATACAATATTGCATAAGGTTGCGGATATTTGAATGTGATTTGAACTGAAAATATTTGAAATGTGAGTCTCATATGGATGTACCTCTGAACTGAAATTTTCTATATGATAAATTTATATATATATATATGAGTACATCTATATGTTGACCTAAATAGTCATAGGAGATTTTATCTGCTCACTAAGTTGTCAAACTCATTACACGATATCTATATTTTTTTTAGATAAGAATACATAGTTTGGTCATTCCCCTTCATATAGTTGATCAGTTAGACGACATAATCTTTGAGTGAGTCTACCTTGTTTCCAGGGCTAGCAGATTTTGGTTTTATTTATACTTGTACTCTAGAGTATGCTCTGAACGCCACATGCAGGATCCTTGCTTCTATTGTTACTATGGTATTTATAAACTTGAACTGTATATTGTGGTTACATGAGAGAACCTATTTGTATCTGTTTCCATAATGAAGGTTTGTATTATTCCTGTTATAGTAAAGATATGTCTGTAAAGTATGTGTTTCACGTGCCCTTAAATTGGGGGCATGACAAAAAGTTCTGCTCAAAGTTAAAGAAAAATTCTACCATACATTTATAAGACCTGCTATGTTGTATGGTATTAAATGTTAGACTATTAAAAGACAACATAAAAATAAACTCAATGTCGCAAAGATGAGAATATTACGCTGGATGTATGGACACACTAGAAGAGATATGATTAAGAATGAGTACATTAGAGAGAAAGTTGGGGCACCTATCATGGAGAAGATGGTGGAATCTCACTTAAGGTGGTTTGGCTATATATGGAGAAGACCTGCAGAAGTCATACTGAAAAGAGCAGATTAAATGGAGAGTAGTTCATTAATTAGAGGTAGAGAGAGGTCAAAGAAAACAATAGGCGAAACCATTAAGAAATATTTAACAATTAATAATATCTCTATGGATCTCATTTATAATAGGCCACTATGACGTCATTTGATCCATGTAGCTAACCCCGCCTAGTGGGAAAAGACTTAATTAGACATATGATAGAGTGTTAAGAGAGGTTTTATGAAAACTTTAAAGACAAAATAAATATGTATTCAATATATTTGAGATCAAATATATATACGATAGGATCATGACTTGCGTGAGATCACAAAATAGGGATACAAAAGATTTTTCTACAACTATAGAACTACATCAAAGATCATCTCTGAGTCCATATCTTTTTAACTTGATTTTGGACGTAATTACTATACATATCCAAGATTTAAGGCCTCGATGTATGATTTTTATATATGATATAGTCTTAGTTGGTGAATCGATAGAGGAACTAAATATAAAGTTAGAGTTATGGAGACAAGCTTTGAAAACACATGGCTTTTGTATAACTAGAAATAAAACATAATATATAAAATGTAATTTTAGTAAAAAGCGAAAAAATACGAATTTAGAAGTAAAACTTGAAAACTATATATTAAAACAAGTCACAAGTTTTAAATATCTTGAGTTCATTATACAAAATGACAGCGAAGTAAAAGAGGGCGTAAAGCATATGATTCAAGTGGGTTGGATGAAATGGAGGAAGGTTTTAAGTGTCACTTGTGATAGAAAAGTGCCACTCAAATTTAAAGGAAAATTCTACCGTACGGCTATAAGACCTGCTATATTGTATGGTACTAAATGTTGGGTTGTTAAAAGACAACATGAAGATAAATTCAATGTTGCAAATATGAGAATATTGCGTTAGATGTGTAGACATATTAGAAGAGATATAATTAGAAATGAGTGCATTAGAGAGACGGTTGGGGTAACACCTATCGAAAGAAGATGATAGAATCTTTCTTAAGATAATTTGGCTATATGTGGAAAAGACCTACAGAAGCCCTACTGAAAAGAGTAGATCAAATGGAGAGCAACCCAATAGTTAGAGGTATAAAGAGACCAAAGAAAATAATAGGTAAAACCATTAAGAAAGATTTAATAATTAATAGTATATCTATTGATCTCATTTAATATACCATTATGGTGTTGTTTTGTCACGCCCCCAATTTAAGGGCACGTGAAACACATGCTTTACAAACATATATTTGCCATAACATGTATAATACACTCCTTTATCATTGAAAACATTTACATATAGATATTCCCATATATACACAATATACAGACTAAGTCTATAAATATCAAAATAACAGTAGAAGCAGGGATCCTGCCTGTAGCATTCAGAGCATACTCTAGAGTACAAATATAATATAACCAAAAATCTATGAGCCCCGAAAATAAAATAGGCTCACCAGATCATAGGTTGCCTAGCTGATCATCTATTTGAAGGAAAAAGACAAAACTCTGTATTTTTATCTGAAAAATGTAGAAATATCGTGTAGTGAGTTTGATAACACAGTGAATAGATAATACCTCCCCTATGATCTCTTAGGTCAACATATGGATATACTCATATATTAAAATTTATCATATAGAAAATTATAATTTAGAAATACATCCATATGGGACCTATATTTCAAATATTCTCAATTCAAATCACATTCAGATATCCAAAATCATATGCAATACGATATGATCATTATTCAAATATTGTTATGCATCAAAATATTTCTTATGAAAACATTAGGAGGATCTCATATCAGAACCACCATATCAGAGTTCAAGCCTTTTTGTACTTTGGTGGTGTAAGATTTGTCTAAATTTAACATCCCAACTCAAATTTGTCCTACCACCATTCAAGAGGACACGTGAAGGGATTCTAATATGGGTAATTTTTCAAGCACACAGTAAGGAATGGCAAATCACATATCATATAATCGGCATCTCACCTAAATAGGAGGCATCCCGCTCTCCTTCACATATTATGTCCCCGTGTGTTGGCCGTTATAAGAGGCTAGCACCACCCCTACTAACTGAGGTGTCAAAGTACACCTGGGCTAACATCACCTACTGTTAGACAACAATGTTTTCAATATAATTTCTCCACAAAAATTATTATTTACACATATGTCATATCGTTCAAAGCAGAGATTTTAGTATAAATTCAAAATTTTCAGTCTCAATACAATTTCTCTGTCAGAAACTTTCCAATCAGGGTAATCATATATAGATGCCCTTTTTCAAGGTAATCTTATAGCTTTACATATCAATGCCATGTACACAATATATTTCTTTTACTACATGATAAGAAATATATTTAAAATCACATATTCAATTGGTTCAAAAATCTATTTCTAAAACCACACTCTTCTTGAACTATATGCTAGATTGCAAATAAATTAGGTAATTTAATCCATTTTAGAAACATATAAAGGTATAAATAACTTGTAAACAGAACCAATTATACATATAAAGTTCAAGAAGAGCATAGGGTAAGTCATAGAAAGAATAATTTACTCACAGGGTAAGGCTCCAGATTGGACATCCCTAAAATATAATTTTTCAATTCAAATTTGATCAATAGACTTCAAAAACGAGTTCAGAGGGTCTAAAAACTTAAAAAATGACTCCAAAATCACGAAATTTGGCCTCTAGGAGCTTAGTCAACACTAGCCAACTGATGGGTACTATTCACGATCAAAATTACTATTTACCACCGGAATCACTATTCATACCATCTAGATTTACTATTCAAAATGCATAAAAAATTGTCAAATAGCTGAAAATTTTCATATCTTATAGTTTATCTATTTCCAAAATCCATCTACGGTGTCAGATTTTCAATTTGAGGACTCTACATAGGAGTTTTAGAACTTATCTTTTTCTAAAATTTTCTACTTCCATCTGTAGCGATTCTATGACCGATTTGAAAAATTGTTCGGCCAATATCATAGTACTCTTTGTCCTGAATCCATTAATACCCTTATTTTTTAGACCAAAGGCACGAAGGTACTCTAAATCTGGAGAAAAAAAATGGAGAAGAGATAGGTACTATTCACATACCTTGTTACGGGAAGAATTTTTTTCTTTTTCTTTTTTTATATTGATGGAGGGACCATTATGCAAAAATTCAATTTTTCGGGGAGGTCCTTGTAAATTTTATTATTTATATTTTGACCCCTAAACTTTTAAAAAATTACAATTTGACCCCAAAAATATTAATAAGTTTTCATTTTCGTCCTTAACATATTTCAATTACATTCCTACTCCTTTATTTCTTTTATTAATCCATGCATAAATGAATATTATTAAATTTTAGGGTTGTTACATGTTTGATCTATGTAGCCTACCCCACTTAATGGAAAAATGCTTGATTGTTGTTTGTTGTTGAGAGAAAAATGAGTAGCTTTTAAATTTGAATATTTATACATATTTGAAACTATTTCAAATTAGATTAAAAAATAATAAATTTTAAAGAAATTCAGTAACATTAATTTTGTGTGAATAAAATATTTTTCAAATACTTTTACTTATTATATTAATAAAGTGCTAACATCTTGCGAGTTTGAGGCTAGTCAAGTATATGACAATAGTTCAGCTTTAAACCATTAATAATTTGAGATGGTGATCAAATTTTGTTTTTCAAATCTAATATAGTAAGAATAATATTATAGGGTGGATTAATTTAATATAATGAAATTTTGTTAAGAAAATAGGAGTGATCAACGTAACTCTGTATATCTTTTATATGGTAATTTACAAAGAATTTTGATGGATATTAAGATGTGATTATCCTCTTTAACAAAATTAAATAAGTGCTTGCTTAATTACTGAACACTATATATGTTTGAATTTTCCATCTCAATTTTTAAAAAAAATTTATGTTTTTCTACTATTATGAAGTAAGCTTAGTCAAAAAGAGCTTCAATTTGTAGTGTTCTAGTCCTTTATTCATTACTTTTCAAATGAAGTAATCATCCAAATTGTAACCCATAATTAATGTTATGAACAGGATGGGATAGAAGCTTACAATTAGTTAGTTTAATTAGTAGATGGTCAATATGTCAATTTAGATAATTTTAAAGGATGTATATTTGGAAGAAACAGACTTGTATTTGATCATTTTGATGATTTGAGAAAGAAATATTAAGCTTTTTTTTCTCGAATTAGAGAGTTTGGGTGAAAGTAAGTGCCTAGCTAGATTGTATCAGCCCAGGTTCTATAGGTCATTAAGAATTTGGTGTAAGCTTATACAACAGGTAAAATTCATTCAAAATTTAGCATTTGGATTAAAAAAAATTTCTTACATGACAGTATGGAGATTTAATTTGAATGTAAAGTTTGATGCTTTAATAAACCATAACTTCGACATTAACAATAATAATTTAAGGCAAATAATTAAGGAGGATAACAAGATTTTAAATTCTAACTAAGAGTTGTTAGGAGAATTGAAACTTAAATATAATTTCAAAATATATTTGACAGACCCCATAAAGCTAGAAATTTGCAAGAAAGCTCGTAGAAAATGATAAAATTACCAAAATGCACCTAAGAGGTTGGAAAATGAGCATTTTGTCCCTTGTTGGCTTCCACTCCATGGGGCTTAACCTCCAAGCCTCCAAAACATAAGCCCCACAAAAACTTTCCCCTATTTAACCCCTTGGCAACCTCAAACCCTAATCTCCCTCATATCTCTCTTTATCCACTTATTTTCTCTCTTCAACAATTTGTAACTATATTAAAACTCTATTGCATTTCACCCATATCAACAATCGAACCCAATCTTTATGTTCAAGGAGTACCAAAACCTCTGGTTGTCCAAAAAAATGTATCATCAAAGGTAAATCAAACCATAAATCAAAACCAACGACACATATTGATCAAAATGAGTAGATTTTGATTCAAGTACCTTTGGACCTCTATTTTTTACACCACTATTACTGTTGGAAACAAAATCACGTACATTTAGTTAGTCATCATAACCCAAATAGGTAAAAAAAGAGAGTCATAGATGAAAGAGAAAACCACTTTTGGCCATTCTTATAAATCATACTTGAAGTGCTTAAATAAAAAATATGACCCCATCAACAGATTTAGTCCATTCCAAGAAGCTTAACCTCCAAGCCTCCAAAACATAACCCCCTTGGTAGCCTCAAATCCCTATCTTCCTAAAATCTCTCTCTATCACTTTATTTTCTCTCTCTAACAATTTGTAACTATATTTAAACTATTGAATTTCACCTCGAGCCTAATCTTCATGTTTAAGGGGTACCACAACCTTTGATTGCCTAAGAAAAGTTATCATTGGAGCCAAATCAAATTGTAAACTAAAACCAACGACCTATATTAGTAAAAATGAGTAGATTTTGACTCAAGTACTTTTGGACCTCTATTTTTACACCATTGGCATTGTTGGACTTAAAACGACAAGATCTATATATTTGGTTTTTTATCATCACCCAAATAGGCCAAAAAACAAGAATCATAGAGGAAAGAAAAAACCACTTTTAGCCAGTCTTGTAAAGCATACTTAAAGTGCTTAAATTAGAAATCTAACCCCACAGAAAGATTTGGAAGGTGGAGAAATCTTGAAAGTAAAATTTTTAGCCCCATAACCATAGCTACATGCCCTTACATTTCTTGTTTTACTCTGAGAGTGGATCCTAGGCATCACCACATCTCCAACGCGTGCAAGGTCAATTTTTACCCATAGACCCATTAGATTGTTGATCAATTCACTAGGTAGGGTTGACCATTGACTTTGAATATTTTCACTATATACTTTTGATGAGAGGATTCTATACACACAAATTAAGTATCTTTAGCTTATAATTTTGTTAGTTTTTGAGTAAATTTTATTTAAATTATGTTTGATTGTGTGTTTATTCTTGAAGGAAGAAAGGAGTTGAAAAAATGAGAAGACTTAGAGAAAATAAAGAAAAAGGAGCAAGAATTGCATATTTTGAACAACTTCAACATTGTTTCACTAACTTGGGCATAAATCTTCCATCTGAGCTCCGATTGAGAAGATTCACGAGGTTATAGAAAGCTAAAAAATGATCTACCACTTTCATGTTGAGTTTTGAGAGATATGGTGTCCATTACAAGAAAATCAAGATTTTGTGACGACTAAAGTTATCACAAAAAGTTAAAAAATCGTCACGAAAGACATTTTGAGACGACTTTTAGTGGTCACAACCTCGTTGCAAAAGGTTTTTGGTGACGACTTTTGTTGTCGTCACTAAAAGTTTACTATTAGTGACCACCAAAGTCATCACAGAAAGCTTTTAAAACCGTCACAAAAAACTTTAAAGTCATCACAAAAAGGGTTTATTGAGTTAATATTATGCTTTTTAGTGACGACTTTTTTAAGTCGTCACAGAAAGTGTCTTAAATCAATGGTTTTAGTGACTACTTTCAATAACGACTTATTGGGGTCGTCACTAAATCTATAATATATAGTTGGTTTCAGTGACAAATATAGTCGTAACTGAATATGTTTTCAGTGACGACTTTTTAAGGTCGTCACTGAATCCTCTATATTAATTTTTTTTGCATTTATTATTTCAGTTGCAATTGAAAAAAATGAAAAATAATGAAAAAAGAACCAAAGGAAATAATAAAAATATATATAGAATAATTTCAACAATAACATTATTTGTAAACAATTACAAAATGTCAATTAACTAAAAATATTACACATGACAAGAGAGCTATTAAATATTGGTGCTACAATTAAGTAGGTGGTTTATTTGGAGATACTGGTGCTACATCAGTTGTAGAACTTGGTATAGCACTACTCGTTGGAGCTATTAGAATTTGCCCTTGTTTATAACACACAATAGCAAATTAATACTCGAAAGTAACGAAATTAAAGTGAATTAAATTAACATATTTGTGCACTACTATGCATTTCCCATAACCAAAAGCAATCTTACAAGATTCCACTTACGTGGGGTCATATATAAGATCCACAAAGTTGACTACAAAATCTATTTCACCTCACCTATTGAAGCATGAGTTTGTTAAAAACACACACAATGAAGTTATGTCAACATTAAGACCAATTAAAAAAAAAGGGAACGGTTATAGGAACATTCCAGAAAGTCTTCTTTATGAATTCATATAACCTTCAAGTTAAATAATTTATTATATGTGAACTTTCATCAGACAATGTCAGGCCTTTCAAATTTTAATAAGAAATCATGAATTTATACAGTACAATGCATATGAACTTCCACATCATCCTCATTAAGATATATATAACAGATCATAGGAGACTGCAAAAACCTGTATCTTTAATCCTATAATGTATGCAAACATTTGTGGAGCTTTTTTGAATAGGTGCACAAGGCTACCAAGTAACGAAGATATTCAGTAAAACAAAAACAGAAACAAAAAAAAAGTAACTGAGAATCACAAGAAAATAAATATCTTTTTGAATATTTTTTGGCTACTGACACCAAATGGGTGATACATGAAGGTTAACTTGGCTAGGAAAAGTATCCCACCCAAAACACCCCCAAAATAAAAATAAAAATTAAGGAATATAATCCTGGAGTTAACTGTAAATGCAAATTCAAAATAAAATGATACTTAGCTAAGAAAGACATATAATCTCAAGGAGGTTATTATAAATCTCATTGCACATATAAACTAATATCATCAAATTTTCATATATAATCATAGGAATAAAGGATAGGGGAGTTACCTTACAAACAAACCAAGCTTTGATAGCTAGTCTTAAAAATGGGTTTAAAATTCCTAAAGTAGAGTGGCTTAATCTTTTTCCTAATGCAGATCTTAGAATTTCAAATACAAGGTCAATGATCCAAATTTATCAATATGAATATTCTTGCATTTTTTTTCTTCTTTCATTTTATTGTTTCTATTATTGAGGAGCATAAATTGGACAATAATTCAATTCACTTCCAAGGAAATATGACAAAGAGCTGGAATGGCAAAGGACCACGTCTCACATTTGTGCAACAATGAGAAATGCTATTGACACATCTGCTGCTATGAATGAATCTAATTTTGAAAGAAATTTTTTTTTAAGTAGGACTCATAGTTAGGCAAAATCACCCAGATGCAGCACAACACCCCAACAGTTGTGCACAGTTTTTTGCCATAATAGATGTGTAAATAGCTTTACTATGTGACAATTTAGACTTGCTCAATTTTGAATATCTACCGAGGAAACTATCACATTGCTTGTAATCAGGATCACCAAGCTTATTATTGAACATGCTAGAAAATCAGACTTCTCAACTCAAAAAAAAAAAATTAAAATTAAAACCTTTGGTCTCTTAGAAAGATCTTTTTCATCAACCTCTTTAGGAATTCATAAACCAAAATCACTTAAAGATGGCAATAAAAGATGTATAATCAAAGAACTCATAAAATTTAGGCTAAACCATCAGCAAGGCCCACATCATTTCTCATTATGCATTCCCAGATTAAATTCTAAATCTGTCAAATTATTACTAAAAAATTTATCTAGCAACCACATCATCAAATGCAGTGCAATGATATTCTCTCCTACAAATCTCTGTTGATTCATTTAGATTTATCTCTCTTGAATGAATGTTGTGAAAAAAATTCCCAAAAAGGGAAGGAAAGAAAAGAAAAAAGAACGGCAAAAGAATATGTCCGTTTCTTCCTCACCTCAATCACTCATCAGTCTATGTACTCATTCAAATTCTACAATTTATGTAAAGAGCCCTACATTGTCAACATTTATTCCTCACCTCAATCACTCATCAGTCCTGACAATTAATAAGAAATTTTTCAAACATAAATTAACAATTTTATTGCAAATAATTTAATAAAAACCAAAAATAAAGTCACAAACTTAATGCACCCTCAAGAGAATCTAAGGTGATACATTACTTCTCTCCTAAGGCATCATAATGAACAAAGAATCTAAATATGAAGTTAAAATGACAAGTCTAGTAATGATCCCTTTACAACTAATTAAAAAATGAAGATCTAGAAATGATAAAGGAATTATGAAACAATCATAGAAAAAAAGAAGAAGAAAGCAATCTAAAGTTTGCATAACTACAAGTTGAGAAATGAAAGTGAAACTTCATGGAAAATTAAGAGGCGTAATAGGTTCAAATACCCTTTTCAGCCTAGCTAGAAAGCATGCCTGGTTCAGCTAAAAAGCATTCTCCTTATTACAAAAACCATTCTTCCATTCCTATGTTTAGAGCAGTTTAAGTTTTCTTTTTATTTTCAACAATCAGCAATGCCCTTTTGAGAACCAGGATCACGTAATAGATTCAAATGCCCTTTTCAGCCCAAAATGTATAATTGGTATAATTGGTACAAGCCAAAATGCATAATTGGTATGAGCTAGAACAACAATCTATTAATGCTACACAAGAAAATACAGATTTAGAATTCTCACCATTCAAAAGGTCCAAACTTAATAATTTCGAAATAAGGGTTCGAGACTAACTTCCATAAGTATTAAAATTCAAATAGAGTCAAAACAACATATTTTTCAATCTTTGACCCTATTTTTATATGCAATGAATGAAGCAAAAATAGCATATGTTTGTAAATTCAGATAGACAATACCTGAACTATTTCAAAATTTATAGATTGGGCAGGAATAAATCAATTATTATACACTATACAGTAGGCATTCTTATATTTTCATTTTATAGGTCGTAAATGAATAAAATCTCATTTTGATATCTTTATTCATCAGGTTGTGATCAATATAAAAGTATGAACATATGGAATTACCTACTGAAGAGATGTGATTAATCTGCTAGATAACCTTCTACAACTGAGCCTTCAGAACGAGCTTTGTTGTGAACATATAATTTCAATGTACGTAGATACCTACAAAAGTGAGTTAAAATTAATACGGTGCCTAATATTAGAAACAACTCAAACTTATGTAAGAATAAGATAATGTTACCTTTCAATTGGATACATCAATCGGTACTAAACAAGCCTAGCTATCTTTGCTTCTCGGGCCAAGTGTACTGCCAAGTAAACCATGATGTCAAAGAATGCCGGAGGGAACACAGTCTCTAGTTTACATAATGTATTGGAATTTTTTTTTTCAATAGAATCTAAGTCTTCCATGGTTAAACACTTTGAACATAGAATCTTAAAAAGTTGTGCCAAATCTATTATGGGATCACTCACCTCCTTAAGCAACAAGCCACGAATGGCAATTGGAAATAGTTCCTGCAACAATATGTGATGGTCATGAAATTTCAATCCAAATATCTTTTTCTCTGATACATTGACACATCTTGAAATATTTGAGGAAAATGCATTGGGAACCTTTAAATTAGCCAAAAAATTACAAACTTTTAACTTATCTTGTGGCAATAGCACATAACTCGCTGCCGGTAGCAAAATGTTGTTCCCATTATTAATAGAATGCAAACATGACCTAATTCCCAAGTCCATCAAATCATACCAGCTCTTCACTGTATCCTTCGCCTTTCCAGCCATATCCATTACTGTGGACACAATATTGTCTGACACATTTCTCTCAATGTGCATGATATCAAGATTATGTCGCAGTAAAAGTGTTTTCCAATAAGGAAGTTCAAAAAAATGCTTTTCTTCTTCCAATTATAGGCAACACTCGATTGGTCGCGCATTCGCTTGTTGCCCTTTCCAAATGTCACACTCGACAAGAGTTGTAGTTGTTTAAGTGCTTCTTCACCAATCAAATATGTATGGGCGACATTATTTTCCACTTTACCATTAAATGCCCTCTTATTCTGACATCATGGATGATTGGCTGGCAAGAAGCGACGATGTCCCATATAACATAATTTGCTGCTCAACGACATAGAGTGTATATGTTTGTGGCAACAAGGACATACTAATTTTCCTTTTGTTGACCACCCTAAAAGATTACCATACGCAGAAAAATCATTTATTGTCCACATGATAGCAGCTCACATACTGAAATTTGACTTTGAATGAGCATCATATGTCTCCACCCTTGACTCCCACAATTTTTTCAGCTCTTCAATTATTAGTTCTAAATATACATCTATATCATCTCTTAGAGAATTGGGTCTTGGGAAAAGAAGTGTCATTTGACGTATGGTTGTTTCATACATTTTCAAGGAGGCAAGTTATATGGTACAAGAACAACTGGTCAGATACTATGGTTAGTACTCATATTTCCATATGGTTGGAAGCCATCACTTGCTAAATCCATCCTTACATTTCTAGGGTCAACTGAAAAATCAAGGTATTTCTTATCAAATGATTTCCAAGCAATGGAGTCAGCTAGGTGCCTAAGCTAACTCTCATCCATACATTCCTCCTTGTGCCACCTTATATCTTTAGCAGTGTGTGCTGCCATGTACAATCTTTGTGACCTAGGCTTTATTGAAAAAAAGCGAAGGACTTTGTGTGCTTCTTTTTTGCCTCCGTGTCCATTTAATTTCCATCTGGACAACTTGCATTTAGGGCATGATTGTGCATTTGCATGTTGTTTTTTGTATAGAATGCAATCATTCTTACATGCGTCTATTTTTGTATAGTCTAAACCCAAGTCTTGAACAACCTTCTTGGCTTCAGAGTAGGAATTGGGTACTTGGGCTCCATCTGGCAACACTTCTTTAAACAAGTCCAACAACATGTCCATAGACTTATCGCTCCAATGATTACGACACTTCAGATCAAGTAGCCTAACAATGAATGACAACTTCGGTACCTTGTCACAATTTGGATATAGACATGTTTCGGCATCTTCCAGTAATTGGTAAAACTTCTTTGCATGCACATTTGGCTCTTCGTTGTTTTCTATATTAGTATCCAACTCCTCTGTGTTCATAACTCCATATGCATCATATTTCATCTCAATCATGTCATTCTCCTCAACAATATTACCTTCATCAAGGGGATTTGAAGTCATCCCTAGAACTTCTCCATGAAGATCTCAGACCTTGTATGACTCCAAAAAAACCATTCTTCAATAAATCAAACCGCATTTCATGACTCACTTTGAACATCACATTTCTATATTTTTTGCACGGACACCTCATTCTACTTCCTATCCTTAATTCACTGTATATCCACTGAAGAAAATAATCCACCCCCTGGATGTATATGGGATTATCTCTATTTTTAACATTCAACCAATTTTTGTCTATAATATTGCCTACAAAATTTATTGGAGTGAATATGAGCAATTAAAGAAGAGAAAGCAATATATTTGGATGAGATAAAGAGTATGTGTATTGCTAGAATAGAATGAGATCATGTTGAAAAAAGTAGGATAATTGAGATCATGGTGGAATAAAATGATTATTAGAATGAGAACATATTACACTAATAGACCGTAAGCAAATTCTTAGGGTTTAGGACATATCAAGAGAAGAATAAGTACATACAGTGCTAAGAACATATCATTGTGTTCTTTCTCTTTTTCCATATACATGCCCAACATAGCACTGGTTGAGAAAATTTAAAAAGAAGCAGATTTCTTATGGATGAAGTGTTGGCTTTTACAAAAATAAGAATATAGCAACAAATACTTAAAGATTCTCCTCAACAAAAGATTAACGGGAAATCTATGCTGACATTTTTTCAGTTGTTGGGAAATTAATACCAAATATCTCATTCACCCAGACATGGTATTTGTAATTTCACATACAAGATAAATGGAAAGAAATTGCAAGACATGATATAGCCAAGCTAATCATTAACGTTAGCAACTTGTTTCTATCAAAAAAAGAAGTTAGCCTTAGTAACCTGTGAATTAAATTGTTTTAAGGTTGCAAGGCTATATTTTTATGATATTAAACCATTTATAAGCTCCTTTATTATGTTAAAAGAAGTAAATTAGTAAGGCCAGATCTTACTGATAGTTCTCCTTGTTTCTAGAATGATGAGTGAGTTTTATAACCATGAATTAAATACTTTCATCTTAGTTGTTTGTCATATTTAAGCACTTATTTTTCGTATTTATCTTTAGTTTTGTGCATCTTTTACAGATAGAGAAAAAATAAAAAATGGACGCAATTGGAGGAATCAAAACAAAATTGTGGTTCTTTGGAAATGATGTCTATAAATCAAGGAGATAAAATAAATTCATTAAGGATGATTGAGTAAAGAGCATTATCTTTTTGAATCCTAAGACGCATCCTAATGCATATATGTGTCAATTCAATCTTGATTTATAACCATATTTTCAAAAGAACTTAAACATAAAGATTCAATGAACATCCAATGTTGAAAATCTGTTTGTTGTTTGTTTTTTTGTCCGACCTTACTCCACAAATTCGGACATTGAAAGGGTGAAAATTGGGCTAGAAGAAAATCTGCTTGCTGTTGCAGCCTAGTCCAACCTTTCTACAATATTTGGGCTATATCTCATAAAATACGCAGTCAATATATACGAAATTTGGCAAGTAGATAGCTAACATAATTTGCTACAACTTTACTTTCACATGGGCAACAAATTCGGTGGCTATCAAAAAAGAATATCATGATTACTTTTGATGGACATAGTACAATCCAACCTGTCAACTTTAGTGTAACTTGCTTTGTCACTTACCTCACTAGTTATATCTATAAATAGAGAGAACTTGTGAGATAGGGGGAGGTTAAAAATAGTTGAAGAGAGTGTAATTTTGAGAGCATAAATTTGAGTTTTTAACATTTTAATGTTCTTATTTCTTTAGACACTTTGTTATCCTTTCATAATATTATCATGCTTCTTCATCTTCAACTTTGCTTTTTTACTTTGAATATGGAGAACTAATCTCCTTATGCTAAGGTAAAGGGTGAAACTCTTGGTATGAGAATAATAATTTATCTAACTCTTAATCTTAATGTTTATCTTTGATATTGTATTTACCTTCTTATTTCTTTTCTCATGTTATTTCTTAATGGTTATTTTTATCAGACCATCGATTTCTTGTTATTTTATTGGCTGGTTTTACCAAACTGCCTATTTCTTGTTATATTATGGTATTGTGTTTACTTTCTTACCTCTTATCTCTTGTTATCTTATTGGCTAGTTTTATTAGACTGCCTATCTTTTATTATTTTTATGGTTGGCCTCACCACCTATCTCTTGTTATGTTTCTTCTTCGTACCTCTTTTCATTCTAATCTTGTAAAGTGTGAACCATGATACATTGTCAACAATTTTCGGCACAATAAATTCTTGAATCAATCTTGATTTATTGTAGACAATATAGTCATTGGCATAATGTATACTTGAATCTATTTTACAAGCATGTATTTATGGTGTAAAAGGAGGTAAATATAATTCATGTATAAACAAAAGTGAGCTCAAAGTAACACATTTTTCTATTGGAACCTTATTCATGTGAGGATTCCAATTGAGTGATAAAAGAGTTAAATTTATCATTACTCATACCAGGAGTAGATCTCCTAACCTTAGCATTCATTTTTACCTTAAATACATTTCAATCTAATTTGAGCACATCAATTCCCTACACACTTGATTTAATATTCTCCCGACAAAACAAATATTTTGACAACTAGGTTAAAGTAATCTATTTGGATTCAAAATAGAGTTTCCTTTCAATTGGCAATCCTTGTGGAATCGACCTTGCATACCGTTAAATCTGTACTCCAACAGATTTGTGCGCTTGCGAGTTTAATTAAAACAATAACATGGAACTTTGACATTTGAATTAGTCACAACATAAGACAAAGATGGGTTTAGTATAAATATTAGGGAAATTCTAGGACAACTAGATTTTAAATCTGGCAACTGCACATCAATAAGTTATAGCCAACTAATCTCATCCTACTTCATAAAGTAAGTAATGGAACTCTTACTATTATAGGCTGCAAGGTACTCATGGCAGAAAAGGGCACTTATTGGGTGATAGAAACAGAGGCCTAACATGGAGATCTAGGTCTCCATTAGTAACTCGTCCCGTTTAGCAGTCCCACTACACAGCTCAAAATTTTTTAAAAAGCTTTTTAGGATTCTTCTAGTGTTTGTCCATCAACTAATATATTGCCTTTATATGGCAACTAAATCTATTTTTCCCATTTATAAGAGTCAATATTTTAAGAATAAATTTTTTTTGTGAAGTAAAAAAGTAATTTTCTTTCTTTTTAAATCAAATTATTACAAATAACTATAAATCTTTCTTTTTAAATCAAATTGTTACAAACAACTATAAATGGTATTTTATTTTTGAGTTTGATTTTTTATAATTATCTTATTATTTTTTATTTTCTTTAATATTGATCATAGATTATTTAAGACATTTTCTGTTTTTATCTTGTTCTAAAAAATATTATCAAACATATTTTCAATTATATTTTCTCTCAAAAAGATGCCATTTTTTCTTTTTAATCAATGTTATATACCTTGATAGTTATTTAATTTTTACTTAATCAAAATTTGGCAAGATCTATATGAACTTGTTTCTTCTGCGTTTTCCCAAGTAATGATGCAATATGACACAAGGTCACAAGTGATTTAAGCTCACACAAAGGTTAGATTTGCATAAAAATGGGTATGCTGCTATAAGGTCATGTGGCCTGCATTGATATAGCATAGTATTTAAGCCGAATCTATATGGAAACAAAGAGCAGAGTCCAAAAAGGTGGAAAGGCTAGACAAAGTGGATGATGAAATCTCAAATAAAAAGTGTTGCTCCTTAGAAGTCAACTTATAAAAGGAATGATTTTTGGAGCATGTGAGGAAAATGGATAAGATTACTCCTTCCATTTGACTATCAAATAAAACAGGGTTTATGATGTGTTAGATTTATCATAAAGGCCAAAAATTGAATATTTGTTTATAAGTTATTATTTAAATAAGAAGTAAGTTTAAATTTAATAATTTAAAAATTATTATAATATTTAAATTTTGAATTCAGATAAACACACTTATAAAAAGAAACATCAATATCTTTTATCGTTCGGAGCATGTGAAAATACCAATGACAATAAACAAGAAAACATAATTTTTTTGGAGCAACTTGGGTATTAAAACCCATTCTTGGGAATTCAGTATTTCTTCAAAGCAGGTGGCACCGATCCTTTAAGAAAAATTATAACTCTCAACTATTTCTGACAAAAATAAATTAATCTTTATATATATATGTTGGAATAATAGTTTACAGGAACCCACATTTTTAACATGTTCTCGTGATTAGGGTTCCTACATACTCTCACATCAATCACCAATCCACACCCAAATTATATACCAAATCCAATTCCCTCTCCTTTCTAAGAGATCCATTTGTCATTTGTTTCTTTCATTGCATATTGCAAATAAATTATATACCAGTGTTATGAGAAACAAATCTATGAAAATCAATCACCAATCCACTGTTATGAGAAACAAATATGTGCAGTTGTTAAGAAATAAGCTTAGAAATGAAGTGTTGGTGATGCTTATATAAGAGATAAATCAATATTGTTTGAGTCGGCTACTTGACCAAATGATCTGTCTAACATATTTTTGGTCTTTCCCTATTGCTTTGGTTCTATTGCATGAATTACAAGATTAGGTAAGCAATCTTACCCCAAGTTTAAATGAGAATAAATTCCTTGAATTTTGGTAGACTGTCAATTACAAATGCTCAAGTTTGAATGCAAAATGACTTACTCATGAGCAAGTCTGAGTTGTATGCTCTAGACATTTGGAAATTGGAATTCATTTCTCTTTCTATTATGTTCACCTATGAGCTTGGAGCTATTTTTCAAAGATCAACCAAACAAAAATTTATCAAACCTACAAAAGGAAAGTCTTGGGCATGTAGCATGCAAATGTCAATTCGTATATATCCAAATCGAAGAATTTTCTCTTTGATGTTACCTTCATGTGAGACTTAAGTTGATGTTTATCCAAATTCAATTTGTGCAATGCAGAATTCTTGCAAAAATAATAGAGAAAGAAAGGTAAATTTTATATATTTCAAAGATATTTTATTTACTGACCTTTCCCATGACTATAAATTTACTTACCATTTATGCAGCATAACATTAGTAGCCTAAGCCCCACTTTTTATATGCCTAATAGTGCTTTCCCCATATTATCAATAGCCCAGCTCATAGCCTTTTACTCAAACCAATTAGTGACACAACATGTTCCCCAGCTCAAACTATCACTCTTTCACACACACACCCGCGAGCTACGAGGTGGTGTGGGAAGTGGGAACGAATGCTAAATGAATGCTACTAATATTTGCAGCAAAGAAGCATAAGCTAGCAACATATTTAATTCTAGATGTGCAGTGTCTTTTGCAATATCTGATTCTACCATTTGTTTTCCTCTTCCTTGTCACAGCCCCAAATGATGGAACACATGACCGGCACGACATAAGAGTTTCCCCCTAGCCGCAAGCCTAACGCATAGCACATACAAACATTCAGCACACAATCCAGAGTACAAAATAAATATAACTGGCCACATATGCCACATCCAATAACAGAAAATACTGTATATATATATATATATATATATATATATATATGTATATATACATATATATATGTATATATATATATATATATGTATATATATATATATATATATATATACATATATATATGTATATATACATATATATATATATATATATACATATATATATATATATATATATATACATATATATATATATATATATATATATATATCTCATGAATCCAACATCCGTGATTCTACTTGGCCCATGGCCTCATAATACCAACATTGTTGTAAAACATAAAATCATTTTCCAAACAACATGTCAAAATACGCAAGAAGCGAGGATCCTGCCTGTATGTTCATGGAAATACACTAGACATAAACTAAACTAAACAAATAGTACAAAAGAGCCTTGCCCAAACTGGGGCTCACCAACACTATATTCAGCCTCCTACGAAGCTGTAGCTGGATCAAAGTCTCTTTGAATATCTGTGGGGAGGAAACAGAAGAGGGGTGAGATTACCACATCTCAGTGAATGGGTAAATCATACTATAACTGAAACAGGGCAAACCAAGCACGAGTGTTTCGAAATGGATTTAATAATTGAAATCCATGTATAAAGATAATAATAGAAATATTAAGCATTTAACCATAATTTATTGAAAGAAAAGCTAAACAGTTCAAATGTATATTCAAAAGATAAATCAGGATTTAAATCAGTAACCGTAAAGCAAATCAATTATGCATGGTAAGTAATAAATGAATTTATTTATGCAATAACAATGATGAATGAGATATTTTAAAAATATTTAATCTTTAAGAAAAATGCACTAGTTTATTAGAGGTCTTTCCTAACAGATCTATCATCTCCCCCAAGAACACAGCAAGGGTAGGGTAATCACTGTAGGCGTAGACATAAGTCCACCCTAAATCCCCCAAGAACACAGCAAGGGTATGGTAATCACTGTAAGCGTAGACATAAGTCCACCCTAAATCCCTGTGTCTTAGGCAGTCATATACCCGTCACAGTATCCTAGGCCGAAGCCTTCACATGACCATGGTGCACCAGGGCTAGCACTATCTGCGGCTAGCTAACAGTGATCTAAAAGGGTCCCTCCAATAGAAAACGTTTGAAATATGCTATTCAAAGAGTTTAAAGTAAAACATTTCAATACCTTTACAATAAAGCTATAATTCTCCATCTAGCTCTTTTCATGCATAAAATTCCATTCTACAATATATCTCATCCATGAATTTCCCATGGAGACCTTTAAAATCATAAACTTTCCCTTTTTAAACATAAATTGTCCGTAGACGTTACATAGATGCTTATCATGCATCAAATCATTTCATGGCTAACTTAGTTCATTTCTATGACTAAGTTCGTATTTCTATAAATCTAGCTCAAATGGAGAATTAATAGTCTAGATGCTTGCCCTGCATACCTAGGGTTCAACTAGGATTGAAATTTATAATTTCTAATATGGTTGGAACATATTGGTTTTCAAAGTGGTAAAACAATTTAACATACATTCCAACTAGTTAAAATCATACGAGAGAGTTATAAATCAAATTCCTAAAACATGCGCTATAGTATGAAAAACCCACTCACCTTACTAGGAGTCCAACAACGAGAATTTCACCTCGTGATGGTTCAACAACCTAGAAAACATAGACATAACATGAGAATTGGAAAACTCTAAATGTCACTATTCATGCCAGAAAATACTATTCACTTGCCGGAAACACTATTCACGTAGAAACCTAAAAACCCTATATTCTAGCATAGAAACTAATTCTAAGACTATCTATGGAAAGAATTTCGGTAAAAACGAAGCCTAAAACACAATTGGACGGAATTTACCTTGGAGGTTACTATTTATGTAATTTTTCAACGACAATCCGGTGGTTTTTCGGCAAAACTGATCGGTGGGGTTTGTAGCTCTCCTTCCCACGAGTCCAACGGTACCTTGCTTATTCAAATCGGACGTCCGGATGATGAGATATCTTAGAGAGAAGGTAGAGAAAATTCTAGAGAGAGAGTTAGGGTTCAGATGAAGGAGAAATGAAGGAAAAAGGGAGGGGGTCCGCAAAAAAAAAGCTATCTGAAGAATCTCGCTGTAGCAAGCCGCGATTTTTGCCGCCGGCGAGCCTAACTTCGCCGCGGCGAGAATGCTGCAGGAAACGCGAAAAAAAACAGCCCAAAACACGGCCTGGCCGTGTCCTGGAGCACGGCCGTGCTTTGGGGCTACAGGGCACCAAGTTTTTGGCCGAATTTGACAAAACATCCAACATGAAAGTTGTATCCCTTTCTCTTAACTTTCTTTAGCCACTTGAATCACCTAATTTGGAGTTCATATGAAGGAGTTATGAATAAAATAGTGAGCAAAGGTCCAGACCACACTATGCTTCGGGTTTTGCCTCTTATCACTATAATACTCACGGAATTAGCAAACGTGTCCAACATCAAAGTTGTAGATATATGTCTTTGCTTTCAACAGAAATTGGAGTCACTTAATTTGGATTTCATATGAGAGAGTTATGATTATATGAGGGACGAAAGGTCATAAAAAAAGGTCAAAAACGCTCTTAAATTTTACATTGTTCTCAACTTTCTTTGTTTCAAATGATTTGTACTTAACCTTCAAAGGTTTGGGTTATTACATTCTCCCCTCCTTATAAAAATTCTCATATTTCTTTTGTAATTCTTTAATCCATGTAATAAATATACATATTTTCTACAGTTCTTATCTCTATTGTCAAAATTCTCTCTTTTATTCTAAATTTCCTTTAATTGGAATTTTCGTTAAATTTTACGGTTATTACATTCTTCCCCCCTTAAAGAAATTCGGTCCCCGAATTTCATCACTATAGTTGCAGATAAATACTAATCTCATTGTTCAAATAAATGCTGATATCTAGTGCGTATATCCTTCTCTCTTTCCCCAAGTAGTTTCCTCAAAAGAGTGATTTTTCCATATCACCTTTACTATAGGTATTTATTTTAACCGTAACTTCTTTACTTGTCTGTCCACTATTGCTACTGGTTGTTCCTCTTAGGTTAAATCTTTCTGTAACTGAATCTATGGACATTGTATAACATGTGTAGAATCCAGTAAATATTTCTGTAGCATAGACACATGAAAAAACTGGATGGACATTACCCAATTCAGGTGGTAAAGCCAAACAATAAACCACTGAACCAATCTTATCAAGAATTTCAAATGGTTCTATATACCGAGGGTGTAACTTTTCTTTCTTTCTAAATCTCATTACCTCTTTCATTGGTGAGTTATTAAAGAATATGTGATCACCAACTGATAATTCCTAGTGCTCAACATTCATGGTTCTTATAGACCTTTGAATAGTATTGAGTTACTTGTATTTCTTTTTCTAATCAATTTTCACTTTTTCAATAACATCTTATAATAAATCTAACTCCACTGAGTCATTTAACAAAATATTTGTAACACCTCTTACATAAGGCTTAAATCTTCTAATATCATTTTATTATAGACAGATTCTGCTAAAGAATCTCTCACCAATCTAATATATATATATATATATATATATATATATATATATATATATATATATATATATATATATATATATATGCTTGAAGCATGCTCTCCAAGCTAGCATCATCAATTTAGATAAGTCATATTCTATCTATTTCATGTTATTCCAAACTAGATTTTCAAAGTTTAACTTTTCTCAATTCACTCACATATTAAGAAACCTATGATGTTCATGTAAAACTTCAAATGATGCCATTGTATATTGGCATGATAATTACTGCTATGAGTAAGTTCAACTAAGGACAATTAATTTCTTCCAACTTTTACCACAATAATATAAAGATACTTAAAGCATAACTTCTAATGTATAAACACATCATTTAAATTTAGTATTATTCATACTATTATCTAATAAAGATCTTTAGACTTCCTGACTAACTCTCTTGAGATAATATATTCAATTCCTATTTGCCAACATACCCACCAATGAAAAATTTAACTTGTATCTTCTTTTTACCATTATACTAGTACCATTTTTATCTCAGTATATCCTTATTACCTCGGTTTATCTATATTTACAATTTATGGCTTCTTCCGAAATCTCTTTTCTTAACAATTATTTATACGTAAATTTTCAAATCTCAACATGATTTACATTCTAGATACTAGTCTCAATTTAACAAAGTATAAATTCTTAACACAAATATCTTAATTACTTACATTATTCTCATAGATGATTCTCAAAATATTTTCCATTTTTCCAAATTAAAAATTTCAAGATTAACTTAAATCTTATTTTCCATACTTTACTCCTCAAAAACTTTAACACCGTTAATTCCTTTGATTATATTCGTCAAAGCACCATTAAATCATCATCTATCTATTCTTTTCAAAAATCTCTATTACTTTAATCTACTAATCAGTTGAACACCATAATAACTGAGTTCCAAAGATTAGAAATTATCTTTCCTTATAATAAGGAAAAAAAATCTTGCATTTAATGCCAAACATTAATGTAGGACAATACAGCAGAACATGTGGAACTTATAATAGAGCGTAGTGCTAAAAGAGGAAGTCAAAAGTTTGGACAAAACATTGACAGGAAATTAAAATCGGTGGCCGTAATTCTTGAAAATTTGTAAACAAAATCTAGCTACTAGTTCGACGAAAATCGGTGGCCGCAATCGGTGGCCGTAAATTTTGAAAATATGTGCCAAAATTTAATTCAAAGATATTGTTATTCGGCGAAAGCATATCATATGGAAAAGAAATATTTCTGAGCCTATAAAGCCTGTGAATAACAAGAGCACATAGTTAACTGGTAGGATGCAGTCGGTTGCTTCAAAATATATATAATCAATCAACTGTAAATAACCAGTCCAAATTAAAATTTCTCAAAATAGCTAGTCGACTTATAAACCAATAGTCGATTGGTAAAAACATTGAGAAAACAAAATAAACCATTTGATTGTTCCTCTTTAACAATTAATTGGTTTGCATTTTCACTTTTTTTTTTCTTCTTTTTTACAATGACGGCTATCACCTATAACTTTTCAAGACATCAATGCTTCATCAAAGACAACAAAAAAAAGACAGATTTTTGGTGATATCTTATCTTATGCTCTTTATGTGCTTAATATAAGTCAGAGTTAGAACTATTGTACATATACATGCTTGCCGTCATTTTTTTGAATTTTTTTTTCCTTTAATTTAGCTGATATCCACTAATCACTCACATAACTGTTCTATAATACCCAGCCTATTCACATAGCTATTATAAATATGCCCTTCTCTGAGTTCAATAAATGCTTACATTAGTATCTTTATCTTCATACTTAGAGTTAAAGTGATAGAAATTATGGAGGGAACCGCATTCCGTCAGTTTCGAAATATCTGTGTCTTTTGTGATTCCAGTCCTGGAAAAGATGGGGAGTATGTTAAAGCAGCACAAAACCTGGGTATGGTGCTGGCCAGAAGAAAAATTCATCTAGTCTATGGTGGAGGTAACTGTGGGTTAATGGGGTGTGTGGCTACAGCTGCACATGTAGGAGGATGCCAAGTTCTAGGTATTATTCCTACAGCTCTAGCTGCATCCAGCAACATAGGGAAAACAATTGGGGAAGAATATAGAGTAGCTTTCATGCATGAACGCATGGCTAGAATGATGAGCAATGCTGACGCCTTCATTGCCTTACCAGGTGGTTTTGGTACTTTAGAGGAGATTTTCCAAATAATCTCTTGGGCACAACTGAATCTGCATCACAAACCAATAGGTTTGTTAAATGTTAATCACTTCTTTGATGGTTTGTTATCTTTCCTTGATCATGCTGTGGAACAAAGGTTTATCCCACACTCAGCACGGCGAATTCTCATCTTAGCTTCAGATGCTGAGGAGTTGATTGATGCTTTACAAACATATGTTCATGTACCTGATCCAATCACAGCTCAAATAGAATGGACAACAGACCATAGCAGAAAGCGCAAATTGGACTTGGATCTTCATTTGTAATTGTAGCAAGATGTGGACATTGCTGTACCACTTTTACTTTCTTAGAGTTATCTTGAACACCATCTTGCTAGCCACATACCTTAAGAAAGTACTATTACTAAGTCAAAATTCATATTTTGAGAACTTATCATATAGCGGATACTCCCTTGGAGTTTGTAATACTATATTTAAATATTGCTTATGATCCTCTGAACTCTTAATATAATAACAACTTGATTTAGGGATGGCTTAATTACTTATTATTATTATTATTATTTTTTAATATCCTCTTCTCTTATCCTTAATTGATGATATCTAAATATCAAATCAAGTTAAATTTTTGAAAAATGTTGAGCACTTTCTAACTGACCAAATAGATCATCTATATGAGGTAATGAGTATTTATTCCACATTGTCACTTTATTCAACTATCTATAATCTATGTATAATCATATCCATATACTGGAGCACTCCAAATAAAAGTACTAGGGCTTTTAAATCCCTTGTCTAACATGTCTTGTAACTATTTCTTTTTCAGTTCTTTAAGTTCAGTGGGTGCCATTCTATATGGAAATATAGGCGCTGGCCAGGAAATAAATCAATACCAAATTCTATTTATTATTTCGGGGTAATCCTGGCAATTCTTCAGGAATTATATCAGAAAATTCTCTAATCACTGGAACTTGATTTACACTTATATACTTTATATCAGCATCTCTCACCACTGCCAACTATTATTGGCACCTTGTTGTAATCACTTATGGACTGCTAAAGCAGAGATTAGGTTACTGGGTATCTCACTAAGATTTCTTTGTATCAAGAGAAAAAAAAAATTCTCCAAGAATATTGAATTTAATCACCTTCTAGTGACTTTTCAAAATGACATGACATAATGCCAACAAATTCATTCTCAATATCACATCACAATCTACCATATCTAAACAATCGGGTATAACGGATGACACATTCAGAAACCATCATACCAGAGTTTGACCCCTTCCGTACCTTGGTGGTATATTTGCCTAAACTCGGCATTCCGCTGAGTTTTTCCCTACTACCATTCAAGAGGACACACGAAGAGACTCTATATGGGTCTATTCCCAAGCACACAGCAAGGGAAAGCAATTAACATCTCATATAAGTGGCATCTCACTATAAAACAAAGATAGCCCAACCGTCACTTAACTATGCCAACATAGCATACTATAAACTGAAAGACAACATCCTATCAAACCCTTTTAGCAGCACCGTGAGTATAAGCATGTTCGGATTCATACCCATACTCAAAGTCCTACCTAAAGGTCCGTTACTCCATGAACACAGGAAAACCTAAAGCTCTGATACCATATTGTCACTTTCTTCTGTTGGCAACAAGGGTACCTATCAAAGCACTGCATCCCATACTGCAGCTCCTGGGCGGAGAGCCACGCTTCTCCACATCGTCCACGCGTGAGAGTTCCCAGGACTCAGCTTTTCAACCTCGGCTCTGATACCATATTGTCACGGCCCCAAATGATGGAACACATGACCGGCACGACATAAGGGTTTCCCCCTAGCCACAAGCTTAACGCATAGCATATACAAACATCCAGCACACAATCCAGAGTACATAATAAATATAACTGGCCACATATGCCACATCCAATATCAGAAAATACTGTATCTATATATATATCTCATGAATCCAACATCCGTGATTCTACTTGGCCCATGGCCTCATAATACCAATATTGTTGTAAAACATAAAACCATTTTCCAAACAACACGTCAAAATATGCAAGAAGCGAGGATCTTGCCTGTATGTTCATGGAGATACACTAGACATAAACTAAACTAAACTAAACAGTACAAAAGAGCCTTGCCCAAACTGGGGCTCACCAACACTATCTTCAGCCTCCTATGAAGCTGTAGCTGGATCAAAGTCTCTTTGACTATCTATAGGGAGGAAACAGAAGAGGGGTGAGATTACCACATCTCAGTGAATGGGTAAATCATACTGTAACTGAAACAGGGCAAACCAAGCACGAGTGTTTCGCAATGGATTTAATAATTGAAATCCATGTATAAAGATAATAATAGAAACATTAAGCATTTAACCATAATTTATTGAAAGAAAAGCTAAACAGTTCAAATGTATATTCAAAAGATAAATCATGATTTAAATCAGTAACCGTAAAGCAAATCAATTATGCATGGTAAGTAATAAATGAAGTTATTTATGCAATAACAATGATGAATGAGATATTTTAAAAATATTTAATCTTTAAGAAAAATGCACTAGTTTATTGGAGGTCTTTTCTAACAGATCTATCATCTCCTCCAAGCACACAGCAAGGGTAGGGTAATCACTGTAGGCGTAGACATAAGTCCACCCTAAATCCCCCAAGCACACAGCAAGGGTATGGTAATCACTGTAGGCGTAGACATAAGTCCACCCTAAATCCCTGTGTCTTAGGCAGTCATATGCCCGTCACAGTATCCTAGGCCAAAGCCTTCACATGACCATGGTGCACCAGGGCTAGCACTATCTGCGGCTAGCTAACAGTGATCTAAAAAGGTCCCTCCAATAGAAAACGTTTGAAATATGCTATTCAAAGAGTTTAAAGTAAAACATTTCAATAACTTTATAATAAAGCTATAATTCTCCATCTAACTCTTCTCATGCATAAAATTCCATTCTACAATATATCTCATCCATGAATTTTCCATGGAGACCTTCAAAATCATAAACTTTCCCTTTTTAAACATAAATCGTCCGTAGACGTTACATAGATGCTTATCATGCATCAAATCATTTCATGGCTAACTTAGTTCATTTCTATGACTAAGTTCGCATTTCTATAAATCTAGCTCAAATGGAGAATTAATAGTCTAGATGCTTACCCTGCATACCTAGGGTTCAACTAGGATTGAAATTTATAATTTATAACATGGTTGGAACATATTGGTTTCCAAAGTGGTAAAACAATTTAACATACATTCCAACTAGTTAAAATCATACGAGAGAGTTATAAATCAAATTCCTAAAACATGCGCTATAGTATGAAAAACCCACTCACCTTACTAGGAGTCCAACAACGAGAATTTCACCTCGTGATGGTTCAACAACCTAGAAAACATAGACATAACATGAGAATTGGAAAACTCTAAATGTCACTATTCATGCCGGAAAACACTATTCACTTGACAGAAACACTATTTATGCTGAAACCTAAAAACCCTATATTCTAGCATAGAAACTAATTCTAAGACTATCTATGGAAAGAATTTTGGTAAAAACGAAGCCTAAAACACAATTGGACGGAATTTACCTTGGAGGTTACTATTCATGCAATTTTCCGGTGACAATCCGACGGTTTTCCGGCGAAATTGATCGGTGGAGTTTGTAGCTCTCCTTCCCATGAGTCCAACGGTACCTTGCTTGTTCAAATCGGACGTCCGGATGATGAGATATCTTAGAGAGAAGGCAGAGAAAATTCTAGAGAGAGAGAGTTAGGGTTCAGATGAAGGAGAAATGAAGGAAAAAGAGAGGGGGTCGGCAAAAAAAGCTATCTGACGAATCTCGCCGCCGGCGAACTCATTTTCGCCGCGGCGAGCCTAATTTTGCCGCGGCGAGAATGCTGCAGGAAACGCGAAAAAAAAACAGTCTGAAACACGGCCTGGCCGTGTCCTGGAGCACGGCCGTGCTTCGGGGCTACAGTGCACCAAGTGTTTGGCCGAATTTGACAAAACGTCCAACATAAAAGTTGTAGCCCTTTCTCTTAACTTTCTTTAACCACTTAAATCACCTAAGTTGGAGTTCATATGAAGGAGTTATGAATAAAATAGTGAGAAAAGGTCCAGACCACACTATGCTTCGGGTTTTGCCTCTTATCACTATAATACTCACGGAATTAGCAAAAGTGTCCAACATCAAAGTTGTAGATATATGTCTTTTTTTTCAACAGAAGTTAGAATCACTTAATTTGGATTTCATATGAGAGAGTTATGCTTATATGAGTGACGAAAGGTCAGAAAAAAAGGTCAAAAACACTCTTAAATTTTACATTGTTCTCGACTTTCTTTGTTTCAAATGATTTGTACTTAACCTTCAAAGGTTTGGGTTATTACATTCTCCCCTCCTTATAAAAATTCTCATATTTCTTTTGTAATTCTTTAATCCATGTAATAAATATACATATTTTCTACAGTTCTTATCTCTATTATCAAAATTCTCTCTTTTATTCTAAATTTCCTTTAATTGGAATTTTCGTTAAATTTTACGGTTATTACATTCCTAATCCTACTCTTCAGACTACTGTATTCACATTGGCCAACACACTCTTTGGCTTTATTTGCCCATCGATGTGGTCAATCGGTGAATAGCATGCATTCTATCGAATTCCTCTCAACATTCAAACCTAACCCTGAGATCTTGACATAGGCTGGTATGCTTTTACTGTTTCACAAGAATAACAACAAATACCTTTTAGACTGTTAGACTGTAATAACATACAGCCTAGCTATATCAAATAGTAGATCTAATATGAATCAATACCTCAATTGATACCCATGGGAAATGTGAAGTGAGTTATAATGAGAAGTTCATCAGTGTCAGCGAATAATTACTTAGCCTAATTTCAATAGTTGATACTTGCTACTCTATTCTACCATATGAATTTAGAGTTTTGGATGGGTGAGTTAAAGTATCATTATCTTTCATTCACTTGCATTATTTTTCATAGAACAATTATATCACAAGGTACATCCTTGTAGTTTTACTTGTACTCACACCAGTTATAGAGTCACAATAACAACTAAAAAATAAAGAGAAAGAGGCAGAGAAAACTCACCTTGAAATGGCTCTGCTGTAGCAAATCAAGCTCCTCACTATTCAAGTCTAGTGCTGCAAAACCACCTTACGAATGCTGCTTTGCCAGAGCAATGATTGCCTTCACATCACCCATGGGTATCACCCTAATGCAATGGACATGGTGGTTGGGTTATCAATAATCCATATGACATTTTGAATAACATAAGAGCACAAAAAAGCGAGTCATAAATAATCTATACCTCAATTGCTAAAGATGTTAGCCACTGCCTAGGTAGGTGTCGAGTCAAAAGTTCATCAACAGTTGCAAGGTGAGGTGAGAACAAATAAAGAGCATTCTCAATTACCACAATCCTTGATGAATTGCATCCCAACACGTAACCTTCCAGCTGAAACACAAAAATAGAGAAAAATCCTCAATTTTCACCCAGCACAAAAGCTACCCAAACACAACCAAAAAACCTCTCAATCTTCACACATTTGGTTTCATCTTCAATTCCAAAACAAAAGCAAACAGAAAAACTTATAAAATCATCTCATTTCCAAAACAAAACCATTAAAAGCATAATTTCCAAACCCAATCAAAGCAAAAAACAAAAACAAGAGGAAGTATATGGGAGAACCTCAAATACGAGCTTTCTGACGATGCTCAAACTAGTTGGTGCTAGAGTTTTCACGAGAAATTAAAGTGACAATGGTATAGAGAAAAGGAAATAGGAGGCTTCTTCTTTCTGTAGAGTAAGAATTTTCACAGGCAATAGCGTAAAGAAGAGGGCTTTCCACGAAGAGAGGGGTTTTTCACAAGTAAAAAGATAGAGAGAAGTAAAAAATTAAGCGGGCTTCTTTTTTTCACTTTACCGGGCTTCCCTTTTTTTTCTCCCTTTAACTTTCAGTGACGACCAAGTCGTCACTGAAACTATACTTTTTGTGACGACTGCACTAAAGTCGTTACTAAAAGTGTATGTTTTTGTGACGACCTCTGAAAATTATCACTAAAAATTATTGAAACTTGATCTTTCAGTGACGACCTCTGTAGGTCATCACTGAAAGCACTATTTAGTGACAACTTTTAAAGTCGTCACAAAAAATTAGTCACTAAAAGTCATATTTCTTGTAGTGGTCATGATGCTGGATCTTAGGGACGATAATTAAATTTTTTAAGAGTTTGAATTAGAGTGAAAGGCCTAGAGTTTGAGAAGGTTTAATAAATGTATAAAATCTTTAAAATGACCCTTAGGCTACGAATTTAGAAAGAAAGGAGAGGAGCTTAGGCTCTCTTTGAACCATGGCTTCAATTCCATCTCCAAATCTAAATTTTCTTCTTCTATCTTCTTTATTTTTATGTTTTTTTTCTATAAACTAGTTTATTTTCTAGGGATATGATGTAGCCTAATTATGAAATTATGTATTGTCTTTTCAATTTAATCAATAAATTATTTTTCTTAATTGAATTTCTACATTGTTCTTAATTCTTATAATTATCTTATTACCAATTAGATGAATTTTTAATTATGATGATATCGGGAGGTGATTTGTGTGTCTAGTTCATTGTTAGTTACCATGGATTGCATGTGAGATTGGGATATACTTGCATGGTCTATACAATCTTTACAAACCATTCAATTATGATAAGGGTTAATTTAAGTGCAATAGTTAATAAAATCAATCCTCGTTGGATTGACACTTTACCCATAGAGATTTTCATTACTTAACAGCAACAATGTACACTTGAACTTTAACAAAATTGAATTCATGCATGTCAATTTTTTGGTGCCGTTGCCAAGGATTGATTTGTTTATTAATTACAATATCTAAGTAGTCCTAATTCTAGTTGAATTTTATTTTCATCTATTTGCTATGCTTTGTGCTATGAATTTTCAAGTAACATCTTAAGAGGACCATTTGCGGCTAAAGAAAATCTAGAAAATATGAATCGTCAGAGTCATTAGGCACTTCAATATTATGCCCCACCGATAAATTATGGACCCTAATTATGAATATAAGTTGCTAGTCCATATGCTCCATTCCAAACAAAGACATCCCATTGGATTGGAAATTCCTACATGCCAAACAATTTTTATTCCAACCATTATGATCAGGGCTAGCACAATCAACCTTGTCCATCATTAAAAAAATACCAATAAATTCCAAGTGAGTACTGCCAAAGAGCATACTAGGCAATTTATAGCAGCCATAGAGATTACTCTTCGAAGGATGTAAGCTAATATTGAGAGTCAAGTAGGTGCTATTAAAGACTCAAAGCTTCAAACTAGTAAGCTTGTTACACTTATCACTAAAAGATTTCAAAGTTCTCTACTTGGTAATATTGAGGAAGAACTAAAAGAGTAAGTGGGTGTAGAGACCATTCAAAATAACATAGAGCTAACTAAGCTTGAAATAAAGGAGGCTAGCAGTTGCTTTGAGAAAGAAGTTATGGAGAATTGTTGGGAAGAAATCTTTCAAAAGAATGCACATGCTGATCTCCTAAGAAGAGGTATCATCATCTTAGCTCAAGCATTTAATTTCATTAATTCAACATACTATGGAGTAGATTTACCAATAGCTCATGAAGAATATATTCACTCTATATTCATTTTAAGAGTAAAACAACATAAAGCATCAATGGGCAAAGATAAAGGAAAAGCTGAGCAAAATAAATCCAAGCTAGAGAGTTTAAAATTTCTACAAAAATACCAACAGGTATTTATAATTCACCAAAATTAAAATGATCATCTAAATATCTTTGTTATGTATTTTCAAGTAATGCCGATGAAAGTGTGAAGCTCTACAAATAGCAAACTACACTAGGTCCTCTTGGTGATCCCTATTTTTGAAAATTCAATAATTTTGTTGTTAAAGCACTTACTAGGAGGCAACAGAGCTAGAAAAAAAAGAGTAAAAAATTCTAGTAAGCTTAGAGTCATGATGCCAAGCCCTCAGACCCAAAGAAATCAATTCCAGAATCAATAGCATCATGTCGCTACACTTTTATCGCCGCAATGGCATCATGATACACAAAAATAAAGGACTTGACCACTCTTTCCTATAGAAAACAACCATCGTTAAGCCGAAACTCAGGGAAGTTCTCTATACTTAACTTTTCTTATATTTTTATATTAAGAACAATGTAAACCTTAAAGTTGGGGTGAATTCTATGAATGATTGAATGATTTAAATTTGTATTAAATATAATTCTCCTCAATTAGTGCATTATTTATTGCATTTGAGCAGGTTATGCGATTGCATGTGTTCAATTTTGTGCTTTGTGTGACTTGTTGGAGTAGACAACACTAGAACCTATGATTAGATTGGTTTTAAATTGTTTATATCTTTTAAAAAGTGGATGAAAATTATATTTATATATGAAATTAATTCTTATTGAAAATAATATTTTACTTAAAGAGCCTGAAAAGTTTTGAGCACCTAAACCTTGAGTATTTAACTGATTGTCATATATATATATATGATCTCATAAGACTCTAGAACTTATTTGATTGTCATGTGAAGAAAAATTATAGGCTAACACATCATTTAGGATCTGATTTATAAATTTTTTTGATTGTTTGAACCTTTCAAGCATGCCTATAAATTATTATATCCTTATTCTCCCTACTTTGAGCTTAATTAAACCTTTCCATTAATAGTCATATTATTAACTGAGCCAAAAAAATAAAAATATCCTTATTTTTACCCTTTTCACTCATATACATGATTATTATTGAAAATTGTATTAAGAGCTATATTGTTAAAGGATGGAAGGGTGGATCATGGAGTGAGAAAAAGAAGGATAGTTGCAAATAAAACAATTAAAAAGGAAAAAGGAAGAAGAAAAATGCCTATAAAAAGGCAGTGAAAAAAATATGGAGAAAAGGTGAAAAAAATTTATAAAAAATGAGAAAAATATGAATGAAGAAATAAAATGAAAAAGGGAGATAAAAATAAGTTTAGGGGAAAATCTCTTGATAAATTCTAGAAGCTCTTTGAAAGGACTTAGGATGATTATGTTTGGTTGAGTGATTTGAGCCTATTTCATACCTTTATTCTACCTTAAACTCAAGCCACACATTATAAGCCTAAAGAAGCCCTATTGAGGGTTTATGGTTTGGGGGTTTGACATTTCAAGTTTAAAGTATAGAGTTTGGGGCTTTGGGACTTTAAGGTTTGTAATTTGTGGTTTTGGGGTTTTGGGGCATTATTTTGCGGTTTTGCAATTTTGAGGTTTGGGATTTTGAGTTTTGAGATTCTAAAGTTTGGGATTTGGAGTTTTGGTTTTGTGGTTTGAGTTTGATGTTTTTAGGATTAGGGTCTAGGGCTTAGGGTTTTGAAAATTTGATGTTTGAGATTTGTGGCTTTGGGTGTAGGGGTATTAGGGTTTGATCTTTTAGGTTTATGGTTTTCAAGTTTTGAGATTTAGGGTTTAGGGTTTTGTGGTCCAAGGTTTGAAGTTTTGTGGTTTGGGTATTTTGGGTTTGGGGTTTAAATTTTTGCATTTTGAGTTTTAGGGTCTAAGGTTTAAGGTTTAGGGTTTTAGGTGTTAGGTTTCTATGTTTGAGATTTTGGGGTTGAGGGTTTTAAGATTTGGGGTTTGGGATTTGAGAATTTAGGGTTTCGAGGTTTAGGTTTAAAACTTAGGTTTAGGGTTTAAGGCTTTGAATTTTTGTGTTTTGAGTTTTAGAGTTTTGTATATTTGGAATTTGGAATTTAGAATTTATTGTTTTGAAGTTTTGTTTTTGAGTCTTAGGTTTGAAGTTTTGAGTTTTGACGTTTATGGTAAGGTATTAGGATTTAGGATTCAAGGTTGAGGTTTTATGGTTCGGGTTTTTAAGGTTTTTTCGTTTAGTATTTAAAGTTTGTTGCTTTGGGTTTTGGTGTTTTGAGATGCTTTGGAATTTGGTGTTTTAAGGTTTGGACTTTTGAATTATGGTTTTTATGGTTTAAGATTTATAATATGAGGTTTAGGGTTTAGGGATTAGATTTTAGATTTTACTGTTTAAGGTTTAAGGTTTCTAGTTTAGATTTTTAGGGTATATATGAGTATAGGGTATCGATCCCACTAGAATTGATATTATTAACTGATGCACTTAAATTAATCATTATTAAATCAATTAAGAATGCAAGAGTAAAATGAAAGAAAATTGCAATTTAAAGAAAGAGAGTAACTCAAAATCAATCAATCAATTAGGATTATAAATATTTTGATTTCATCATAGTTAATCCACTTTGAATTATCTATCTCTTCTATCTCTTTAATATTAAAATTATAATCTCAATTGCTAGTTGGAAACCCCTAAATTATCCACTAGCATTTCTTGAGATTTAATAAAAATATCTTTAAAAGTTAACCCACTATATCTCTATGTGAATTAAACAATCACTAAATTCTCTATCTTCTTTCTACCTATAAAATAAATATACAACCACGCACATAAATTTAACAAAAATTACTCAAAATTTAACTAAATTATAAATTAAAAGTATCTAAATTATGAGTGTAAAACCTACTCATCACCATCAAAATTTCCAATGGTAGAGGATTGGGCAACTATATGTGTCATCACATTGTCACTGTAGAAGACATTTATTTAATAAAGACTTTAATTTTTTTTATTCATTTAAAAAAATTTATCATTGAAAGTCTTATTTCTTGTAGTGTACTTATTACCATGTGTATCTTCTATCTAAATTGTCACCACAACCAAAAAAGGATTTAGCTATGGATTTCAAGTGGTTTTAGCGACAGTTTTAACCATCACTAAACCAATTGACGACAATTACACAAACAATCATGGAACCCATTGTTGCAACCATTTTAGCGACGATTTTGAAAAACCATTATAGTGTCACAGTTTAACAATAGTTAGTAAACCTTCATTAAATCAATGCAAACCATCATTATATCATTTTTTAATTTTTTTTCTTTACTTTTGTTTAATATTTTCTATCAGAATTTTTTTTTCCAGATTTTCTCTCCTCTTCTCTCTTCTTTCACAAATCATTCATGCCTAGAATTTCTCTTTTCTTCTCTTCTCTTGTCTCTTCTTTCCACATCAAAAGTCTTCTTGCTATAAGGTTTCCTTTGTGCTTCTAGTTTGCATTCCCTTCATTATATTGATGATAAATCTCCTCACGCTCTACCATAATAACTTGAAGTCCGTATCAGGGTGAAGGTAAGATAACACTGTGATTCTCACTGAAAAACATATCGAACAACTTCGTGTTATTGGCTCGTCGAACCTAATAGCATTATTGAGTAGAACCTTGATATGAACAAAAATCACAAAAAAAATGAACAAAAACGAAATGCAAAAATTCACTACAATTTAGAAAAGGAACTCACTAGTTAGCAGGGAAGAGATGAGTAGAAGTGAAGCACTTTGATGGAGAAGAACCAATGGCAGAATAAGTAGCTCGATCTATGGAGAAGCTAGAAGGCTGAGGGAGAAAATGGAGGGAGAAAGTAGTAGAGAAAAATGACAAAGGAAAGAAAAAGGGAAGGGGAATCGAAAAAAGAACGATATTTAGCGATGATTTTTAAGAACCGTCAGTAAAAACATTATTCGGTGGCAATTTTTCTAAAAAATCCATAGCTAAGTAACTGCAGTTAAAAACCATCATTATTTTGTATTTTAGTGACAGATTTTTCTAATCATCGCTAAACCACCAGTTTTTTGTATTATGTTATTGAAATAATAATGTGAATGTCACCTAAAAGTTTGTTTCCCTCTTGTGGTTTAAAACTGTTGAGTTTGGAGCTTATGTTTTTATAATTTAAATGTCAACTTAATAGTAGCAATAGTTTTGAAACACTATGATTTGGTTTATATATAATATAAATGAAACATACTTGCAACAATGAAATAGTAATATAAATTAAACATATTGCAACAATGAAATAGTTTAAGTGAAACAAATACAACAATAAAACTGTACAAGATATTGTTTCAACATTCAAATGATTTCTATTAAAATTTATAAGAAATTTATTACGTGGTAGTTAAGTAGTAGCAGAGAAAATAAAGAAAAAATTTAATGACACTTAACCACATCAGAACAAAATGAGTTCAGGTCAAGCAATAGAAGAGTAAACTTAATTATAACGGTACTGTTTTATCAAGATATATAACAACTCTATGATTTATATCTCCAGCACACTTCTTTAAGCAAAGCACACACATAGCTCAGACTGAAAAACAGTTTTTATCAATATATATACATCTAAAATTTACTCATTAAAACCTGAAGGTAACTCCCATATTCCTCAGAAAGCTTCTCAAGTCACGTCAAAGGCCTCCAATATTGCTTGGAATATTGGAAGCCTTCGAGGCAACTGGAAAACTTTGATCTATCATTTGTAATAGACAATGTATTTGTTTGTTGTACCGTGATTGGCATGCGAAAACCTTGGTTCCGTGTTTTTATCAATATATATACACCTAAAACTTACTCATCAAAACCAGAAGCAAGGTAACTCCCATTTTTGTCAGAAAGCTCCTCAAGTCATGTCAAAGGCCTCCAATATTGCATGGAATATTGGAAGCCTTTGAGGCAACTTGGAAACTTTGATCTACCATTTGTATTAGACAATGTTTTTGTTTGTTGTACCGTGATTGCCTTGTGAAAACCTTGGTTCCGTGTCTTTAAATAGAAAACTATCTGTCCTTGCATGACAAACGAATCAAATCCCATATCTTGCAAAACTTTATTTGTCCCATTTTTTAGAATCGGTTCTCCATCGATTTGAATCGTAGTTTGTGATATGTCTTTATCATGAATAAATAGATTATAAAGTAGTAGGTAATCTGTGCAATAACCTTTTGATTAAATTGTTAGATGAGCTTCTAAAATTTTCTTGATATTAAGAGCAAGAATAATTGAATATGAATTTCTAAGATAAAAGAGAGAAAAACAATATTAAAGTGGTTCCTAGAATATATGCTAGTCATCATGAATCAGAAGGTATTAATGCATGTGAGTGAAGAAAGCAATATTTGATACCCTTCTTGATAAGGGAAAATATATATTTTTCTAAGAATTGTCAGACTCATCAAATTAATTAAGCATTATCTATCTATCTAATTTATGTGGTTGCAAAAAATTTTGCAACAATAAATATTTCTCATAAACTGTAACTGCAGACTGTAATTTCATTTTTTTTCCCATAAATGCATTTTCTCATAATATGGACTTCGAGATTAATCAAAAAATATATTTGAATAGGTAAGTATTTAGTGGACTTCTTGCCCTGGCACTCTCCTACCTCTTTTTTTTTTTAATATATAATAGTTCGTTCAAATTAAATTCCCTAACCTTTAATATGAATGACAGGCATAATGTTCACATCAATAAACACCCATTGAGACAATGGAGATGTTTTCAAACTTCATGATATATTGAAATTATTTTTTCAGTTGAAGGATTGAAATTAAAGAATGATTTGCTAAGTGCATTGTACTCACGAATTAGACTTTTGAACGTCCATTATTTATATAATTATGCTTCAAATTTTGCTCACAAATTTTACAGTAATGTATGTACTATTTTTGTATCCACTCAATTGACTACTCCATGTGACTCACTTCTCTCATCTCTATTTTACTTTTGAGCTCCAGGTCAAACAAGCCATCATACTCTTGAATCCTATCCTTGCAACCGATAGTGAGGCAAGTAACTCTTGGGAAAGCAGGTTTGGTAGCAAGTGAATGAATTTGAAGTCACAGAGTTTTTCGTTGGTCTATTAACGACTATTTTTACGCTTTCTATATGTATCAGACAAGCTAAGCTCTTAGTATCAAGTTTTGGAGAACGGAGTTCTAAAATGATTACTTTGTAGTCTATAACCTACAAAGCAACATTATTTTTCAATGAAGTCTATGTCAACCTTTTTAATAAATTTTATGGTATTTTAAATTTTGAACCTTGAATTCAAGTGTCAAGTTTGTGTGTTTGAGGCTTACAGGATCAAGGTCCTGGCTTTTCCCTGTGTTGGTCACATGCCTGATTTGGGTCATGACAAAGTTGGTATCAAAGAAATGGTTTTAGAGGTCTGTGATTGCAATTGTAGCATGTATATGCCTTGCCTGCGTGACATGATCCCAGGGTACTCATATGCAAAGCCTTACCACTACGTATGTCTATCGATTTCCAAGCATCTGTTTCCACTCCCTTAACTATTGCATTAGTATATGTACATACCTACATTAAGCCTAAAACTTTCTTGGTGTTCAATCAGAAATTATGTCACCTCGCTTTCTTCTAGTTGATAGAATAAGGCAGCAAGCCATTGCCTCTGATCAGAGTTCTTTGGGCCTTCAAGAACCCACACAAAGACGTCGTGGATGTGGAAGAAGTAGATATAAAGGTATGTAGAGGTAGAGGTAGAGACGAGAACGTTAATAATGAGGGGGCAGTTGGCCCTAGATTAACTGAAGCTGCAGATGGACTTCAACAAATAAGCAGATCTATAGAAACTCTAATAGTAGTAGTTAATCAAAAATATTAATAGGCACCCCCTGCTCAGCACCAATAAGAACCAGCACATGCCCAACAAGGACAAGGGCTACAAGTTTCTTTTTCAATATTTTGAAAGATATGCAACGCCCTAGCTTTTCAATTGTTGATCCATCACAAGATCCTACTGCCTTTATTAAGAAATGTAATCAAATTTGTGTGGATTTCGGATGTTGCTAACTCGTGAAATGGAGTTGATTTGTTTCCAACTTTGAGATATAGCCTATGACTGGTATAAGTCATTCACAAAGCAAAGAACTTTTAGGGGTACTCCTTTAGCTTGGCCTAATTTTAGGGATGCATTCCTATTTTGATGCTTGCCTCAAAGTGTCAGAAATGCCAAAGCTAGAGAATTTGAGTGACTAAAACAAAGAAATTTGTCTGTGTTTGATTGTTATATCCAATTTACTCTATTATTCCATTGTGCTCCCTATTTGGTATCCATCGAACAAATGAAACTACTGCCTATACTTAGGTAATAGACGATGCTCTTCAGATAAAATTGAGGGATAAGGATAGGGGAGCTTGTGAAAGATTTCATAAGAGCGCAAGGACTGATGGGTCATCTAGTTCATGGATTGGAGGACCTAAGGGAGCTATGAGTGAGCCTATTTTAAGATTTACCTATGGTGCATCTTCTTCAAAAGTCCTATCTAGAGTACTTAAATAATAAAAATGACCCCACAAATTGATTCAAAGGTTGCCAAAACCCTTTATGTGCAAAACTCCCCACTTGAATTTCTTCCACGCACTGCCATGTGTCGCCCATCCCACAGTGCATAACGCCCATGAGTTGGCATGTGCAAAGCCAGTCCTAACCAGTTCCTAGCCTAGTTTAACCCTTTGACCCGAGTTTAACCCATTGACTCATTGACCAGCAAGTTTTTTCGTTGACTTTGACTATGTTGACTAATTAACTTTCTATTGACTATTAATTGACTTTTGACCAAGTTCCAAGAGTTTGGTTTTCACATTCTGTCCTTTTTTTCCTAGTTTTTATATCTCCGTAACTTGATTAAATTTGAAGAGTCATTTAGGCTGATCCAATTTGGATTTGGATCTGTGGTGAAGGAACTACCCAGTATCACAATATCAAACATTTGAGGCACCACCACATAAGTTCGGTTAGTGAATTCTGATTCAATTGTGATGCTTATGCCAGGCGCAAAAGTTGGATTTGATGCTGCAACAGTTGAAGACCATAAATGAAGCTTTGGAGTTGTTTTGTGTAATAATGAGGGTGAGATGCTTATGGCTACCAGTTCTTAGCAATTCATGGGAAATTCTGCCTTAACATCGTAAGCCTTGACTCTACAAAGAGTGCTATCTTTATTACTCCAATTTGGTTTCTTCAGCACTTTGGTTGAATCTGACAGTATCCAGGTGGTGAAAGGTTTTTACTGAAACTATGGCAACTCTTGCTTTGATCTTATCTGAAGGGATTGTCAAACAACTGTCCACTAGTTTCAGCCCCTTGTATGTCCAACATACCAGAGAAAAAGGCAATCAAGTAGCTCATTTTCTTCCCAAGGAATATAAGCTTGTAGACCACCATATTTTGTTTATTGATTTTCCTTTAGAGCGCTCGTTTACCAAATTCTGATATTAGGTTGTTTGCCCCCATTCAAAAGAGAGAGAAATATATATATATATATATATATAAAAGATGAAAATATATCATCGTTTAGCCCAATATATGGCTTACGTACAATCCCTTGACAAGGAATTTTTAAACTAACCACAAATGTTTGTTTTCATCCCACTCACAAGCAATGGTTACAAGAATGTTCATCACACTCACCTACAATGTTAAGGTTGTCAATGCTCACCAAAAATGTTCACTGTGGTTTCCAATTTGCTTACCACAAACAATTCACAACTACACACTCTTCCTTAAAAGCCTAGTTATTTAAAGGAGTATAAGGTCCCGTTTGGTACCTTGACTTGAAGCAATGGAATGGGAATACCCATTCCATTCCATCAAAAATGCATGTTTGGTTGTAAGAAAAGACAACCCATGGAATGTGGATTCTTTTGGAGGTGGGAGAACACATTCCCACGTAGAAAGGGAGGAATGAGGCAAAATGAAATGGAATCAAGATAAAATACCATTTTTCTCCTTTTTTAAATTAAATAAATAATAAAAATATTTTTTAAAAAAATTAATTAATTAAAAAATATTCACAAAAAAAATTTAAAAAAATTTAACTTGTTGTCTGTAAAATAATAAATAAATATTTTTTTTCAAAAAAATAAATAAATATTTTTAAAATAAATAAATAATTTAGAAAATATTATTTATTATTAATAAAATAAAATAAATAATATTTAAATTATTTTTTAAAATTATTAATATTTTTAATAAAAAATTTATATTACTAATTATTTTTTTTATTTATATTATTTTTAAATAAATTTTTAAGTTAAAATAATATTATTTTATTAATTTTATGTTTTAAGGGTATTTTGGTCTTTTTAACTATTTTTATTCCATTCCCTTACCAAACGTAATTTTAATCACAACATTCCATTCTATTCCATTTAAATCTATTCTTTTCCATTCTATTCTCAATTCCCATTTCCATTCCCTCCTTTGCCACTAACCAAACGAGACCTAAAGGAAGTAAGGGTGGAATAGCCAAATACAAGGTAGGATCCACTAGGTATAAGATATCAACTCATAAAGAAAGTAAGGGTGGAATAGTCAAATAAAAGGTAGGATCTCACTCAAGTATAAGATATCAACTCTTGATACAAAAAATGAACTCGAAACTAGGCACAAATAAACATAGACAGAGTGTGGACAAGAGTAGAGTGATTGCTTTTACCACTATTAAAAAAAAGACTTTCAGTGAATTTCTCTAATAATTAAAATATAAATAGTATTAATTAGTTTTCTATATATATGTGGGAACAGAAAAAAAAAATGAAACAAAAGGTTTGAACAAGTGTATACTTTTTTTTACATAGAAAATCATTTTTTTATTGAATAGAATATTATAATGGTTCAGCAGCTATCACATGCCTCAAGTAAAACAAAATACGAAAACGTCCTAGAGCTTGACATGTGTCCTATTGAATAGAATATTATAATGATTCAGAGAGAGAAGAATGCATGAAGATATAAGGTGAGTATTTTAAGAAAAAATGTGCAAATTTAAAAAAATGTGGGAAAGAGAAAAAAATTGCAACAAAAGGTTAGAATATATATATGTGTGTGTGTGTGTGTGTGTGTGTGTGTGTGTGTGTCCCACGAGCAAAAGATTTGTAAGTATAGACTTGTATATTTATTTTACTCACAATATGTAACATATAAAGACATTCCTGATCATATTATCACCTTATGGATTTTGTGACAATAAACTTTATTGATTTTTAATCAACAATTACTCATTTTCGTTAGTCTCCAAAATATATGATGCACTTGAAAGAGGAGCCAAATCTATTAATATGTCAGAAATAAACTGAAGTATGCTCATATTCAAGTTCTTTGAGAAGCTCCTCCTCAAGTTTCTACAAAAGCTTCCGATATTGCATGGAATATTGGAAGCCTTCAGAGGGACTTGGAAACTTCTACCATTCATATTGACAATGAGTTTGATTGTTATATCACTTCCTTACGAGAAACCAAGATTTAGTGGCACCAGAAATCGACATAAATGATGGAAAGATAGAGAAGGAGCGTGAAAAAGAGGAGAGTTGAAATGGAAAGGGGAGAAAAAGAGAAAAGGAAGAAAAGAACAGGAAAAGAGAAGCTATTCTTGGTGGGTACTTAGGTATTAGCTATTCAGGAGAGCTCAAGTCTTATCCAGGTTTCTCTAGTGTTTACAACTTATTTATATTTTCGGTCATTCAAGTAAATGTCTTCATTTTCTTATCATTTATATATTAATTTCCATTTACTTTATACATAAATTTAAATAAAGAAATACCCCATTTTCATTTAAGAAAAATATTTTAAAAAATCCCAAAGAATCAAAAGTTAGATTATGGGTTTTAGTTAAAACTTACGAATTTTTTTGCAGTTAAAAAACTTTTGGCCTTAGAAGAGTTGACATATATAGATGTTCTGAAAAAAAAATCAATAAAAATCATTTTATGAATAATCAATATGTAGAGAATCAAAAGACGGGACTTTCAAATTTCTAAAAGCTCTCCTTATAAGTGACTACTTTCCAGACATGAAAAATTTTCGAGTCTAAAATGGTCAGAATGTCACAATATGAGTTTAAAAATTCAGTTTTGAAATTTAAAATTAATATTCATTATTTACGAAGAGAAATTAGATTTCATGGCTTAATAAGTTGATTTCTGTGACATCCTTAATTTTGTTTCTTTTATTAATAAAAATACATAATATTTAATTAAAAAATAAAATTTATTAGACAATTTTTAGATTTTTAAGAAAATATAAGCTTTAAAAATTTTTCACTTTATGTATATGCATAGAAAAGGTTTTTAACATTAAAAGAATAAATAAAGAGAGAAAATTTAATAGAAAAAATTAAAAATAACATATTAAAGAGAAACAAAATTCTTGGGTAAAAAACATAAATTTTTGAGAAGTAAATAAATATCTTAAAATTTTAAGAAGATTGAATTGAGGTAATTTTTCCTAATTCAAGAGTTAGAGTTCTTAAATTTAATATTTCCACCCATATATTGAGCTTTCACCTATGGACACTTCATATAGAGTTTTTCTACTTCACATGAGTTTCTAACAAATCAATGGGATAGTTCAAACAAGAGATAAAACATAGACTTGAACTAAGATATAGAAGTTGGACTGATAGCCCAAAAATTATGAAAATGTGACCAAACCCTTCATGAAAGGTAGAATTTCAGCCAAAGTAAAGGAAATGAGCAAGAATGAACCCAAATTTAAAAGGAAAAAATAAGAATCATGTGAAGAAATAGTAGTGTAATAATAATCAAGATGAAGTCATATGGCATTAGGATAAAATATCTATATCCTACATTCATAATTTCAGCAAGTTAGTAATAATATATGACATTAGGAAAAAACATCTATATCTTACATTCATAAGTTCAACAAGTAAGTAATAATATATGGTGTTATGACAAAACATCATTATCTTACACAAATAATTTCAACCAAGCAAGGGAGACTCAATGGCTGAAAATTTGCCACCTAGAAAGGAAAATCTATCATACTTGAGTGAGACAAAAGAAAAAAAGAAATGAATCCCTAAATCAAAGGGACCTTATCCCTTATCTTAAGAACATTTTATCACTATTTTCAAAATACAAATCTCCTTTTGGTATGCATATCTTGACTAAGGGAGAGAAAGACAAGAACATGAGTTGTTTTTCTCCAAAAAACAACCAAGTGCATCCTAATTGTGATAAGGTAGACCCATGACTATGAGAGGTGAACAACTTAATAGTTTATTTAAGTAAAACCCACCCTTATAACATTATAATTTCGTCCAAGTGAGTGAGAGGAAAAACAAAAGTAAGGTAGAGTGAGAAAAGGAAAGAAAGAGAGGAAGGAAGAAGAAGGAGAAGTCTAGAGGACTAACCACTCAAGGTAAATTGGTTTAATCTCCACTTGAATCCATCTTTTCTCTTCATCCTTGGAGTTCAAACATCACCCTCTTTCTCTTATTTAAGCTGCTAGAAAAGTTAAGAGAAGGGAAGAATCTTGCTACTTCTTTCAAGAGGAAACAAAAAAAAAGAATTCATTAAATGAGTTAGGAGATCTTTAGGTAGATTTAACAATATCTCTTTTTGAAGAATTTTTTTTAAATTTGTAACATTTATATGAGATTTTTACCTTATAACTTTGATAAAATTTACAATATTTGCTACTTTGATGATTGTCCATGGATGTTGATATATCATGTTACATGTTGATCTTGCATGTAATGGATGTTTTGAATACTTCGGTTAGTATGGAAAGTTCTGCATAGATATGGCTATGGGTGGCAAAAATTTAGAACTTCTATGCTGCTGTTATGAATATTTGAATATGGTAAAAATGGATGGAAGGTGGTTAGGTTGCTAAATTAAGTATGACCTTAAACACTTAGGGGAAGACTATGAGAAATTTCTGTTGAGAAACACCTTTAGTAATACATGATTTGATTCTGGTTTTCTTTTGAGGTGGATGATGAAATATGTTAAATTAAGTAAGAAATATAATTAAATGTTGAGATGAGCAATTCTATGTTTAGGTGAAAATTTGGAAGGAAAATGGAAGATGAATTAAAAAAAGAATGAACTAGAACTTCAGGAAAGGCTAAGCTAAGAAAACTAAATTTCAGAGTAACTAGGGAAACTTCTATTTTTGAAATTCTGCAAAGAATCGGTTAGAAATTAAAAGAAATGGTTAACATAAAAAATGTAGATATATGTCTCACATATTTTTAACCACTGGAATCACTCAATTTAAAGATAAAATGAGAGAGATATGGTCCGATTAGTATGCAGTTGTCAGAAATTAGCTAACCAAGGAAGAATATGTTAAGTATGTTTCTGTGTTTGAATTTCAAGGCAAAATCTATAGGGAATTAAAGGAAATTGTTAACATATATATATATATATATATATATATATATATATATATATATATATGTGTGTGTGTGTGTGTGTGTGTGTGTGTGTCTCACGGATCTATAGACTTTGAAATCACTTAATTTGGAGTCCATAAGAGGGAGATATGACTAATTAATGAGTAGAGGTAAGAATCAATCTAGAATCTAGGGTGGTAAATATAATCATTTTTGTTTTCAATTTTTTGTGAATAATTCGTAAAGAATTTGAACAAATAATAAACAAGAAAGTTGTATATAAGTGTCTTAGTTTTTTATATGATTTGGAATCAACTCAATTGGAGTTCATATGAGAGAGATATGATTGAATAAGTGAGAAAATGTCACAGAACACGGCCAAGCCATGTTCTGAGTTGCTTCAACAAGGGTAAATTGTGTTCAGGGCTGTTTTGAGTATGTTTGAAATATTTTTCAAGTATGGTCATGTCCTGAAACATGGCCAGGATGTGTTGGCTGGTAAAGCTTATTTTAACGTTTTTCTACCCTAAATGAACATCATTAACTATATGATAATAATATAAACTAAATTGGAGAAGAATGCCCTATAAAATTTGTGAAAACATGTGTTAAAAATAATATAAGTAGGAGGAAAGTAACTAGAAGCCAAGCATAAAGAAAATGAGAAGCTGAAAATAATGTTTAAAAAAGAAGAAGAATTTTATAAATGGAAATAATAAATAACTAGTGTATGCCCTAGTCATTGCCATTACATGAACTCTTTACCATCTTAAATATGTAATTTTGATATGAAAATATTTTATAAAGTGATATTCGAAAATGGTTATGACCATGACATAATTGCATTTGACCAATAATTTTTGGTAGTGATTATGCTTTGATGATAAATTATGGCATGTGAGTATAATGAACATGCTTGTTATTGAAATCATATTTTTGGCTATTAACATGAAAAGAAAAGAGACAAGCACAATCACATGGTAGTCTGTGTAGTGCACTAGTAAGGGACGTCCTACTCACGACTGTGATTATGTTAATGAAAAAATAAGAGAAAGTGTGCCATGTCGGATGAAACGAGAAAAGCCTGTACCGGAGAGTAGAAAGTACTCACCCTGACCGAGGTAGTTTGATATAAAAATAAGTTGATAGTCATCATATGATATTTTAAAAATAGTTATTCATGCCATACATTTCATTACTGTACGATTTTCATATGTATAGATAAAATGCATTCATGTGACCTAAAATATTTGCTATAACTTATACAGATGAACATGACATGATGAGCTATATTGATGATAATTATAATTTATTGTTGAACCTACTGAGATTTAATTGTCACTATATTTCCATATCATATTCAGAAGACTAAATAAGTAGATATTCTCTATTATCGACTTTTAGCATATGTTGGTTCGAGTTGACTAAGATCCTAGTGAAAGTGCAACCACCTCCATCCGTATCTCCGGAACTGGTCAATATGGATAAATAAGATGTTGACATATATGTGTTTGATTTTGGTATGGATCTTTTTAATTAATGATGTGTATGTGAACCCATAATTGTATCAGTGTTAATGATATTTCACAAATCTTAATTATGCTTGGTTAATTTAATTCAATGTTATTATGAGTCAAATAGTTAGAAGTAAAGAGGTAATGATTTTATGGGATTTTACAAAAATATGTATATATAAAAAAATTGAGTTGTTACAATTTCAAGCTCTTAACTACCCTTTAATAACTAAACACTACTTGTAAATCTTACAATAATTTCTAACTAGAAAAAAATAAGGTCATTACAAATCATTTTTTTGGAGGAACCAAATTATGAATGTAGTCTTCATGTTTCATATTTCATTAGTTTCATTACCAACTCTTTCTAATATATACTCTAAGTCCTTAAGAATTCTTGAAGGCTGCCAATTCGTTACAAAATTATTCCTCATGCCATTGTCAGAACTCCAAGTAATGTATGTAGCTACCATTTCATATATATATTACTCAATTAGTTCATAAAAATATTGTCAAATACTTAGGAAGTTAAGATGTTTATATAGCTATTGAAATAATAGATATTCATCATAACATCTTTTTATTAAAAGAGTAATTAGATGTCATCATATTCTTTGATTTGGGGAATAATTATAATTCGAATTATGAATCATTTATATTTATAATTAATGTTTGTCTGAAATTCTTTCTATAAATATCAAGCACTAGTGTAGGCCTTCCCTAAGAAGACTAAATTTTATTCTCTTGTTTTTCTCCTATTTTTTCTGAATTTAACATGGTATTAGAACCTTGAGAAAAACAAAAAAAATTCCGTAGTCCCTCCTAACTGTGCTTCTTTCCAACTAGAGTATGAAGAGCCAAAAAAAGCTGTGTTTCGGAAGGCTGAGAATCATACTCAAAGCCATTTCTCTCTCTGTTTAAAAAAAAGAAAAAAAAAATTCTATAGAACATTGCAATAGTGTTTTTTCATCATTCCAGCCACAATAAAGATCGTTCTTGCTTGTGAAAAGCTTGGGTTCTGTTTAGAGCCCAAAGACTAGTCAACCTACCATTTTCAAAGAATCTCTTGCCATCTTTATCAACATTGTTCATCCCCAAACAACCCAGAAAGCGTCGATAACCACCTTCAAGACTGCATCGTTCGTATGTGCTACCCAGATAGTGCCAAAAATCATCTAGGAACCTGCCCAGCTGCTGTTCGTTCTTTGTTCGTAGTGGTTTCCTCTATGTTGACCCCTATTCATGGTGTTTCTTTGTTGTCCAGATTCATTCTATAATCCACCATAGCCTAGTTTATTCACATCAGGTTGGAAGCCATAACCCGGCTCAAGCCTCACCCCGTATTAGCCTTCAAGCTCTCCACTACTCCACCTTGAACTACTTGCGTGTGCAGACTAGTGCGGCAATCATCCAACAATTTTCTATGGCCACTTCTCTGGCAAATTTTCTAGCATTTCTCTTTAATTTATGGATGTGCCTCATTCCAGCTACTCCTCCTACTGTGCGTCATCCTAGCAGCTCTTCTTACTATGCATCATGCTATAGGTACTTTCTCTCACTAGCCACTCTAACTACTATGCATTAAACCAGCAGTGTTTCTCTCCTTTGGCCTCCATGATGATCTTCTATACTGCATGTGGTAACTTTTTGAGTGTTTCAACCAATTTACGACCTGTGTTATTTATTACAAGTCATTTCCTTTGGTGCATTTTGTACAAAATACATGATATTAGAAAAATTATCATAAGAGGAGCTGACTACTTTCTTTATTGAGTTTTTTTTACTTGAGTTTGATTTTAATTGGGTTTAATTTGTAACAAACTAAAGCTTGAATATGCTTCAGCTTAAGGGGAGATGTTAAAATAGTAGATATTCATCATAATTTCCATTTATTAAAGGAGTAATTAGATGTCATCATACCTCTTGATTTGGGGATAGTCATATCCCTTGATTCGAGAAATAATTAGGATTTGAATTGTGCGTCATTTATATTTATAATTAATGTCTTATCTATAATTCTTCCTATCTATAAATATTAAGCACTAGTGTAGGCCTTCCCATAAGGAGACTACATTTTATTCTCTTGTTTTTCTCTTATTCTCTCTAAATTTAACAATACCAAACCTTAGTTAAAAGTCTAAATTGACATAATTGACTAGATAGATATCTGCACAACTTTATCTCTTGAAATGGGTAAGATAATGTTAGATAGTTCATGCATGTCACTGAATGATAAGATTATTTCATGGTTCATTATCATTTGAAATTGAATGAAACAATATATTAAGACTAAAGCCTTTAGGTAGAGCCAAAGGCTTCAAGCTTCCACGCATGTTTTCCATTAATATCAAGTCATTTATAACATGGAAAAGTGGAAGACTTTAAGGGTTTCTAAATGATTTCTCTATTTGAATTCCTTCTACAAAAAAATTTCCCTGACACATCCACCCATATGCCAAATAACCATATATATACACGAGCATGACACGAACCTTGATGGCCATTTTAAATTAAGGTAATGGTTGTGGTTGCAGTTGTGTTTTGATTCTAATAAATAGAGAGTTATTTTATCTCTTTTTTCTATTCTATTTGTTGTTTGTCCTTGAGTTAAATAAATAATTGAGTTTTTAATTAGTTTTGATTATTGATAGGTATTTAACCCAAATGTGTCCTAGATTGCAGGTTGTGTAACAACAGGTGAACCAAGAAGGAAAGGAACAAAAAGAATTCAAAGAAAGTAAAGAGAAGTGGCAGCAAGAGCAATGTCGTGGCATTGCAGCAAAGAATTTTTACATCATGGGCAGAACCTACAAAGCCACGGTAATGGCTATGTATCCCGTCAGAGTGCTTTCTATTTCGATTCAAATATTGTCTTTTCAAGCCCCAAATAAAAAGGAGACTTAGGGGACTTCATTTAAAAGGTTCAACCACTTGATTTAAGCTACGGGATTGAAGCCTTGGAAGAGTCGCAATATTCTATCATTCTGCTCTTGTATCAATTTTGATGTGCTCTTTCTTTTGCATCATGTTTTTATTTTTTAGGATGGAGTAGTTTGTTTTTCTATGTTTTCAATGGATGTTAATATGTAGATTAACTTTATATGCTTTTCTTGCTCAACAATTGTATCTTTTGAGTTGTTTATTTAATTTAGTTCATAATGCTTCTAATTACTTGATCATCAATTAAATTGATTAGGTAATAGTGATGAACTTGAGAAAGGGATTTATATGTTAAGACCACGAATCAAATAGTGCATAATTGATCTTTGAAGCTGACAACTTACCAAAAGTGAGTTATTTTGCCTTTAATTTTATCCAATTATGGGTATTGTTCTCGAGTAAATAAGAGTTTTTTAAAGTTCGTTGAGAACTGATCTAAGTTAATCATTTTATACAAGCATACGATGATTAGGAGCATTAGGAATAAAAGATGACCAAAAGCAAAAAGAAAATATGAAACAACTGACCTAGAAGCAGAATGTTTCAATGATGGTTCTTAACATTGCAACATTGGAAGGAAGCCTGAAAGATGTCATTTTTCAATTCTGGGATACTTTTAGACCTATCCATGGAGTATATTAGTTTTTCTAAGTGGATTAATGGATGATAATATGTAACTAGTTGGAACCCTAATTCTTTTTCAATTTCAATATCAAATTTTATGTATTCAATTTTGCGTTTAATATCTAAATTACTTGATCACCAATTACTTTAAGAATGAGGCGTTCTATTTGTAAAAAGAACTTAATAGTTCAAATATGAATTGAATATTGCGTGATTTGTTATAATAAATAAAATAGAAAATTAATTAAGTTGTGTGTAAAATAGTGATATCTACATGCCATGTATAGTCAGTTAGGTCATGATCTTAATCTCTGGATTCTTGACTGTCGTTTGCTTCAGTAATAATGAAAATTACTTGAAATCGAATCAAATTTTATTGATCTTAAAGATAAGTTATAAATTATTTAGTGCTCTGATTAATAGTAGGGGTATTGGAATAAAAGTTGAATTAGGGTTAACAATCTAGTGAATTATTAGGCGAAATTAATGTACCTAGGCTTTCTTCACTTCAATGTCTCCTATATCTTTTGTGTAGCGATTTCTCTATTTTATTTTGTTCACTCAACATCCTCTTCATTATTGATTTAGATAGAAGTACAAGTCTTGTGGTGCCTAAATAATTTTAGCTATGTATCCTGATGGGTATAATAATCTAGTCAGCTATTGTATTGCTTACGATATTTACGCTTACGTGGTTGTAAGATTTTCACTAGCAATAGCTTATGTGTAAATGGATTGATTTTTGTGTATCGATAGGAATATACCTGCATACCATGCATAGCCGTTAAGAGCTTGTGCTAAGTTAATAAATTATTGTATAATCAAGTCATCATAGATAGAAGGTTGGTTAAGGTAGAATCATGTTTATATGATATTGGGAAATACTTATAAATAAATAAGTACTCTAGTTAACAATTCAGGATATTGGAATGAGTTAAGGAAAGTTGATAAAGTTAAGTGAAATTGAATACTTAAATTGTTCCCAATTAATTGACAATTTGATTTGCTATTTGCATGAATTTTCTTTGTTTTATTTCTATTTTAATCATTGATTTTCAACTAATTTGAATAAGTTTGCGAGGTTGAGCTTTGATAATTGACTCGGATTTTATCTGATTCCTTGTGGAAATGATATCTAATCTTTACTGTATTGCAGTTATGATATGTGCCCTTACGTAGTGGTTAAACTAATAATCAAATCACATGATTGATGCGGTTATGGAACCTACTGAAACAAGAATACAGTTTATAATCTTATGCAACTATTTGTTGAAATAGCTAATTGCACTGTCACCTATCAAAGTTTATCTCTAATTCAAATCTATCTGTGGGTAGGGCTTGATTCCCCAAATATTAGGTGAGAATAAAATTACTTTGTTAATCACAATGAATAATATCTATGCCTCAAGAATCTGCTTGCTTATGAATCACAAATAGTATTTGACGATGCATTTGCTCATCTGTTTTGAGTGTTAACAATTTTTTTTCTGAATCTTCTCTTTCATGTAGTTAGAAGCGATATTTGATTTTATATCCCCACGATCACTATATTCCAATGAATCAAGTATAGAACTTTGTTCTCTTTGTATAAATTTCATCAATTAAATAAGCATATAGAAAAATATATATATGAAAATTTTTAATAGTGGACAAGAAATATAATTTATTTTTTATTATTGCTACTTTCAATTCAGACAAGCTCAATGGCAACCTGAGAATCAGCCTTAACCAAAACATTTATATATATCCTTGTTGCCAAGCCAACTCCAGCCACATAACAACCCCCCCACAGCTCGGCTCCCATTAAACCATGAAGCCACAGGCCAGACGCATCACGGATAACGCCCCCACAAGAGGCCAGACCATTTCACGCCAAACCATCCATCCACATTCACCTTGACCGAACCGTACAAAGGAAAACTCGAGCCTACAAAAATCTCTCGTCTGTTTGTGTCCCATTTTCGAGTTAATGTGCATGCTAGAACAAACTTCATCTACTCTCTTCATACATTGAAAAAAGATATCCGACGTCGACACCCCTCTTCCTTCAAACCCAAACGCACATCTCCTTGTCCAAAGCGTCCAAGAGGAAGCCCCAAACAGGTGGGACTCTTCAGAGTTATGTTAATCACTCCTATCTCTTGACGGCATTTCGCTCAATCAAATTAGTCCACCCATCATTCATACTATATTATATTTATAAAAAAAATTTGATTGCTATCCCAATTTGTTAATTTCTCAAGCTGAACTATTGTCATATACTTTACTAGCCTCAAGTCCATGCAATGTACGGGTTATATTAGCACTTTATTAATATACATTAATAAGTACAAAAAATATATTTTTTTCACATTAAAAATGCCGTTACCAAATTTATTTTAAAAGTTATTACTATTTTTATCTAATTTGAAATACTTTCAAATATCTATAAATATTCAAAATTTAAAAGCTACTCACTTTTCTCTCAACCTAAATCAATTTTTTTAAATAATCGAATTTAAATACTATCAAATATTTTCATATAAAAATTCAAACAAAGTTATCCTTTTTCACTAAATATAATAAAATTTTAAGTTAAGTATTTTTTTTCTAAAACTTCTCTTTAAATATAATTCAATAAATTTTCAAAATAATTGAAATTTAAGTAGGATCAAATATATTTCCTACAAAAATTCAAAAAATTTGATATCTATACAATTTTATCTAAATCTAATATAAATTTTAAAAATAATCAAAATAAAATAAAAAAATAAAGCTACCACACTTTTTAAGATAATCTAAGTGCCGAAATAATAAAAATTGTAAAATTTCCAAATTCAAAAACTGTCTACTTTTCTTTCAATATATCATCTAAATTTTCAAAACAAGTTTTCCTACAAAAATTAAAATTTAAACAATGCTCACTTCTCTCTAAATATAACATAAATTTCTAAAATAATCATAATATAAATAGTATTAATCATGTTTCTATATATATGTGGTAAAAGAGGGGGGAAATGCAACAGTAAGTTTGAATAAGTGTATAAATTTTTTCACAACTAAACAGATATGTAGAGAGAGAGAGAGAGTAAAGAACTCATGAATATTGAAGAAAGCGACAACGTGGTGCACAAGGAAAACCATTTTTTATTGAATAGAATATTGTAATGACTCAGCAAGTTTCACATGTAGATCATTTTATCAAGCAAAATATAAAATGTACCAGAGTTTGACATATGTCCCATGGGCAAGTGAAGAAATGGAAGAAAGCTTAGAAAGAGAGATAGAGAAAGTGATTCTAATGCATGTGAACAAATAAGCTGATAAGTTTAAGAAACGAACGTGTGGAAAAAGAGGGAAAAAAAAAAGATGCAATAGGAGCTTTTGAAAAAAGCGTATAATTTTTTCTATAAAAAAAAAAAAAAAAAGTAAAGAGAGAGGAAAGAACCCCCGAACAAAGAGAGAGACAAAATGATGCATAAAGAAAATTTATTTTTATTAAATAGAATATTATAATGCTTTAGCAACTGTCATATGTTTTTTTATAATAAAAGAAAAAAAATTGTACCAGAGTTTGTCTTGTGTCCCATGGCCAAGAAATTTATAAGTATATGTATATTTCTTTTTACTCACAATATGCATGTTACATAAAAACATCCCGATCGTACTATCAAAAGAACAATATGTTACATAAATCATGATAATATGTTAAAAATTAGCTAGAATAATTAAGAGATTCACAAAGAAAGATTTACAAGATTTTCAGTAGCTACAAAATGAAATAGATTCCGTTGAAAATTAATATTAAAAAAAACATGGATTCACTTTTAAAAGAAAATTGTAAAGGGGATCACATTTAAAGACAATCAACGATTTATAATTTTATAAAATAACACCCTATGGATTTTGCGACAAAAAATTACCTCATTGATTTTTAATCAACAAAAACTCATTTTCATTAGTCTCTAAAAGATATGATGCATTTGAAAAAAGAGGAGCCAAATCGAATAATATGTACCTCACTTACAGATCATAAACAGGAAGTATCCTCACAATTAAGTTCTTTGAGAAGCTCCTCCTCAAGTTTCTACAAAAGCTTCCGATATTGCATGGAATATTGGAAGCCTTTGAAGGGACTTGCAAACTTCAACAGTTCATATTGACAATGAGTATAACTCCTATATCACTTCCTTATGAAAAACCAAGATTTAGTGGCTTTATATAGAGAATATTAGACATTTCTATCTCACAAACACATGGGAGTCCCAAAAAAAAGCTACAGACATCTATTTGCTTTGTTTTGTAGATTCGGCCCTCCAAATTGACCAAAAACTAGATGATTTTATTCGGTTCACCGTTGACTAATTAATCTGAACTGTAACCTCTGATTTGTCTTTATCATTGATCAAGCGAAGCCTATTTTATATATATATATATATATATATATATATATATATATATATATATATATATATATATATATATATATATATATATATATATAATGGTTTATTTATTTTGTTAATTAGATGAAGAAATTCGAGAAAGGTTTTTTAGAAAAACATTATTTTTACATGCAACTATTGAATAACATTCCATAGAAATGCTAACATAATACTTCAGATATTTTTCTCCCAACATAATATTTTAAAGGCGTAACAAGCATTTTGCCACTGAATTTTAGCGTCTAAAACAAAGAAAAAAATTGGGTTAAATTATTTGATTATTATTGACTTTGCAAATAGACTTTCTTTACATGTCCAAGTTGCGAAAGGCACATGGAGTGATAAGAACAAAACGATTCTCTTCCACTCACCACTTGCAAATTCTTTCAGATCAAATTTTATTCTGTTGCTTTCTAACACAGATGAAACTATCATAAGAACACGTCTTTAAATTATGAAATAATTTATACTTATCTAACTGAAATATATGATACCTAAGTAGGGCTTAGGTAGGGCTAGGCTCAAAGGTCTTAACAATTTTTTTTCCAAAGTTAATAATATTTTATAATGTAATTTGAATTTGAAATAAAGGTTATTATAGTTAATTTATTTGTAAGTGGCATAATTTTTACTATCAATTGATGTAGGTTTAAGGCTGACTATTAAGACCCATTTCTCAGCACCATTCTGTAGTGGTGGGTCAATTTCGAATTCACATTGCCCTGCCCTCCAAGATAGCCAAAGGTCAAGAATTGAATCTATCAGTAATCCACCCTGATAGCCAAAGGTCAAGAATTGAAGCTATCAGTAATCCACCCTAATTGCTTGGGAATCACGCTTTTGAGAGAATATATGCACACACACATATATATATTCTCTTAAAAGTTACTGAATGTATACATACACGTATATATTCTCTTAAAAGTTACTGAATGTATACATATTTTCTTTATCATGTGATGAAGAAGGAAGTGTAATTCCTAAGCAATTAGGGTGGATTACTGATAGATGCAATCCTTCACCTTTGGGTAACTTGGAGAATATATATATATATATATATATATATATATATATATATATATATATATATATATATATATATATATATATATATATATATATATCTGAACCGTGTTTAAGACTTTTGTATGACATTAAATTTGCAGTGGCTGATGGACTCCAGTAATATAATTGAAGTGTGTGCATCATCACAAGTTTTGATTTTAACTTCGTCAAATTTTTAGAATTATTCTACAAGAATTATTCTTGTATTTCTTTTAATCTTGTCATTGACTAGCTAGATTGGAGCCACATATATGTGGCGGTGCATCAAATTAAATCATTTTATATAAAATTTGTCAAGTAGCGAATAGATTCTTTTAAGATTGACAGAAATTAAAATCCATATAGCCTAATATATGAGGGCTTTAAAATATTAATTAAGAAACATTTTATGCTTTAAAAATCTTTGATGCACTTTGAAAACTAACCGACTACCTGTAATTAATACTAATTCTATATTTGCATCCACAAAAATACTAGTTCTATATTTTAAGATTACCAAAAAAAAACACTCGTTCATTTCAGAGTCTAAAATACCATTTTCGTCCTTGAAGTTTAACGCAAATTTTGGTTTCGTCTTTAAAATTTTGTTTAGCCCGATGTCCTTCATTTTTCAACACGGATTCAATGTTACTCTTCTCTCTAACATCATTAAACTCATTGATGGAAAATGCCTACGTGGCATTTTTATATGTCATGTGGCATCTTATCATTATTTTTTATAAAAAAATTTCCTTTTTCTTCTCCCTCTTCTCTCCAAACAAGTCTTCTTTAGCTTGACTTTAGTATTTTAGAAACTTTTGGACTAAGAGACCCACTTTTCCCCCTCACCCCCACTCGGCTCCCTCTGCACATGGATGAATATTAATGGTAGGGTTCATCTCACTCTTGGGTTTATTTCAGATTCTTGGTAAAAACCCTTCTAAATTTCCTTTTCATTCTGATATTCTGGGGAAAGTTAGGTTTTTTTTCCCTCTTGTTCTCTTTGTGGGGTGAATTGGAATCAAGATTTTGTCTTTCTTGGTGTTGTCAAGGATTATGTTTGGTGATGCACCAGAGTTCAATCTATGTTGGCAATGCCATTTGTGTGATTTCTAGAAAAAAAATTTGGTGCTTTTCGAAATACCAAAAAAGGTTAGGAGAAGTTTAAGAGAAAAAAAGGAGAGAGAAAGAATCATTACATATTAGGCAGTCTAAAATGCCACGTAGGCATTTAGGAACGCCACATAGGCCTTTTTCGTCAACGAAGTTAACGTTGTCAGTGAAAATGGTAACATTAAAGTCAGTTTTGAAATATTAGTGAAATATTAGGGGTATAATTGGATCAAAAACAATTTCAGGGACAAAATCAGAACTTGTGTTAAACTTTAAGGATGAAAAAATTATTTTAATTAGTTTTTTTCTGGCATATTGTTTAGTTTTTGCCCATCCCTCCTAACTATAAAACCACTTCCTATACCAATTTTAAACCAGTGTTCGATTATTTTATAAAATTTTATCCACAAAAATTTTAAAAATTAAAGTGGGTATCCCTCCTAATTATAAAATCACTTTCTATAATTTAAAAAGTGGATTCCCCTCCCCTTATCATTTTTTTGTCATTACCGAAAATATTATATAATGTTAAATATTATTGACGATATTTAAAAATATCATTTCAACATACAATTTTCATCTTAGAACCAACTCTATTTTCTTAAAATAATTATTATAAAATACTGATACACATTACAATAGAATAATGTTAATGAATTATAGTTTTTAGTCTGCTTTGAAGATTGTTGTAGAAAGGATTAAAGGAAAGGGCCGGTTTGATAGGTACTGTTTAAAACGGCAAGACTCTAGCATTTTGCATTGTGATTGCCTGATTTTATTTACTTTCATTGCGGTACTTGCTATACAAATTAATCATCTACAACATGTTTTGACTAAACTAGTATTAATTTTGATCCTGAAAAGTATTGTTGATTAGAGTTTTGTCTTTGAAAAAAAAATGTACATATACTTGAATTTTCAATTTCTTGTATTTGGGTTCAATTGAGCCCATTTAAAGACACATCTGTGATTTTTGGCCAAAAAAAGAGACACATCTGTGATTAATTAATGATATTTTTGAAGAACCAAATTGTGATCATGTTTCATAGATCATCGGTTTAATTACCAATTTTCTTTCTGACAAATATTCTAAGTTCTTATACAGAAGAATCCTCGAAGCCTAACAATTAGTTACAAAATGATTCCTCTTGCCATTGTTACAACTCCAAGAAATGTTCAACATGTAGCCAGAAGCAAGGTTCAATGGTAATAACCACAATAAAATTGAATAGACAATGGAAGCCTTTGAGGGTTACTAACGGTAAAGGTTTTCTCTAATAAATTTCCATACATAAATTATAGATTCAACGAAGTTCTTAATTTCTCATAGACATGCTAAGCACAATGGAATGAGACAGATCCTGATGACCCTCTATTTTATAAACAGCTAACTAGTGTACCGTCACTGTGACTGTGTGGCCTAACAAAATTCTCTTATTGCTCTCTATTTCAAATTTGATTCTAAAAAATGTTACGTAAGATTTCTTTCTCTCAGTGTCAAGAATAATGAATTCGAATACCTCAAGAACCTTCCTAATTCAGAAATACAACTCAGCTTAATTCCTTCAAGGTGTGATAATGCTTGCTTGCTTCTATCACAGAATGTTACCAAAATGAAGATATGCATGGTGTCTTTTCCATGAATGGTTTATGCTCTTTAGTTGACAATGAATTAGTGAACGAGAGAATATATACTTGAACTTTGCTATAATCAATGTTAGTTTGCATGTTCATGATTTACTTTGTGTTGGTTGTTGGTTTCAGCAATAAAGCATATCCACAAGAAGAAGTTGAACCAAGATAAAATTTATTAATAGACATATTCTCAGAAACAGTGAAGAAAAATTAAGCACAAGATGCTATCACCTTTCCAGTTCCCATTCCTGAGTACAAGGGACGTTACTGTACTCATCGCAATTGGAAAAATCACTTCGTACCCCACCATCATGAATAAATTTATTTTTCATTAGACAATTATGTCAAATTAATGTAATTCAATTAGTAAAAAAATACCTAAACTTCTATACAAATAAGTAGTTTATTACTAACTATTTTATATACGTATTATCTCTACTGAGTTCCTCATGCCTGCGATCAGGGATTATCGTTCGGCTGCGGAACTATGGAAGCCTTTGCTGAAGGCCGAACATCGAGCTACCTTCTTTGATCTTCCTCTTAAGGAGTGGGTGGCTTCGAACCTCAGTATGTCAAAGAAAGTGAGGAGCTAGTTTGCTGGAAATATATATTTATGGTGAAACTAGCTAAAGTGTGGCTTTGGAGGAACAAACGATTATGTGAGGAAGGATTTGCGACTCCACATAAACGTTGGGGGATTATCACAAACTACTGTAAAGAAGTTAAACAGGCTTTCAAGTTAGGTGGATATCCCCATTTCCGACAGTTCGGTTGGATTAGAATTAACACTGATGAAGCTTCAAAAGGGAACCCCGGTACAGCTGGGTGCAGGGGCGTTCTTTGGGGAGATGATGGAAAATGGCTAGCTGGGTTCGTGAACAATCTGGCATTTGCTCTTCCGTCTTGGCAGAGCATTGGGGAGTGCTTTGCGGCCTTGAAATTGCATGGGAAGGAGGGTATAGACAAGTTATTATTGAAAGTGATTCTTGGCCCTTGTTAAGCTTCTTAACAGCAATGGGGCTCCCAACTCCCCTAACACACACATCTTCAACCGTATTCAATGGCGGGTCAGGAAAAGATGGATATTCCATTTCATCTACACCTTTAGAGAAGCAAACAGTTGTGGGGTGCCGGGTTTTCAGTCTCTTCATCACCCTCCAGATGCCCTTAAATGGTTACTGCTGAATGATGGTTTAGGAGCAAGTGCTCTAAGAATGATTTCTGTGCAGTGTTTGTTTTTTCCTTGAACTTTAGGCCCTATGTATTACAAAATAACAATAATAATAGCATAGTAAGAAGCAGTGAAAAGTAAGCACATGATGCTGCATGCCACGAACTTTCCAATCTTCATTCCTGTGCGACGGCTGCTCTGCTTATTGCAATTTGCAAAATCAATTCACCCAGTATCATGATGAGGTCTATAAAAGAGATGAAAAAAACTATATAATACTATTAAAATAAAGATTAATTAGGTGGACTTTCTTTAATTTTGTATACAAAATATGAAGAAACTAACTAACTAACTAACTAACTATATATATATATATATATATATATATATATATATATGAGTACTTACAGATCGGAACCATAAGTCATCATGAGGTCTCGAATTACTTCAAAAGCTTCTCAAGTTTCATTAGAGGGCCCCAATAGTGTAGCCAGGTACACAATATTGGAAGCCTTTTAATGAGGTAACTTGGAAACCTCTCCTATTCATATTTGATCAATAGCTTTGCTGTTATCTCACTGCCTTGTGAGAAAACAAGATTATTAGATGGCTTTAAATAGAGATGATCAATTCTTGATCTCACAAACAGATCGAATCTCATGTCCTATAGTGCCACTGTAAAGGGTTACAAACAAAATTATGCTAAATATTGACTCATTTTTCGAATCCGATTCTTCTTTAATCTGAATTTTAGTTCATGATTTGTCTTTGTCATAAATATAAATGAACCTTATCACACTAGAATATAATGTAGTAGTTGACATTTTGAATAATATAATTTAACCAAGGACAACAGAAAATTTGGGATAGGCCTGCACGCTTTGAATAGTGTTTTAGAGGACTTTGACCTAGAACATATAAGTGAGTTCTTGAATCAAGCTGATCGTGAGAAGCTCAGTCTGTAGAAGTTGAGCTAGCTTATCAAATTAAAAAATTCATAACTTTTGACTCAATTGAAGCTGTAAGTAAGGCCCATAAGATATCAACCAAAAATTCGTTGCGAGTCCATTGTCGTCCCAACATGGATTTACCCAGTTAAGGTTGTTTCAAAATCTAAAATTTGTCATTTCAACATCATTTGGAATTTTTTTTTTTTACTATTTTTCAGTATTTTTGTTATTTTAATGTTTTCCTAATCAAGGCCCTATAAATATGATATTTCATGTTCAGTTCAATATTTTTTTTTATCAATTATTCAATTTCTTAAAAAATTTCTACATTATGTTTACTATTCAAGCAAATTCGTTGCGTCAGATTTAAATAAAAAAGTTATACTTTAAACAATTAAATTGAAAAAGTACATCTTTTGAGAACTAAAAGATCAATTCACTTGTTAAATTATTGTACGTGTCATTATTCTTTGAACAATTTCTTGTAACGCCACGTCTCGGATTCATGTCACTAGCTAGGCACATTAATCCCAAGTTGGTTAGATCAACACTCCTGCAGTAAAATCACTAAAATAAGATGTAAAACAAAATATAGAAGAAAAAATTTAAGCTAAAGTAACCAATATATGTTATATTTCTTTATTTCTTTGGTTTTATTTTTTATATGAAAATTATGTGAATATTGAGATTAGTAAATTCTCATGACACCAAAGCGCATCTATAGTGCTGGATTCAGTGCATCTAATTAGCGTGTAGAGAATGACAATTAAATTATAACATTTAAAGATTAACTATTTAATTTATGAACAGAGGAATAGAACAAATGATGTATCTTTCAAGATCTTGGAGTATTTTATATATCTTGATAACATACTGTCATAATAATTATGAGCCCCCCACTATGCTCTTACCTTTCTACCGTATGTCTTAGCTCCTGCCTTCTAACTATAACCTACATGTTGAGGAGAGTTAATGTTACATTAAAAGTTGGAATCCCAGAACAAAAAGAAATTTTGAGCAAATTGAAATAAAGTTTCTAGATTTCTGAAAAGCAGAAAAGAGATGTTCTTCCTCTAGAATATGTGCTATTGATCAAGGGTGGCTTATTCTGCCTGGCAAGAGTCACAACCCAAAAAGTTTAAGACTTTTAATGGATGAGATATATACATCACTGTGCTGGAATATCAAATGCAATAACCTTATTTGAACAAGATCTGTTCTATAGGCAGGTATCTTTGCATACTTAAGTATTAAGGAGACGGAAAGGCTACTTGCACCGAAACATTCTTTTCCATTATTGTTTTCTTTAAGGCTCAATAGTTCAAAACATAAATTTTATGCGTTAATTAAATGGAATATGTTACACGAGTAAAATTTTAGCCATTTCAAGTGCTTTATATATACACAAACACACACACACACACACTAATTCGTGTGACGCACGTTGAGTTTTATAGCTATATTTAATATTAATAATTTAAATATAACTAAAATACATTAAAAATTTGTAATAATATATAATTTACAATCTTGCAATACAAATAGAGTTTCAATACATCTACGTTACATATAAGTCTTTTAAATGTTTAAGAAATTAGACGCCCAACCTCTTAGCTTGATTAGGGCTCATTGGACTTCATTTCTGTCATTCTATCATTATCCATGCTTTATTTTAAATAGTTTCAAATTTATCTATTAGAATTCTTTCAACTTTTTTAAATTAATAATTTGTAGAAATTGCGTGGGATAGCATTTGTCAGCATTTAGAAGAGTTGAAACTCTAAAAACGAGACTCCATATTTATTGCGTGGGATAGTACATTCTGTTGTTACCACTTCGCGATTACAATGGATATATTTTTTTTTTTTTATCTATTTATTCAAGTTGTGACTGCCTTCACATAAATAAAAAAATTAAATTGTTCTGATCGTTTATGTCTCATTTTATGAGTCTTAGACAATCATAAAACGGTCTAAACACCTTATTCTAACTGTTTAGGCAGTCATAAATTTTGAAATTTTTTGTGGTGATGAATATATATATATATATATATATATATATATATATATATATATATATATATATATATATATATATATATATATATATATATATATAGAAGTCTTTATCTAGAGATTATCAGTCCCTGATCTCACAAACAAATCGAATCTCTTGTCCTGCAGTTACAAGCAAAACTATGCCAAATATTGACTCATTTTTCGAATTCGATTCTCCATTAACCTGAATTTTAGTTCATGATTTGTCTTAGTCATAAATATAAATGATGCTTATCACATTTAAAGTAGTAGTTGACTTTTTTTTTTTGTAATATCCTTTGACCAATTATAACAGAGAATCTGCTTTGGATCCGCATGCCCGTTGGTCTACCGTGCTCACATTCTTACGAGATAATCTCTTCGGCTATGTCACGTGGACGCAGCATTCTACTAATTATCTATGCGTAACTTTTGGGAAAATGCATGAAAAACATGTATGTAGCCACAAGTAACTCTTAACAGGTTAGTTTGCTAAAACATTCTTAACATATCCCAAGAAGCTGAAAAAATAAGGTGGCTAACATAAGTTACAAAAATACAAAGTTTTACTCTCTACTGTTCTCTCACTCACATGCAAGCAGTGGCATTTATTTGTTTTTATACCTATTATTTGCTAATTAACAATCCTTAACATAGGATTGTATAATAATATGTGAGTTTTATACTCATAATTTAATTATTTTTAACTAACATTTTTGTTCCTCTTTAAAAAAAATTTGATTTATGTGTGATTGCATATTCCTTTAATAGATAAAAAAAAAGATAGCAAAGTAAATGAGATTTGGAGAAGATTTAAGAAAAGGAGCAAGAGTTGCATAATGTAGGGTAGAACCTCCAGCGTTGCAAAGCTGAAACCAACGTGGCAACACCAGAAAGTGCAGGAAAAATATCAAATTTCAAAAACTCCAACGTCGCAATGCCAAAAGAACAAATTATGAATCATGTAACTTGAGACTTTAGTGTTGTGACACTAGAACTTTGGTGTCACGACACTAACCATGTTTATAAATTAATGAGTTATGGCTAACTTGAGACACCTTGCGACGAATTTTGCCTCACTCTTGACGGTAAAATAAAGGGGAAAACACCACTAGTGTGGAGAAGGGAACCTATCAACCCAAAATAAGGATCAAAGTTTCAACCCTTACTCTAAAATCCAATTTTATTCTTCTCTCTGCTATTTCTATGTTTGAGTTTTCTGTTGAAATGTTTTTTTTTTTATGAACTAATTTGTTTTCTAAGGCTATGAATCTAATTATAATGATTTTGATTGTCTTTTCCATTTAATCAATGGAGTATTTAATGAGTTTTTTACACTTCTCTTAATAATTTTAATTAATTAATCACTAATTGAATTATTTTTTAATCATTATAATAAAAGCGGAAGAAGATTTATATGTCTAGTTTGTTGTATAAAAAATCATAAATTATACGTGAAATAAGAATATATTTGTATGGTCTATGTAATTTTTAATTGAGAGTCACAAAATTTAATAAATTTTTAATTATTTAATTCACATAAAGATATAATGGGTTAATATTTAAAGATATTTTTATTATATTTTAGAAAATATTATTAGATAATTTAGAATTTTTTGACTGACAATGAAAATTATAATTTATAAATTAAAAAAATAAATAATTAAAATTAATTAATTATAATAAAATCAAAATTCTTCAAATTTCAATCAATTGACTATTTTTTAATAAACATATTCTCAATCATAATCTATTCGAACCATTTACTTGAAATTAACATTAATTTAATTATAATAATTAATAGCTTGTAGGAATGATATTTTATACTTATATAAAAATTTTATTACTTGATAATAATATATGTTTACACTTAGGGAACAAATAATTTGTACAACATATAACTCCATTGTAATTCATGAGATAAAGATGCATTATATAGCAAACTGTTGAAATAAACAAGTGAACACAAAAATATTTATATTTTGTTTGAATAACTTCATTCTGTATGAGGATAAAAACTCTCCGTACAAGAAAAAAGTACACGTGTTTATGATCCAAACTCTGCCACTAATCTTGTAAACTCTATCTCTTAAATAAAACCATAACATAAAATACTAACTCTCACCCTTTGGCCTTCTTTGTTTAAAGTTAAATCACCCGAACCAAATGCTAGACTAAAAAGAAAAAAGAAAAATGAAAAAAATTAACCTTTACTTACACTTAGGGTACGACTGGATTGAGGCAGAAGAGAAGTGAAGCAAAGATGTTACATAAATTCTTTCTCTTGTACTTAGGAATTAATTTTAGGAAGAAAAAAAAAGATTTTGGATTAACCCTTATTAATCTCCTTTCTTCTATTTTTTTTAATTCCTACAAGTTAATTGAGAGATTTTGTAGTAGGTATTTGTCAATGACTATTATACCCATAGTTGTTTGATATTAATACTTACCAGACATATGGTAAATTAGAATGTTAATGCACAAATTTATTAACAACTAATAACTTAACATTCGGTTTTTTTTCTTATTTATTTTAAACATTCAAACAAGAGGAAGAGAAATTAACAATAATTTTCTATTCTCTTTCCTTCTCTTTCAATTTTTTTTTCTCTTTCTTCTTCTCGCAAATCCCAAACATACCCTTAAAATGCGCCAACGTCTTGAGTTATCTTAACCGGAGCTGCAAGTTTAATTTAATTTTTATCCAATTTTTGATCTATTTGAAATCAAATTCAGTAAAATGCACCGAAAGCAAAAGACTAGTCACATATTTTCTTTGGATAATATCATATAATATAAACAGTAATTAATTATTATGTTGAAGAGTTTAATAGTTTTAAAAAAAAACATGATATTCTATTTATTTTTTTCAATGAAATATCTTGCACTATTGGATACTTTTCCGTTCGTATTATAATTAGTTTGAATTCATAATTACAACAAAGCATCAATCCATCTAAGAATTTATTCAATATCATAAAATAAAACCATTTTTCTTCTTCTTCTTCTTTTAACATGCACTCACCAAATGCAACCTTAAATTTTTCTATCCACTCTCCAATAAATTCAATCTTCCTAATTTTTTAGAGGGAGTTTTTTTTTTATGAAAAAACAACTAGTTAAAAATTATTTTCTGCCAAGGCTCTGCTTGTTTTTTCGAAAAATTTTTTTTTTTTAAATTCCCTTTTTCAAAAAAAAAGTTTCCATAACAATAACTTTTTGTTTGTTTTATAATGAAAAAAAATTTCGTTTGTTTAACAAACGGTGAATAGTAATGAAGAAATAGTTGGTGCTATAACAATAATAGCTGGAGAAGTGGAGATGTTGATCAAGTCTATGTTTAGTTCATTTTTAAAGTTTTTTCTTAGAAGTTAGGATCAAATAGAAATAGTTACTCCGATCATGGGCCTAAGCCCAATCTTATTGTTTAAGGGACTGCCATTCCCCGTATGGAGTCACTGTCGCTTTGTATGGCATGCATGAAAGGGGTCACCTTGCCACAAGTTCCACTTGAATAAAAATGATTGAGACCAATTTAAAATTTAAAAATTTTATTTTAACCCAAATAAAAATGTTGTATCAAGTTTAAACTTGAACTCTTTTTTATTGTTATTTGGAATCGAGATTAGTTTAAATAGAAATTTCTATTTTCATGTACTTTTTCAAAATTCTTAAATAGAAAATTCTGTTTTCAGTTCAATCATAAAAAACAATTTTTTTCGATTGAAAATTTTTGGATCACAACGTGAACAGAGATCCAACCTGTCTTCAAAATCTTGGGCCCTGCACCACGGTGGAAAACAATGGTGCTATTGGCCCATGATAACCAATGATAGCAGTGAAAATTGGTAATGGTGACTTTGTCCCAAAAAATAAAAAAAAGTAATGGCGAGTTGAAGTTAAACTTGAAAATGGTTTTCTTACTTCTTTTTTAGGAAATTTTCCCTTAAAAATTGTAGAAAACTTTTATTTTCTTGCAAAATAATACAAAAAAAATATTTTTATTTCAAGATTTTTTTTTTCTTAAAAAAAAATTTCCAACGAAAGAAATGGTGCCCAAGAAAAGAATTTTGGACTAGTGGATAACCCCTTTTATAATTGGTCTGAATAAAGTTCAAAGTATGTTCAAAATAATTATTATAAGTGAAAAATAAAATAGTATCTATGGTTTATAATTTTTTTAATAAAATAAAAATATTCTCCAATTATTTTGTATGTTAATCAAAATTAGGCCTCTCTCTAAGTGATTTTAAGGGCACATCCCGTATATCAACTTAAAGTGCATTTAAAAAAATAAATTCTCTTAAATATTAATTTTAAATTTTAAACCTGAATAATCAAAATAAGAAATTATCTACATTCAAATAAATTATGAATTTAAAAATATCAATGAATGGTTGAACTTGTTTGTTTAAATGATTACATATTTAACAAATATTCTAAAAATTTATACGTATTAAAGTATCAATCTCATTAAATGTTTTAAATATTTCTTTAATTTCAACAATACAATTTAGTACAACATATTTAGTGAATAAATGCTTAAATTTAACAGGTAATTCAACTTTATAACTACAACTACTTCTGACAAGAAAATTATAATTACTGTAATATATAGTTAATATTGATTCATGTGTGTAACGGATATGCTATTGATTGTACCACTCATTTTTCTTCTGCCAAAAAAAAAACTCAGAAAAATAACATTCTTTACATATTGTACTAATAAAATATTTTGATAAACAATTATATTTTCTTTCTTTTAACCATATGACAATTTGAGAGAAAATCATGCACATGTATTTTTTTTGTGGTACGAATATTTTTACATTTTATAAATATAAAACTAATTTCATTCAAAATAATAATCATGCTCCTCTATAATTATTTTTTCACCATTTTAAATATTTAACACTATTTTACCGTTAAATTTACCTATCACTTAAATTATAAATTTATCGACAAACAATTAATAAATAACTATAAACAAAAAATGACCAATAGATGTTGAATTGAAAATCCTGAGTATACTCAACTCAATCGTGCCCATTGAGTCAACTGAATATTCCTTACTTAAACATGACTGGTTCATTTATCAAAACTTAATTTGTTTTTCAACTTGGTTATTTAATTATAAAATAAACAAAAATCAGCATAAATGAAGCTAATTCATAGGTTCAAAGTAACTTCTGTAACATCCCTAATTTTATTTTTTTTGTTGATAAAAGTACATAAATATTATTAGACAATATTTTAAATATTTAAGAAAATATAATCCTTAAAAAATTTTTACCTTATGTATATGCATAGAAGATGTTTTTAACATTAAGAGAATAAATAAAGAGGAAAAACCTAATAGGAAAAAAAAATTAGAAATAACATACTAAAGAGATGTAAAATTCTTGAATAAAGAAGGTAAATTTTAGAAACAAGTAAATGTCTTAAAATTTCAATAACATTGGATTAGGGTAATTTTTTTTCCTAATTCAAGAACTAGAGTTACTAAGTTTAAAATCTTTACCCATACATTGAGCTTTTACCTATGGACACTTCATATAGAGTTTTTCCACTTCACATAAGTTTCTAACAAACCCATTGGATAACTTAAACAAGAAATAAAACATAAACTTGGACTAGGATATAGTAATTGGACCAATAGCCCAAAAATTATGAAAATGTGATCAAACCCTCCAAGAAAGGTAGAATTTTATCCAAAGCAAAAAAAAATGGGTAGGAATAAGCCCAAATCCAAGAGGAAAAATAAAATAAAATAAATTAGGTGATGGTATAATAATGTAATAATAATAAAGATTAGGTTACATGGCATTAAGACAAAAATTTAACAAGTGGTGTGATTCTACATTCATCATTTTGGCAAGTGGCATGATAATACAAAGCTTTAGGACAAAAACATCTATATCCTACATTCATAATTTTAGCAAGTGGTATGATAATACATGACATTAGGACAAAACATTGCTATCCCACACAAATAATATTAACCAAATAATGGATATTCAAGGGCTAAAAATTTGCCACCTAAAAAGGCAAATCTATCATACTTGTTTAAGACAAAAGAAAATGGAAATGAATCTCTAAATCAAAGGGACCTTGTCCTTTATTTTAAGAACATATCATCATAATTTTCAAAATACAAATATCATTTTCCTATGCATATCTTGACTAAGAAAAAAAAAGACAAGAACATAAATTGTTTGTTTTTTAAAAATTCAACAAAGTGTTATCCTAATTGTGATAAGGTAGACCCATGATCATGAAAGGTGTATTATTTGGTGGTCTATTTAAGCAAAACCCACCCCAACAACATTTTAATTTCGTCCAAGTGAGGAAGAGAGAGAAATAGAAGCAAGGTAGAGCGAGGAAAGGAGAGAAAGAGAGGAGAAGAAAGGAAGGAAGAAGAATGAGAAGTTTAGAAGGCTAAGTACTCAAGGTAAGTTACCTTAATCTCCACTTGAATCCATTTTTCTTCATCATCCTTGAAGTTCAAAAATTCACCCTCCTTCTCTTACCTAAGCTGCTAGAAAGTTAAAGGAAAGGAGAAATCTTACTACTTCTTTCAAGAGGAAACAAGAAAACCAATTCACTAAGTAAGTTAGGGAGATTCTTAGGTAAGTTTAACAATATTTCTTTTTGAAGGAAACTTTTGAAACTTATAATATTTATATGAGATTTTGATCTTAGAACTTTGATGATTGGTCATAGATGTTGCTATATCATGTTACATATTGATCTTGCATGTGATATATGTTTGAATACTTAGGTTGGTATAGATAATTCTGCATGGGTATGGCTATGGGTGGCAGAAGTTTTAGTTTCTGTGTTTTAATTTCAGGGAACATTCTATAGGGAATCTAAACAAATGGTTAACATAACAAATGTAGATTTATGTCTCACGAATTTTTACTCACTGTAATAATTCAATTTAGAGTTCATATAAGGTAGATATGGTTTGATTAGTAAACAAATGTCATAAAATGATTAATTAGGGAAGAATATGTTAGGATAGCTTCGGTGTTTTACTTTTTGGGAACAATCTCTAAGGAATTAAAATAAATGGTTAACATATAAATTATAGATAAATGTGTTACGGATTTTTAACCACTGGAATTATTCAATTTAAAGTTCATATGCAGTAGATATGTTCCGATTAGTAAACAAAGGTCAGAAAATGGTTAATCAGGGAAGAATATGTTAGGATAGTTTCGGTGTTTTAATTTCTGGGAAAATTCTATAAGGAATTAAAATAAATGATTGACATATGAATTATATATTTATGTGTCACGGATTTTTAGCCACTGAAATCACTTAATTTGGAATTTTTATGTGGGAGATATAGTTAGATTAGTAAGTAAAGGTTAGAACCTACCCGAGAAGAAATAATATTGAATTTAAGTGAGTAATAACACCAAGATTTATTACTATTTTGCTGATATGATTAACATAATAATTTTAGATAATTGTCTTAACTTTCCATAGACACTAAGATCATCTTAATCAGAGTTAAAATGAGGGAGTTATGCTCTGATTAGTGAGTAAAGGTCACAGAACACGGTTAGGCCATATTCTGGGTGCTTCAAGCACGGGTTAGCCGTGTTCGGGGCTATTTTTGAGTACATTTGAAGTGTTTTTAAAGTATGGCCGTGTCTTGGAACATGGCCAGACTGTGTTGGAAGCTAGTGAAGCCTATTTTCAACATTTTTCTATTCTAGATGAACCTCTTTAACTATAGGGTAATAGTAGAAATCAAATTGGAGAAAAATGCTCTATAAATTTGTAAGAACATATGTTAGAAATGATATAAATAAGAAGAAATTAACTAAAGGTTAAGCATAAAGAAAATGAAGAGATGAAATTAATATTTAAAAAGAAGACGAATTTTATAGATGAAAATAATAAATGACTAGTATATGCCATAGCCATTGCCATTGTATGAACTTCTTACCATCTTAAGTGTGAAATTCTGACATGAAAATATTTTATAAAGTGATATTTGAAATGGTTATGTTCATGGCATGATTACCAATGATTTATGGTAATAGTTATATTTTGATGAATATACTTGTTATTGAAAGCATATTTTTGGCTATCATTGTGAAAAGAAAAGAAATGAGCACGGTCACATGGCAATTCGTGTGATGCACCAGTAGGGGACGTCCTACCAACGATTATGATTATGATTATGAGAAAAGAAAGAGAAAGTGTGACATGTCGGATAGAGCGAGAAAAGCTCATATCGGAGAGTAGAGGATACTCACTCTGACCGGGGTAGCTTGAAATGAGAATAAGTTGATGGCCATCATATGATATTCTGAAAATAGTTAATCTTGTCATACATATCATTACTGTATGATTCTTATGTGCATAGATATAATGCATTCATGTGACCAAAGATATTTTATGTAGTTTATACAGCTGAACATGACGTGATAAGCTATATTGATGATGATTTATTATTGAACTTACTAGGATTTAATTCTCACTATATTTCCATATTATGTTCAGAAAATTAGTTATGCAGATTTTCTATAGCTCTGACTTTTAGTGCACGTTGAATCGAGTTATTCTATGATGGGCAGATCCTAAATAAAATGTTTGTGGGCGAGTTGGCACAGATCTCGGTGAAGGTGCAACCACCTGCACCCGAATCTCTAGAATTGGTCAACCAGAATCAATAAGATGTAGATATTTATGTGTTTGAAATGTTGTACGTACGTTTTGATTAATGATGTGTATGTGAACTTTATATTGTATAATAAATCATAAATAAATAAATAAAAAGTTATTACATAATTGGTATCAGATAAGGTCGATCCTAGATGGCCAGTGGGTGGATGGTTATCTGAATCGATCTTATAGTGTCTTGAGTATGTTGTGGTTGTGCTGTGTAGGGGATCAGTGATTCATATAGGTAAGAAATTACTAGTGTTTCCTATCTATATGCCAAGGTAGTGTTATGACTGCTATTAAATATTTTTGAACTAACTATTGGGTTTGATCACCTCAATAGCAGCATAACTCTGTTTTTGCCACAGTAGGAAATGGCACCACCAAGGAGAAATCCAGCAACCAATGCAGAGGAAACCCTGCACAACCTGGCCACGGCAATTCGAGACCAAGTCATGACCACCAACCAAATTTTACAATATCTCCAGAATGCTAATAACCCAAATGGTGAGAATGGTGCTAACAACCGGATGGTTGGAAAAGATAATGGCATATCCGAGTTCCTAAGGATTAGACCACCTTATTTCCAAGGTAGCTATGACCCAATGGTAGCCGAAAGGTGGATAAGGGAATTAGAGAAAATCTTTGAAGTGATGGACTGTACTGAGGAGCAGCAAGTTATTTTTTGCTACATATATGTTAAAGGATGAAGCAGAATACTAGTGGCATGGAGCTAGAGAACTTTTAGCTCATCGGGGAAGACAGATCACCTGGCAAGTGTTCAAGGATATTTTTTTTGAAAAGTACTTTCCAAGTACTGTACGGGCAGAGAAAGATATCAAATTTCTCCAACTTAGGCAAGGCAGCATGACCGTGGACTAGTATATCGCAAGGTTCGAGGAGCTGTCTAAGTTCTCCTCTTATCTGTGATATAACCCAGATGAAGCATGGAAGGCGGTTAAGTTTGAAGCGGGACTAAACCCGAAGATAAAGAATGCTGTTATAGCTATGGAGATCAGGGAGTTTGTACATCTGATAAGTAAATGCAGACTCCTGGAAAAGAGTTTAAGGGCAGTGGAGGACGAGAAGCAAAGGCGAAACCTATGGAAGAGGAAGAAAAATTTTCCCAACCCTAGAAAGAACGTGAGAAGAAGTGTATATGGAGCTGGTAAGAGGCCATTGACTGCGGGTCCTAAACCTTTTCAACAAGACCTCGCCCCAGTCAAGTGCGCTAAGTGCGGACGCATGCATGGTAACCGGCCATGCTACATAGGACAAGATGTCTGCTTCAATTGCGGACAGAAGGGACATTTTGCGAGAAACTGCCTACAGAATGTGGGGAAGCAGCCAGAACAGAGGCCTCAGGTGAAAGGAAGGGTTTTCACCCTGAGCGGCCAAGAGGCAGCTCAATCTTCTAAAATGATTCAAGGTACATGCTATATCTATGGATTTGCTCTTATGGTGTTATTTGACTCTGGTGCTAGTCATTCATTTATATCGGAAGAATGTATTAAGAAGTTTCAGTTTCCTATTTCTGAAACTCCCTAGAGCTATCCGTAGTAACCCCTACAGGAGAACGGGTATTAACTTCCTCTGTATGTAAAGACTGTCAAGTCACCATCCAGGAGAAAACTTTTTCTGTAGATCTCGTCTGTTTACCTTTAAGAGGTATTAAGGTCATTCTAAGGTTAGACTGGATGTCTAGAAATCGAGTCTTGTTGAATTGTTGTAACAAGACAGTTGAATTTTTACCTCCTACTCCGAAAGAGGAGGTCCAGTTATTGATGCTAAATGCCAATCAAGTTAATAGGGAGTTGAAGAATGGAGTACTTGGATACATTCTCTTGTATTTATCAAACCTAAAAGTCGAATCGAAGTTTGATGAAATCTCAATAGCCAATGAGTTTCCTGAAATATTTCTATCAGATATTCCAGGCTTACCTCCCAAGAGAGAGATAGAGTTCTCTATTGATCTCCTACCTGGGACAGGGGCTATCTTTATTGCACCATATCGAATGGCCTCAAAGGAACTACAGGAACTCAAGAAACAGTTGGAGGAACTATTAGACAAGCAATTCATTAGACCGAGTGTATCACCTTGGGGAGCTCTTGTATTATTTGTTAAGAAGAAAGACGGGAGCTTGAGACTATGCATAGATTACAAACAGCTGAATAAGGTGACTATCAAAAACAAGTACCCTCTCCCTAGGATAGATGATTTATTGGATCAATTGAAGGGAGTCTCCATCTTTTCTAAAATTGACTTGAGGTCAGGATATCACCAGATTAAGATCAAGGAGGAGGACGTACCAAAAACTGCCTTCAGGACTAGGTATGGGCACTATGAGTTTCTCGTAATGCCCTTCCGGTTGACGAATGCACCTGCAATTTTCATGGATTACATGAATCGCATTTTTTGACTCTACCTAGATCAATTTGTTGTAGTGTTCATTGATGACATCTTGATATATTCTAAAAGTGAGAAAGAACATGAACAACATCTCCGAATCATACTGAAAGAGAAAAAGCTATATGCCAAATTGGAGAAGTGTGAATTTTGGCTGTCAGAGGTGAAGTTTCTCAGATATGTCATCTCTAATAGAGGGGTAGCCGTAGATCCTAGCAAAACGGAAGCAGTGATTAAGTGGGAGAGACCAAAGACGGTTATGGAAATCAGAAGTTTCCTGGATTTGGCAGGATACTACAAGAGGTTTATACAAAACTTCTCTCATATAGCCTTGCCATTGACTAAATTGAACAGGAAGGGAAGTCCTTTCAAATGGACTGATCAATGTGAAACTAGTTTTCAGGAGCTGAAGACAAGACTGACCACTCCTCCTGTTTTAATTATTCCAGACCCCACAGGATATTTTGAATTGTATAATGACGCTTTAAAGAAAGGACTAAGATGTGTGCTAATGCAAGATAAGAGAGTAGTTGCTTACGCCTCTAGGCAACTGAGACCCCACGAAGGAAACTATCCAACCCATGATCTTGAATTAGCGGCAGTAGTGTTTGCCTTAAAGATTTGGCGACACTATTTGTACGGGGCAACCTTTGAAGTATATTGTGATCATAAGAGTCTTAAATACCTCTTTGATCAGAAGGAGTTAAATATGAGGCAACGAAGATGAGTAGAATTCCTCAATGACTACAAGTTTGAGATAAAGTATCATCTCGGAAAGGCAAATGTTGTAGCAGATACCTTGAGTCGAAAATCTCTGCACATGGGTCAGATGATGGTGTATGAGATGCAGATGCTAGAGGAGTTTCGAAATTTGAAGCTAGCCACTACTCTTACTCCAAAGAATCTAGTCATTAATGATTTAAGTATAAGGTGTGACCTTAGAGCCCAGATCAAAGAGGCTCAAGTTCACGATCAATACTTACAAGATCATAAAGACCAAGGTAATTTTTCTGTCATGGAAGATGGAGCAATCATGTATCAGGAAAGGATTTGTGTCCCTCAAGAACGAGAGTTGAGGACTAAGATCCTGCAAGAAGCGCATCAAAGTAAATACACAGTCCATTTTGGATGCATTAAAATGTACCAGGATTTAAAAAAGATGTATTGGTAGCCAGGAATGAAAAAGGACATTGCTGAGTTTGTGGCGAAATGTCTCATTTGTCAGAAGGTGAAGGTGGAGCATCAAAAGCCAGCGGGATTTCTACAACCTCTTAAGATTCCTAAATGGAAATGGGACAGTATCTCAATGGACTTTGTTGTGGGATTACCTAAGACTTCAGTGAGACATGACTCTATCTGGGTAATAATTGACAGATTAACCAAATCTGCTCACTTTTTGTCCATAAAAATTAACTATTCACTGAATAAATTAGCCCAATTGTACGTTCAGTAAATAGTTAGACTGCATGAAATTCCCTTAAATATCGTTTCTGATAGAGATCCGAGGTTCACATCGAGGTTTTAGAAGGCGTTGCAGGAAGATTTTGGTACTCAGTTGCGGTTCAGTACTGCCTACCATCCTCAGACTGATAGGCAGACAGAACGCACCATTCAAACCTTAGAAGATATGTTGAGGGCCTGTGTGATAGAGAAAGGTAAAGGATGGGATAAGTACCTACCTTTAGTAGAGTTTGCTTATAATAATAGCTATCACTCTAGTATTAAGATGGCCCCCTATGAAGCTTTATACGGTAGAAAGTGTCGATCTCCACTATGTTGGTTTGAGGTAAGAGAAAAGAACTTGTTAGGTCATGATCTAGTTCAACAAACCACTAAACAAATCAGGATGATACGAAACAAAATACTTACAGCTCAGAGCCGACAAAAGATTTACTACGATAAGAGACATAGACCTCTAGAGTTTGAGGAAAGAGACCATGTATTTCTGAAACTTTCCCCGACTACCGAAATTGGTAGGTCTCTCAAAACAAGAAAGGTAAGTCCGCGATTTTTGGGACCCTACCAAATTCTGAAGAAAGTAGGGACATCAGCATATCTAATTGCTCTCTCACCTAATTTGTCCAACCTGCATAATGTTTTCCACGTATCACAACTGCGGAAGTATCTTCCAGATTCATCACATGTAATACGGGATGAACCAATCCAAATAAAGGAGAACATGACATACCAACTAGTACCTGCATCCATATTGGACACTGACGTGAAGCAACTGAGAAATAAAACCATTCCCCTTGTTAAGCTGTTATGGGAAGGTTTAACTCTGGAAGAAACAACTTGGGAGCTGGAAGAAGTCATGAGGAAGAAATATCCGCAATTGTTCTTATTAGGTAATTTCTGAAATTTTGAGGACAAAATTTCTTTTAGGGGGAGAGAAATGTAACATCCCTAATTTCATTTTTTTTATTGATAAAAGTACATAAATATTATTAGACAATATTTTAGATATCTAAGGAAATATAATCCTTAGAAATTTTTCACCTTATGTATATGCATAGAAGATGTTTCTAACATTAAGAGAACAAATAAAGAGGAAAAACCTAATTGGAAAAAAAAATTAGAAATAACATACTAAAGAGATGTAAAATTCTTGAATAAGGAAGGTAAATTTTTAGAAATAAGTAAAGGTCTTAAAATTTCAAGAACATTAGATTAGGGTAATTTTTTTTCCTAATTCAAGAACTAGAGTTACTAAATTTAAAATCTTTACCCATACATTGAGCTTTTACCTATAGACACTTCATATAGAGTTTTTCCACTTCATATAAGTTTCTAACAAACCCATTGGATAACTTAAGCAAGAAATAAAACATAGACTTGGATTAGAATATAGTAATTTGACCAATAGCCCAAAAATTATGAAAATGTGACCAAACCCTCCAAGAAAGGTAGAATTTTATTCAAAGCAAAGAAAATGGGTAGGAATAAGCCCAAATCCAAGAGAAAAAAATAAAATAAAATAAATTAGGTGATGATATAATAATGTAATAATAATAAAAATTAGGTTACATGGCATTAAGACAAAAACTTAGCAAGTGGTGTGATTCTACATTCATTATTTTGGCAAGTGGCATGATCATGAAAGGTGTATTATTTGGTGGTCTATTTAAGCAAAACCCACCCCTACAACATTTTAATTTTGTCCAAGTGAGAAAGAGAGAGAAATAGAAGCAAGGTAGAGTGAGGAAAGGAGAGAAAGAGAGGAGAAAAAAGGAAGGAAGAAGAAGGAGAAGTTTAGAAGGCTAAGTACTCAAGGTAAATTACCTTAATCTCCACTTTAGTCCATTTTTCTTCTTCATCCTTGAGGTTAAAAAATTCACCCTCCTTCTCTTACCTAAGCTGCTAGAAAAGCTAAGGGAAATGAGGAATCTTGCTACTTCTTTCAAGAGGAAACAAGAAAACCAATTCACTAAGTAAGCGAGGGAGATTCTTAGGTAAGTTTAACAATATTTCTTTTTAAAGAAAACTTTTGAAACTTATAATATTTATATGAGATTTTGATTTTAGAACTCTGATGATTGGTCATGGATGTTGCTATATCATGTTACATATTGATTTTGCATGTGATGTATGTTTCAATACTTAAGTTGATGTAGATAGTTCTGCATGGGTATGGCTATGGGTGGCAGAATTTTTAGCTTCTGTGTTTTAATTTCAGGGAACATTCTATAGGGAATCTAAACCAATGGTTAACATAACAAATGTAGATTTATGTCTCACGGATTTTTAGCCACTGGAATCATTTAATTTAAAGTTCATATGAGGTAGATATGGTCTGATTAGTAAACAAAGGTCAGAAAATGGTTAATTAGGGAAGAATATGTTAGGATAGCTTCGATGTTTTAATTTCTGGTAACAATCTCTAAGAAATTAAAATAAATGGTTAACATATGAATTATAGATAAATGTGTTACGGATTTTTAGTCAATGGAATCATTCAATTTAGAGTTCATATGCGGTAGATATGTTCCGATTAGTAAACAAAAGTCAGAAAATGGTTAATCAGGGAAGAATATGTTAGGATAGTTTCAGTGTTTTAATTTCTGGGAAAATTCTATAAGGAATTAAAATAAATGGTTAACATATGAATTATATATTTATGTGTCACGGATGTTTAGCCACTGAAATCACTTAATTTAGAATTTTTATGTGGGAGATATAGTCAAATTAGTAAGTAAAGGTTAGAATCTACCCGAGAAGAAATAATATTGAATTTTAGTGAATAATAACACCAAGATTTATTACTATTTTGCTGATATGATTAACATAATAATTTTAGATAATTGTCTTAACTTTCCATAGACACCAAGATCACCTCAATCGGAGTTAAAATGAGGGAGTTATGCTCTGATTAGTGAGTAAAGGTCACAAAACACAGCCAGACCGTGTTCTAGGTGCTTCAAACACGGGTTAGCTGTGTTAGGTGCTGTTTTTGAGTACATTTGAAGTATTTTTAAAGCATGGCCGTGTCCTGGAACATGGCCAGACCGTGTTGAAAACTGGTGAAGCCTATTTTCATCATTTTTCTACTCTAGATGAACCTCTTTAACTATAGGGTAATAATAGAAATCAAATTGGAGAAAAATACTCTATAAATTTATAAGAACATGTGTTAGAAATGATATAAATAAGAAGAAATTGACTAAAGTCCAAGCATAAGGAAAATGAAGAGATGGAATTAATATTTAAAAAAGAAGACGAATCTTATAAATGAAAATAATAAATGACTAGTATATGCCATAATCATTATCATTGTATGAACTTCTTACCATCTTAAGTGTGAAATTCTGACATGGAAATATTTTATAAAGTGATATTTGAAATTGTTATGTTCATGGCATGATTACCAATGATTTATGATAATAGTTATATTTTAATGAACATACTTGTTATTGAAAGCATATTTTTGACTATCATTGTGAAAAAAAAAAGAAATGAGCACGGTCACATGGCAATCCGTGTGGTGCACCAGTAGGGGACGCCCTACCAACGGTTATGATTATGATTATGAGAAAAGAAAGAGAAAGTGTGTCATGTCGGACGGAGCGAGAAAAGCCCGTACCGGAGAGTAGATGATACTCACCCTGACCAAGGTAACTTGAAATGAGAATAAGTTGATGGCCATCATATGATATTCTGAAAATAGTTAATCTTATCATACATATCATTACTGTATGATTCTTATGTGCATAGATATAATGCATTCATGTGACCAAAGATATTTTTTATAGTTTATACAGCTGAACATGACGTGATGAGCTATAATGATGATGATTTATTGTTGAATTTACTGAGATTTAATTTTCACTATATTTTCATATCATGTTCAAAAAATTAGTTATGCAAATTTTTTATAGTTCTGACTTTTAGTACACGTTGGATCGAGTTATTTTATGATAGACGAATCCTAAATAAAATATTTGTGGACGAGTTGAAACAGATCTCGGTGAAGGTGCAACCACCTGCACCCAAATCTCCAAAATTGGTCAACCAGAATCAATAAGATGTAGATATTTATGTGTTTAAAATGTTGTACGTACGTTTTAATTAATGATGTGTATGTAAACTTTATATTGTATAATAAATAATAAATAAATAAATAAAAAGTTGTTACAACTTCATTATCTCATATGCAGCCACCTGAACTACCTATAAGTGTATCCTTATTAATAGATATAATACTTTTACCATAGTACCAAGAGCTTTGTTAATGGCGTTTATGACAAAATGTCAGACCTTCAAACAAATTTTTCATTGGCTAAATAAGTAAAACATAGTAATACTTACACAAAATAAAATAAAATAAAAACTTGAACCATTGCATGAGAAAAAAAATGGCAGAAACTCATTTGAACATATAAAACTACACAATGTATCTAGCTTCCTGCCCCAACAAATAATTCTTTTGACTTCTAGGCCTATTTATGTTTTTCATCTGCAATTTCCCTAGCTATCCTGTACCTTACTAATGGTAAACTAAATCCCTTTCAAGCAGGGTTTAATTATAGCATCAGTATAGCTAAACCATATTAATTACATGATGGTCTTTGTTTTGGGGGCATATAGTAGGAGTCACCACAATCAATTGGCGTTTGCAAAAGTGGATTCCAGCGATCAAATATTATACGGCCCCCCCTGCCAAATCTTCCACGGAATTTATATGGTGGTGCTGAAACCCCATCTTTTGTGAAAGAATCTGACGGTGGCAGAATGCCTGCCATGGCCAACTTTTCTGGAAGTAAAGGTTTTGTGAACAGTAAAACTGGCTCAAGAAGATCCTGTATAATCCCATGCAGAAACGCATCATATATATTGAACTATGGCGAGGTAACAATTTTAGGAAATTTAAAGGAATCATCTCTCGAAGTCAAACATGGAAAGGGAGACATAAAATATAAAAGCATGAAAGAGGGGAGAAAAGCTAGCAAAGTACCATTTTATGAGGCCATCCATGTGGGACATATCGCCTCTTGAACTCTTGCTTTGTGCTAACTGTAGGAACCATGGGCAGGTTGGCTTCATAAGAAGGCATACTCTGCACTGCAGCAGAGCGTGTACGGGGACGGCTAGTCATTACATCATCGGAATCAAAAAACTCCTCTTCACTTGAACCAATCTTGGAAGAGAAGGGAAGAAATCCGGGGAGTGCCAAGCTATCTTCCAAGAATTCAGTTTCATGCTGAGATCCCATAGAAAAATCATACATCAGTAGATTGTATAGTTCAAACAAAACAAAAATTAGGAAACTGCAGGCCATACACATACCTTGTACTTCATTTGCATCCTCTGAAGTGTAACTTCACTCTCCATTACTTCTCTTTTTTTCTCTTCCCTCTGTTTATGATTGTATGTGAACACAATGAATGTGAATGCAAAAGGATATGAATAGGAAAAAACCTCTCAAGACATAACTTGAAAGTCACACCTTGATCAAAGCCTCCAACAAGCTCTTAGCTTGGTCAAGGTTGCGCCTAACCTGCTTAGGGGGAAAAACTTAACAATAAATTTTCTAAATATACACCACTCCAGAAATATTACCAGATCTACAAATTTCTCCTGACAGACAATGAATTTGAAAATCAAACTGTAAAACCATATAAATCATATATTTTATTCAGTAGCTTTCAAGTTAAAACAACGCTGCACTTGAAACTCTAGAACTTAACTGACAAGATAATAACATCTAATTCTAGCACAGAAGCAAAAGATTCAAGCTAAAGAGCCATGAGATAGACACCAAAGTGAAGCAAGATGCACATTCCTTTTAAATTTGTTTTTACAATTAAAATCCTTTTAAAACAATTGTGTTAATCTTCCAACATCACTTTTAGATTTCAGGGATTTAGCTTGCAAGCTGTATCACCCATATGGCGCCACTTTAAGGCATGTCAGCAGTTGAATATTCACTATAAAGTACCCTCAATTAAGATGACTACTTAAGAGTACATTTTTAAAAAATAGAGAATTCATACATTTTTTTTTTGTTCATACGGGTGTCTTGTGTATAAGACTAATCACGTATAAGTTATTGAAGCTGCTTCTCCCCACAAAGGTTTTTTTGTGGACTCAAACCCCTGATATTGCATAACGCTTAGCTCAAGCTTGCTTATCATTTGAGTCGAAAGGTTGTGACAGGGAAACAACGCCAATTACACTACCACTCCCCCTTAAGCATATATAAATGACTATTAGCTATACATCATAATTAAGAGTTCACTCTCAGTCTGAAAAACACGGGTAGATCAAGTAACTTTTTGCCCAAAAATTGATTAAAAAACAACTTCTATCTAGGGTTATCTGCTTCTGTCTAAGAAAGGTCATGGGTAGCAAATTTAAGACCCATCCACTCTCCATTGAATCTCGGAATTCCCAAATCCGAACCAATTTATCCAAAAAAATTTAAAATAATAATTTTACTTGACTCGCATAAAATCTTTCATATAAAATAAAAATAAAGAGACTAAAAAACATCAATATAATTCAAAAGAATAAATCCATATAATTTTAAATTGCACTATTCTCATCAAAATTATCGTTAAATAGTTATTCAATACAATATAAATTTTTCTCAAATATGTTCTAAAAACAATAAATCATAAGATTACAATGTGAACATCTTCATTTACATGTCGAATTCAAAGGTGAGCACATGACATTAAAGATGAAGAATTGAAGGTTGGAGACAGAGCAAAAGATTGGTCAAATGGGAAGTGGGGGGTAGGGTTGGAACTCTTCTTGATTAGGTTAGTGTTTGTTGAGAAAAGACAATATTATCCTTTCAAAAAGAAGTAAGTAAATTTATCTAAGGGATATTATGGTCAAAATATAAATATAAAAATATTATTCAATGTATTATGTTATTTATATATATACATACCCTACAAGTCTGAGCGGCTTGCTTGGGTAGTATAGTACCTAGACTCAGATCCCTAAAAATACTCTAAAAAATCCCCATACCTAGACCCAGACCCATTTTGTGATCCCTAAGCAGGTGAACTTTGCAGGTACCCATGGATATAAGTATTTTTCCCATACCTATTTCTATCTCCTCAGGATTACATTTGTTGATGATTGAAAGGAGTAAATTGATCCCTTGGGCCATTTTTCCACCAAAAAGCTACATTCTTTTCAAGTTCTTCTCATACCTTGATAGGTATCCTCTAATTTGGATAGTATGAGGTACAGTGTCAAGTCATATTAAATCAGGTGAGTAGGTGCTTAATTTTGTAAATCATTGAGGAAAGTGCAATTAAATCAATAAATTAGGGTGGCAAACTGCCACTGACCCCTTTATTTTAATGTCCAGGTCAGCAAACAATATTTGTATTCTAAACAACCTGCCAATGCATATAGAGAATTAAAAATAAATAGAGACAGAGTGGAGTTTGACATGTATTTTAGAAACTTGTTAATCTTATTAACAATAAATAGAGGAATAGACCTCTACCATTCCTCCCAAAATCTCATTTTCACTTCTATAGAAATAATACAAAAAAGGGGTAGAACACAAGTTCAGAAACCCATTTGCCACTCCCAATAAGAATAAAGAAGCATAAACACAAACCTTCCACAAAATTGATTGCTAAATATACACTATTGAACTCATTATTGTTTGACTTCCATAAAAAGAATGTTTCTATGAGCATAAACACACATGCATAGAAATTTTTTGATCGAGAATGCCCTAGAACAAATTCATAACAAAAAAATATAATAGAAAAGCACATTAAAGAAAACATAGCTAGAACGAAGTTTTAGAAATTAGGGAAAGAGAGGCAATAGTATGGCAAGGTGAAAACAACACAAATGTAACCCCAGGTCCTCAAGTAGAATCAACAAGAGAAGCTAACCTGGCGAAGCTTTTCAAATGACTGCACATTGTTTTCTCTCCTCTGCATCTGTATAGAATATCGACAAGAGCTTAGTCTATCAAGATTATATAAGTATCTAAGAAATGATGTCGTGGCAAAGAAAGCATTTACCCAAAAATGAGTAAATCATGTTATCCACCTACCCTTCTAGTGTGAAGCCTGTGGGCCTTCTCCCTAGGTCGAAAGACATTGTATGGGTTGGTGTCATTTACAGGTGGAGGCGGCTGCATACAAGATACAGTTCAGCTTGCCAATCCTCTTCCACAATGTGCTTTTAAAACATTACTGTAGGTGAACAAGTAAATCTAGATACTAAGGCTACCTAGGCACATAATGCCAATTTTGACCAAACTAGCACTAGCATTTAAAGAGAAAAATACAGAGGAAATTAACAAAACAAAATCATTTAAGAATGAAGAGAACTTGATGATGAGGTGGCATGAGCCAAAACTGTTTATACTCTCCAACTGAAAAACACATAATCAGTAATCACCATGACTGGAAAATGTCTACATAAATCAGTAAAGGATAAGAAAGAACAAATTCAATCTCAAATTATGTGTAAGGGGAAGAAAAGGCTGAAAAATCATAATATTGTATGTATCCAAACAAAATCAGTCAAAATATTGAACTGAACTGAAGAGAGTAACGAAACAGATATCACAAACCCAATGCATATATATTAAAATTTAACACAAGGAATAAACATATACTAAGATATCAAAGCATCCAAAAAATTAACAGTAATGTCCTGAACACCAACCTGCAAACGTCTCAAAATTGGCTTTTGCCATCTTTCTCGCTGCCCCAAAGAACAAAATAGGAAACAATAAAAAGAAATGGAAACAAGGGTGTCAATATATCTGGCTAATTACTGACTAATAACAAAAAACTTCACTTCATATGATCTAAAGGTGGATCCAAACTTGGCTCACTAGCAAAAACTCACATTTGAATTCAAGCCAAGCCTAATTTAATTTAGAAAACTTGAGTTTAAGTGTTTAACTCAATTCAAAATTTAAGCTCAACGCTTGGCTTGACTTGGCTTGATGTGAATTATAATTTAAAATATTAAATAAATTAAATGATTAAATTTTATAAAATGAAAAAAAAAATTGTTAAATTTAGTTAATATAATATAACTATGATTATATTTTAAAAAAATTATATAGTTAATTAAGCCGGCTTACAGCTTTTGAGCCAAAAATCAGAGTATTTGATCTAGGCTCAATTATACAACCCAATCTGATATAAGACTAAATCGATGTTATCAAACTTCAAATCAAGCCTTTATCAATCCAAGCATACAGAACCTATCAAACAGCTTGAATCAAATATCAATCCTAATATCATCAGTTATAAACAGATAACATAAACTGTTATTTGAAAAGCACAAAATTATCAAATAAAACACCAACATAGATGACAGAGACAAATTTGGATTCAACTCTTTTATTAAAATATATTGTACTCAGCTTCATTATGTTTGAAAAATAAAGAATATTATAGCAGCTTGAATACGCCCCACTGCACATTAGCATTCCAAAGTCAGTTATGTGAATTTTGAAGGTTGATTTATACCAAATCCTGGTCAGAATAATCTCCAGATCTCATAAATTAAGGCAATATTGAAAGTCATTCAGAAAACTAAATTGACAGACAAAAGGAGGCATGTCCCTCAAAAGTGAAAGTTTGCTGTTAATTCCATACCTTCTCTTTCCAGTATTCATAAACAGACTGAACAACTGTATACTTGATATAGTGGGCTTGTAGGGCCTAACATTTAGAGAAGAAAAATTTTGATAAGCCTAACAAGAAATATACAAACACCATATCCATATTCAAAGAAATATATGCATCGTGGTGCAGTTATATCAAATGCATTCCGAATTCTGAAAGATGCTCCTACAGTATCAAAAATAATAATATATACAACATTAGCAAGCAAACTTTTGATGGAAAACACCATTAACAGATACTATAAAACAAAAGATGCTATTAAGACTACAAAATTTAACTCATTAGCATCATCAAGTAGTTTAGAAGCAATGGGAATATAACATTAGCATATAAAACCACCAACCATTAAAGATGATGGGTGCAAAATCAAATACTAAAATACTCAAATTTCTTTCATCTAACAAGATATAAAATCATAGAACTTTCAAGAATTCAATGTTAGCCTTCAAAGACTACATCTTAGTTCATTTGCATAATACAGTTCTATTTAGTAGACTAAGACACCAAGAAGGCTGAAACCAAAATGCAGCAAATTCTGGGCCACAGCTTGGGGGTATACATTCTAATTGTCTTTTTTGTACACTTTTCCCTCCTTCCATCCCTCTCTCTCACTTCTAAGGCACTCGTCAAAAAAATAGCCAAAGCTTGTATACAATAGTATTATTATTAGCATGGTTAAATGGAATAAAATCATTAGCCAACTGCAGCATATGCATGGTCTCCTACATTTATACCCTCTTTGTAACTGAAAATGCTTTTGCATTAGGATGGAGAGGTTATGGAAAAAGACTTGTGACAATTTTCTGACAATGCTACTGGACAAAATGACTATATCTATGCTGTAATAATATGGAAAACATAGATAAATATATCTTAATGGAATGCAAATGGCAGTAGCTATGGAAGTAGCCTATACTGATTCCAACGACAGCTGGACCATGATAGTACTAATGGTGGAAGAAAAATCATAAAGACCATGTAAATGGGGCAAGACACTTAGCCTTCTTAAAACATTTTTTTAAAAACATGTAGTCGTTGAAGTTCTTTCATACTAAAGAAAATATAATCCTTTATGCTAAGGTTATTTTTCATTTCTTTTTTTTTGGTACATTGTTGAGAGTCGAACCCAACTCTATTCCCCAAAAATCCCCAACTCCCCCCCCCCTGCCACCTGAGCTAGCCTCAGGTGGCTGGTTATTTTTCATTTCTAGACTAGTAGAACTTGCTCTTTTTCTTTTAATTCTGGTCACTTTGATCATCTAGTAAAACTCTGATATTCTTGCTTTTGTTTTGGGGAGGAAGGTATGTTAAAGCTTAAAATAATATGTAAGACTAAATATAATCAACCAACAAAAAAAAAAGATTAAACAATTATTTTCAAATTGCATGCCTTCATTGAAATAGAGATTCACAAGGGAAAACCGACGGGTACTCGAGGATGGTTGTATTTCTAACTAATTAGTAATTAGACAAGCTGGAAAGGTTTAACAACGTCAGACAAGTGAGGTCTCATTAGCTCAATCAGCACTTAATTGCAAGGAATTTTTTTTAACAAGTCTCCAGACAACTAAGTTGCAGACCAATTTTTTCACATATTACAGCAAGGGCCATATCTCATGAAGTACATATTTCCTAACTAATACTTTAATCATTCAAGAATATGAGGAAAAGTACTTCTTATTAAACCTAACACAATAAAACTAAGTTGCTTGCAACCCACACATGGAAACAAAAATATTATAGTATATGAATAGTTATACTAATACACGTAGTGTTGCTAGCAAAAAATAGTATCAGCATTAGTGAAAGCCCACTGAATCATAACAAGTTCAGTAAAAAATAGTATCACAATTAGTGAGAGCCCAGAAAATCTTAACAAGTTCACCTCAATAGCAGCATCAAGTCTAAGAAGCACAGGAATTGGAGAACCAAGAGTCGGTGTTATAACTCCAGCTCTTTCCCGGGCTTTATGATCCCATACCTCCAACTTGAAAAGGAGACCCTCAAACCTATACACCAGAAAATTTATATGAAAACCAGAAAAATGAGATGAAAATATTAGGTATATTTAATGCACGTCTTTCACTTATATCTTTGTATGAAAAAAGAGTGGCAAATAACCAGAAATGTAAATAGAAGAAAAAGACTGACTAAGTCCGTACGAGGAGCACCAAAGCTCCCAGAGATGGCCTTGTACTACAGTTCTGTTATTCTGTAAATCTTTTAATTTTTTTGGTCTTTCAGAATAAAAGTGAACACCTGAATGGACACAGAAAGAATTGCAAACCAGCTCAAGTGTCACAAAATAGCAATTGATCTGTGAACTTCTCTTTCCCCCTTTTATATGACTTTTCTGTATCAATTATTTAACCCAAGTTGAAAAAAATAAGATCGAAATGGAAGTCAGTCACCACAAACACAACATCTATATCTCAATCAAACCTCAGTATTGTGTCCAAGACAATCAAAGTATGTTCACTAGCTGCATTCAGGGAGGAACCCTATATGTGTGTGTGTGTGTGTGTGTGTTATAACTTAAATAATTACCAAGATTATACCCTTTATTCAATTATTTTTCCATCTTCGTTCTCAATTGTCTGGGCACAATAACTTTTGCAACCAAATCTGTTCATAGATGGATACATAGATTGCATAGAAGATAGAGACAGAATCATACAGGATAGCCTTGATGTATTATGTATAATACAGTGGAGGGTTGCTAGCACCCCAGTTTAGCAGAATAAAGAAGGATAAAGTCCCTCTGTACCATTAAAAAAAAAGGATATAGTCCCAAGAGTATTACATCAAGGATATGATATCCAATAGGGATGTCCAAAACTAGTATCATTGTGGACAAATCTACAACCATTACTTTAAGAGGGCAGGAAGGCAAAGGAGACACAATAACTATTAAATCATTTTTAATAGTTTCACTTATTATTTTCTTTGACCTCCCTCTACCTCTAATTATTGGACTATTCTCCATCCGATCTACTCTTCTCACTAGAACTTTTACAAGTCTTCTCCACACATGGCCAAACCACCTTAAGCGAGATTAAATCATCTTCTCCACAATAGGTACTATCCCAACCTTCTCTCTAATGCACTCATTTTTAATCATATCTCTTCTGGTGTGTCCACACATCCAATGCAACATTCTCATATCTGCAACGTTGAGTTTATCTTCATGTTGTCTTTTAACCGCCCAACATTCAGTACCATACACTATAGCAGATCAAAGTGATGCAGTGACAACCAAATAAAAACAAAAATGCCTTGAATACTATGGATTGGCATATGGCAGGTCTTGTCAGTGTTTCACAATAAAGATCAGAAATTATTTTATGAAAAACTCTTTGGTCTTGAAACAATTTCAAATTTCAGCCCTCAAACTAAGCACCAAAAAGACATAAAACACATTTTTTTTTGGTAGAATAGAAAACACAGCTGAAAATAGCAAAGGTTGGGAAAAAAATATGCAAATGTTTGAATAATGATGGATTTTTTTTTCCTTTTAATTGCTCCCACATCAGTTTGTTAATGTTGAGACAAACAAAAGCAATGAGTTTAGACTGAATTTTCAAGATCAGCAGCTCGATCTCCCAATATCCTTTCATCCCTTTTTTATTTTTCTTATCTTTGTTATTCGAACAGGATGCCAAGCTGGTTTGAACATTACAGGAAAGCCTAAAGGGCACCAAGAAATTAATAAGAACTAACAGACTAGCCCCAGACAATGTCCAAGTAAACACAAAAGACTTCAGCAAACATAATATTACTTAAAAAATGGGCATGCTTATAATGGTTTAGATATATTGACCATATAAATGATATTCCAACTCCATCAAGCATAGCCATTGTGGCTATCAGAGATTCTTCACAACTGCAATTATCTGACCTCAATTAACCAATAATAAGAAATCAACATGCCATTTCTTTCCTTAAAAGATTTGAAGTGCACTATGATGTAATTAAACCCTCAACATTCCCTTTTGAATTTGAAAATGCAGTTAATTTAATTCACATTTTTTCAACTAATTTCATCAACTATAGATAAATGAAGGCTTCCAACGCAGTGTTGTCAGTAGGGGCTGTTATGGCTGCCATGGTGTAGTGGCATAGCAGCAAAAGGTGTTCCTACTTACACCAAGGCATGGCAGCACCATGGTTGGGGCAAACATTGTTGTGGTCTTCTTGGAAATCTTATTATTGTGATGATTTTCTATTAGGTCCTATTATTACTTCTCCATGTGTGCAATAATATATTTTAAAATTTTTTTACTTGAGAAAGTTAACCACTCAACATCTGCCACACCATTGACAACGCTTACAATGTTCAAAGCTGCACATCAGCACCCTCGAGCAAATGCAATCATTCTAACCTCCAAAAGCCAAAACGATTATTCTGCCCCCAAAATTGCTAGAATAATAGGCTCAAGAGAGTTCATCCTTATTCTCTTCCTCGCAGCCAACAATTTCAATTTTTCACATGCATCTATTTCTCTCAATGATACCCAGCCAGCTTCAATTAAGAAACTATCTTAGACTTAGCATGCTTCTATACCTATTCATACATACATACATACATACATACATATATATATATATATATATATATATATATATATATATATATATATATTTATATATATATGATCGACAAATAGATAGACTTCTGAGCGTAATTTAATACTCAAAAAAAAAGGAAAAAAAGAAATCTAGCGTGGGTGAATTGCAAATGCCAAAGGAGAAGGGGCATAAAAAAGAGAGATTGAACCAGATCACTAGAAAACACATTCAACAGAATATAAGCTGTAAATAGGGAGATAAGATTTGATTAATAGAGGTCAAGCACTACAGGATATAATCTGTATTGATAATTTGCTTCCTAATGCCTGCAGCATATTGTATGTATTTTAACTCTCACATTTTGCCATGTTCTTCAATTGTCTTACATAGCATACCAACGAAGCAATATGCTTTGAAATACAAACAATAGTTTTAATATGAGATTTACCAAAGTCCTACATTCCAAGGCTCCTGGCCTCTTATTTTTACTATTTTTACCAGCAATAGATGCCCAAAATAACCAAGAGATAAAATAACAGAGGCTCACATTTACAGAAGTGGTATACTATATCTGCATTAATGTAATGTATCAAACTATCATTGTTTATAAAATTGTTAAGCATCAATGTTGTTCAACTATCACTGTTATCAACCATCTCCCACATGTAACCAATCATATTCCTCCTAATTTATAAACTAATACAGCCAGTTTGTTAAATGTCTGATACAATCACTTCCACTTCCTTTGGGTAGGATCTACAATTCCTCTCTGTTGGTTTTCTTTAAAAGTATGCAATTCTGATTTAAAATTTCCTTCTTTTTAAACAGAAAAATCCTTTTAATTATTTTCTAGGCCATAAAAGCCGATTTAATGAGACATACATAGTTAAATAATTCAACCAGCCAATGATCAATGGTACACCATGATTTCAATCTTAAATAGCGAACAAAAGTAACTAAATGAAAGCAAAACAGAATATACAAATGAAAAATTAACCAACCACCAGAAATAAATAATCAAATTGAAATCAACAAAGCCATAATTCAGTCTAAAAGAGTTACATTTCAGGTGTCAAAATCTTCTGTTCTTTGTTAGACTCTGACAACCAATCCTCATCTTCATTGTCCAAGTCATATTCAACAAACTCTCCAAGCTCCGCCCTAGCTGCAAGAATTGGGAAAACTTTCAGTACAAAAGTTGAAATTTTCAGAAGAACCTTACAAAATTGTTGCAGTAACACTGAATAGTATAAGCAGTGGCAGTACCTCCTCTAGCCCGCAAGTAAGAAGTTGGTTGAGTGAAAGTGCAAGAGTAATCCCTTTCATATGTATCCACAACAACAAACTGAGGAGTAGGTATTTCAGCAGCTACCTTCTTGCTGGGAACTTGATGAACCTACAATAAATATATTTTTGGATGAGATAAACCAAAGTTACTGAACAAATCCTAAATCTCAGACAGTTGCAGCTTTTAATCAATGGATATGATGAATTAACTGATTACAAGAAACATGCAATATTGTTTCTACAAGGACAACATACCTATAAGTAACACAAATAGCCATTAGCTAGTTTCATCCCTAGTGTCAGCTTTTGACAGGGGAGCAGGTTACCCATGGTCAATTTCTTATTTTTTTCAAATTTTAACCATCTAGACTTCTGCATAATATGTATCACTAATTTGTTACAGATTTTACTAAGGAAACCATAATCTAGTACTTTTAAATAACAGATCAAACAGGTCAACATGGTAAAATATTTTCTCATTTATATAAGTAAAAAGAAATTACAAGTTCTTGTGAGTTATAGTATGACAGTCATCCCCTTGATGCTAACAACAACCTAGGATATAGATGGAAAACAAACCAAATATTGGCATACATAAAAATTAACCAGAGTGATTTGAAACGCAGTGCAAGGAATTATCACTGAGAAGCCAAAAACAGGCCCTCTAAAGTTGAATGTCAATACCTCATTATCAACCTCAGGAACAAGACGCAGCAATTGTGAATTACGTGTAGAAGCGGGTGCCTCCTCATCTTCAAAATCCCTGATAGACTTGACAATAGGGAGCTTCTTGTGAATGTCAAGGGGCCGAGGTCTGAAAGACAACCTACTCATTTTTGCTCATCTACTGTTTCGATGCATCCTCCCTTGCTAACCCTGTGTTTGAAAACATAGTTTTAATCCCATGACATATAGAACATGCATTGATTCAAATATCCTTTCATCTTACAACACCACCAACCGATATGCATTATCTTTTTTACACTATATACACCATATTAACGACAAAATCAAACTATTTCCACAAATGGGCCGTGCACACTGAACAAAATTAAAAAACAAAGTATCATAAAGAACGAATTTTGGGGCGGAAAAAAGAAAGAATTGATAGATATCCAGAACAAATAATAGCATTCACAATGAATCACACAGCCATCGTTTTCAGCTCAAATTCACATATGCAAGTCACAAAAAGAGAGGGAAAAAGCCCAGATTAATCTGCGAAGAAGTATAACTTGTATTAATTGGACAACCTGCCGCCGCGAAACTCGCCGGAAGTTCGGTACTTGAAAGACCTAGCAACGCCACTGATTTGTTTCTCTGATTTCGTCGTCAATCTCAGTTGTTTTTGTCACTCACTGGATTTTAGCTGAGAAAAACCCTAAACTGATCATCGCTATCGCTATCCTTGTAGTCAGTTTCTCACTTTCTCCAGCTCCGGTGGCCTCTCGCTTCCCCGCGTTTTCAGAAGCTACATTCTCAGAATTTTCTTTTTTTTTTCTTAATTAAATATTTTATTCCATTAATGTATCCGAACTCACGAGGCTCTTTTTGGCATCAACAAGCTTACACCATGAGAGGGCCACAGGCCCTAACCCAAAGAGACACAAGGGCCCAGAAAAAACTCGGTCCAACTCTCGGTAAACAACAGGAAAGCAAAGATAACAATCCCGTAAAACAGAGCATCACACTCTGCAAAAAGGTACTCCTACACATTCATCGGCTTCGCGAACCTTCAACCCTTCTATGTGGTTGAGTTCCTCTTGATCCACCGGCTTCCTCTCTCAAAATTCTCTCTAGATGTATTGGAGGTTTTACTACTCAGTTTGTCTGGAGAGCTCCTCTTACCCTCAATTTCGCTACGGTGTGTGCAACGTTGTTAGATTCACGGGGTATCCACTCCACCCATACTACTCTACCTTTCTCGATGGCTTCCTCTATAAGGTTACGTATATGATTTACATTCCATATCTCCTTTTTCTTATTGCACATCTCTACTAAATTCTTGCAATCTGACTCAATAGTTGCTTTTTCAATACCGAGGTTCCTGACCAACAACATAGCTTCCTCCATGGCTCTTCCTTCTGCCTCTAGAGCTGAGAAAGCTAAGCAGTTTCCCGCATGCCCTGTTAGGAGTTTTCCATCATTGCCTCTTACAACTACAGCCAGGTAACTCTCTAAACTCTCATTTTCGAAAGTTGCATCTGCATTGACTTTGATCCATCCCCCTGTTGGTGGTTCCCATTTACGGCTTTCAGTATTTCCTTCTCTTTCTCTGATTTGGCTTGTGTTATTTTGTTGCCCGTTTGTTATTGCTATGTTAGCCATTAGGGTTTGAGTGTTCCTAATTGCTCTACTAGGGTTAGGTTGCTCCTGATCATACACATAGGCATTCCTCTCCTTCCAAATAAACCATAGCATAGCAAAGCATTTAGCACTCGCCTCTGTAGCATCTACTCCTTCCTTCTTCTCATACTCTTCAATTTTTTTCCAGATCCATTCATTCAACCTTACTCTTCCTTGCATATTTACCTCGGTTTGTATGTCAGCTCCAAACCAAGTGGGTCTGGTCCAGTGACACTCAAGAAATAGATGTTCTAAGGTCTCTGCTGCTCTGTTACAAATAGGACAATTAGGCTCCTGACTGATTTTCTTTTTGTATAGGTTCTTTTTGCGAGGCACTGCATTATGGATTATTTTCCATATAAAGGTTCTCATCTTTGGAGGTACTGGGGATCCCCAAATCCATCTCCAGATTCTTAGGTTTACTAATTGTGAGGATGAGGGGTTATTTCTACCCAATTTTGTCTCCTCATTCTTAATCATTTCATACCCTTCTCTTACTAGGTAGTTCCCATCTCTTGAGATGGGCCATATGTATTCATCATCAACATCTGTGTGGGGGATAGGGATGGTTAGGACTTCTTTGACTAGGTTCCTAGGGATCAATTCCCTGATGATTTCCACTTTCCATCTCTTCGTTGTCGGGTCTATGAGGGATTCAACACTGGTTAGGCTGCTATCAGATAGGTTCTCCAGTAGTTGTCCATTTTTGAGCCATTTATCATTCCAAATGTTGATTTTCTTTCCATTTCCCACCTTCCACCTTCCATGCTTCAGCAGAAAGTCTCTCCCCTCCATGATACTTAACCATCCCCATAAGGAGCATCTTCCCCTTCTTGCTTTCTGGAAACTCGAATCAGGGTAGTACTTTTGCTTGAGTGTACTAGCCCATAGCGAATTAGGATCTCTCATCATTCTCCAAGCTTGTTTAGCTAATAGGGAAATATTCATGCTTCTGAAATCCTTAAAGCCCATGCCTCCCTCACTTTTCTTTCTTGTCAGCTTTTACCAATTGACCCAATGGGTGCCTTTTAGCTTTTCAGTGTTTCTCCACCAAAACTTTGCCACTTCTGAACATAACTTAGCACAAAAACCTTTTGAAAATAGTATGATAGACATTGCATAGGATGGGATGGCTTGGATTACTGCCTTAATTAGCACTTCTTTCCCACTTTGTGATAGAAACTTCATGTTCCAGCTTGTAAGTTTTTGCACATAACCCTCTCCATAATCCAGCTTAATGCATGTTTCTTTGACCTTCCCCATACAGCCGGCATTCCTAGGTATTTCCCAGGGCTCTCCCACTTTGGCATATTTAATTCACTTTGCACACTAAGTTTGACTTCTTCTGGAGTGTTTCTACCAAAAATAATGCCAGATTTTTCTAAGCTCACCTTTTGGCCCGAGGATTTGGAGTATTCCTCTAATATCATCCTTAATCTTTTTGCCTGGTTTTCATCTGCTTTGGCGAATAGAATAGAGTCATCAGCGAAGAACAGATGGGAAATCTCAGGGGAGTGCCTTGCTAGCCTTATTCCACTAATCTGCCCTCTTCTATTAGCTTCCAAGATTCTTCTGGATAGGGCTTCTGCTGCCATAATAAATAGATAAGGAGATAGTGGGTCTCTTTGTTTAAGGCCTCTTTGGGGGGAGAAACTAGGGCCTAACACTCCATTTATCTTAATTCTGTATGTTACAGTAGTTACACACTCCATAATCAGCTTTATCCATTTCTCATCAAACCCCATTTCCTCCATAATTCTCTGTAGGAAGGGCCACTCCAGCCTATCATAGGCCTTGTTCATATCCAGCTTGATTGCCATGTATTGCTGCCTCTTGTTCCTGCAGTGCTTCAGAAAATGAAAGGCTTCTTGAACAAGAACTATATTATCCTGAATAAGCCTTCCACTAATAAAAGCACTCTGATTTTGAGACACAAGCCCATCCATATGATGCTTCATCCTATTAACTATAATCTTAGCTATAATCTTATAGATGAAGTTGCTGCAGCTAATAGGTCTATATTGCTCCACATTCTCTGGATTCTGGACTTTTGGAATTAAAGTGATGTGAGTCTCATTTATCTCCTTAGGAAGCTGCCCGTCTTTAAAGAAAACCTTTACTGCCTTCCATAACTCTTCTTTTACCACTTCACATGCATTATGATAGAAAACCCCACTCATCCCATCTGGCCCTGGAGCTTTCATAGCTCCTAATTCAGAAGCTGCCCTTTCTATATCTTCATTCGTTACCCTCCTTAGTAGCTCTTTATTCATTTCAGGGGATATAGATTTAGGAATAACCTGCTCTAGGCTCTGATAGTAGTCTGGGTTAGATGTCCTGAATAGCTGCTGATAGAACTTTTGGAAAGTCTCCTGGATATTCTCCAATCCTTCTTTCCAGTTGCCTTCTTCGTCTTTTACCCTTTCAATATTGTTGTGCTTCCTTCTCTGCATAGTTGACTGGTGGAAGAACTTGGTGTTTTTATCCCCACACTAGAGCCACTTAATTCTTGATCTTTAAGCCCAGAATTTCTCTTCCTGCCTCCAAAGACTGCTGATTTTTGCTTTAATTTTTTTGCTCTCTTCCATATTCTCCTTACTCTGTCTTCCATTCTGGATTTTCTAGAGTTTCCTCTTGAGCATGGTAATTTGGACATCAGCCCTTATGATTTTGCTCTTTTTCCACCTCTCTAGGTCACCTGCTACTTTTTTATTTTTTTCAGCCAATGCACCCAAACTATTAAGCCTTCCCTCACTCCTCTAGCTCTTCTCTATCTCCTCCTTGAAGTCTTCTTGATCAACCCAGTAGGCTTCAAACCTGAATAGCCTTTCTTTTTTTCTTTCTCTCGCCTTTGTATTCAGGATTAATGGGCTGTGATCTGACCCCACTACAGGGAGTGCCGAGATAGTTGCCTCTTTAAAATGATTCAGCCAAGCTTCATTGGCAAGGTGCCTATCAATTTTTTCTCTAACCCCTCCCTCTTCCCTATATTACTCCAGGTAAATCTGCATCCTTTTATAGGGGAATCAAAAAGGTCATTTTCAAATAAAAAGGTTTTGAACCTTTCAATTTGAATATTGCTATATGGTCGTACCCCTTCTTTCTCATAGTGGTATAGGATCTCAATGAAATCACCAACACAATGCCATGGGTTCTGATTACTTGGGTTTAGCGCTACCACTTGTTGCCAAAATAGTCTTCTAGTTCTTCCATCAGGCGGCCCATACACAAAGGTGGTGGTAACACTACTTCTCCCATTTTCCAGCTCAATTTGTGTATGGATATAATTCTGGCACTTATCCACTATATTAACCTTGCTGCTGTTCTTCCACATCAACACCAGCCCCCCTGCTCTTCCAATGGGATTAACGACCTCCATCTCATCAAAATCTAACCTTCTTTTCAAATTTTATATATTTTTTTCTTTTGCTTTTGTCTCCATAAGAAACAAAAAAGAGGGTTTATTCTTGAGACATAAGTCTCTTAGCTCACGAACCGTCAAAGAGACCCCCACCCCTCGACAGTTCCAACTAATGGTGGTCATCTTGAGGGGGGGCTTGATAAGGCCCGCCTCCTAGGCCATTAGGTGGTTCCCTTGCTGCTCATCTTTCTTCCCTCCCGTTTCCTGCCCTTCCTCTCCTTTCAGCTTTTTATGGATGTTCTCTTGTCTACTTTGTGTTCTGGTTTCCCCTTTTTCCCCCTCTTGTACACTCATAATTCTTTTTTGCTCTAGGTCAGTATTCTCTCCTCTTCCTCTCTTTAGGCATAAAGCTTTCTCCATAGCGTGTATTAGTTCATACTCCACTATTGCCCAGTTTCCTTCCACTGTCTTCTCCTCTTCTTCATCCTCACTTGGTAATTCTACATAATATTATTGGCTCTCCACCCTTTCTTTCCTTTTTCTTATCCATTTTCCTTTTCCTGTTTTACACTGCATGGGCTCCCATTTCTTTTTGTTGATTATCTCTAGAGGTCTGCCATATTTCGCCTGGCCTAGGCTTTGTTCAACCCCTCTGTATCTATATTCTCCCTCTTCCAGGTTTTTTTCAATGATCCATTTGCTAGCTTCTTCCATTCTTTCATCCTTTTGCCCGCAGCCTTGTTCCATTTCTGGCCCAAGTCCCTTTATGACCACTGGCCTACTTTGAGTGGCCCATTGCTGTTCTTGTGTTGGGCCTTTTAATCCAGTTCCTAGGCCCAGATCTTCTGCCATCTCCTCGTTCCTATCTTTGCCTGGCTCTCTAAACTCCTGTTGCCTTTTTTCATTCATTTCCTGGCCCACCATATTCTCATCTCCTTTTTTTCCTGGTTCTTCTGGGCCCACATGTTCCTGCCTGCTGATGTTTTGAAGGTCAACTCTAGGCCTGCTTTCCTCCTTGTAGACTGTGCCTCCTTTTTCCCCTGCCCCAGGCATGCTATTTTTGTTATGTATCTCCTCTGCTTTCTTGTTTCTCCTTCTCTGACTTTCTATTTCCTTGCTTACTTCTGTGTCTTCTTCTTCCTGCCCCTAGTATGTCTCACTGCTGCTTTCCTTTGTGCTGCTGCTACATTGAGCCCAAAACTTCTACCATCTGGGTCTCATACTGTTCTCATCACTATTTTTTATTTTTTCCTTTTCTGCTGACTTGTCACTTTCACCTTGGTGCCTCCTATCTTCTCCTTCCCGGTTTCTAGAACTTTCTGCAACTATGGCGGATAGAGGTTTTGCAGGCTAGACACCAAGACCTGGTCCATACCTCGGTTTCTTCTTATCATATGCTGCCATAGCCATTTCAGCTTTGCAATCTTTTTGCTCATGCCCCAGTCTCCTGCATTTAAAGCAGAATTCCTGTAATTTCTCATATCTCAATCTTACCCATGTTCTAGATAGTTGTCTTCTGAGAGCCCAAAAGCCAGTGACAAAAGGCTCCTGGATGTTGATGAGCACTTTAACTCTCATAAAATGTCGGAGTATTCTCCCTTCTACCACTGGATTTTCTACTTCAATAACATCTCCCACCATGCTCCCTATCAAGTGTCCGTTGTTTGCTGTCAGACTCTCTAATGGCAAACCATGGATTTGCACCCAATAAGGGGCATAGCTAAAATCCATCTCCTGCATTGTAGCTTCCGGTATCCAGCTGTAAACATTTAGGAGGTGCCCCATGATGTTCCAGGGTGCTTTAGCTAGTATCTTCTTGACTGTGCTCTCTTCTTCAAAATTGAAAAAAAATGTGTTGATGCTCAGGTCTACTATCTCCAACCTTTTTGGGTCACCCCACCCTTTCCTGATCATGTTCTTTACTGCTTTCCGGTTAAGTGGCTTATCCACTATTATCTTCCCCACCAAGCTCCTTTTGACAATCGCTGATGACTGCTTTTCCTCTACTTCTAGTTGAAGTTCTTTGCCTTCCAGTCTGGTTTCCACCAGTTCTCTTTGATTATCCTCCATAGCTCACTTTGAACAAGTTTCCTGGCTGTGCAGTGTCACCGTCTGGGTACCCTTTGGTTGCCTTAAGGATGTTTAATGGAATCTACAAAGGTCTATCCCTAAGAGAGAAAAATTCTCTCCCTTAGAGAGCAAGGAGAGTTTTGACGTACAGTAAGGTCTCTCCCGGAGCATCAGTAACCTCCTGTTGTCTCTTTATAATCCGTTTTTTTCTTTTTTGGTACACAAGAGCTTGAGGCTAACAATACACAAGCCTATGAGAAGAACTTCCCCTCAATATTGGACCCAGACCCATGGGAGGGTCTACCAAATCTAAAGGCCCACATTAACCTTTTAGGCTTTATGGGCGAGCCAGTCTACCACTAAATTTCTTTCTCTAAAAAGCGTGGAGTATATTGACTCTCTTTAGTTAGAAATGATTTAATCTTAAAGATTATTCTAATTTCTGGATGAATTCTATCGAGATCTTTGTAACACAGATCGATTGTTTCTTTGGAATCAAACTCTATAATGATGTTCTTGAAATCGTTCTCCCACACTATGACCAGCGCTGTCAGGATTCTCCATAATTCAACACCAAAGATTTGATAGTTTCCTATACGTCTGATGAATCCAAGTATCTATTCACTTGCTGCATTCCTTAAGGCCTCTCTACAGCTAGCAAAGCCAGAACTGTTAATTGATCCGTCAGTATTAAATTTCACCTAATGCTGCTTTGGTGGGATCCAGGATTTTTCCTTCAGTTCTCTCGATCTTCCGTGGATGGATTCCATAGCAAAGGACCATCGGATACATTCCTTGGTTTTGAAAAGGCAAGAGAAAAAAATATCATTCTAGTTATGTTTTGTTGGTTGGAAAATAGCTTCATATCTCCTTATCCAAATAGTCTAGATTGTTATTTCGAATAGTATCTTCTACTCCAAATGCTCGACCACTTCATTACTAAGGTTCCATGATAAATTGTTATTAATCCACTCCTTTAGACTCCAAGAGAAGAAGAATTCATAATGCCTTGGGTGGACTAGTCTAAGCTAGAGGTTTTTTGTTATCTCACAATCTCTTAGACAGTGTAAAACTATTTTTTGGTCACTCTGTAGGTATGGCATAACTCTGTTTCATCAAGATGTCTATTGTATCTGAGTTTATTGGTGAGGATGTATTCCTTACCAACTAACTAGAGAAAGTTTCTAATTTTCTGGGGTCCCGGCCACCTCCAAATCTTCTTCTAGAATTCCTTTTTATTTGAGTGCCAACCCATTTTATTTGCATATGCCGATTTCATAGAGAATTTGCCATCATGGCTATGGTTCTAGCTTACTCGGTCATCCCCCATTTTTGTGTTGGGGGGATAGTAGCAGCTAGAATATATTAAAACTCTCTAGCAGTCATTCCTAGAAAAGCAGCAAAGAGCTCCTAGTGGTGTCATCAAGCGATGTCGTCCGACGACTTGACGGCAACATTAAGCAACTTGAAGACTAATGAAACAATTGGTCTAGCAAAATCCAAAGACGAGGATGACATTCTACAAAGATCAAACAAGAAGATTAAGGTAGTCTTTGAAGAGAAGGAACCAGAAGATGATGTGATGGGAAAGGTGAATGCAACGAATGCAACGAACACAAAAACAGAAAGAGAACCAGAAGATAGCCTAAATTGCAAGGATAGTGATAACTCCAGAAGTCCATCTAATAGAGAGAAGAGGGAGGACTCGTACAAATGTGGGGGAATTCCTACCAACGCAAACTCAATAAATGAGCAAAAGGAGAGGTCAATTGGACTTTCCTACAAGGATAGGCAAGTAGGGTATAATGGCATATCAAATTGCTTTGGGGGAGGGGATCCAAATTTAAAAGACTACTTTATGAAGGATGACTCTGATGAAGACATGTTAGATGAGGGCGAAACTAATGAGAATGTCAATATCCCCAATATTGAAATTACTGCTGAAGAAAGGAAAGGTTACTATAAAAATAGAGGAAATCCCTGATAATCAAGCTAATGGGGAAAAAAATAGGTTACAAATATCTGAAGGACAGACTAACTAAGCTTTGGCATCCTCTTCGGAACACTCAACTTAATCGATATAGAAAATGACTTCTATATAGCAAACTTCTCATACTAGGAGGACTATAACTTTACGCTGCATGAGGGTCCATGGATGATAGTTTATCACTATTTGGTGGTCCAACGATGGAGGATAGAGTTCAGACCAATGGAAGATAGTTTTAAGAAAGTAGCAGTTTGGGTCAGAGTTCTTTAGTTGCCCATTGAATACTACAATTCCCATTTCTTGTGGCAATTAGGGGACAGGGTAGGGAAAAAGCTAAAAATTGATAGCCACACCCTGAGAACACTAAACTCAGACAATGGGAAAGAACTTGAGGAGGAGAGGGGAAAATTTGAAAGAATATGTGTGGAAATCAATCTTAGAAAGAAACTTGTAGCGAAGTTTAAGTTGAGGAAAAGAACATTTAATGTGGAATATGAAGGTTTGCACTTTGTTTGCTTTGGGTGTAGGAGGTATGGCCATAGAGAGGATCAATATCCAGGCTTCCCAAGATGGCCAGGAAGAAGACAAATTGGATCAGAACCATGTATCAGAAAACGAAAAACAAGGAATTGTTTCACTCACCGAAAAATGTCGAAAGCAGGCAACCGACGAATGACAGAGAAAGAGAATCGACCCTTGGATGCTTGTTAGAAAAGTTGAAAGGAAAAAAGATGTCAGACCTTGGGGGATGGAAAATTATCAAAAACCACAATTTAGTTACAAAGTTAGAAATAGGGCAAAGTTGGTACCTGACAAGCCGAAAGACAGGAAAGATACGTCCAGATTCAATATCTTGGAAACCATCAACGATGAGATGAAGGAAACAATTGGTTCTGAAGCATTCAATGAGATTGTGACTATGGTAGAGTCTTATAGTAGGAAGGGGTCTAGGGATAAGGAACCCAAAAGCATAGAGGTTAAGAGGAAAGGCAAAACACCACTAGGAAAGGAAAAAATGGGCTTGCGCCCGTAAGGTAACAAAGGTAGAAGACTCTCAAACCAAGCCAAACTCAATATACACAAACCATCCAAGGGTGGTTTCTAAGTCCGAGCAAAAAAACCCAATGGTGTGGCCATAAAGTTGGATCGCGAGAAAAAGCCCATGAATAGGGAAGCTCTGGCAGTATTGCTTAACATGGCTGAGAAGCCTGAGACCAACCCAATACTCAAAAGCAAATCAGTAAAGCACAAAGATAATACAAGGATCTTAAACTTAATCATTATCTCTCCTTCTATAAATCCTTTTCCCATAACAAATATAGGAATGAAGGCAACAAGCTTTGATGAAGTGCAAAACTTGGAGTTTATTAAAGATAAGCCAATCTCCAATTAATCAAATTCGCCCAACAAATTTTAACCAAGGAGCTAGGAGATTAGGCTATGCTAGAAAGCATAGGTGCCATAATAGTGGCCTTTTAAGGAGCTTGATTGACAATGTAACATCATCTTTTTTACCGATACCAATTTATGAATTTTATGGCCTAGAACTGCAAAGGAGCGAGATCAAGATATTTCTCTTTCCTGATCAAGGACTTAATTAATCATCACCAACTAAGTCTTATTGTCCTGTTTGAAACAAAAATCAACAGGCGGCATCAGTTATTAACAAAATGGGTTGGTCTGGCAGTAGTAGATAGAGTTAAGGCGAATGGTTTTGTCGGTGGTATTTGGTTGATTTGGAACATAGACATGTTGGAAGTAAAGTCTATTCTTAAGAACAAACAATTTTTGCATACCGAAGTAAGATTTAAGAACAATAAAAGGAGATGCCTAGTTACAGCAGTTTACGGCAGCCTAAACCAAGTTAAAAGAAAATAACTCTAGCTAAAGCTTAAAGAGTTGAATGATAACCATAACACTTCCTGGTTCTCATGGGAGACTTTAATGCCTATAAAAACATTAAGGAGAAAAAGGTAGCCAATTCTTAAATTGGAGCTGCATTAAAGATTTTAGCAATTTCATTGCTGAAAAATCCTTAATAGACTTTAGATTCAGTGGTCCCAAATTTACCTAAGAAAGAAGTTCATTGAAAGAGAGAATTGATCAAGTGATATGAAGTATTGAATGGCAGTACTCTTTCCTGGATTCGGTAGTCCATCACCTCCCTGCTCTTAAATCAGATCATAAACCCTTTCTTATTAAGCTCTGGTAGCAAACCCCTCAAATCAGAAATCCCAAAGCCTTTCGTTTCCAAGCTGCCTGGCTACTGGACAATTTCTTTAAGGAGATTGTGATCGCTACCTAGAAAAATGAACAGAATTGAGAAATGGCTGCTGATAAATTCAAAGAAGAGGCTACAATATGGAACAAAGAGGTTTTTGAAAACATATTCAATAAGAAGAAATAATTGTCTAGAAAGCTTACTGGGATTGACAGAGCCTCGCAAAGCAATGAAAGCCTCTATCTGTTGGAACTCAAGGAATCCCTGTGAAAAGAGTATGAAAACATTCTAATAAGGGAGGAAACTATATGGTATCAGAAATCTCGATGTAATTGGTTGAAGTTAGGGCATAGAAACACAAAATACTTTTATGCTTCCATTATGGTCAAGAGACGAAGGAATAGAATTATAATGCTGAAAGATGAAGAAGGGAATTAGGTGCAAGAACAAGCCATGTTAAAAAACCTGGCAAGGGATTACTTCAAAGCTTTATTCTCACATGATAACTCTCATTTCCAAAAGCCTATCTTAGAAGACTGATTCCCAAAATTCAAAGAGGAAGAGTTGATAAAACTTTAAAAACCCTTTTTTAATGCAAAAATAAAAAAGGTTGCCTTTAGCATGGGAGCCTTCAAAGCCCCAAGACTTGACAGGTTACACGCCATTTTTAACTAAAGTTAGTGGGAGGTAGTAGGTAATTCCATATGTAAATGATCCAAGATATGTATAAGAATCTAGAATTGGTGAAAAATATTAACCAATCACTGTTAGTCCTCATACCAAAAGTGAAAAATCCAAAGTGTATAAAGGCATTCAAACCTATAGCTTATGCAATGTTATTATGAAGATTTTGACTAAAGCTATTGCTAGCAGGCTAAAATCCTTTATAAACTAGTGGGCTGGTCCTTGCAAAAGTAGCTTTATCCCTAGAAGTCACATTTATGATAATATGATAGTTACCCAAGAGGTCATGCACTCCATGAGGAAGAAGAAAGGTAAAAAAGGAGTAATGGCTATTAAGATTTATCAGGAAAAAGCCTAATGATAGATTAAGATGGGATTTTCTAGAAGAAATCCTTAAGGACATTGGCTTGAAAGAGCACTTTATGGAAATCATCATGAAGTTCATATTAACTACTTCCATGTGCGTACTATGGAATGGGGAGCTAACAGACAATTTTGAAATGTCCAGGGGGTAGGGCAAGGAAATCTACTATCTCCATACCTCTTTGTCTTATGTATCGAAATATTATCACGTTGCATAGAATGGGTGGTGGACAACAAGTTATGAAAACCCATACGTCTTTGCAGGAAGAGTCCTCTGCTATCACACCTATTTTTTGTAGATAATCTCATATTGTTTGCCGAAGAAAGTCTAGAGCAATGTAAAATGATTAAAGCCTTACTTAATTCCTTTTATAAATGCTCTGGGCAACTCATTAATGAAAGGAAAACAAAGTGCCTATTATCTAGCAATATTAATCACAACAGAGCAGCTCAATATAGTTAGACATTAGGTTTCCAATTCACATGTGACTTAGGTGTTTATCTGGGTGTGCCATTAATTCACAGAAGAGTCACCAGAAGGACCTTCCTGCACATAGCCAAGAAAGTGAAGAAGCGGTTAAGCGTATGGAAAGTTAAGACCCTAACTCTGGCTGAAAGAATAATCCTCACAAGCAGTGTCCTTAATAACCTACCTTACTACTCTATGTACACTACTCTACTCTCATGTGGATTGTGTGATGAACTTAAGAAAGCAAGTCGTAAGTTCATCTAGGGGAACTCGAATGACTCTAGAAAAATTTACCTTGTTAAGTGGAATAGCATATGCCTACTCAAACACATGGGAGGTTTGGGAATAAGGAATTTTAGATAGATAAATGAAGCCTTCTTGATGAAAGTGGCATAGGGATTGATTAACCAGCCAAATAACCTATGGGTAAAGACTTTAAGATCTAAATACAAGTACATCGATGATACAATTCCCATTATGCATGCCAATAAATCAAACCCCTCAAATCTCTGAAAAGGAATTTCACAAGTTTAGAAGGAAGTTGAAAAGGGTATTATTTTGAATGTAGGAAATAGGAAAAGAATCAAATTTTGGCAAGATGATTGGCTCTCTGAAATTGGACCCCTTGAGCATATTGTGTTGCGTGTAAGTTTTACCAAATAACCGCAAGCGCACGGCGTAACTGTAGCTAGTCCGGCAAGTACGGGTTGTATCCCACAGAGAACAATGTCAATTACTAGAATTGTACGAAACGAGCTATCTAGATCGATGTAAAGCAATAGAGAGTTTGTCACAGTTAAATAAGTAAAGATAATCAATTAAACAAAGTCTAGGGTTACAGTTCACCATACTTATGATATTCAACATCCAACTTATACCTCTAATTGTAATTATCTAGGTTATTGGGGATGGTTTAGCCTTAATTAACTAACAACCTCTTTCAAGCGTTACTAATCGACCTAGGTTAATCCAATTGCTACTTTCGTGGTTCTTAGTTCAACCTAAGTCCATTAAGTTCTATGCCAACCATGGTATACAATTAATCGGTTTTCTCGTGCCCACTAATTGATTCATTCCTAGGGAACCTTAAACTACTTTCGTAATTAAGATATCCCTAATTAACTATTAGGTTCCGATATCAATCTTCACCTTTCAGTCCATCAATCAATATCCTAAGACGTAATAAATATTGGCCAAACATTCATCAACTCATATAACCAATACTTAATAGCTAATCTTAACTAACCATAGATAACAATAATTAGGGTTCTAGAAGTTCAATTCAACATAGTATCATCACACCATAAGTGGGTTTACCAAAACCCTAGGTAAAAACTACTCAAGCATAATAGAAACAGAAACTAAAACCAAATTCATTAAACAAACCATAAGTATTCAATACAAACCAAGAGAAAGAATTGAAATAGAGATAGTGCAGAGATAGAAAGATAAAACCTAGATGGAGAATGAAATACAAGCATAAATTGTTGTCAAATCTACTCTAAGAACATGAATCAAACTCTAATCCTACTCTAAACCTAATCCTAAGGTGTTTCCTAAGCCTAAAAACTCATTCCCCAAGTGTATTTTCGGTCCTCATCCTTTTCTCCTGCGTTTTTCCCTCAATATATAACACTTTGGGCGGCCAAAACCCTAAAAAACACGGAGCTCGCAGACCCGCAGCACGACCGTGTCCCAGGACACGGCCTGGCCATGCTTCGAGCGGGTTTCTGGGAGAATCTGCAGCTTCTTGCTCAGAGCACAGCCTGGCCGTGGTGCATGCCACCAAGCACGGCTTGGCCGTGCTTCATGCTGCTATGCTCAAAATTTGCTGATTTTTGGTGAACTTGCTCCTTGTTTCCTCCTAAATCATATTCCATATTCATTTGTCACTTCTCATGAGTGTTTTCCTTTGCTTCTTGGCCTCTTTTGCTCACCTACAAGCATAAAAACAACCAAAGCAGTATCCAAAGCAAAACATAACCAAAAGCAGGGGAATAACCACAAGTTTACTATGAATTAGGGGATAAAATATAGCTGTTAAGTACTCAAAATACCCCTATATCAACTCCCCCATGCTTAAACCTTTGCTTGTCCTCAAGCAAATAACATATCATATCAGGAAGGGGGAAAGATGTAATCAGATTCCAGAAGATAGAAATATGCAATATGGATAATTTGTCAGTCAATCTGTGTGCACACAATAGATATATGAATAGACATTTACAAGATATTCTCTGTTCTTCTAAAACTAAACCAAAAATTCCTCTAGTATATATCTACTTCTATTGTTACCATACGTTGTATGTATAAAATTGATTTTTGTACACTCAAGTAGGCCACCTCATCCTTTAGATCTCCCTATATTGCCTTACCCTTATTTCTATTTTATCACTCTTTTTCTCACTCAAACTCTTTTACTTTCCATCATTTTTTTTTCATTCATTTAATTTTCTTTTTAGAAATATGTGGTGAGTGCATTTTATGCTCCATCTCACTAGGGTAAAGGCATCTAGGTACTCATACTAAGGCCTTTTTGGTGCCTTGAAGGGGTACTCAGAGTGAAAATTTTTTGGGGTGCACATTCCCTCATTTTTCACCTCTCCCTACCTTCACACTCTCATAGTGTTAAAATCAAAAATAGCATACAATTCACAGCACAATTGAGAGATATTTTTCAAAAAATTAGAGGTTTAATGCTAGAAGAGAGAGACTAAAGTTTAAACTACCTATTTCATACCCTATTGTGCATCACATGTTCATGAGTTAAAATCTACCTATATTACATCAATCTATCTCTGAAATAGTAAACTAAGAGATTTTGCAATGCAACATGAGATATTCAGCCAATAGTAACTAATCAGAGGAAATCACAAGCCTAAAGTTACTCCCCCATGCTTAAACTTGACATTGTCCTCAATGTCAATATAAATGAAAGGATAGGCAAAGGGAGAAGAAACTTACATGCTTACTGGTTTTCTGAAGGAGGAGGAGGGTTCTAATTCAGATGCAAGTGTAGAGCAGCAATAATAGGTAAGCTAGATATAAGTAATGCAGCATTTTGAATTAGAGTTGGGTTAAAAACATGGCCCACTTTTTTTTTTGGCACGGCCTGGATGCTGGGCCGTGTTTATCAGCACGGCCCACCCGTGTTATGGGTTGGACAATCAGGTTGTAGGAGGGCTGCGTGGGGCACGGCCGTGTCCTGGGACACGGCGTGCTCGTGCTTCTCACGGGTTGGCCCTCTTTCTTGCAGCTTATGGCCGTGCTTGCAGCACGGCCATGGTAGGAGACACTGGCTGGAAGCTGTAAATCCTCGAATTTTGCCTCCGCTTTTGATTCTCCTTGATTTCCCTTAATTTTAAGCCTTTTACATCACCTTGAGCACATGGGAATAAACCTAAAATACATGAGGAAACACTCATTAAACCTATAACCAAAGAAATCAACTAAAATTGAAGATAAAAACTGAACTAAAAACTAGAGAACAAAACCAAAGGAAACTTTAAAAATTAAAATGTGTGTTGCTTCCCACAAAGCGCTTGTTTAAAGTCATTAGCTTGACTCTTTGGCATGCTTTCCACTCATGGAGGCTTGAAGAGAGTTTCAATAACTCTCTTTGCTATCCATTGCCTCTTAGTATGTTGCTTGAGGCTGGGCCTAATGCCCTTCAAAGATGCTCTTGGCTCATTGTTTCCTCCTTAGCTCCATTAAGGTTGGGAGGAGGTAGCTTAGGTTCTACTTTTGGAGTTTGGATTGGCTCCTCAACATCTTGCTTTTCCTTCTCCTGTTTATCATAAACCAAAGAACTTTCCACAAAGCATAACTCAAGTGGGTCAGAAGGAGAAAAATTCATGGCATAATCATCCATATTTGGTTTAGGTAAACCAATCATACAACAAGATTCATTTAGGGATGGAGGGTTCATTGTATCATTCAAATTAAATTCTACTTTTTCATCCCCTACATTCAAGGAAAGCTTTCCATCTTTCACATTTATATTGGCACCAGCCGTAGCTAGGAAAGGCCTTCCAAGAATGATGGGGATTTTATCATCTTCCTCCATCTCTAAAATAACAAAATCAACCGGTATATAAAATTTACCTACCTTTAGAGGAACATCCTCTAATATACCTATCGGGTGCTTGATGGATCGATCAGCCAAATGAAGAGAAAGGGTGGTAGGCTTTAAGTCACCCATCTGAAGCTTTTTGCACACCGAGACAGGCATGAGGCTGACACTTGCTCCAAGGTCACATAGGGCTCGATCAATCTTCATATCTCTTATGGAGCAAGGAATGGAAAAGCTCCCGGGATCCTTAAGCTTTTGAGGAAGCTTATTCTGGATTAATGCACTTGATTCCTCTGTCAGTGCCACCACAGCATACTCATCAATCTTCCTCTTGTTTGAGAGGATCTCTTTTAGGAACTTTGCATAGGATGACATTTAGGAGATGGCTTCTAGAAATGGGATATTGATATTCAGCTTCTTCAACACATCCAGAAATCTCCCAAACTGCTTCTCTTGCTTAGCCTTAACCAATCTTTGAGGAAAAGGGATTAGTGGCTTGTATGGTTTAGGAGCCACGTATTTTGGCTCTTCTTCCTTCTTTTCCTCTTCTTCTGGTACCTTTTCTCTCTTCTTCTCAGATGCAGCCTAAGGTTCATTTTCCCTTACCTCCCCACTTCTCTCAGATTCAGCCAACTGCTTACCACTTCTCAAAGTAATGGCATTACAATGCTCTCTGGGGTTCTCAGTTTGGCCTGGAAGTCCGCCAAAGTTCCTGTTAGATAAACTGGTTTGCTGTGCTATTTGGGTTTCTAGCATCTTACTATGAGTAGCAAGCGAGTCTACCTTGGAGGCTAAATCTTTAATAGCCTCATTCATATAATAATTCTGGGTTCTAAATTCATCATTCTGCTTACTCTGTGTAGTGATGAAATTTTACATTAGAGCCTCCAAATTTGACTTTGGCTGAGGAGCTGGGTTGAATGGCCTCTAATTTTGGAACCCGGGAGGTTGTCTAAAGTTATTTTGAGGCTGCTGATTTGCATTCGGCTTATATGAGAGATTTGGGTGGTTTCTCCAACCTGGATTGTAGGTGTTGCTGTAGGGATTGCTTTTCTGATTATCGTTCACAAAGCTCACTTGTTCACAATCCTGAGGTGCAGAATTTCCAAGTTGACAATTACTGGCCATATGGCCAACACACCCACAGATCTCACATGTAGAAGATGAAGAAGAACCAATAGCATTGATGCTCAATTTATCTAACTTTTGAAACAATGCATCAACCTTAGAAGTAAGATGATTAAATGCATCTACTTCATACATACCTGCTGGTTTCCTCGGCTGCCTTTCACTAGACCAAGAGTAGTGATTTTGAGCCATATCTTTAATTAGTTCATATGCCTCATCTACAATTTTATTCATAATGGCCCCTCTAGCTGCAGCATCCACAGACATACGGGTGCTGTAGATTAGTCCATTGTAGAAAGTATGGACTATAAGTCACTTCTCCAACCCATGGTGTGGGCATATTCTGAGGAGCTCTTTAAATCTTTCCCAAGCCTCATATAATGACTCCCTATCCTTCTGAGCAAATGTAGTGATCTGATTTCTAAGGTGGGCCGTCTTGCTCGATGGGAAGTACTTGGCAAGAAAAGCTTGAGAAAGCTATTGTGATGGACCCTGATGGAAGAGAATGCAACCATGCATGAGCCTTGTCCCTCAAAGAGAAAGGGAATAGTCTCAACCTGATGGCATCTGAGGATACCCCATTCAGCTTCAAGATGTCATAATACTCCAAGAAGACTGACAGGTGGAGATTAGGGTCTTCAGTAGGCGACCCTCCAAATTGATTCTGCTGAACCATCTGCAAAAGAGAGGGCTTCAACTCAAAGTTGTTAGCTTCAACAACTGGCCTGACTATGCTAGAATTCAGGCCATGTGTATCTGGGGCTGTAAAATCCTTTAGAGATCGGTTGTCTCTTTCCCCCATTGTAGCTGCAGAATTTTCTTGCTGCTGTCTTCTTCTTCTCCTTCGCAGGGTGCGCTCAATCTCAGGGTCAAATTCAACAAGGAATTTGTCCTATCTTCGCATATAATAGCTACACACCTATGAAGGATGAAAAAGGTGCACAAATCAGCAAAGGAAAATTATGCAAAAAAACCAGAAAAGAAAATGATCTAGTCTAGCCATTTCGCAAAATATCTAATATTGACGATTGCTCCCCGGCAACGGCGCCAAAAACTTGTTGCGTGTAAGTTTTACCACATAATTGCAAGCGCACCGCGTAGCTGTATCTAGTCCGGTAAGTACGGGTCGTATCCCACAGAGAATAATGTCAATCACTAGAATTGTACGAAAAAAGCTATCTAGATCGATGTAAAGCAATAGAGAGTTTGTCACAGTTAAATAAGTAAAGATAATCAATTAAACAAAGCCCAGGGTTATGGTTCACCACACTTATGATATTCAACATCCAACTTATACCTCTAATTGCAATTATCTAGGTTATTGGGGATGGTTTAGCCTTAATTAACTAGCAACCTCTTTCAAGCGTTACTAATCGTACCTAGGTTAATCCAATTGCCTACTTTCGTGGTTCTTAGTTCAACCTAAGTCCATTAAGTTCTATGCCAACCATGGTATACAATTAATTAGTTTTCTCGTGCCCACTAATTGATTCATTCCTAGGGAACCTTAAACTACTTTCGTGATTAAGATATCCCTAATTAACTATTAGGTTCTGGTATCAATCTTCACCTTTCAGTCCATCAATCAATATCCTAAGACGTGATAAATATTGGCCAAACATTCATCAACTCATATAACTAATACTTAATAGCTAATCCTAATTAACCATAGATAACAACAATTAGGGTTCCAGAAGTTCAATTCAACATAGTATCATCACACCATAAGTGGGTTTACCAAAACCCTAGATAAAAACTACTCAAGCATAATAGAAACAGAAACTAAAACCAAATTCATTAAACAAACCATAAGTATTCAATACAAACCAAGAGAAAGAATTGAAATAGAGATAGTGTAGAGATAAAAAGATAAAACCTGGATGGAGAATGAAATACAAGCAGAAATTGCTGTCAAATCTACTCTAAGAACATGAATCAAACTCTAATCCTACTCTAAACCTAATCCTAAGGTATTTCCTAAGCCTAAGAACTCATTCCCCAAGTGTATTTTCGGTCCTCTTCCTTTTCTCCTGTGTTTTCCCCTCAATATATAACACTTTGGGCGGCCAAAACCCTAAAAAACACGGAGCTCGCAGACTCGCAGCACGACCGTGTCCTAGGACACGGCCTGGCCGTGCTTCGGGCGGGTTTTTGGGAGAATCTGCAGCTTCTTGCCCAGAGCACGGCCTGGCCGTGCATCATGCTGCCATGCTCAGAATTTGCTGATTTTTGGTGAGCTTGCTCCTTGCTTCCTCCTCAATCATATTCTATATTCATTTGGCACTTCTCATGAGTGTTTTCCCTTGCTTATTGACCTCTTTTGCTCACCTACAAGCATAAAAATAACCAAAGCAGTATCCAAAGCAAAACATAACCAAAAGCAGGGGAATAACCACAAGTTTACTATGAATTAGGGGATAAAATATAGCCGTTAAGTACTCAAAATACCCCTTTATCATATTGCCACCAAGCCTATACCTGATGACCTACTTCAATGTTGCACCGTGGACATGGTTAATGATTCAGCGTAATGGGAGTGACCTAAGATTTTTTACATTTTCCCAGAAATAGTTTTCTTTTTATAATCCGTGAAGTGCCTGTTAAGCCACAATTAGTAAGGATGGCTCATTCAATAAATTCTTATAGGTTAGTAAAAAGGTGATAGTATTTTTTCTCTATCTCCTGATGTATTAGTATATAAGATGGGAAGTCATGTGTAATACTTAAATTTCAACTGATTTTAACTGAATAACATAGTTTTCTGTTCATTTTTGCTCTTCGTCTCTTTTCTTTTCCCTCTCTTCGTCCCTTTTCCCAAGTTCTCCCTCTTTGTAATTTGATTCTTATCAACTTGGTATCAAAGCCCTAGATCCAACCATGGCTTATGCGACTCGATTTAAGGCTACCTTTAAGGATTCAAATGACATATTGTAAATAGAGATTGATCAACGATTAACATTGATAGAGAAACAAATGAATGGGTTGCATGAATTGGTCCAAGTCTTATCATATTCATTTATTGAGGTTATGAATTAGAATACATATCACAACCAAGGAGATCGGCAAGTGATTATCAAGTTCTGAGAAGGTTCACGAAGGTTAAATTTCCAAAAATTTTGACTGAAGATGTCAATGGCTAGATCTCTAAATGTGAACATTTCTTTATTCTTGATAGAACGCCTGAGGGACAGAAGGTAATCCTAACTAGCTTATCATTGCACAAAGCTGCTTATAGTTAGTTTCAAACTTTTGAAAGAAGTAAGAATGGTGTAGTGACTTGGCCAAGATTAGTGGAGGCTATAAAGATCATATTTGGATTGATTTTTGATGATTTGTTGTAGGAGCTGAAGCAACTAAAACAGGAAGGGAGTTTGCAAGAGTATCAGGAAATATTTGACTAGCTATCCTGTAAAGTGGAGCTGATAGAGGTTCAAAAATTAAGCTCAACTTGATTTGGCAATTGAAGTATAGCTGTTCCATCCTTTGACTCTGTTAAATACTACGCGTTTAGCTAAATTATAAGAGTTGAGTGTCGAGTTATTACAGAAGAAATCCAAAGGACAAGGTGGAGTTGGTGGAATTAAGAATGGAGGTGTTGCATTAATGAAGGAGCAGGATGGCCTAAGGAAGAGGAGATGGTATGGAGCTAATAACAAAGGAGTTAAACCTTGGGGAAAAAGTCAGCGGGAAGTGGTGATAAAAGGGGATTCTCAGGAAGCCCATTGTACGATTTTAGCAAAGATTAATGCCTAAAAAAGTGTAAGAACACATAAATAAAGGCTTATGCTATTTTGCGATGAAAAATACTCTTTGAACCATAATTACCCTTAAAAGAGAATAAACAAAAAGAAAATATTTACAAGATCGGACACTATCTAAGAAAACCTAGACATAAAATAATCTAAATAGGGATGAAAGCCTATGTAGTAGAAAAACATTTGGGTTTGTTGACTAAATTTTAACTTAAAATTCTTGTGAGAGAAAAACAAACAAGTAAAAAGTTAAGTTTATTTTGAAATTTCACTTTACCCATTTGTTTTACTATCATTTTCATTTTTTTGAAATTTTTGAAAAAAATATTTTGTTTATTATTTTCCAAAAATAGGCCATTGAAGCCCAATTAATGGTAATGTGGGCTTTTGAAACCCAAATAATAAAAAAAATTGAATTTTGGGATCCCCAAAAAAATGCGCATACATAAAAAGTTAATTAAACATCCAATACTTGCAAAAATAATAGAAAGAATAGATATTAAAAAATAAGTGTGAGAGCACTAACACTTTCCTAATTCCTTCATCACCTTTACTGCTGAGCAGTCACTTGGTGAGACATCAATTGATACCTAGGGATAAAGGAGTGAGCTATCTTTGAAAGTTTGGATGACTCGTTTATCCCATCATTAGCTAGCACAAGAAGCTATGGCTTTCTAATGGGACAAGTATATCTAAAATTCATGAATTCATAGTTTAACTTAATTTGATACCAAAACAAAATATAAAAGCCTAATATCGAATTAAATCCTAGAATAAATAATAATAATAATAATAATAATAATCTCTGCACTATTCTATTTGGGTCCCTAACTTTCTTTACATGTACATATCTTATAACCATATATTGCTCCTATAAGCCACGACAAATCGTCCATGTACGCAAAGCAAACAAAAGGTGTAAGACGCATTAAACCAAATATGATATGTAAAATAATGTGATATGCATATAACAAATTAAATTAGTCCAGGACTAAGCTAAATGACATACACATGTGGGCCTAAAATAATTAGTGTATATCAAACAATGAATAAAGATGGACTTCCAATAAACATATTGGAATGGGTCTTAATAAAATCCAAAAAACACTAAAATAGGCTTAAACAGTTTATATAACATGTGAAAATCAATCATGAAACAAATAATCCTACAAATCTTTTAAGGACTTTTAGCTTGTATTTGCTTTGAAATAAGTAAGTTTTGACCTTTATTCTTTTTGTAAAAACTAAAATAACAAATGATAATCTAATTTAAAAATTATAATTAATTAGCAACACTCATTAACAATGATCATCTCCATATTTATGGACTTCACTAGCTAAGATTAATAAGGATGTGCATTTAGTGTAGCATTGGATTCAATAAGTGAGAAAAATAAAGAAAGAAATGAGACCCATTGGGTAGGTCCCATGTAAGCCCTATCCCTTTTCTCTTTCTCTCACTTATTAGGTCATATAAAATATTGTAGAAAATTCAAATTGTGGAATTTTTACTCCTATCCTCTCTTCGTCTTAGGAAGGTAGATTCAAACATCCCTTGGTTGTATGAAAACAAATTAAAGGTGTTGAAAGAATGGCACAAGGAATTTGATTCATCGGAAGAAGTTTTTCATCTTGTCCCATTTTAAGTGTAGTTTTTTGGTCTGCCAAGTGTTTGCAAATCTACCAATATGGGTAACATTTTGAGGAGAAAGATAGGTGAGGTAATGGATTCAATTTATTCACATTATTACGAGGAAATGGTCTGATAGTGAAGTCTTTGGTGCAGTTAAATATTCAACAACCTTAGTGCAAGGAGTCTTCATAAATAATGGCATGAGGAATTTGATTCATTGGAAGAAGTTTTTCATCTTGTCCCATTTTAGGTGTAGTTTTTTGGTTTGCCAAGTATTTGCAAATCTACCAATATGGGTAACATTTTGAGGAGAAAGATAGGTGAGGTAATGGATTCAATTTATTCACATTATTAAGAGGGAATGGTCTAATAGTGAAGTCTTTGGTGCAGTTAAATATTCAACAACCTTAGTGCAAGGAGTCTTCATAAATAACAGCAAAAATTAGATTGATGCTAGGTATGAGAGACTACCCTCTCTTTGTTATTATTGTGGCACAATAGGCTAAGAAGGGAGATGTTAGTCAAAGCTAGCTCATGATGAACTTTGTGGCTATGCAAAAAATAAGCGATATGGGCCATATTTTCATGCTAAGCAAATGGGAAGGAGAAGGCTAGAGTAAAGAAAGAGTAATGCTGAAAGAATGGATCTAAAGTATAGGCTACCACTTACCAATCTAAAGAGGTGAAGATGAATAATAGCTTACCCAGGAGCTACAAAATTTCTCAATGTAGGATAATAAAGTTAAGAAGATTGCCTAACTTGATGAGGCAAAAGTACCACTTATATTTGAAGAAATACAAAAGAATGAATAAAGAATTAAAGAGAGGAAGATGAAGATGAACAAAGATATGATACTATTGATATATTCAACTTAGTTCAATACAAGTGTTGGATGGGTATTTATATAACTCTGCAGCCTTAACTAATGTAACCAATGTATAGTTGAATGTAAACTAATTCATTTTACTTGGTTTTGCTTAATACATTTTAATACCCTCCTCTGAAACACATCCCTTCTACTATCGCTGCTATTGCAGCTTGCCTTAGTTCATACATTAACACAATTTAACTCAATCAATTAACTTCTAAATTAATGAGTAACATAGCAAGCTTTCTCACTTTATCCTCCTTTTAATATCATCTCTCTACTATTTCCAGTTTAAGAGTATCGAATTTTTTTACTATAAGTCTATTACTGAGTGTTTGAAATCTTGTAAGTGCTAATGGCTTTGTAAGGTGGTCAACAATTTGATCAACTAAAGAGACATGTTTAACTTTAAAACATTTATCTTTCATCTTTTCCCTAACAAAATATAGATCTAATTCTACATGCTTTATCCTAGCATGTAAGATAAGATTTGCTTACATTAAAATTGTACTCAGGTTGTCACACAACACTATAGGTAGATAAGGAAGATTCACCTTTAGTTCTTGGAGCAGTGACTTTAGCCACACAACTTTAGCAATTTTTTTGGCCAAGTTGTGACATTTATCTTATGATGCCCAATCTACATCGTAGTAACCTATCAATTGCAGTGAAGACAAAGGTAGTGGTTTGAGATGGAGACTAAATGAAATTGTCTCTTCAAGGTATATGAGAATTCTCTTTACTACTTTCTAATGAGCTTCATTAGTTTGAGATAATCTTCTTTATTTTCTAATTTATATTGAAATAACATTAATTTTCAATACAACAATGAATTTAGTATTCTAATTTTAAGTCTAAATGTGTCATTGTTTAGGTTGGTTTGTGTTGTTGTTTTAATTAAAACTCGCAAGTGCACGAATCTATTGGAGTATAGATTTAGTGGTATGCAAGGTCGATCCCACAGAGATTGCCAATTGAGAGAAAATTCTAATATAGATCCAAAATAAATACTTCTAACCTAGTTCCCGATGTCTTGTTTTGTGATAGGAATATTGAACGAATTACACAAAGAACTAATATACTGAAATTAAATGAAGATGTATTCAAAGTAAAGAAGCATGCTAAGGTTAGGAGATCCACTCTTGGTATATCGAATAAAAATAAATTTAACTCTTTTATTACTCAATTAGAATCTTTACACGAATAAAATTCTAATCGGATGATATGTTAATTTAAGCTCAATTTTGTTTATACATGAATTATATTTACCTCATTTCTAATAATTAAAACATTCTTGTAAAATGGATTCAAGCGTACATTGTGCCAATCAACATATTGTCTACAATAAATCAAGAGTGATTCAAGTATTTATTGTGCCAAAAATTTTCTACAATGTATCAAGGTTCACACTTTACAAGATTAAAAATACAAAGATGCAAAAGATAACTTGTAAATGGATTCAAGCATAAATTGTGCCAATCATTATATTGTCTACAATATATCAAAATTCACATTTTACAAGATTAACTTATGCAAAAAATGAAAGGTAGAAAATTAATTAACATAACAAAATAAAATGAAATAGAATAGGTGGCAAAGCCAACCATGAAAATAATAAGAGATAGGCGGTCTAATAAAACCAGCCAATAACATAACAAGAAATCGGCGGTATGATAAAACCAGCCATTTAGAAATAATTATGAGAAAAGAAATAGGAAGGTAAATACAATATCAAAGATAAACATTAAGATTAAGAGTTAGATAAATTATTATTCTTATACCAAGAGTTTCACCCTTTCACCTTAGCATTAGGAGATTAGTTCTCCATAATCAAGGCAAGAAAGTGAAATGAAAGATGAAGAAACATGATAATATTACGAAAGAAAATGAAAAATACAAGATGTCGAAAGAGAGAATAACATTACAAGTTCGTAGAATTCCAACAAAGCTTTCCCAAGCTCTATCCAAAGCTCTCTAAAAACTCTTCCCCAAAAACCTCTCCCCTCAAGCCCTCTATTTATAGATACAATTAAGTGTGGTTGGTGTGGTAATTGTCAAAATTGTTAGGTAGGAAGTTGTACAAAGTTGACAATTTGAATTCCATCATGTGCACCAAAATTTATCCTTGAATATCGTCTTGAAAACTGCCGAATTTTCTGACTTCATCAACACGAAAGTTGTAGAAACTTTCATTAGCTTTCCGTCAAGACAAATTGTGGACAAATTGGATATGTAATGTGTGAGTTATGGTCAAAATACTAGAGCAAAGTCGGGCTGGACTGTAGCAGTAGTCAGATTCTCTTCTAGCCCACTTTTGGCCCTTTTAATGTCCGTATTTTCTGACCACTTGAACATGAAAGTTGTACCCAATTGTGTCAACTACACACCTACCAAATTGCATACATATTGGATATGTATTTTCAGAGATATGGCCCAAGTACTACAGCAAGGTTGGGCTGGACTGCAACCAGCAAACATATTCTCAATATTGGGTGCTTTGCCTTGAATCTTTATGTTTTAGTTCTTTTGGAAATGTGATCATAAATCAAGAATAAATTTGTGCATATATCCATTAGGATGCGTCTCAAGAGACAATATGATAATGCTCCTTACTCAGCCATCCTTAATGAATTTGTTTTATCTGCTTGATTTATAGACATCATTTCCAAAGAACCACAATTTAACTCTGATTCCTCCAATTAAGTCCATTTTCTACTCTTCTCTCCATCTGTAAGAAAGAAACAAAACTAAAGACAAGTAAGGGAGATTTATGCTTAATTATGGCAAAAGATAAGATGAAAATATTTAATTTATGAGTATAAAACTCACTCATCAAATACCCCCAGACTTAATCTTTTGCTTGTCCTCAAGCAAAACACACAAACTTCAAAATTCAAATGATGAGTGAGTGATGAATTGTTTTTGACTTGCTAAGCATTCCTCAAGGATCTAAAATGTGCAACCAAGAAAGATATCAGAATTCTAAGGTTATGTAGAACTTTTATTCAAATACAACATATGGTTTACTCTTGAATCCCAAGTGTGTGTGTGTTAGTCTTATGACATTGGACTTTTTGCATTCAAATAAATTTATGTAATCAAATATTTAAAACAGATCTCTAGATATATGCATTTGAGACTCCATAAGCTTATTTTTCATGTCACTCTCCACTAATGTAGACTAATCATAACATTTAAGATCATTAGGACTTTCATTAGGCTTGTAATGTATGGCACAGGTTAAAGGTGGATAAAATGATATGAATGAAAGCTCAACTCACTCTTCGACATACATAATCATTTAAAGCCTCACAAATACTTTTGAGATTATACTGTGAATTCTATCTCCAACCTTTTCATCATTCTTACATTTATTTGCTCATACTATTTTTTTTTTTGAATATAAACACCCCCAAACTTATTTATTTAGGGAGTATTAACTTTCTTTCTTTCTTTCTTTTTTTCTTCTTTTTTTTTTTTTAAACTTCTACCATCCACCCTTGAATCATAACTTTTCAAATGATCATGCCTGAGAGTGAAAGGTAAGAGTTAGACATATTTTTATTTAAAGGTTAGATAGAAATATAGGTGTTCAAGAAAGGATAAATATAAGCTCAAAATAGGTTGCTAGGGATATCATCATGTATAGGTTGGTTTGAAAGGCTCAAACGATTCCAAAAATGCCTAATTCATTTCTTAAATGGAGAGTAGTCTAGGATTTCGCCTCAAGTGACAATCGAATAAGTTCTAGAGTCTTATGAGATCAATTAACATATCTAAATCACATAAATCTTTTCTGAATAAACAATCAGTCAAATGTAAAAGATTAAGTGCACCAGATATTAGGATTCTCAAATAAAACATAAGTTACATTAGAGTTCAAGTTCACACATAACACCCAGAACTCATCAATTTTTCAAAGGTTACAAGCATTTTAAACCATTTTCATCATTGGTGCTAGCTTTGCCTAATCCCAAAACATCACTCAAATTTTTTTTTTTTTTTTCGAAAGATGAAGAAACGCAAAATAAACAATAAAGAGTAAAAGAGATATTACCTGGAAGGAGATCTAAAAAAAAGATGAACCTGCAACAAACTAAACAGAAAATACAAAATTACTCAAGCAAATAAAAGGTATTACAAATGAAGATTTAAGTCCAGTTTGCGCTTTCTGCGGTGTTCTGTTGTCCAATCTATTTGAGCGATAACTGGATCAGGTACATGAACAAATGCTTGTAACGCATCAATCAGCTCGTCAGCATTTGAGGCCGAGATGAGAATCTGACGTGCTGAGTGTGAGATAAACCTTTGTTCTACAGCATGATCAAGAAAAGACAACAAACCATCAAAGAAATTGTCAACATTCAACAAACCTATGGGTTTATGGTGCATGTTCAGTTGTGCCCAAGAGACGACTTGAAAAATTTCCTCTAAAGTACCAAAACCACCAGGTAAGGCAATGAAGGCGTCAGCGTTGCACATCATTTTAGCAATTCGTTCATGCATGGAGGATACCCTGCATTCTTCCCCAATGGTTTTTCCTACTATGTTTGATGCAGCTAGAGCTGTAGGAATAATACCAAGAACTTGGCATCCTCCTAGATATGCAGATCCAGACACACTCCCCATTAACCCTCGACAACCTCCACCATACACTAAATGAATCTTTCTCTTGGCTAGTACCATACCCAAAGTTTGTGTTGCTTTTACATATTCTCCATTTTTCCCAGGACTAGAACCACAAAAGACACAAATATTTCGAAAGTGACGAACTGCGGTTCCTTCCATATCTGCACTCACCTTAACTTTGATTATGAAGATGAAGATAATGAGGTGCGCATTTATAAGACTCAAATAAGGGTATACTTGTAATAGCTATGTGAATAGGCCGATGGCATAATTTCAATAGCTATAAGAGTAGGCCGGCAAATGTCAGCTAAATCAAATGTGAAAAATTCAAAAATGACGGCACGCATGCATATGTACAGTAGTTGTGATTGTGGCTCACATCTTCCTCTGGTTTTACGTCCAGTAACGGCTTAAATGCCCTCTATGGGTCGAGGATATGCTTCCCATCCAATTTTCTTATAAATTGACAAACAGGGTCTTTTAACGTCAAATTCCCAAGACTGTACCGTTTATGTTCTTTTTTGAAATGGGGCCATAGACCGACAATACCAATATGCACAGATCCACTAGGATGTGTCTCAAGAGACGTTGGATGAAAGTCATCATCCAATGACTCCTTACTCAAGCCATCCTTAATGAACTTAATTTTGTCTTCCCGATTTACAGACACCCAACCCAAAGAATGGCAACGTTTGTTGCAAGTTTCACGTCCACATTTGTGACAAACACCCATTCGTTTAGCTCTGCGCTTTTTAGCAAAACTGCTTTTCCCCAAACCAGGCATGTAAGAGATGAAATCATTTGCAGACTCACCTGATAACCGTACCTTAGCTTCAATTAGCCAACGAATATCCGTAGGTATTCCCATGATCATCATTAACCTTAATCTTTCAACCTGTGCTTTGTAAATTTTTGTCAATGCATTGGGTGGAAGTAAAGGAAAATGATTTTTCAATTGTGCGAGAATGTCCTCCATTATCAACTCGATTGTTCTTTTCTCTTTTTTTTTTCTTTTTTGAAAAAGCAAAAGCAACAAAGGGAGGGAAAACAATAGAAATTCAAAAGAAGATAACACTGAAGGGAAAAATTAATACAAGTTAAATAAAGAAAGATCTTACCTAGATAACGTGCACGGTAACGTTTAACAATAGAAGCAGATCAATCCTTGTAGACAGGATCACGCAAAGGTGTCTCCTCTATCTCCGGATTTCGTAATTCCAAAAATGCTTCCAATCTTTGACCATTTACTTTAAACACATCACCGTTCTTGGGATTTTCAATCTTTACTGCACCATGTGGGTAAACAGTATGAACAACAGATGGCAATGGAACTGACTCAAAAGGTGAGACTTTTTCTTTTTTGGCTTTCCATTTATCAGTATCCATTAGTGGAGTTGTCTCTAACAAAGAGTCTACTTCACGAACCAGATAATCCTCATTTTTATCCTTATCGAAATGAATCAAATATTTTTCTAGATGATCATTACTAAAGGAGTCTAAAAATGAATCAGCAATGGCACTTTCAATTAGGTTGACCTCACATAAATCATCCATGTCCACAGGTTGATGAGAGACATTAAAAACATTTAATTCCACAGTCATATTTCCAAAAGATAAATTCAAAATTCCATTTCGACAATTAATGATTGCATTGGATGTTGCCAGAAATGGTCTACCCAAAATGACTGGAATTTGTGTCTTTGTATTCTCAACAGGTTCAGTGTCAAGAACAATGAAATCTACTGAAAAGTAGAATTTATCAACCTTAATGAGCACATCCTCTATGACACCTCTAGGAATTTTTGTAGATCTATCAGCTAACTGAAGGGTCACTGGTGTAGGTTTCAGTTTTCCTAACCCAAGTTTCTCATACACAGAGTAAGGCAGCAGATTCACACTTGCTCCTAAATCAAGTAAGGCTCGGTTAATCACATGGTCATCTATAATACAAGAAATTGTAGGACAACCTGGATCTTTGTACTTGACAGGAGCTTTTTGCTGAATTATAGAACTTACTTGTTCAGTCAAGAATGCCTTTTTTGGAACATTAGTCTTTCTTTTCACCGTGCAAAGATCTTTCAGGAATTTTGAGTAAGCAGGTACTTGTTTGATAGCATCAAGAAAAGGGATGTTAATGCTTACTTGCTTAAACACCTCTAAAATGTCATTATATTGAGTACCTTTCTTATTTGATGCGAGTCTTTGAGGGAAAGGAGCTTTGGGGGCATAAGAAATTTGTTCACTTTTCTTTTCACTTGAGTCATTAGTTTGGGATTCATGTTGACTCTGTTCTTTATTTTCTGGCATGTGAACATGATTATCGATGACCTTTCCAGATCTAAGGGTTGTCACAGACTTTACTTCTTCCTTAGGATTTGCTGATGATCCTACTTCATATTGACCCTTAAGATTTGGAACAGGTTGATTGGGAAATTTTCTTTTTTCTCTCTCTCCTACAGCATTGGCTAATTGACCCAATTGTGTTTCAAGCTTTGAAATAGCTTGAGTGTGAGATTGCAGGACTTGTTGGGTCGATTGCATGAATTGTTGCAAGGTATCCTCCAAAGAAGGTTTTCTTTGTTGAGATACTCCGAAAGGAGGAGCATGATGAGGAACTTGAGGGTATGAATTAGAAGGGGCAAATTGTTGCCCACTTTGATTCATTGCAGGTTGATTTTGCCTCCATGAGAAATTTGGATGATTCCTCCAATTTGGATTATATGTGGGTGCAAATGGGCTATCTGATGACTTCCCATAAGTTTGAAGAGAATTAGTTTGCTCAGAGAATGCCTCTTGGTAAGCTGGTATAGATGGACAAGATTGTGCAATGTGAGATGTACTAGAACATAAGGCACATGCCTCTATCCTAGTATTGGTAGAAGGGTTTAAAGTGTGGCTTAAAGTTAAAGCTTCTACCTTTCTAGTTAGGCTAGCTAAGGCAATTCTCACATCTGTATCATCACTCACTTCATAAAGTCCTCCCTTTTTTTGTGTTTGAGACTTTTTATCCCTGGGATCTATGCAGTTCCAATACTGAGAATTTTCAGATAAAGATCCTAAGGATTCCCAAGCTTCCCCCTCATTCAATTGTAAAAATCTCCCACCATGCATGCTTTGGATCATTTGACGGTTTGATGAAGTTAAGCCATCATAGAAATATTTCACCAATCTCCAAGTTTCAAAACCATGATGAGGACATTTCAGAAGAAGATCATTAAATCTTTCCCAACATTCAAAAAATTGTTCACCCTCTTTTTGACAAAAATCAGAAATTTCTCTCCTAAGGGCATCAGTTTTAGACATAGGGAAAATTTTTGCCAGAAACTTATTTACTAATTGGTTCCAACTAGTGATAGTTCCTATAGGAAGGCAGTTCAACCAGGATTTAGCTTTATCTTTCAATGAAAATGGAAACATTCTGAGCCTGATTGACTCATCATTAAAATTTTGGAAGCGAAATGTCGAGCAGATTTCAAGAAACTCTTTAATGTGCATGTATGGATCTTCTCTTTCCAAACCATAAAATGATGGTAAAAGTTGGAGTATGGATGGTTTGATTTCAAAATGAGTTGCATTAGTTTGTGGCAAAACTATGCAAGATAGAGTATTGGCTAGGACAGGTGAGAAGTACTCCATAAGAGTTTTATTATGCACAACTTGCTCTTCCATTTATAATGGTGATCCAGCAGAATCTAATGTCTCTATTGTACAATCAATGGTTGACCCTAAACTTTTCCTAACCAACCGCTTATCTTTATCACGTTTCCAAGCACGCATAAACTAAAAAAATTCTTTTTAATTAAAAAAAAAATCTAACTACACAACGGCACCAAAATGCAAATACCATAAAAAAAAATCACAAAATTATACAAACTCTTTTTTTTTTCAAAGTGTTAGTAATAATGGGTAGTATTTAATCGGTAGACTCCCAGGAAAATATGGAGGAATCACAATGGTTTCTCTTAAAACCCATACTCCTTAGGCGTTTTTAGCCTTGTTGACAGAATCAACCAATTTTATACACCCAAATTACTACACCAATTTTCAAGAAACAATTCTAAAGAAAAATTTCTATACACAGAATAAACAAATGTTCTAACTATAACTAGTGGAAGAAAAGTACTTACCTGGATCCAAATAGCTTTTCCTTCGCAATCCCCGGCAACGGCGCCAAAAACTTGTTGTTGTTTTAATTAAAACTCGCAAGTGCACGAATCTATTGGAGTATAGATTTAGTGGTATGCAAGGTCGATCCCACAGAGATTGCCAATTGAGAGAAAATTCTAATATAGATCCAAAATAAATACTTCTAACCTAGTTCCCGATGTCTTGTTTTGTGAGAGGAATATTGAACGAATTACACAAAGAACTAATATACTGAAATTAAATGAAGATGTATTCAAAGTAAAGAAGCATGCTAAGGTTAGGAGATCCACTCTTGGTATATCGAATAAAAATAAATTTAACTCTTTTATTACTCAATTAGAATCTTTACACGAATAAAATTCTAATAGGATGATATGTTAATTTAAGCTCAATTTTGTTTATACATGAATTATATTTACCTCCTTTCTAATAATTAAAACATTCTTGTAAAATGGATTCAAGCGTACATTGTGCCAATCAACATATTGTCTACAATAAATCAAGAGTGATTTAAGTATTTATTGTGCCAAAAATTTTCTACAATGTATCAAGGTTCACACTTTACAAGATTAAAAATACAAAGATGCAAAAGATAACTTGTAAATGGATTCAAGCATAAATTGTGCCAATCATTATATTGTCTACAATATATCAAAATTCACATTTTACAAGATTAACTTATGCAAAAAATGAAAGGTAGAAAATTAATTAACATAACAAAATAAAATGAAATAGAATAGGTGGCAAAGCCAACCATGAAAATAATAAGAGATAGGCGGTCTAATAAAACCAGCCAATAACATAACAAGAAATCGGCGGTATGATAAAACCAGCCATTTAGAAATAATTATGAGAAAAGAAATAGGAAGGTAAATACAATATCAAAGATAAACATTAAGATTAAGAGTTAGATAAATTATTATTCTTATACCAAGAGTTTCACCCTTTCACCTTAGCATTAGGAGATTAGTTCTCCATAATCAAGGCAAGAAAGTGAAATGAAAGATGAAGAAACATGATAATATTACGAAAGAAAATGAAAAATACAAGATGTCGAAAGAGAGAATAATATTACAAGTTCGTAGAATTCCAACAAAGTTTTCCCAAGCTCTATCCAAAGCTCTCTAAAAACTCTCCCCCAAAAACCTCTCCCCTCAAGCCCTCTATTTATAGATACAATTAAGTGTGGTTGGTGTGGTAATTGTCAAAATTGTTAGGTAGGAAGTTGTACAAAGTTGACAATTTGAATTCCATCATGTGCACCGAAATTTATCCTTGAATATCGTCTTGAAAACTGCCGAATTTTCTGACTTCATCAACACGAAAGTTGTAGAAAATTTCATTAGCTTTCCGTCAAGACAAATTGTGGACAAATTGGATACGTAATGTGTGAGTTATGGTCAAAATACTAGAGCAAAGTCGGGATGGACTGTAGCAGTAGTCAGATTCTCTTCTAGCCCACTTTTGGCCCTTTTAATGTCCGTATTTTCTGACCACTTGAACATGAAAGTTGTACCCAATTGTGTCAGCTACACACCTACCAAATTGCATACATATTGGATATGTATTTTCAGAGATATGGCCCAAGTACTACAGCAAAGTTGGGCTGGACTGCAACCAGCAAACATATTCTCAATATTGGGTGCTTTGCCTTGAATCTTTATGTTTTAGTTCTTTTGGAAATGTGATCATAAATCAAGAATAAATTTGTGCATATATCCATTAGGATGCATCTCAAGAGACAATATGATAATGCTCCTTACTCAGCCATCCTTAATGAATTTGTTTTATCTGCTTGATTTATAGACATCATTTCCAAAGAACCACAATTTAACTCTGATTCCTCCAATTAAGTCCATTTTCTACTCTTCTCTTCATCTGTAAGAAAGACACAAAACTAAAGACAAGTAAGGGAGATTTATGCTTAATTATGGCAAAAGATAAGATGAAAATATTTAATTTATGAGTATAAAACTCACTCATCAGTTTGGGAAATGTTGACATGTTTAACAATGGGTTGGCCAACTCGACTCACTTTGAAGTCAACCTATGGTGAGTCAATCAAAGTGAGGTGGGTTGGGCCATTTTCTTGTCTCTACTCCTTGCACCATTTTAATTAGAATCTTTTATTAATTTCATTGTTTCCCGTATAAGAAATTCTTACTTACGTATAATGTAGGTGTTTTAGATAGTGGAGTCCAATAACACACTCAATCTAGTGCATTCCTATTAACTCCTTTCACTTTCATTAGAATCCATGATTAATTTCGCTGTTTCAAGTACTAAAAATTCTTAGTTACATATATTGTACCAATTGGTCTACTAATAATAAAATTTTATTAAAGCATGTGTCTCAAGTAGTCTATTGACACAATAAATTAATAAAAAATTACTATAGCGAGTATCAGTGGACTCTATTATTTTAAATATTCATTTTAGTAAATTTTTACCAGCTCCACCTGCTAATTATAACTGAATGATTCTTATGAATTTCTTGTGTTTCAGAGTTAAGAAGAAGTGTCACTACAAGAAAGGTGGGGAATGACGACGGATATTTAACGGCGGTTATAAAAAATCGTCTCTAAAACCAACTTTAACGACCGTTAGGAAACCGTCGTTAAAGTTCAGTAATTAACGATAGTTTACACAAAATCGTCGTTAAATACGGATGGTTAATCTGCGTCATTTTGATTATGGGAAAAAATTTACAGACATTACGACAGTTTTATATAAAACCTTCGTTAAATGACGACGGTTTCTAGGAAACCGTCGTTGACTTCCCAACGTTCAGAATTCGAACCGTTGCTTGATATTCGTGTGGTTTAACGACAGTTGTCCTGATACCCGTCGTTAAACATACAATTAACGACGGTTTATTTTCTACCTGTCGTTAAATCCATTTAGCGACAGTTTTTTATTTATTTAACGACGGTTATAAACCGTCGTTAAACCACGCGTACACCTATAAATTCACTAGCCCTCCTCATTTGTATTACAAACATTTTTCATAAGACTTTTTCGTATAATACACTAGCTGAGATTATTTATTGTGACTTTTGAGTTTTTGTACTGTGATCTTCTTTGCGACTTGTATTTATTATTCTCAAGGTATGTCATTTAATTTTTTAATTGTATTTGATTAATTTTTTATATATTGTATGTTCAAAATATTTTCTTATCTTATTTTTTATTTTCTTTTGTGAAGATCTTCTAACGTTGGGACGACACTTCGATTTTGATTTTTGTGCGTTATTTATTTGGAATCATTTTCAAGGTATGTAATCTAATTAAATTTATTTTAAATAAATTTATTTTAAATTATTGTATGTTAGATTGCGATAATATTAGATATTTTATGTACTTACTATTTTTTTTATAAATATATTTTACATTGTGATGTACATTGTATGAATCAATTTTAAAATTTGTGTTACTTTTACAATATTTATGATATTTAATATTATAATATATTATGTTCGTTGAAAACATGTAAGACGAATTTTTTTTAATAATGCTGAATTATTATACTTAATTATTTTTGAAGTAAAATATTTGTATTTAATATTAGAATTGATTTATAAAAATAAAAAATAGAGATCTTGAGGCGGTGTTGATAGAATAATATGAAAAAGTTATTGAATACACATAGTTAAAAAAAATAATTAATAAAAATTACAAATAGGTTTTAAAAATAAAAACAAATATATATAATAACATAAATTTAGTAGATGAATTGAAGTGTGTAATTGATTAGGTAAAATAATAAATTTTAATAAATAGACAGAGTAAGTATTGAAAACAATTTATAAAAAATTGTGACACTACTTTAACAATATACGTATGTTTTAATATAAATTTAATAAATATATATAATATTATAAATTTTGTATAAAATGATAGTGAATTTAGTTTTAAATATAAGTTATTTATTGTTTAAAAAATATAATTAAAATTAATGCAAATAAATCGAAAATAGTTATTATATTGAAACTTTGTTAACACTATAGAATAAGAGCCTCAACTATTATCTATATATCTGAGGGTCAGCCAAAGGGTCACTTTCCTTTATTGTGAGTTTTGTTGTTGTTGTCATAAGTGTATGAATGGAATTAGCTTTGTCCATTTTACTTCTAATCAACAAATCTTGTATATATTTGGATTGGAAAATGTGTAGAGATCCATCTGTGAGGCTTTTTACTTGTATTCCCAAGAAATAGTTTAGAGGACCTAGATCTTTGAGTGTAAACTCCCTATGCAGTGTAGCTATTAAGTTTGAGATTTCAATAGATTAGCTACTTGCAATCACTATATTATCTACATAGATTAGAAGATAGATAGAGTAAGATGGTATGACCCTTGTAAAAAGTGATGAATTACATTTGCTAGAGTTAAACACCATGCTTCCTAACACTTCAGCCAGCCAATCAAACTAAACTATAAGAGCTTGTTTAAGATCATAAAGAAATTTATTTAGTTTACAAACTAAGTATTTTCTAGAATCGTCAAAGCCTTATGGTCGTTGCATGTATAATTCCTCCTTGAAAAATCCATTTAGAAATACATTGTTTGATCAATTTGATGCAAGTACCACTTATTGCTCAAAGCTAAAGTTAAAACATCCCTTATTCTAATAGGTTCGACTACTGGACTAATTGTCTCATCAAAATTAAAGCCGTGTACTTGATAAAAATCTTTGGCAATTAACCTTGCTGTATATTTTTATATTGACCAATCTAGATTTTCTTTTATTTTGAATACCCTTTTGCATCCAATGGCCTTTCTATTAGGTAGTAGTTCACAAAGAGTCCAAGTGTTGTTTCTTTTGAGGGCATCAAACTCCTTTATCATGGCATTTTTTCGTTTTGATATTTAAAAGGTTTAAGCAACTTATTCAGACTTTTTGGTTAGAGTGTATAACCTTGATTTGAATACATTAGCATTCCTTAAGTTGTCATAGGACAATTTCTAAGTAAGGGATGTTGAGGTGATACAGACTACTGAGTTTAAGCATTAGAATCTAACTATTGTGCTTGAGAGTTAAAGTGTGTGGAATGATTTTAAGTATGTGGATAAATCAAATAAGAATTTTCAAGTGATATCTTTGTCATAGAGACTGAATTATGGCTATAGGTGTCACAAATTTAAGCATAAGAATTTATATTAAATGTAGAAATTACTACAATGTCATTTGTTGTTGTTGGACTTTGCATATTATGAGTTATGGTTAGATGATGGGGATTAATTGCATATACATAATTGTTAAAATTATTATTAACTGAATATGAAGGATACTGATTTATTTGAATATCACAAGAAAGACTGGAGGGAGGATGTTGTTGAGTTGTCACTCTATGATTAATTTGATGATCTTCAATATAATTGGAAAAGGGAAAATAATGTTTCTTGAACAATACGTCTCTTGACACATATATTCTACTAGATGGATGAATGCACTTTTAGCCTTTATGCTATTGTGAATAACCAAGAAATATACATTCTTGTGATTTGAAATTCAATTTTTGCCTGTTGTATGGTTTAAGGAGAGGATAGCAGGAACACCCACAAACTTTCAAATGATGATAGTCGGGTTGTTTGTTATGCAACACTTTAAATGGTGATCTTCCTTGCAAGTTTGGTGTGGGAATAAGATTTATTGAGTGAGCTACTGTGAGAAAAGAAAAATCCCAATACTTTTTAGGTAAGGATAAAGCGACAAGCTGAGTTAATCCGACTTCAATTAAATGCCTATGTTTTCTTTTAGCTACCCCATTTTGTTTATGAACATAACGGCATGAAACCCTATGAATAATACCATTTTGCTGTAGAAAATAAGTAAAACTTTGATATTCTTCTCCCTAATCAGATTGTAAACATTTTATTTTGTAATCAAATGCATTTTTTTGCCATGAACTTGAACTGCTTAAACATATTCAGTTCTTCTGATTTTGAAAGAATCATGTAAATCTACTATATGCATAAACAAAACTGACATAATATCTATAACCTTAAGTTAAGAGTAATGGTGCTAGCCCCTAAATATTTGTGTGCACTAATTGAAGTGACTTGGTGTATATAGTAGATGAATTTGAGTATGTGAGTTTATTTGACTTCCCCATACAACAAAATTTGCAAAATTCCTGACCTTTTTTTATTGATTGAATGTATGTTACAAAGTATCAAAACTTGAGATACAATTTGAAAGGCACAATGAGCTAATCTTTGGTGCCAAATAGTGTAGGTAGAAATTATACTACATAAGCTATTTATAAAGAATTCACGAGGAGAGTTGAAATTTTCAAAAACAACATAAACATAATTTATTTTGTGTGAATCATGACCTAATCCTTGCTTAACTATCCCTTCCAAAATCACTTGTTGTGTAACTTGGCCTTTCACAAAACACTTGAAATGGTGAAATTCAAAAGAGACAATATTATCCTGAGCAAATGTAATACACTAAATAGATTTTTAGTTATCTTAATTACAGAAGTAAGTCTTGTAAAGCTAAATAATTTGAGGAAAAAGGAGAATAAAATAGTGACTGACCAATGTTCGAAATTGTTAGGCCAACTCTATCTCCCATGTGAACCTTCTCTTGACCATGATACTAATTACGATTCATGAGATTACTGAATTCTGAAGTGACATGATTTGTAGCACTAGAATAAATGTACTAAGCAGAGCTAGTGCAACTATTTGTAGTGGCTGCCATTATTGAAAAATTTTCTTGTGGTTTGAAGGCATAGTGATTAGCGGTAGGTGCTTCTTGATAACTTTGGTTAAAACAATAATAGTACTGTAAAGAAATGTGACCACAGCAATTGTAGAGTTGGTAAGTTATAGCTGACCGATTTACAAATTATCTCCTCTTCCCACAAGCTCTAAAATTACCTCTAAAACTATATTTAAATTCTCGATGCATACCACTTCTGAAGTTTAAATTATAGCCTCTACTTGAATGATTTTGATATGAAATACTTTTACCACGAGACTGATTTGGATTATAGGCTACAGTTGCACTTATTGAATTTATTGAATTTGTGTTTGTTATAGAGTAAATAGATACAAAATTTTTAGGATTGTTGCTATTCTCTATACGAACTTCTAGAAGTAAAGATTCAATTTCTGTCAGTATATATGTCCTTTTTTAGTGACTATGTTGGTTATGGAATGCCAGTAAAAATGACCTTAAGATGATTATTAATAGCTAGAGGGTTACGTATCATAGCCAAAGAATTAGTTATACTCTTTATATTTAAGAGATATTCGACCATAGATAGACCCCCTTTCTTCTTTTTTCTTAATTGCACTCTTAAGTGACAAACCTTAGTTCTAGTGTGTGCCTCAAAATAATCTATTAGATAATGCCAAACCTCAAAGTTGTGTTCACAATCTGCAATACAAGTGAGCATATTCATGCTCATTGAGTAAAAGAGCTAAAAGATCAAGAGTTGATCTTGGAGCTCCCACTCCTATATTATTGAAAAATTTTACCCAATGCAATATCTGCTTGAGAACTGAAACTTACTGGAATACTACTACCAAATTTAATTACTTGCCTCCTCCATAAGAGAAAATTTGTATCATCTAATTTTATGGAGAATAAGGAAGAAAACATGGTGATTTTCTTTCTCTAGCTTATTTGCAAAGAAGAGTCCAAGATTAGATTTATGGTTGCCATGCCTTAGTACAAAGGATCTGATACCATGAACAAATATAGAAGAATGAAAAAGAATTAAAGAGAGAAAGATGAACAAGAATATAATATTATTTATATGGTTGAACTTAGCTCAAAACAAACGTTGGATGGGTATTTATATAACTTAGTAGCCTTAACTAAAGTAACCAATATATAACTAAATGTAAACTAATTCAATTTACTTGGTTTTGCTTAATACGCTAGAATAGTAGTAAATATTATAGAGGAAAGTAACGATCAATTGACTAAGGAGATAAAGGAGCATGCATTGTTGACTCCAAACTTATAAGTATTAACAAGGTAGTCCAATGGAGCAGGTTAAAGCATTATGAAAGCTAGGGGTGATACACAAGGTTTAAAAGTGTTGTAGGATGATGATGTGATTATTTTGCAACATGAAGTCTCGAGTAAGAGAATCATTTTAAAAGGGTATCATATAGGTGGAGGTAACTCGAGGGTGGGCCTATGCAATGGTGAGGTTGCTGAAAAACTAAAATGCATGAAAGAGAAAATTAATAAAAAAAAGCATCCATACTTGAAGGGGTAATGCCTAGGCAAATAAAAATAATGAAGAGCATTGCGGGAAAGGAGAATAAGTCAAAGCCTATACGTGGAAGCTTAAAACTAGTGGTGAGAGCTATTGGGAAAAATTGCACTTTGCATGGAAAGAACTTAAATAGTGAGGGAGAAAACAATATGCAATTACTTGAAAAGGTGGCTAGTGTGAGTGGCAAGAGGATGCAATGGCCCCAAATCCATCAATGAAGACAATAGCTTAGAATTGTCAAAATGTGGGGAATCCCCTATTAGCTAACTATTTGAAATAGATAATTAAGTCTCATTTCCCAAATTTGGTGTTGTTGATTAAAACAATGGGAAGAGGTTAGCTAGAGTTATGGCTTTATGAATTCTTTCATGGTTAATTATATTGGTGTTGCAGGTGGTATCTCATTATGGTGGAAGGATAATGTTTACTGGTAAATTGAGGATGTTGATTCTTTTTTTATTCATGGAAGTGGTACAATTCAAATTTAGTGATGAAGTGGCATTTTGTGGGGTTTCACATGCATCATGAGTAACAGATTAAAGCTAGTTAGTATGTCACCTTGCATAATATTCTTGCTGGTGCAAATTGATTTACTTTGAATTATAAAAGAAATGGTGTGCAGTGTGCATAACATTCAAGGAGTCTTAGACCAATTTTTTTTCTATTTGCAATGGGTTCAAAACTTTTTGAATGGTACCACTATTCACTTAGAAAGAATTGTTGTTGATCATAATCCCATATTGTTGCAAGCTAAAAAGGATGTTAAAACTTATCTTGTTTGGTTGATTCAAGATGAAGGATAATCATTTAGTGAGAACTATTGTGGAAGAGGTGTGGAAGCTAGAAATTCATAAGTAATTTATGTTTCCAAATTTTTCTAAGTTTAAGATGCGCAAACATTAAATAATTGAATGGAACATAACCAATTTAATAAATTCCAAAAAACTTATTAAGAAACTGGGTGGTCATTTTATAGTCATAATAACGACTTAAAATTAATAAAACTTTACTCTTCTAATAAATAATAATAATGTAGTAGAAAGAATAAGAGTCAATCTCACATAGTGTAGTAGTAATTAAAAATACCTTTATGAATAGGAATGGGGATTTGTCACAAAAAATTATGCAAAAATTAAGTGAGAAAAAGTAGTAAAACTAAGATTTAATCAAATAAAAAATGCATTGGTTAATCATACTTCCACCATCAGAGTAATTCATTGATCATCTATATAAATTATTCAATTCTATTCAAATATTCATTTTCAGAATTAAACCCAATCTTTCCTTAAATTTAGTTAATAAGAACAATTTATCTAATTGACCCTAATTACTAAATAACCTCATTCAAGTGCCTAAGGTTTAACCTAGCAATTGCATAAAGAACTAGAAAGGTTAGTGAAACTAAATAGTCCAAACACAAGTAGTTCAATTTAATCTAGATGAATATTCTTTCTAAGATTTAGAATTCCTAATGTAGCAAATTAATAAACCCTAGTTTCTTCACAAATTAGTTTGATCAAACAATTTTGGATTTGGCTTCATAATTTAACAATAGTTTAACTCACTCAATTACTAGAAGGTCCATTCCAAAAATTCAACAAGTAAATCATAAAAATAATCATAGAAGAATAATTCAATATACAACATTGAAATTGAATAGATGAAGAACCAAACTAATCTCATAGTTTCATCCTACTTCTGTAGTCTTAACCAATAAAAAAATAGCCACGCAAGACCATAAAAAAAATAAAAAAAAATACAAAAATAAAAGAGGAAGAAAGATTTAGATGATACAAGGCTTAAATGTCTTTGGTTCCTTAGATGATTTGATGATTTTTGGGTGGCTCTGGCCATTTATTTATAATATTGAAATTCCTTTACAAATCCTTGATTGGGTCTAATTAGGTCTCGACCCATTGTAGTTGTGACCCAACTCAAACTCTCCTTTTTCGCATTACTTAATTTTCTACGTTATCGGCTTAGTGCCATGATGATCACATTTTTGGAGTAATTTTGGGAACTTGGTTCCTCAACGTTGTGGCAGCAAAGAGCTAGCGTTGTGGTGCTTAAGCTTCTACTTGCTTCTTATATAATTTTTCGTCTTTTCTTGAATTTCTTCACTTTTCCTCCTCTTTTCCACTTCTTAACTTCTATGAGACAAAACATAAAATTAAACTAATTACTATCATATGTCACTTAAACAAAAACAAAAGCAAGCTAAATGATACTTAATTTATGAAAAATTATTCACTTATAAGGAACTGTAGGAAAAATTAGGTATAATTAATCACTCACATCCATTTGATGTAGCAAGGGCTTGTATGATTGAAAATAAATTTGCCAAGGCATGAAAAGAAGAAGAGCTATTCTAGAAATAAAAGTTATGTCAAGTGGTTGAAGGATAGTGGTAAAAATACAAGATTTTTCCATGCTTAAACAATTAGAAGAAGAGATAAGAATTCTATTAAAAAGTTGAAAAATGATGTGGCACATGGTAGGATGGAAGAAATCAAGTGGCATAAATGGTTTTGAACTATTTTCAAGACCTTTTTTCTACTTCCATTTTTTGTGATATTGTAGAAGCTTTGAATGATTTCCTTCAAAAGCCACAAGCAAAATGAATATATGGTTATTGAGACCAATTTCTTTAATTAAGGTACATAAAGTTGCTTTGGCAATTAATTCTAACAGTACCCCTAGAGATTATGGTTTCAGAAGTCTTTTCTTCAAAACGTTTTGGGATATTATTGGTGATGACATTTTTTGGACAGTCAAAAATTTCTTTGTTAGTAAAAGACTGCTCCAAGATATTAATCATACTTCCATTATCTTAGTTCCTAAGTGCTAAATCTTTAATATATAACTAAGCTGAGACCTATAAGTTTATCCATAGTCATTTATAAAAGGTTGTCAAAAGTGATGGTTAATCTAACGAGGGGTTTGATGGGGAAAACCATTAATGCAAACTAGTGTGTTTTTATAAAGGACTATGATTCAATCTTATTTTAAAAATCGTCGTCAGATGTTTGTGTGGAAATTGGCAAGATATTGCAGTTGTATGAAACTATAAGTGGGAAATAGGTGAATTTGATGAACTCTTAAATCTTTTTCTCCCACAATACTCCCCATAAGTTCAAACAACATATTGATTCCTCTTTAGGAGTAGCCAATATTGGTTTTCAAGATAAGTAATTTGGATTAACGTCATTCATTAATCATTCTAAGTTTGAAACCTTCAATTATATAAAGCAAAGGTTGCTAGTCAGAATGGGAATTATTTGTCACATTTAGGTAAATTGGTGTTATATTAAAGTCAATAATTAATGCTCTTCTCGTTTATGCAATGACTTGTTTCTTATTTATAGGATGCAAGAAACTACAGGAGAAAATAGAAGAGATAAAGAGAAGAAAGAACTTATGTTTATTTCATTCTTGAAAATCTTAACTTCACGCCATTGCATATGATAGTATATATATATATATATATATATACAGTGACTACAACACATAGGGTATAACTAACTATTAACTACTTCTGGTTAAACTCAGATATACTCTAATAGCCTCCTTTGAATTTGATCCTTCTACTCTGCTGGTATTGGTCTTTAGGTGAATATCGATAGCCTCATTTGAATTTTATGTCTTCTACTGAACTCAGATATCCTCTAAACATTTTACTGTTAGTCTGTCTTGAAGAGTTTGAAACCTTATAAGTGCCAGAGGTTTTGTGAGACAGTCAGCATGCTGATCTACTGAAGAAACATGTTTGACTTTAAGAACATTGCTCTTATTTTTTCTTGAACAAAATATAGGTCAAGTTCAATATGTTTGGTCCTTGCATGTATAATAGGGTTTGCAAACATTAGTACTGTACTTTGATTATCACACAGCAATACGAGTAGATGGATTAGATTCACCTTGAGTTCATGAAGTAGTGACTTTAACCAGACTATCTCAGCAACTATGTTTGCCAAGCTATGATATTCAGCTTCTATGCTTGAGCGAGAAACAACTAGTTTCTTCTTTGAGGCCCATGATATAAGGTTTGAGCCTAGAAAGATGCAGGATCCAGACGTTGACCTTCTGTCATCTGGATTTGATGCCCAATCTACATCACAATATCCTATGAGCTATAGTGATTGTAAAGGACAAGGTTCAAGATGTATGCCAAAGGAAACTATTCCAGCAAGGTAGTGAAGAATTCACTTTACTACTTTCCAATGTGCTTCAATTGGGCTGTGCATGAACTGGCAAACTTTATTTACACTATAGGAGAGTTCTGGCCTTGTAATCGTTACAAATTGAAGTGCCCAAACTACTGACCTGTATGTATAAGGTTCTGCCATAAGATCACTGTCTTTCAGAGATAACTTTGTTGCTGTCGTTATGGGTGTTGGTATGGCATTTGATTTCTTCATTTTGCTTTTGACCAGCAAGTCTTGTATATATTTTGATTGAGAGAGAAGTAAGGATCCATTTGAAATATGTGAGACTTGTATACCCAGAAAGTAGTTAAAAGGTCCCAAATCTTTGAGTGCAAATTCATTATGTAAAGCAGCAATTAGTCTTGAAATTTCAGTAGAGGAACTTCCAGCTATTACAATGTCATTTACGTAGACTAGAAGATAGGTAGAGTGCGATGGAGTGATTTTGATGAAGAGTAAGGTACCACATTTGCTTGAGATGAAGCCTAGCTTTCTTAAGGCACTTGCTAGTTGATCAAACCAAGCCCTTGGGGCTTGTTTGAGTCTGTACAATGACCTATTGAGTTTGCAGACTAAATACTTTTTGAAATCTTCAAAGCCTTAAGGTTGATGCATATACACTTCTTCCCTGAGGAATCCATTTAGGAACACATTGTTTATGTCTATTTGATGTAAGTGCCACTTCTTACTTAGTGCTAGGGTTAAAACTACTCTAATTGTGGTGGGTTTTACTATAGGGCGAAAAGTTTCACCAAAGTCCCAGCCATATTCTTGATGGAACCCTTTTGCAACTAACATTGCTTTGTATTTTTGAATGGTTCCATTTGGATTTTCCTTGATTTTAAACACCCATTTGCAATATATAGCCTTTCTGTTTGGTGGGAGTTCACACAGTGTCCATGTGTTATTCCTTTTGAGAGCTTCAAATTCTTTTATCATGGCTTTCTTCCATTCTGGGGAGTGGAATGCTTAGCTCACTGACTTTGGTTCCTTGCTTATAGCATATAACTTTGGTTTAAACACACCAGCTTTTCCTCTGGTGACCATAGGATGATTCCCAAGTATGCTTGAGTGCGAAGTATTAAATGAATGGTTTGCAAATGCAGAGTTTGTAGGCTGATGTGCATATGGTGGGCTAGCTGAATCATTTTCTGCTAGAAGTACTTGTACTATGCAGTCTGGATTTTGCATAAATTCATTTTTGGATCCTACCATGAATCGATCACCTTGAGCTATAAAACCTTCATGATGAGTTATTTGAGTTTCAAGAGAAGGTGAGGAGTTGATGAATTTTGAATTTTGCATATTTTCAGTTTTAACTACTCGATGAGGATTATGATTAGATGCAGAATAAGAGAAGTAAGGAAAATGTTGTGTTGCTGGAGTGACAGTAGGCAAGTTGGATGGAGTATTTTCTTGAGTTAGTGTGGATTGAATGGACTGATGATTTTCATTGTTGGAGTAAGGAAAATATTGTTCATTGAAGAGAACATCTCTAGAGACATAGATTCTTCTAAAAGGATGAAGGCATTTGTAGCCCTTATGCTACTATGAAAAGCCAAGAAACACACACTCTTAAGATCTGAAATCCATGTTGTGCTTATTGTAAGGTCTGAGTATAGGGTAGCAGGTACATCCAAATACTCTTAGATGCTGATATTTTGGTTGCTTATTGTATAGTAGTTCAAATGGTGATTTGTCTTACAACGTATATTTTGGTATGAGATTGATTGTATATGCTGCTACTAGGAATGAAAAGTCCTAGTATTTTTTAGGCAAGGATGATGCTGCAAGTAGAGTGAGTCCAACTTTAGTAATATGTCTATGCTTTTTTTCAGCCACCTCATTTTGCTCATGTGCATAAGGACAAGAGAGACTATGACTAATTCCATTCTGTTACAGAAAATTGGTGAAGCTTCGAAACTCTCCTCCCCAATCAGATTGTAGACATTTTATTTTGCAATCAAAATCATTTTCAACCATAAGCTTGAATTTCTTAAACACATCTAATGCTTTAGAATTTGTTGTTATCAAGTATATCTAGGTGAACTTGCTATAGGCATCAATAAAGATGATGTAGTATTTGTAACCTTGAGCAGATGTTAGAGGTGCAAGACCCCACACGTCTAAGTGAATTAGCTGTAGTGGTTTTATGTAGCTAGTAGAGGAGTCTTTGTATGGAAGCTTATGTGATTTGCCTATACAATAGTATTTGCAGAATTCTTGGCTCTTTTTATTGATTGATTGTATATTACAATTTTTCAAAATTTAAGATTCAATTTGAGGAGCACAATGGCCTAGCCTTTGATGCCATATACTATAAGAAGGAAATATACTACATGAACTATTTACAGATTTACGAATATCAGAAACAGAGTGTTGTTCATTCAGGAATTCAGCTGTTCTTTGTGACTATGGGTGCTTCAGTTTAAGATCATTCATACATGTTGTTGTTCTTCTAGCCTTTAGATGCTTTAACTTAAAGTCATCAAACACGTATAGCCCTTGGTTAACAGTCCCTTCCAAAAGCACTTGGTGTGTAGCATGATCTTTCACAAAGCACTTAAGGGAGTGAAATTCAAAAGCACTTGGTGTGTAGCATTATCTTGAGTAAATCTTGATACACTAAACAAGTTCTTTGTTATTTTTGGTACATGGAGTAGATCTTTTAAAGCAAGATAATTTGATGAAAAAGGAGAGAAACTAGTGACTGACCACTATTGGAGATTGTTAATCCAGCTCCATCACCCATGTGCACCTTTTCTTGTCCTTGGTAGTAGGTTCGGTTCATTAGGTTACTGAATTTTGGGGTGACATGGTTTGTTGCACCATAATCACTATACCAAGCAGAATTAGTGAATGCATCTGTAATGGCTACCATTGTTAAAATATTACCTTATGGTTTGAAAGCATACTAATCCATACCATGGGTGTCTTGATAAGTATGATCAAATTGATAGTAGCATTGCAAAGCTGAATGGCCATAGCGACTGCAGACTTGACATATTATGGCTGATTGGTTTCCAAACGACCTTCCTCTGCTTCGACCTCAAAAATTTCCTCTAGAGTTGCCTTTGAAGCCTCTGTGACTTTGGCCTCTATGGCTGAAATTGTATCCTCTAATAGTATGGTTGTTTTGATGAACACCTCTACCTCGAGTCTGATTAGAATGATTAGCCAAATGTGCATTTACTGTGTTTCGTGAATTTGAGTTTGTTACTAAATGAACAGCTGTAGGCCTTGCTGGTTTATTGCTATCTTCTATACAAGCTTCTTGTGTCAATAGAAGTGACTCTATTTCTGATATTGTATACACATCTTTTCTTATAATTATACTCGTTATTAAAGCGACATATTCAAATGGAAAACCTCTAAAGATGATTTCTAGGTGATCAATGAAGGTGAGAGGATTGCCTATGGCTACTAAAGAATCAGCATTGCTCTTTATCTTCAAAAGATAGTCAGCCATGGAAAGATCATGTTTCTTTATCTGTCTTAATTGAATCTTTAATTGAAATTTTTTGGCTCTAGTGTGAGTTTTAAAGTACTCTAAAAGACGATGCTAGACTTCAAAACTATGTTCACAGTCTACAATGCAAGTGAACATACTTACATTCATGGACAAAAGGAGCCAAGAAAGTAGAAGTTAATCGTGGAGTTCCCACTCTATAAATTCTTCAAAGATGTTTCCGAGTGTAGCATGATTTTGTGTATTGAATTTCTTTGGCATACTACTCTTATCAAGAAATGCTGAGAGTCGAAGACCCTTGACTGCGACAAGAACTTGCCGTTTCCATAAAAGAAAATTGGTATCATCCAATTTTATGGAAAGAGACGAGGTAAAGGTAGTGATTTTACCTCTCTTGCTTGTTTCTAGAGAAGGATTCTGCATTATGTTGTTGTTTGCCATATGATTAGCAAGAGGGCTATGATACCATGATAGGATGCAAGAAACTACAGGAGAAAACAAAAGAGATGAAGAGAAGAATGAATTGACGATTATTTCATTCTTGAAAATCTTAACTTCACGTCATTGCATGTGATAGTATATATATATACAGTGACTAAAGCACATAAGGTATAACTAACTATTAACTATTTGTGATTAAACTTAGATATACTCTAATACTTATTAATTACTTGATAAGCTATGTCATGAATTAATCAATCTAATAAGTCAATTTTGGTGGAGTGATTCAAACTCATGATATGGCATTTGCTCGACTAGACAGGAGAAATTATGTAAAAGCAAGAAGGAAGGAGGGCTTGGCTTGAGAGATTTGAAAGCAACTAATTTCGCTTTATTGGGCAAAATGGCATGGCGTATTTTCGCTAATACAAATTCTTTTATATGCTAGTTCTTAATATAAAGCCAAGTATTTTCATTGAAGCCACTTCTTCCAAGCTACGTACTGTGGGCATTAACCCCCTCTTAGGGATGGAGAAGCGTACTTGTGGGCAGGAGGGTTGTAATGCAAGGGCACAGGTGGCATGTAGGGTGTAATTCCATCCTCCATTTATTGGGCAAGCCGTGGATTCCCTAAGGTTCCTTTAATTTTATACAATCCTGACCTTGAAACCTTCCAAAGAGTGCAACCTTTAGTCGATGAGGACAGCCTGATATGGTGGTATGAAAGAAATGGAAGTTACACCGTCAAGAAAGGTTATTGCATTGCCATAAAAGCGTTTACTCGAGTAGTGCAGCAGAAATTGAATTGTGGAAGACGAGAGTTAAGGAAAAAAAAATTGAAGTTTTTTTGTGTAGGTGCTTCCATGGAGTTCTTACAGTGCTGGAGAATATAACGAGCAAAGGCTTGAGTTTGACAGACCAAAGTTATCCCATGTGTGATACGAGTGAAGAAACAAATTTTCACCTCTTCTCAAAAATCCGTGTTATGATCATAAACTTGTCCCCACAGTTTTGCTTCTTGATGGGTAGAGTTTGTGAGAGACCTAAAGGACCCGAGTGCAGGTAACGGCAGGTTGGAGTTGGCTTGCCGCATTTTATGGTGCATTTGGAAAAGCTGGAATTAGAGTTTTCCAAAGTGGTTTTTAGAATTCAAAGCAGGTTTTGCGGAGGGCTAAGACTCATTGTGCATAGGTTGTTCGGTTGTTCCTTGTGGCTGAGTTTAGTTATTTGAGTGTGCTTTCTTTACTTTTATATTTCAATAATGTGTTTTCATTTAATATTACAATATTTTTTTAATATACATTTAGATACTTTCCTCATTTTATTGAAAAACAAAAATCTTATTTTTCACAAAAATCGTCACTTCGTCT